>OW804098.1:73970972-75170972 GCA_942159475.1 Sthenelais limicola
GTTTGCCCTGTATGCCTCGTTTTTTCTGTATGCCTTGTATTAATACGTCTCTGGTTGTATATTTCAGCTCGTCTACAAGTCGTCGTGTCGTCTGCCTGCTGCTGGTATTGGTTTGCCATGGGTACCCTTATCAAATAGAATAGAGTTCTACAGTCGACTGTTTTCCGAGTAGATATAATTTGCTAGCGTCGTAGGATAGTGTTTGCCCTGTATGCCTCGTTTTTCTGTATGCCTTGTATTAATACGTCTCTGGTTGTATATTTCAGCTCGTCTACAAGTCGTCGTGTCGTCTGCCTGCTGCTGGTATTGGTTTGCCATGGGTACCCTTATCAAATAGAATAGAGTTCTACAGTCGACTGTTTTCCGAGTAGATATAATTTGCTAGCGTCGTAGGATAGTGTTTGCCCTGTATGCCTCGTTTTTCTGTATGCCTTGTATTAATACGTCTCTGGTTGTATATTTCAGCTCGTCTACAAGTCGTCGTGTCGTCTGCCTGCTGCTGGTATTGGTTTGCCATGGGTACCCTTATCAAATAGAATAGAGTTCTACAGTCGACTGTTTTCCGAGTAGATATAATTTGCTAGCGTCGTAGGATAGTGTTTGCCCTGTATGCCTCGTTTTTCTGTATGCCTTGTATTAATACGTCTCTGGTTGTATATTTCAGCTCGTCTACAAGTCGTCGTGTCGTCTGCCTGCTGCTGGTATTGGTTTGCCATGGGTACCCTTATCAAATAGAATAGAGTTCTACAGTCGACTGTTTTCCGAGTAGATATAATTTGCTAGCGTCGTAGGATAGTGTTTGCCCTGTATGCCTCGTTTTTCTGTATGCCTTGTATTAATACGTCTCTGGTTGTATATTTCAGCTCGTCTACAAGTCGTCGTGTCGTCTGCCTGCTGCTGGTATTGGTTTGCCATGGGTACCCTTATCAAATAGAATAGAGTTCTACAGTCGACTGTTTTCCGAGTAGATATAATTTGCTAGCGTCGTAGGATAGTGTTTGCCCTGTATGCCTCGTTTTTCTGTATGCCTTGTATTAATACGTCTCTGGTTGTATATTTCAGCTCGTCTACAAGTCGTCGTGTCGTCTGCCTGCTGCTGGTATTGGTTTGCCATGGGTACCCTTATCAAATAGAATAGAGTTCTACAGTCGACTGTTTTCCGAGTAGATATAATTTGCTAGCGTCGTAGGATAGTGTTTGCCCTGTATGCCTCGTTTTTCTGTATGCCTTGTATTAATACGTCTCTGGTTGTATATTTCAGCTCGTCTACAAGTCGTCGTGTCGTCTGCCTGCTGCTGGTATTGGTTTGCCATGGGTACCCTTATCAAATAGAATAGAGTTCTACAGTCGACTGTTTTCCGAGTAGATATAATTTGCTAGCGTCGTAGGATAGTGTTTGCCCTGTATGCCTCGTTTTTCTGTATGCCTTGTATTAATACGTCTCTGGTTGTATATTTCAGCTCGTCTACAAGTCGTCGTGTCGTCTGCCTGCTGCTGGTATTGGTTTGCCATGGGTACCCTTATCAAATAGAATAGAGTTCTACAGTCGACTGTTTTCCGAGTAGATATAATTTGCTAGCGTCGTAGGATAGTGTTTGCCCTGTATGCCTCGTTTTTCTGTATGCCTTGTATTAATACGTCTCTGGTTGTATATTTCAGCTCGTCTACAAGTCGTCGTGTCGTCTGCCTGCTGCTGGTATTGGTTTGCCATGGGTACCCTTATCAAATAGAATAGAGTTCTACAGTCGACTGTTTTCCGAGTAGATATAATTTGCTAGCGTCGTAGGATAGTGTTTGCCCTGTATGCCTCGTTTTTCTGTATGCCTTGTATTAATACGTCTCTGGTTGTATATTTCAGCTCGTCTACAAGTCGTCGTGTCGTCTGCCTGCTGCTGGTATTGGTTTGCCATGGGTACCCTTATCAAATAGAATAGAGTTCTACAGTCGACTGTTTTCCGAGTAGATATAATTTGCTAGCGTCGTAGGATAGTGTTTGCCCTGTATGCCTCGTTTTTCTGTATGCCTTGTATTAATACGTCTCTGGTTGTATATTTCAGCTCGTCTACAAGTCGTCGTGTCGTCTGCCTGCTGCTGGTATTGGTTTGCCATGGGTACCCTTATCAAATAGAATAGAGTTCTACAGTCGACTGTTTTCCGAGTAGATATAATTTGCTAGCGTCGTAGGATAGTGTTTGCCCTGTATGCCTCGTTTTTCTGTATGCCTTGTATTAATACGTCTCTGGTTGTATATTTCAGCTCGTCTACAAGTCGTCGTGTCGTCTGCCTGCTGCTGGTATTGGTTTGCCATGGGTACCCTTATCAAATAGAATAGAGTTCTACAGTCGACTGTTTTCCGAGTAGATATAATTTGCTAGCGTCGTAGGATAGTGTTTGCCCTGTATGCCTCGTTTTTCTGTATGCCTTGTATTAATACGTCTCTGGTTGTATATTTCAGCTCGTCTACAAGTCGTCGTGTCGTCTGCCTGCTGCTGGTATTGGTTTGCCATGGGTACCCTTATCAAATAGAATAGAGTTCTACAGTCGACTGTTTTCCGAGTAGATATAATTTGCTAGCGTCGTAGGATAGTGTTTGCCCTGTATGCCTCGTTTTTCTGTATGCCTTGTATTAATACGTCTCTGGTTGTATATTTCAGCTCGTCTACAAGTCGTCGTGTCGTCTGCCTGCTGCTGGTATTGGTTTGCCATGGGTACCCTTATCAAATAGAATAGAGTTCTACAGTCGACTGTTTTCCGAGTAGATATAATTTGCTAGCGTCGTAGGATAGTGTTTGCCCTGTATGCCTCGTTTTTCTGTATGCCTTGTATTAATACGTCTCTGGTTGTATATTTCAGCTCGTCTACAAGTCGTCGTGTCGTCTGCCTGCTGCTGGTATTGGTTTGCCATGGGTACCCTTATCAAATAGAATAGAGTTCTACAGTCGACTGTTTTCCGAGTAGATATAATTTGCTAGCGTCGTAGGATAGTGTTTGCCCTGTATGCCTCGTTTTTCTGTATGCCTTGTATTAATACGTCTCTGGTTGTATATTTCAGCTCGTCTACAAGTCGTCGTGTCGTCTGCCTGCTGCTGGTATTGGTTTGCCATGGGTACCCTTATCAAATAGAATAGAGTTCTACAGTCGACTGTTTTCCGAGTAGATATAATTTGCTAGCGTCGTAGGATAGTGTTTGCCCTGTATGCCTCGTTTTTCTGTATGCCTTGTATTAATACGTCTCTGGTTGTATATTTCAGCTCGTCTACAAGTCGTCGTGTCGTCTGCCTGCTGCTGGTATTGGTTTGCCATGGGTACCCTTATCAAATAGAATAGAGTTCTACAGTCGACTGTTTTCCGAGTAGATATAATTTGCTAGCGTCGTAGGATAGTGTTTGCCCTGTATGCCTCGTTTTTCTGTATGCCTTGTATTAATACGTCTCTGGTTGTATATTTCAGCTCGTCTACAAGTCGTCGTGTCGTCTGCCTGCTGCTGGTATTGGTTTGCCATGGGTACCCTTATCAAATAGAATAGAGTTCTACAGTCGACTGTTTTCCGAGTAGATATAATTTGCTAGCGTCGTAGGATAGTGTTTGCCCTGTATGCCTCGTTTTTCTGTATGCCTTGTATTAATACGTCTCTGGTTGTATATTTCAGCTCGTCTACAAGTCGTCGTGTCGTCTGCCTGCTGCTGGTATTGGTTTGCCATGGGTACCCTTATCAAATAGAATAGAGTTCTACAGTCGACTGTTTTCCGAGTAGATATAATTTGCTAGCGTCGTAGGATAGTGTTTGCCCTGTATGCCTCGTTTTTCTGTATGCCTTGTATTAATACGTCTCTGGTTGTATATTTCAGCTCGTCTACAAGTCGTCGTGTCGTCTGCCTGCTGCTGGTATTGGTTTGCCATGGGTACCCTTATCAAATAGAATAGAGTTCTACAGTCGACTGTTTTCCGAGTAGATATAATTTGCTAGCGTCGTAGGATAGTGTTTGCCCTGTATGCCTCGTTTTTCTGTATGCCTTGTATTAATACGTCTCTGGTTGTATATTTCAGCTCGTCTACAAGTCGTCGTGTCGTCTGCCTGCTGCTGGTATTGGTTTGCCATGGGTACCCTTATCAAATAGAATAGAGTTCTACAGTCGACTGTTTTCCGAGTAGATATAATTTGCTAGCGTCGTAGGATAGTGTTTGCCCTGTATGCCTCGTTTTTCTGTATGCCTTGTATTAATACGTCTCTGGTTGTATATTTCAGCTCGTCTACAAGTCGTCGTGTCGTCTGCCTGCTGCTGGTATTGGTTTGCCATGGGTACCCTTATCAAATAGAATAGAGTTCTACAGTCGACTGTTTTCCGAGTAGATATAATTTGCTAGCGTCGTAGGATAGTGTTTGCCCTGTATGCCTCGTTTTTCTGTATGCCTTGTATTAATACGTCTCTGGTTGTATATTTCAGCTCGTCTACAAGTCGTCGTGTCGTCTGCCTGCTGCTGGTATTGGTTTGCCATGGGTACCCTTATCAAATAGAATAGAGTTCTACAGTCGACTGTTTTCCGAGTAGATATAATTTGCTAGCGTCGTAGGATAGTGTTTGCCCTGTATGCCTCGTTTTTCTGTATGCCTTGTATTAATACGTCTCTGGTTGTATATTTCAGCTCGTCTACAAGTCGTCGTGTCGTCTGCCTGCTGCTGGTATTGGTTTGCCATGGGTACCCTTATCAAATAGAATAGAGTTCTACAGTCGACTGTTTTCCGAGTAGATATAATTTGCTAGCGTCGTAGGATAGTGTTTGCCCTGTATGCCTCGTTTTTCTGTATGCCTTGTATTAATACGTCTCTGGTTGTATATTTCAGCTCGTCTACAAGTCGTCGTGTCGTCTGCCTGCTGCTGGTATTGGTTTGCCATGGGTACCCTTATCAAATAGAATAGAGTTCTACAGTCGACTGTTTTCCGAGTAGATATAATTTGCTAGCGTCGTAGGATAGTGTTTGCCCTGTATGCCTCGTTTTTCTGTATGCCTTGTATTAATACGTCTCTGGTTGTATATTTCAGCTCGTCTACAAGTCGTCGTGTCGTCTGCCTGCTGCTGGTATTGGTTTGCCATGGGTACCCTTATCAAATAGAATAGAGTTCTACAGTCGACTGTTTTCCGAGTAGATATAATTTGCTAGCGTCGTAGGATAGTGTTTGCCCTGTATGCCTCGTTTTTCTGTATGCCTTGTATTAATACGTCTCTGGTTGTATATTTCAGCTCGTCTACAAGTCGTCGTGTCGTCTGCCTGCTGCTGGTATTGGTTTGCCATGGGTACCCTTATCAAATAGAATAGAGTTCTACAGTCGACTGTTTTCCGAGTAGATATAATTTGCTAGCGTCGTAGGATAGTGTTTGCCCTGTATGCCTCGTTTTTCTGTATGCCTTGTATTAATACGTCTCTGGTTGTATATTTCAGCTCGTCTACAAGTCGTCGTGTCGTCTGCCTGCTGCTGGTATTGGTTTGCCATGGGTACCCTTATCAAATAGAATAGAGTTCTACAGTCGACTGTTTTCCGAGTAGATATAATTTGCTAGCGTCGTAGGATAGTGTTTGCCCTGTATGCCTCGTTTTTCTGTATGCCTTGTATTAATACGTCTCTGGTTGTATATTTCAGCTCGTCTACAAGTCGTCGTGTCGTCTGCCTGCTGCTGGTATTGGTTTGCCATGGGTACCCTTATCAAATAGAATAGAGTTCTACAGTCGACTGTTTTCCGAGTAGATATAATTTGCTAGCGTCGTAGGATAGTGTTTGCCCTGTATGCCTCGTTTTTCTGTATGCCTTGTATTAATACGTCTCTGGTTGTATATTTCAGCTCGTCTACAAGTCGTCGTGTCGTCTGCCTGCTGCTGGTATTGGTTTGCCATGGGTACCCTTATCAAATAGAATAGAGTTCTACAGTCGACTGTTTTCCGAGTAGATATAATTTGCTAGCGTCGTAGGATAGTGTTTGCCCTGTATGCCTCGTTTTTCTGTATGCCTTGTATTAATACGTCTCTGGTTGTATATTTCAGCTCGTCTACAAGTCGTCGTGTCGTCTGCCTGCTGCTGGTATTGGTTTGCCATGGGTACCCTTATCAAATAGAATAGAGTTCTACAGTCGACTGTTTTCCGAGTAGATATAATTTGCTAGCGTCGTAGGATAGTGTTTGCCCTGTATGCCTCGTTTTTCTGTATGCCTTGTATTAATACGTCTCTGGTTGTATATTTCAGCTCGTCTACAAGTCGTCGTGTCGTCTGCCTGCTGCTGGTATTGGTTTGCCATGGGTACCCTTATCAAATAGAATAGAGTTCTACAGTCGACTGTTTTCCGAGTAGATATAATTTGCTAGCGTCGTAGGATAGTGTTTGCCCTGTATGCCTCGTTTTTCTGTATGCCTTGTATTAATACGTCTCTGGTTGTATATTTCAGCTCGTCTACAAGTCGTCGTGTCGTCTGCCTGCTGCTGGTATTGGTTTGCCATGGGTACCCTTATCAAATAGAATAGAGTTCTACAGTCGACTGTTTTCCGAGTAGATATAATTTGCTAGCGTCGTAGGATAGTGTTTGCCCTGTATGCCTCGTTTTTCTGTATGCCTTGTATTAATACGTCTCTGGTTGTATATTTCAGCTCGTCTACAAGTCGTCGTGTCGTCTGCCTGCTGCTGGTATTGGTTTGCCATGGGTACCCTTATCAAATAGAATAGAGTTCTACAGTCGACTGTTTTCCGAGTAGATATAATTTGCTAGCGTCGTAGGATAGTGTTTGCCCTGTATGCCTCGTTTTTCTGTATGCCTTGTATTAATACGTCTCTGGTTGTATATTTCAGCTCGTCTACAAGTCGTCGTGTCGTCTGCCTGCTGCTGGTATTGGTTTGCCATGGGTACCCTTATCAAATAGAATAGAGTTCTACAGTCGACTGTTTTCCGAGTAGATATAATTTGCTAGCGTCGTAGGATAGTGTTTGCCCTGTATGCCTCGTTTTTCTGTATGCCTTGTATTAATACGTCTCTGGTTGTATATTTCAGCTCGTCTACAAGTCGTCGTGTCGTCTGCCTGCTGCTGGTATTGGTTTGCCATGGGTACCCTTATCAAATAGAATAGAGTTCTACAGTCGACTGTTTTCCGAGTAGATATAATTTGCTAGCGTCGTAGGATAGTGTTTGCCCTGTATGCCTCGTTTTTCTGTATGCCTTGTATTAATACGTCTCTGGTTGTATATTTCAGCTCGTCTACAAGTCGTCGTGTCGTCTGCCTGCTGCTGGTATTGGTTTGCCATGGGTACCCTTATCAAATAGAATAGAGTTCTACAGTCGACTGTTTTCCGAGTAGATATAATTTGCTAGCGTCGTAGGATAGTGTTTGCCCTGTATGCCTCGTTTTTCTGTATGCCTTGTATTAATACGTCTCTGGTTGTATATTTCAGCTCGTCTACAAGTCGTCGTGTCGTCTGCCTGCTGCTGGTATTGGTTTGCCATGGGTACCCTTATCAAATAGAATAGAGTTCTACAGTCGACTGTTTTCCGAGTAGATATAATTTGCTAGCGTCGTAGGATAGTGTTTGCCCTGTATGCCTCGTTTTTCTGTATGCCTTGTATTAATACGTCTCTGGTTGTATATTTCAGCTCGTCTACAAGTCGTCGTGTCGTCTGCCTGCTGCTGGTATTGGTTTGCCATGGGTACCCTTATCAAATAGAATAGAGTTCTACAGTCGACTGTTTTCCGAGTAGATATAATTTGCTAGCGTCGTAGGATAGTGTTTGCCCTGTATGCCTCGTTTTTCTGTATGCCTTGTATTAATACGTCTCTGGTTGTATATTTCAGCTCGTCTACAAGTCGTCGTGTCGTCTGCCTGCTGCTGGTATTGGTTTGCCATGGGTACCCTTATCAAATAGAATAGAGTTCTACAGTCGACTGTTTTCCGAGTAGATATAATTTGCTAGCGTCGTAGGATAGTGTTTGCCCTGTATGCCTCGTTTTTCTGTATGCCTTGTATTAATACGTCTCTGGTTGTATATTTCAGCTCGTCTACAAGTCGTCGTGTCGTCTGCCTGCTGCTGGTATTGGTTTGCCATGGGTACCCTTATCAAATAGAATAGAGTTCTACAGTCGACTGTTTTCCGAGTAGATATAATTTGCTAGCGTCGTAGGATAGTGTTTGCCCTGTATGCCTCGTTTTTCTGTATGCCTTGTATTAATACGTCTCTGGTTGTATATTTCAGCTCGTCTACAAGTCGTCGTGTCGTCTGCCTGCTGCTGGTATTGGTTTGCCATGGGTACCCTTATCAAATAGAATAGAGTTCTACAGTCGACTGTTTTCCGAGTAGATATAATTTGCTAGCGTCGTAGGATAGTGTTTGCCCTGTATGCCTCGTTTTTCTGTATGCCTTGTATTAATACGTCTCTGGTTGTATATTTCAGCTCGTCTACAAGTCGTCGTGTCGTCTGCCTGCTGCTGGTATTGGTTTGCCATGGGTACCCTTATCAAATAGAATAGAGTTCTACAGTCGACTGTTTTCCGAGTAGATATAATTTGCTAGCGTCGTAGGATAGTGTTTGCCCTGTATGCCTCGTTTTTCTGTATGCCTTGTATTAATACGTCTCTGGTTGTATATTTCAGCTCGTCTACAAGTCGTCGTGTCGTCTGCCTGCTGCTGGTATTGGTTTGCCATGGGTACCCTTATCAAATAGAATAGAGTTCTACAGTCGACTGTTTTCCGAGTAGATATAATTTGCTAGCGTCGTAGGATAGTGTTTGCCCTGTATGCCTCGTTTTTCTGTATGCCTTGTATTAATACGTCTCTGGTTGTATATTTCAGCTCGTCTACAAGTCGTCGTGTCGTCTGCCTGCTGCTGGTATTGGTTTGCCATGGGTACCCTTATCAAATAGAATAGAGTTCTACAGTCGACTGTTTTCCGAGTAGATATAATTTGCTAGCGTCGTAGGATAGTGTTTGCCCTGTATGCCTCGTTTTTCTGTATGCCTTGTATTAATACGTCTCTGGTTGTATATTTCAGCTCGTCTACAAGTCGTCGTGTCGTCTGCCTGCTGCTGGTATTGGTTTGCCATGGGTACCCTTATCAAATAGAATAGAGTTCTACAGTCGACTGTTTTCCGAGTAGATATAATTTGCTAGCGTCGTAGGATAGTGTTTGCCCTGTATGCCTCGTTTTTCTGTATGCCTTGTATTAATACGTCTCTGGTTGTATATTTCAGCTCGTCTACAAGTCGTCGTGTCGTCTGCCTGCTGCTGGTATTGGTTTGCCATGGGTACCCTTATCAAATAGAATAGAGTTCTACAGTCGACTGTTTTCCGAGTAGATATAATTTGCTAGCGTCGTAGGATAGTGTTTGCCCTGTATGCCTCGTTTTTCTGTATGCCTTGTATTAATACGTCTCTGGTTGTATATTTCAGCTCGTCTACAAGTCGTCGTGTCGTCTGCCTGCTGCTGGTATTGGTTTGCCATGGGTACCCTTATCAAATAGAATAGAGTTCTACAGTCGACTGTTTTCCGAGTAGATATAATTTGCTAGCGTCGTAGGATAGTGTTTGCCCTGTATGCCTCGTTTTTCTGTATGCCTTGTATTAATACGTCTCTGGTTGTATATTTCAGCTCGTCTACAAGTCGTCGTGTCGTCTGCCTGCTGCTGGTATTGGTTTGCCATGGGTACCCTTATCAAATAGAATAGAGTTCTACAGTCGACTGTTTTCCGAGTAGATATAATTTGCTAGCGTCGTAGGATAGTGTTTGCCCTGTATGCCTCGTTTTTCTGTATGCCTTGTATTAATACGTCTCTGGTTGTATATTTCAGCTCGTCTACAAGTCGTCGTGTCGTCTGCCTGCTGCTGGTATTGGTTTGCCATGGGTACCCTTATCAAATAGAATAGAGTTCTACAGTCGACTGTTTTCCGAGTAGATATAATTTGCTAGCGTCGTAGGATAGTGTTTGCCCTGTATGCCTCGTTTTTCTGTATGCCTTGTATTAATACGTCTCTGGTTGTATATTTCAGCTCGTCTACAAGTCGTCGTGTCGTCTGCCTGCTGCTGGTATTGGTTTGCCATGGGTACCCTTATCAAATAGAATAGAGTTCTACAGTCGACTGTTTTCCGAGTAGATATAATTTGCTAGCGTCGTAGGATAGTGTTTGCCCTGTATGCCTCGTTTTTCTGTATGCCTTGTATTAATACGTCTCTGGTTGTATATTTCAGCTCGTCTACAAGTCGTCGTGTCGTCTGCCTGCTGCTGGTATTGGTTTGCCATGGGTACCCTTATCAAATAGAATAGAGTTCTACAGTCGACTGTTTTCCGAGTAGATATAATTTGCTAGCGTCGTAGGATAGTGTTTGCCCTGTATGCCTCGTTTTTCTGTATGCCTTGTATTAATACGTCTCTGGTTGTATATTTCAGCTCGTCTACAAGTCGTCGTGTCGTCTGCCTGCTGCTGGTATTGGTTTGCCATGGGTACCCTTATCAAATAGAATAGAGTTCTACAGTCGACTGTTTTCCGAGTAGATATAATTTGCTAGCGTCGTAGGATAGTGTTTGCCCTGTATGCCTCGTTTTTCTGTATGCCTTGTATTAATACGTCTCTGGTTGTATATTTCAGCTCGTCTACAAGTCGTCGTGTCGTCTGCCTGCTGCTGGTATTGGTTTGCCATGGGTACCCTTATCAAATAGAATAGAGTTCTACAGTCGACTGTTTTCCGAGTAGATATAATTTGCTAGCGTCGTAGGATAGTGTTTGCCCTGTATGCCTCGTTTTTCTGTATGCCTTGTATTAATACGTCTCTGGTTGTATATTTCAGCTCGTCTACAAGTCGTCGTGTCGTCTGCCTGCTGCTGGTATTGGTTTGCCATGGGTACCCTTATCAAATAGAATAGAGTTCTACAGTCGACTGTTTTCCGAGTAGATATAATTTGCTAGCGTCGTAGGATAGTGTTTGCCCTGTATGCCTCGTTTTTCTGTATGCCTTGTATTAATACGTCTCTGGTTGTATATTTCAGCTCGTCTACAAGTCGTCGTGTCGTCTGCCTGCTGCTGGTATTGGTTTGCCATGGGTACCCTTATCAAATAGAATAGAGTTCTACAGTCGACTGTTTTCCGAGTAGATATAATTTGCTAGCGTCGTAGGATAGTGTTTGCCCTGTATGCCTCGTTTTTCTGTATGCCTTGTATTAATACGTCTCTGGTTGTATATTTCAGCTCGTCTACAAGTCGTCGTGTCGTCTGCCTGCTGCTGGTATTGGTTTGCCATGGGTACCCTTATCAAATAGAATAGAGTTCTACAGTCGACTGTTTTCCGAGTAGATATAATTTGCTAGCGTCGTAGGATAGTGTTTGCCCTGTATGCCTCGTTTTTCTGTATGCCTTGTATTAATACGTCTCTGGTTGTATATTTCAGCTCGTCTACAAGTCGTCGTGTCGTCTGCCTGCTGCTGGTATTGGTTTGCCATGGGTACCCTTATCAAATAGAATAGAGTTCTACAGTCGACTGTTTTCCGAGTAGATATAATTTGCTAGCGTCGTAGGATAGTGTTTGCCCTGTATGCCTCGTTTTTCTGTATGCCTTGTATTAATACGTCTCTGGTTGTATATTTCAGCTCGTCTACAAGTCGTCGTGTCGTCTGCCTGCTGCTGGTATTGGTTTGCCATGGGTACCCTTATCAAATAGAATAGAGTTCTACAGTCGACTGTTTTCCGAGTAGATATAATTTGCTAGCGTCGTAGGATAGTGTTTGCCCTGTATGCCTCGTTTTTCTGTATGCCTTGTATTAATACGTCTCTGGTTGTATATTTCAGCTCGTCTACAAGTCGTCGTGTCGTCTGCCTGCTGCTGGTATTGGTTTGCCATGGGTACCCTTATCAAATAGAATAGAGTTCTACAGTCGACTGTTTTCCGAGTAGATATAATTTGCTAGCGTCGTAGGATAGTGTTTGCCCTGTATGCCTCGTTTTTCTGTATGCCTTGTATTAATACGTCTCTGGTTGTATATTTCAGCTCGTCTACAAGTCGTCGTGTCGTCTGCCTGCTGCTGGTATTGGTTTGCCATGGGTACCCTTATCAAATAGAATAGAGTTCTACAGTCGACTGTTTTCCGAGTAGATATAATTTGCTAGCGTCGTAGGATAGTGTTTGCCCTGTATGCCTCGTTTTTCTGTATGCCTTGTATTAATACGTCTCTGGTTGTATATTTCAGCTCGTCTACAAGTCGTCGTGTCGTCTGCCTGCTGCTGGTATTGGTTTGCCATGGGTACCCTTATCAAATAGAATAGAGTTCTACAGTCGACTGTTTTCCGAGTAGATATAATTTGCTAGCGTCGTAGGATAGTGTTTGCCCTGTATGCCTCGTTTTTCTGTATGCCTTGTATTAATACGTCTCTGGTTGTATATTTCAGCTCGTCTACAAGTCGTCGTGTCGTCTGCCTGCTGCTGGTATTGGTTTGCCATGGGTACCCTTATCAAATAGAATAGAGTTCTACAGTCGACTGTTTTCCGAGTAGATATAATTTGCTAGCGTCGTAGGATAGTGTTTGCCCTGTATGCCTCGTTTTTCTGTATGCCTTGTATTAATACGTCTCTGGTTGTATATTTCAGCTCGTCTACAAGTCGTCGTGTCGTCTGCCTGCTGCTGGTATTGGTTTGCCATGGGTACCCTTATCAAATAGAATAGAGTTCTACAGTCGACTGTTTTCCGAGTAGATATAATTTGCTAGCGTCGTAGGATAGTGTTTGCCCTGTATGCCTCGTTTTTCTGTATGCCTTGTATTAATACGTCTCTGGTTGTATATTTCAGCTCGTCTACAAGTCGTCGTGTCGTCTGCCTGCTGCTGGTATTGGTTTGCCATGGGTACCCTTATCAAATAGAATAGAGTTCTACAGTCGACTGTTTTCCGAGTAGATATAATTTGCTAGCGTCGTAGGATAGTGTTTGCCCTGTATGCCTCGTTTTTCTGTATGCCTTGTATTAATACGTCTCTGGTTGTATATTTCAGCTCGTCTACAAGTCGTCGTGTCGTCTGCCTGCTGCTGGTATTGGTTTGCCATGGGTACCCTTATCAAATAGAATAGAGTTCTACAGTCGACTGTTTTCCGAGTAGATATAATTTGCTAGCGTCGTAGGATAGTGTTTGCCCTGTATGCCTCGTTTTTCTGTATGCCTTGTATTAATACGTCTCTGGTTGTATATTTCAGCTCGTCTACAAGTCGTCGTGTCGTCTGCCTGCTGCTGGTATTGGTTTGCCATGGGTACCCTTATCAAATAGAATAGAGTTCTACAGTCGACTGTTTTCCGAGTAGATATAATTTGCTAGCGTCGTAGGATAGTGTTTGCCCTGTATGCCTCGTTTTTCTGTATGCCTTGTATTAATACGTCTCTGGTTGTATATTTCAGCTCGTCTACAAGTCGTCGTGTCGTCTGCCTGCTGCTGGTATTGGTTTGCCATGGGTACCCTTATCAAATAGAATAGAGTTCTACAGTCGACTGTTTTCCGAGTAGATATAATTTGCTAGCGTCGTAGGATAGTGTTTGCCCTGTATGCCTCGTTTTTCTGTATGCCTTGTATTAATACGTCTCTGGTTGTATATTTCCATGTTTACAGCAGAAGCACCGACTCCTGGATACAAGCAAGTTTTCCCGTTGGCCGGGTGGCCAATCCATGAGAGGAATATGGTTCCTCTCTGATCGGAGGTGTGTTACATTTTTTTCGTCAATTCTATCCAGTCACATTGATGTTTGTTAATTTACAAAGATATATATGTCTTTCATCATATCTAAATTAGATTTAGACATTGAAACCTTTTCTCACGCCATTTACATCCGAAGCCATTTACACTCTGCTCATATTTTTCCATGTCTACAGCAGAAGCATTGACTTATCGAGGTATTCCGTGGAAGTGGAAAATATATCTCACATGTCGCCTAGCTCTATCCCACCAAAGCCCACAACCAAGGAGGGGAAAAAAAAGACCGCAGCACCAGTCCATGATCAAGACTGTCCCTCAGGTATACTGCCTCAAAACAGACTTATCTGGCTGAAACTACCTCAAAACCCCCAAAATCAGACGTCCTTCTGTTGCCTCAAGTATAGTACCAAAGAAACTCCTGACCCTACCTCTACCTCTCCATCAAAAACACATCATTAAACACAGGGGTCCTACAGACACTTGAGATGAACCTCGATCCACTTCGACAAAGAGGGTCATCAAACAGACATCCATCTAAATGAAGACGGTTGTGTAACACCCCAGAAGACGCATCTAACTTCAACCTGTGTGCATCCCTAGTGCTCCCACCGGTAAATAACCTAAAAAATTGCTCCCGCAAACATTGATTATACAATTTCTATTTCGATCCATTATAAAAACGCTACACATGCCATCGATGTATTTAATGTCTGAAGCCAAAATGTGAGATTTATCTAAAAACAATTCAAACGCATTCATTTACTTCAACCTCATAAACATACTTATTTTTAACAACGTATTTATACCACATTTTATATCATTTAACAGGTTATATGCTCCCAGACATCCGGTGATGATATTCCCTTAACCCAGAGGCATTCCCAGGCATCCCCTTTCCTACCCACAGAAGAGGAAACAGAGGCTAAAGAAAAGAAATCGTCGAGGTCTTGGCAGAGGTCCGCAAGCTCACACAAGCCATATAACAAGTCACTACAAAAAAAAATGCTGGCTAAACGGGTTGTGGATGAACCTTTCTCGGGAAACTGCGCTTTAAAGACTGTAACCTTACTGTGATTTTTAAGTGACCACCTCGCACATATTTGTTATCACTTAAACAATAGACAGTCTTCCTTCACTGAGAAGTTCCAGGAAAAATTTCATATCGGTAGAACCTTGAAGAAAGTTACGACAGACATTCGTCCGTCTGCAGAAACAACTGTTTTGCAA
Source organism: Sthenelais limicola (assembly GCA_942159475.1). Taxonomy (NCBI): domain Eukaryota; kingdom Metazoa; phylum Annelida; class Polychaeta; order Phyllodocida; family Sigalionidae; genus Sthenelais; species Sthenelais limicola. Next base: position 73,985,893 of record OW804098.1, read on the forward strand.
ATTATATATGATGATATACTATATGGTTTATAGTATATGCCGAATTAATTAGTTCACTCCGAGATGGATAAGGGAACTGTTTATTGTTAGAGTCGCTGAAACACTAGAAAACGCACTCCGACACGGGAAGCTCAATTCCGGGCTCTTTTTGTTTTGCTAAATATTGCATGTGTGAATAGCCCTACCAGTTGCACCCTCCGGTGATGAACGTTGAAACCTGTTGTCATGGTAGTAGCTATGTCTCAGACCACCAAAAGGTCTCCTGTATATTTTAATGTTGCATGACAGCCTAAATCAAGTAATCAGAGCAAAATCCCAACTATTTCAGGCCCTAATTCCACTAGCCCCATCTTATATGAGTAATATATAAATTATTCAGGGTAGGTTAACCCTGAAAAATCAAACTAGACTTGTATTTGTTGACATACCTCCATGCATGCAGGTCTGCACTGACTGAATCACAACAAAAACAGCCCCATATGCAAAACCCTCTAAAATGTTCTAATCTTCATAAAGATCAGTCTTTATTTATATCATATCCATTTGTGAATTAGCCACTTACAGTCAAGTATTCATGCTTCTCCTTGCCTGAAAGTTATATGACAAAACCAGGCGGCGACACTGTTTGATGTTTTGAGACCAGTAGGTTCAGAGTTATGTATATTGCTTATTCTCAGCTGATTATACCATTCATTAAACTCTATTGCAACATGTTTAGCATTGTAGAAGCCTAGTCGGAATGTACCTGAATAAAGGATTTAAAACAACAACAAAACCTGCTTATTGTGTATAGAGTTTAACATAGCTCGAGAGAGGCTGGCAGAAACATCTACCATATACCGGACCATTTAGACATTTACATCACATGATAACAATGAAGCCAGTCACTATACTACCAAAGAAAGCTCAATTTATTTTTAACGTTAGCTTGTATATTAGTCAATGTCATTAAAACTGTTATTTATTGTTACCTTTGGTGATATCCAGGCTGCCTGCTGTGGTTAGATATGTCTTCCAATGATAAAATTCAGATTTAATTGTACATTCATGTTTTAATATTCACTGTATACGAAGTGGTTTAGTTGTGTAATGGTGCTCATAGTGAACTACTTGTTTTAATGTTTTTCGCTATGTAAAAATTGACGCATAGATTATAGGCTGAACCTACACAGACGAGCATTTTGTTATTGATATGATACAGGGATAAGACAACCCTTTCTCTAGTCAAATATATGTAAGCTATTTTCATATATTGTCCAATAACAACGTATCCAGCAACATTCTCATGTTCAAATAAAGTTACGGATATCAGCAATACATAGTTTTATACTTTTTTCAAATACCAGCTACGCTAATTCTACCTTAATTACACCCTGTTTTTTGTGGGGTTTTCTTTTACAAAATTCGGTTTTGAATCATAATAAGCAGACAGTAAAGCAACGAGATTATACTCACACGTTGAGTAAAGCAACAGAAAACGACACAAATATAGTTTCAGCCACATTCGAGGGCAAAACTCGATACCGTAATGAAAATTAACGCCGCACTGTGGCAACAGTAAAAGGAGTTTTCAGAGTGAGAATGCCACAAAAGGGTACCTTTATTTGTAGTAATAGCCATAGTTAACTAATACGAAGTTAGTTAATACAGCAAATAGACATCTCCAAAACCTCGAGATGTAAGCTATTACAATCCAAATATTATAAGGTATTACTTATAGTATCTATACCGCTCCAGTATACGCTTAGCGGTCTCCCCCTGCGCGCAACTATTTGGGTCACCAAAAGTATGATGGCTGTCGTGGTTAGTGCAACCGCAACAACTCCAATACATATCAATTATGTACCCGCTCAAGTTTGCGACGTTCACCCCTATAACAAAATATACTTAATGCAGCACATCATGCAGAAAAGCCTGTTAAAGCATGTATCGTTCATTGGTGTTGGTTGTTCGGACGCAATATCAAATTTACTCAGGCCTAAAAATATCTTTGTTTCCTGTTTACGACTGACCCTAAAGAATGCCGCCCACTCAAGTGACTTTATGGCTTTGGAGAAATAAAATGTAAAAGTCCCTACCGACCCAAAATAAAATTATAGGGCCTAATGATAAAATAAATGATGTGTCCAATGTTTCAGCATTGGGATGATGTTATAACAATATATGATGTTTCTTGTCATTTGCATTATGCTCATTCTAATGTTTGATCTTCAACTCCTTAGAGTTACTTTAAATTCTGGTATTCGATATGACCTTGCTGTAGCTACCTTCGGTTATATATTTGTCTTTCTCATCATCAGATCGGGTCAAAATAAACAGACAAATAAATATAATATACACCCAGCCTCCACTAGCCCCGCTGCCTCCTCCTCCTCCTCCTCCTCCTCCACCACCACCCATATCTAAGCAGATAATGATTGTAGAATAATGGTTAATGCTTCATGTGAAAATAGACTTTCTATCCTATCAATGACCAGTTAAACTCTCTGACAAATATCAACCAAAGTATTTTCGTTTGGAAAAAATAATTTCAGACACTATTTTGTTTTACCGAAAAGTCAAAATTACATAACATTTCATCTTGTAGAGATAAAATAAAGTGCCATATATCAAATGAAAGATAATTATTGTTGTCTATGTAGTGTCTAGTTATATCAATCGGATCGTAGAGGCTATCAATCTAGATCGCAACCGGAAATAACAACACAACCAGGTTCTACAGGTCCTCGAGCCAGCCAAATCGTTTATTTTACCAATTCACACACACCTACCGCGGTTGGAGCTCAATGAGCTGAGGCCAACCCTTATATTCAGGCAATAATAATTAAGAGTAAAAGTAGAAGAAAGTGAAAACGGCGTTAACATGGACATACATGAAATATTTAAAAAATAAGTGAAAAGCATAACACATGAGCCACCACGACCTCTGACGGTCAGAATAATTTGGTTGCCACTTCGGCTCGACCGCCGCCCCCGCACCCACAACCACACACATACATGTACACACCTTGAAGCAGATGAGAGATATCCTGAAATTATATACAATAATAAAAGTTAGTAATAATATCATATAATATTGTGTATTTTGTATGACCTGTCTCGCTCCCTCTCTTTCTCCCTCTCACCCTCTTTTGATTTTAGGCCTACTGTATATGTGTGTAATTATGACTATATTTAATTAGTCATAATACTAGAGAATGAATTATCTATAATAACTATAACTTAAACTGGTCTCCGTCCGATTCTACTCAAACAAAAAAGTGTAACACAACTCACATAGTCATTTCAATATCAAGAATTTGTATTGCCAAACTGGTAGTAATATATCAATACCAGGCAAGTACAGTTCCAGACTGACTGACTATAGAGGAGGTCTTGGTGTGCCTACCATCAAAGACCTGCTTCCCTATATGCCAGCCAAACCTGGTCATGTGTGCATAAAGTGCATTAAGATGCAAATACCATAACCAAGGAGAGATGCCTTGGGATTGGCCTTGGGATTAATATTCCCAGAATCGCATTGTGGCTTGATACACATACACATTATTTCGAAATATATCTCAGAATTGCTTAAATCAAATCGTTAGGTTCGTCAAGTTACCTTAATTATAAAACAGATATAGATTAAGAGTCGAGTAATGAGCTGATTATATATTATATATTTCTTATTCTGCTATATCCCCTCTCAATATTGAGAACACTAATCCAATTGATCAAATCAAAATCGGTTACGGGTATCATATACATAGCAACCGACAGAGGTGCGGTGACGGAGCGGTCTGCTGGGTCAGCCATGGTTTTTGCCTCTGCTAATTTTGTTGGTATCTGGCAGATGTTTTTAAGAGCCTAGAGAGAGAGAATACATTTCATGGGTTACGCATTGGGTCGTATTGTGGACGAGTGGCTGATAGAGGCACTCATCCACCACCAGTCAGCACTCGTTCACGGTGACAACCTATCCCTGATTGATACAATTGTAGATGTAAATATAACAACTTTAGTGTTTACAAACGCAACCTTTTATTTGTACATCTCATGAAGACATTTGCTCATTACGCCTTTGGATCTACAGGGTTCCCGCGGTCAGTAATTTTGATTCTGTGTTGTTAAGGATCAGTAACTTCCGATGTGTATCAATACATGTTTTGTATCGGAATCCTGTAGAAGCGTAAACGTTGCCAAACCCAAAGAGCTAATATACTCGAATATTTAGATAATTAAATAATTTTTATACATTCTTGAAATTTGGAATTTACATTTATTTGAATGAAATCAAACCATTTTAATGATGTGTTTATAGTGACTGAACATAAACCCTAAAAATCAGTAGAATGCTCTCAAACATCAGTCATTTTACTAAACAATTATGCCCCGACCCCCAATGCTGTTAAATATTTCTTGTGAGAATCCTGATCAGAGGTCTATCCATTTAATTTCTGGGTATTCTTTGTATCATCTCTAAAACCTTTTTTCCAACATCGGATATTTATTCAGCTTGTCAACAAAGCACGGCTACTTCCCCGGGGCGGTTTTCATCAAAATATACATACAGCACACTCTCCTGTGATAACGTCCAGAGAAGCGTGCAGAGCAAGACATTCCTGCATTGGCATATTATAGAGATATATTGCAGATGCAAGATATACATTTATGATAATTTGAATAATTGAATCACATGTGGCTAACACGGAGAACTTCATAGATAATTCATTTTCCCCATTCTCCTCAATCACCATGGGGAAAGAAGCATATATATAGAGAGCGGGAGAGAGGGGAGGAACGGGATTAAGAGAGTATGGTATAGAGGAAAAGTGAAGGAGAGAGCGGGAGAGGGAGGGGGAGAGCAGGAGAGAAAAGGGGGAGAGAGCGGGAGAGGGAAGGTGAGACTGAGAGTGGGAGACAGAGGGAAGGAGAGAGAGAGCCGGGGGAGATAGGTAGACAAGGATGGGGAGAAAGCTGGAGAGAGAAGGTATAAAACCTCGCTGTTTTCCTGACATGGGAAGCACGGAGAGGGTAGAAGTTATTTTGGTTATACTTGGAATACTGATATAAAAGTACATACCTGTCTACCATTATCATGTTAGATTTAATTTGATTGAAAATAGTTCATCTCTCTATACATCTGTTGCCCTAGATAACACCTACTGTAGCCTGAGTCGCAACATTTGTCCTCCAGAACCACCCCAGTAAAACCAGGATGTATACATTTTTAACATGTTTTTATGCAGGGGTGTTGAGTGACGCACAGAGTGGGGTGCGGGACGAGGGGGTGGGGATCTATAGGGTAGTAAGGAGGAAGAGAGGGGGCCAGGAGAAAGGGCTGTTATGGGGGCTACCTGGTAGACAAACCGGGGAGTCTTGTAGAGGAGGGTAGTAGGAGAAGATTAAGGAGGACAGACAAGTGACTCAAATCAATTGAAGATTAAGGAGGACAGACAAGTGACTCAAATCAAGAAATCAAGACTGACCTTTATGAGTAGCCTATACAAAGATAGCAGGAGAGAAGCGGGCGAAGCCCTATATCGACTATCCACAGTGGAAATGATAACGTTCACTTCCTATATAGACAATGCCTCGATCTGGGGCAAATTGATACGGCACCCCATGTCCCCTTTCCATTGTCACGGAGCGCTATAGCAGCAACAATTTTTTTAAGTGTATTTGTTTCAAAAAGTGGTGGTGAGGAAGACTATACAAGAGGACATTCGAGGACTCCGTGGCGCAACGGTAGCGCGTCTGACTCCAGATCAGAAGGTTGCGTGTTCAAATCACGTCGGGGTCAGAACGTTTTCTGCCTTCCTTTGATAGATCCTATAATTCTACCTGTGAATTGTGCATCCTGTGCCCAGAAAATCCATCTACGAACAGAAACCCAATTCCTTTGGATAAAAAATTCATTCATACAATAGTACTTTATTTAACAACGTAATTGTATTGGCAACGAATGTTTTTACAATTGTTCCCTCCGTGTAACGAGATGGGCCTCATTTATTAATAGTAGCATGGATGTTAAATTTAGCAAGGTACCGTAAATAACTCTTCTTCAATAGTATGTGTCCGTAGCCTATGTGGTGCATGGGGGCCACCTCAATATATACATTTTTTAAACGTTCTACTCAATGAAAGTGAAACAATATTATTCTTATTTTCAGCTGTTAACATAATAACGTTATTATTATACTTATAAAATTGTGGAATAATACACTTTCCATGATAGAAGTCACTTTTAGCAATTCAATATGATAAATACTCCTACTGCATGAGTGGTCACCATTTCTGATTAGGGCCTACCTGGGAATAAGTTTGGCCATAGGCCTATGTGATGTGTCACAGGGAAATGAGTCACAAGCCGCAAAAAAAGGATTTGCAGAGGTCATCATATTTGAAAAGATGAGATAAAGACGTTTCCAATGAGAATAGACAGTATGACATCTAATAAATGTTTCTATATTTTATGTTTGATATATTTAGGCCCTATGTTTGAAAAAAAGTCTGCAATAGCCTATGTCTTGGTGGGCAATTATGCAGTAACTATATATAGTTATATATAACTACCTATATGTATAGGCCTATAAATATAGGCCTACACCACAGGATGACCTTTGAAACGCAAGGATACTTTCAATACACTGCCTTGATATTGGCTACATGTTTTTATAGGACGTGAAGCACTAAACGCTTCAAGAATCAAAGAGATCCTGTAAATAAATCATTTTGGAAAATATCATTTTTGCGACTTATAGGCTATTGTGTCTCATTTTGCCGAAACATGCAGATCACATAGCCTAATTATATCAGGCTACGTTCCCCCTAAACGGCCCCAAAGAGCTTAAATATGTTATAGGCCTAATAAAATATTAATTCTAAGATCGAGCGATTTGAAAGAGATTCATGTTGTACATCCAATGGGAATATTCGTGTAGAATATTGCATTGCAATAATTATTATAACACCTAGCTAGGTCTTAGCGATGATTCCACAATAGATTACTGTATTTGGTTTTGGTTTCATTTCTTGCCAACTCATTTGTCACATCGGGTACGAAACATGGTTAATTCCTGCTATCTCACAACAGTTTTTGCTTACAAATTCAAACAACTTTTCACCATAACACGCATAATGCCCTCTCTTACAGTAGGCCTAGGCCTAGATCGTCTGTAATTAGGCCTATGTTTGTTTTATACAACACAGCCTTTATTTTTCGTAGTTTGTGTATATATATAGGCTATATATTTCCCTGTGTTGCTGTTTACATAGTTACGTTAAATAATAGATTATGGCAATAGATAGTATTACCACATATTGACATTCCAGATGACATATTTTTGTTAGATGAAGTATGTACACTGGGTAGCTTAGCAACGGTTAATTTGTAAGAATATAGAGTGGTATTGCTGAATAGGAGGTGTGACGTCGAAAATTATGCCTGTTAAGCCTAGAAACATGTAGAAATGGTTTTAGAGTTCTTCCTGGAACGGCTGCTGAATGAGCGCCAATGCCGAATCTCTGAATCTGGTCCATCTGCTACATGCATCTGCTGCATTATAACTCCTCCTGCTGCCATCGTTGCTTTGCTTCAGGGACTGCTGTCTCAGCAGTGGCAGCGGCAGCATCGACATTTAGCAACAACAGCATCTAAAATCCCAGCCATCGAGAAGAATGACGGGCGAGCAAGCGTGAATGGTCGTTTTTACCTTATCCTTTTAGGCTTCAACAACTAACAGACCACAGCTATGGATATGATCGCGTTTTGGAAGCAGACAGGGCTGATGTGGTACGCATTGGTCATCTCAGGTGAGAGGATAAATATGTCTGGTATATTTTGAGTATCGCCACATACCACCAACGCTTGGGTTTGCTCCGGTGAGGGCATTTCACTCGTTTGTTGGACATGCAGAGGGAAGGGGAAGCGTTGAAAGTGTGCGCGGGGAAGAGGCCGGGTGTCTGCGGTGGATATCTAGGTTGCTGAGGTGCGATGAGGTAAAGATGGTGTACGTCTTCCTGCCTTTACAGCCCTCACAGCTTCTCTATCTATATACTATTAGTAAGATAATGCTCGTCGAATGCTCGTTGCTGAATAATTTATACCTCAAAACCTTGTTGTTCTAAAAGTTACTTTTTCACTGAACTATTAGGAATTCGACTCATGCATATTCAGTACGTTTGTAAATATGCTTTGAATAAAATTATTGGTTTCGGACTAAATGATGGACAAATGGAATGGGTGTCACATAGCTTCACATTAAATGGTGAACAAATAGACTATCTCCCCAAATAAGGGGATGGTTATCGTTCAGTAATAATTGTATAATCTTGCTATGTCCCAACTTCTGAATTAAATGAATTATACATAGTAGCAGTGCATGACTAGATCTTGAATCGTAAGGGCATTCTCCTTTTAGGAACAAATTGGCGACATTCCTTCGGCCCCTTTAAAAATACTTATGTGACGGAATAGCTCCAATAGGACTTGGCTGTACGGAGATATTGAATTAGGGCTAATTTATTTGCCTTGCATGTGTACATATAAAAAATAACCTATATATCAGACTCCACTGATAGGAAAATAAATACTGTAGAGGCATTTTCCCAATCAGATAGATGAAGTTCACGCAAATTCAGAGATGTTAATTCAGTAACGATTATTTTTTCGTCCTTTATATAAGATGTGTGATACATAAATTCTAAAGACTAAAAACTAATTTGCTGTCATATTTCAAGAACACTGACTGTGATGGTGGATTCGAATCTATTTGCCCTCATTTGAGAATGTGACATCTGTTGGTTGAAGGGAGGCGAAGGAGGCGAGGGAGGCGAGGAAATCAGAGAGATAATTTAAAAGTTAAATGAGGCTTACATTTGGTTAAAAATGACATTAAACTGTAAGTTTATAAATGTCATCTAGTGGTGATGAGGGATCAAAGAGAGAGATAGAGAGTCAGATTGAGGGAGAGATAGAAAGTGACAGTGAGGGGGAGAGAGGAGACAGAGCCAAGTGGGGATACGATGTGGGAGAGAGAGTACGTGAATACAATGCTGAAAGTGCTTTTCAAAAGTCAATAACCAAACCTGTAAGGCCGACTAGATCAATTGTTCCTATCAAATTCCAGTGTGAGTTACCTCCATGCGTGTAGATTACCATGCACACGTACATGTTTCTCGCCAGTTAACGGTGGACCGGTCAAATAGTTGGCACAATAAATTAGTTAAATCTTTATCTCGCAGGGGTTTAGGCTGTCCGTGCAATGTGGCATACCCTTCTATGCAGCATACATTTAATTACGTCCCTAGAAAAATGGGCTCCATATGGCTGTAACAATACCCATAGCAGTCCCCCATTTCAAGCAGCAGCTTTCTTGGAGGCGATTGGGAAGAAATACTGACTGATTTAGATAAATGACAGGAAACAGTTTCTATGGAGAGTTTCACTCTATATTCTGTGGTTGGTAATGTGGTCCGAATAACCGAATGAACCCACCTTGAATCAAATGGAGCCAAATGAATATCGTTCCAATAAAACTTCTAACTGGAAATGTCAAAAAGACTCAAAACATTTAACATTCCCCGCCAATGATACGAACGTTTATATAATTATATACATTAAGGTGGATATGAGCCATTTACCGAACCATATACCGGTATTTACATATCCTCACTAAAAACAACATCTTTGTTTATGCTGATAAAAATACGTTCCTGGTGGTATAGCTAAAAGTGGCATCAATATATCTGAAACCATAATATGCTTTATGCTTATATCTTAATAAATAAATATTGACTTAGTGGCATATAAGGGTGTACAATGTCCATCCTACTCAATCATTGTGATATACAATGAATCGATTTCCTGAGTGGCATTACATAGTTGAACCGTCATAACCAAAGCTTAGAATAAACCGGGGTCCCATTGCTGATGTCTGAATGGCATATTAATAATGCATAGAAGACTAAACAATTTATATCTACTGACAAGGACTTCCTTCTCAGTGTTGTATTCGTGAAGATCGGGATATATATTGCATTGTGGTAGCCGTATTTCTACTGAAATTGAATCGATGTCATTAATCAGTACCTCAGGCAGTACCGAGTAGAATTTTATCACCACGACATTTGAAGAGGATTTACAAGCATGGGTCTACCAGTATGCATTAGGATCTATGATATATCTCAGGATCAATAAACATGCACACGTAGTATATTATAGATATTGTTATTCATTATATACGCATTGGATCCTACGTGATGCCATCGCATATGGTTTAATTGTAAGTGTTAAACCACCAGAGGTTGGGAAGTAGTCATGGGAACGAATGCGTTCTTTAACCAAGGTTTACCACCAAAATTCAAATATAGACGTTAAAATGTGCATTTTTAGATTATTCAAGGCATATAATATCCATATATATATACTATATCTAATAAAACAGTTATATAATATATTGTATTTACCTTATATATAGCTTCTAGGTGGTCTTGGCAGTAGGCATCTAGCATTTGGCGGTTTCTTTGGTGGAAGAGGTGTCATACGTACTGTTTGTCTATATCCCTATGGTATTATAGTGTCACATATATTATATAACATTGCGTATTGTGGTGAATGTTTAAATCCACTAAATACTTGATATTTACATATACGCATTGCCACATAAATATAGAATGTGCTAATATAGAATGTGGCAGCCATTCTCACACGATGCATTCTTATGAAATTTTTATGAATTTGTATAAGATGTTAAACGTTATACATGCACATGCAAAAGATAGTGGTGCCATCGAAGGGTGGGCATAATTCATGATATGCAATTGTAGAAAAGCATTTTTACAATATGATAGTATAATCAATAAAGTTATCTTACAGTCTATATACACATTGTACATTGTATAATTTGGCCCATGTCCAAGGTGTTGCCACCTGCTTGCTTAGCAGTGGCTAAATTGGAGAAACAAAGCCAATCGACCCAACATTTGTTGATCCTGGCTGCGACCCCAGCATATGCAAACATATATGGAGGTACATCCATATTATCCGATGAGGACGCTTGACCACGGCCCACCCCTATATTGGTTATAAGGACCTAACAAATACTAGGGAAACCTCGTGTAGTGTAAATACCAGATTTCCGATGATATTGCTCCCATGTTCTACCAATGATCTTCGCCTAATCACCCTCTGTTACTATAATTATGGCAGTGTGTACTATACAAGTGTCGGAATAATATTGGTGGTGCGTTACGGTTTATTTTCCATTACTATTCCATTAAACCAACCCCATAATCCCCTGTCCTTAAATCGCTAAATGCAAGACCATCAGACCATCAAGGAAAATGGCACCGCCAATGGAAATATCACCAAGGTAGCCTCGCAAATAAAAGGAAGCTTTATCTGATATAGCATTCCCTAGAACCAATATTCTGCCCCGGTCATTATTTTCACGTACCTAAACTATAGACTTTAAAATGACATTTCTGACTCAATGCACGAGCTAATGATCGACCCGACACATTCAGACCCATACCAAATTCGCGCTTATATATGTTCTGGACCGGACCACATTATTGTCAGTATGCAGGAACTGTCTGGAGGCGACAGTGCGTACCACCCTCTGTCCATCAGGTCCCCCTCGAGAACCCCAGGCCATTGACTGGTTTGTTTGTCGATCGATCGGATTAAAACATTCTTCGGGTTGGAGATTTTCCTCTTATGTTAAATGTTACTGAACATTCCCCCTGTGTGAACATTTTGTGGGTCCTTTTAAATAGTTTCCGACAAATATGTTTGTCACATCTATTTATAAGCTAGCCCTGAAAGGACATGGCGAAGGGAAAGTGTTCCTTTTGACAAAATTGTGCAGGTTATTTTGAGAAGTGTCTGCATGTATAGATGCAATGTTGATACAAAAACAGTGCTCAACAATGAGAGCCTTTATATATCCAGTCATTAATTAGGTAAGTGCCATTGCTATATTAGTCCATTTCTATTAATTATGAGAAACATAATCTTTAGGGAGCTCGAGGCTAACCCATACTGAATGTTGATGTAGAATGCGATTACGGTACATTGTACATTTCATTCAGGCCGAGAGTATCAGCTTTAGGAATAATGACGAGATCTCGCCTAAAAGAGGAATAAGAATGTAAAACCGATGATTGGGGTACGAATCACATGTGATCCTACATGAAATTAAAGATGAAGTCAATATAAAGATAGGAGCACGGTCAAGACTATAGCTGCCATTTGGGCGTAGATAAAACACACATTTACGGTAAAAGGTCAATGGATGTGGGATACCAAGATCCCATTTGTAAGCGTTAAAGATGCTGTGGTTAGACAATATTGGTTGCAGCTTTTATGCCCTCCTGTGTCTCGGCGTTATTTTTCAGCTCACAAATAATTTGTTTTCTTTTATTCCACTGAGGAACAGTTGTTTCCTACTCCCATAGCTGTCAATTGAACATAGACAATAGACTAGAAAGTCGATTTGTGCATGTCTTTTTAGCGATTGGCAGAGCTCACAGCTGTACACCGCAAATTACATGCAGGGTGTAAACATATTCAGAAATTGTACGATTTCTTCCCCTTCAGCCCTTCTCCATATGCTAATATTGTTTGACTGTGATAATGGTGATAACAATGATATTAGGAATAATCACAAACCAACAATAAACGGGTAATGGTTGAATACTATACTAATTTCGATTGCATTTAGGCAATTTTGTTATGGTATCCTACTTTGACAGAGAGTAATTAAGGGAATTCACTTAACACTTTACTGTCAATCAAAGCAATACTCTTATACGTACCCACACTTGTTGGTAATATCCCCGCTGAGAGTTTCACTGAAAACCCATCCTCTCCTAGGCAGTCTGTGCATGCACTCTGGTCCCCCTGCCTATATAATTATAGAGTCGGTGTGGAAAATATGCCTTTCCTGGTATACGCAGTACTGGTGAATTTTAAGGAATGCCACTGTATCTGGAGGATAAAATTGTTAAAAATGTTTTAAATTATAAATAAATAGATTAAATCCTTGGTGTGAATTAGATTGAATAAAACAAAAAGTTGATTTTAGAGAGGGTTCCATATCCGATCGCACTATAGGAGTGAAATTGTGCGTGTCGTCGTGAGTGGCGGGGCCACGTGCAATTATTTCACTCCACGTGCGACAGGAAACTAGCAAAATCAATTTTGAGTTTGTATTCCATAAAAATTATTTATATCACAATTACCATGATTTCATGTCGAAACTACCTAGCTTGTGCATGCTGCGGTCCCCCCCCCCCCCCCCGAAAGCATGCGTGTTTTCTCAAAGCAAAACGCAATGCGCTGTAATACTGTCAATACTGTTTTCAGTATTTTCTTTACTCTATATATATAGTCCTAGTTTAAATAGGTTCACGTTAAACAGTTAATAAATTATATCAGATGTGTTTGATATGAAAAGAAACTCCACCTTACGGATATACTCTGTCTCCCATAGCGAGGGAGGAAAATAGTATGGCAGAGTACAGGAACATCAAAAGATACCGCTCTCTTGGCCAAGGAGACCGAGTATAGGAATAAATACATTTAATCAATATGTGCAAATAATATTCAATCTATAGGCAGCGCGCGCATGCTATAAACAAAGGTCATGAAGAGGGCGCGTAGTCCCATACACAAAAGGTAGATAACCATTATAAGTAGCATATGGAAAGTTGACGTATTGCATGGCAACATTACGCTCTGCAGGGTTAAAAGGTAATTAATATGGTTCCTTTATAAAAAAAATATATTGCAACTATTATTTACAAAATCTAAATAGAGATATGAGAAAATCGTATTTGAAAAAATGAAGAATAATTAATTAGAAATCGCGGTATCATACTCATCATCATAATTCCCATGCACATGTAGCTGACATTGGTGCGAGTTTATCTAAAGCATTTCAAGGTTCAGTCTAGGAAGGTCAGGCCCTTTAGAGCAGACCAAGAGTTAGGCCCCCTGACCCAAGCCAGCATTTCGCAGTATACTGCGTCCCTCTTACACCACACAGCAACAGCTGCCACTACCCTCACATCACCGAATAAAATTCACTAATGCTCTTACCAGCTTGATTTATAAAGGTTGTCGCTTGTCAAAGTAATAAAAGACGATGTGGTAGAGGAGCAACACAACTGAAGGATATCAAATTGATATGAAACCATTCTGGCAAACATCTAACTAATTCTTTCTAACTTGGGTTAGGTCCCAAATCAGACTTGCCAACACATCAAGAAGATACATCAATAACCATGCTGGCCTCTTGTCTGATAGTGTAAGGCGACTTAACTACTAGGAGCCAATATAGGAATTTAGAGTGAAACTGGTTTGGGCTTTTACGCCTCGCGACTCGCAATAGTGGTGAGAGGCTGCAGACTGAGAGCGGGCCATCGCGCACAAGGTCTTGATTGATCACTTTAATGTAACACCGAAGCTGACACGCTGAGACGGCCCAACGTGTTCTTTGCATATTATGAGCGAGAAACCAGTCAAAGGCTTTAATTATGCTGCCATGCAGACCTGTATCATCCAGAGAGCGGTCACTTTCTATATATACGATAAATAAATCTATATCTCGCATATTGCGATGCAATTATAATACGAAATAATCAATTTCTTCACTAAATATTCTTGGACCCGCCTTATTTCGTTTATATAAAGGTCTAGATCTACTTCAATTTCTTGTCGGCGGTCGATTATAAAATCCTGACAATAGAGCAGTAGGACTATATCCAATATTTTGAAGGATTTGGCCTTCTTATCATGTTATCTGCAAGGTGACATGTTTTGTGACGGATAACCGTGCACACTTTCTACTTGCATGGAAGATCTATAGCTGCCATAAAAGAGGGCTGTTCCCTTTTCCGGCGTAAATTGTTATTGTTATCCATTCAAATTGTTATTGTATACTGATTCCGGAAATAAACAATATACAATACATTGCCATCTATCTTGGGGTTACAAAACCATTCGGTTACAAAACCATTCCTGGGTCTACTGTCAGTCTGGTATGGATATTGAAGAATAAGTCAAATGAGTGATATTGAAGGTGAACATAATGCACATGCTCATGATTTGCCTGTGATTTATTAATAACCTCCAGTGAACCTTGAGGCAATTAGTGCATGACACAATTAACATGACCCTTTTTTCTAAGTGATCGCTGTATTGACATACGTGCATACGTAATATCGACCCAGTGACATAACGATATGTGAAACTAACAACTGACCTTCATCTGTAAGTAGAATGTCGAGGGAAATCTAACTAAACTAAACTTTGCAGAAATTGCTTAAATTTGCGTCTTGCCATTTGAGCTTAAATTCACCCGATCCTGAATTATATTTGTTTGAAGCGCTACCTTTCCAGATTTAATACTATAAAAGTAGGCAATGCCGGTTCTTGTATTCCCGCGTTAGCGGCCTGTCACCCTGCCACAATGTACCAATCTCATATACTACTCGCGTATGCTATCACAACGTTGTAGAGGGATTTCTTTCGGATCGTTTCCACAGAGAAGAACCAGAGACTGTTGGTGCTCTGATTTATCGGACACGCTGGTTGGATACCTTGGTCCTCGAAACAGAGCATATGGGCGTGTCTAAAACGAAATATATTTTAAGTTGTATATAAAGGGGAAATATTGTTTTATGTAGGATGTATAGTTGCAGCTATGTATACATAGCTGCAACTTCTACCATTTTAAAATTACATCTTGGCGCGTGTAGAAATTCTCTGACTGTCCCCATTACGTGAGATTTTCATGTCAACGCAACACGAACCATGGTACCGGTGCATTCCATGTGGAAGACTGGCTTTGTCCTTTCGGCATATGTCTCAGATCACTAACCTTCCGTATCGGGTGCGACTCTGGCGCCTGGGGCGATGGCAAAACCTCGAGCTTTGGCATTGACAAGCTTGGGAAAGTGTTGGATGCGGCACAGCTGGCGCCTTGGTGGGGAGAGGAAAGTTAGTGGACGACGAGGACTCCCTTCCATGTTCTCCTGAACCACTTGAGTGACTTGCTTCTACAGGGCTCATGGAAAGCTGGACTACTTAGAATAAATTATATTCGATCGCAATATATAGGCCTAGGCTATATGTATAACAATATATTATGCATGCACTTCATTTTTTTATATGTGTGTATATTTAAGTGTATATACAACGTGAACCGTCAATAGTTGAGGCAGGTTTTTTTCTCAAGACTTCTGTTAACTGTTTCAAACTATCTGTGATCTGCTCATAGAAGATCGATTAATTTGGTATGCAATGAATATCTTTATTTGTTATTCAACTGCAGAGTCGCAAATTCCAAGTGTTTCTATAGAAAAAAGGCAGGCGGCATTTGTATTGATTTCCCTCCTATAGTCCTGCCACGACGACTTACGGTGGGGGAGTACCAAACCTTGCTAGGTCACCTAGTGTCAATTATGGGGTTACACTGTCAGCCTAGAATAACTATTGCTGCTCGCCCACATTATCTTCTGTTCTCAGCATCTGGCGGGGTTTTCTTGTGGAACAAATATTGACAATAGGAGAAATTTAACGGCCCAGTTTCTGAAACCAACTGTTTTAAATCAACAGTTTGTTTACCCATGATTTGCTGCGCAGTTTAACAATAAAATACATATCCTATTTATCTATTAAGAAGCTTGACTCTAATAATTATGATACTTCGAATTCGAAAACGAATCGTGCTTTGAACGATTCAAACAGGATATCATCTAACTTGTAAAGTGTCGACCACCCTAGCTATACTTTAATAATTCAATCGTATTCACCCAAACAAACAGCATAGTAATGTATTGCTTTCATTGTTTCTAGCTTTCCTCATATGCTCCGTCTCAGCAGCAGATACGGATGGAAGATTTAAAAGGGACAAGAATGGTGCCGATTCAAAGAGTGCATCTTCGGCTACAGTGACAACGGTAAACTCTCAGAGTGGAGTGCTTCCAAAGGCGCGGACCACGCTTGCCACACCCAAGGCCACAACTCCAGGTCAGTTATATTGCAATTTTATAATTTTTAGATACTTACCGTAGGAAAGTTTAATTAAAATTTAGATTTTTATGGGCAACACATAGGGTTGCGGGAGTAAATAGATACATTTAAGGTCAGAACCTGTTAATCACGTCCCAAAACATCTAGATTCTTTCGGATATGAGGAAATCAGACTTCTTTTATACAGATCTGACAATGTTATAGTAAATAATACTTAATTTTTAAAGCAAACTATACCATTAGGTCAAATCCAAACTAATTGCTATTTTTTTTCTGAGCGTCCATACGGTTTTGACCCTATTCCTAAAACAAATAGTGTAATTTATCTAAGTCACAAACAAGAAAAATAGTGCATTATTATGACCGGAGCAAGGAAGCATCCATAATGCACACATTCAGAGAAGCTGCGGCACTTTTGCGTATTATTATATTGCCTTTTAGACGTACACGGATTACTCAAGGAATTTGGTCATATTAAATTAGCCAAGAAACATAAGTAATTTTCGAGATCTCTCCTCGCAGGATATTCGTGCAATGTGTTATGCCATCCTCCCCTCGCATAATGTCCGATCGCCATATTTATTAGCAACCAGCAATGGCTGAGGGATATACTTTATAATTTAGTAGGAATTGGGTAATTAATTGTCTTTCTGTGTAGCCAGTGAAAACATACTGTAGTATTTTGTGCAAGACTACGCGTCCTCTATGCATGTTACACCACGGCCCTGGGGGGCGTTTCATAAGTTAACGCAGCGCGCGTTATAGGATCTATATCGACAGTCGTTACCAAATAGAACGACATATTATTTTAACATAGCGCGCGGTAAGGGCCAAAATTGACGTCAACTAACATTGCGTTACTCTAACGAACGCGCGCTAAATTTATCGCTATCTAAACCATAGAACGCTACCATAACGAACGCGCGCTGCGTTAACTTATGAAACGCCTCCCCCCCCCCCCCCCTGTTGGCTATGCCTACTTACCCTGACTAGAAAAATGGCTGTATGTTTATTTTACACTTACAGAGACAACCCGCGATCCGAATGGGGATTTTATTGTGAAACAAAATGACAAAGTCTGCATACGTGCTTTCTTCAAGGTGACCTTCACAGTCAAATATGCAGTAAAAAAACGCAGGCGGGTAGGTAACTTCATGATCCAGTAGATAGTGATCAAGATAATATTCAAGATAATAATCATATTATTATGCTGTTGCGTTTTCATAGATTTTTACACTAATCAGCGGCAACAACATACGGTATTTGCTTTAGGTTTGTTTTTAAATGTTCAAATTGAGACAAAGTCAATTCAATTCAAGGTGAACCGACTGAGAGGAAACTCTGACTTACATTTAAATTAGGACTAACTGTGGTAGAGAGTATAATAGTGAAAGTACGATGGTAAATGTTCTGTTTTGCAGCTATCTATTCAGAAGACGGTGACTACAATGCCAGACCATGTTTCAGTTAGCGGGATATGTTCAGAAGACAGACCCTCGTTAACAGTTCGATGGGACAATAATACGTATAGCTTCACAATCAACTTTAACCTTCAGGTTGCCTTCTTTATTATGATTATGGAAATAATGCATTTTTTATCGGGAATTAGTGTGAATGTATATCATGAGTTTTAGCCTTACGTGAGAATAAACAATTCATAGATAAAATCAATATATTGATATACTAGTACATACCAGTATATATATTATCTAGCAATTTTAAAAGGAGAAAGTGATAATTATTCATCGAAAATAATTGACAACTTGTATTTTCGTTTAGCACTACTTTTCTCCCTCGCCCAACTTGGTGACAAAATGACAGAATCCTAGGAAACAAAATGTCATCTCTAACCACATTAATTCCCTGTCCTCCTTGTTTATGGGTTTTATTACCACCACCATATAAAGTCAAACGTTGTGTATTGGTTTCATATTTAAGACACGTGAACAGAAGGAACCGAGAAAAAAAGATTCTGACACAAAGCTGTATGGGTGGGGACTGTCCAGAGCAACATTGACGTTTGATACCAGCGACCCGCTTTTCACTCACCCCATTCACCGTAAGTAGTGAAACGTTTCTTTTTCCTCCCACACGCTATGTACATACTTAATTTACTAAAGCCCACGGCCCTACTGATAATGTAGGCAAGGCAATATACTCTTTGCGTGTTTTTATTTTATACATGTACATACTACTTTGCAAGTCTAATCAGTTTAAGAAAATTAACATTTATATTTCATGGTAGGATGAATGGGTGCATAGTGGGACTAACATTGTATGGAGCTTCAGTTTTTTCAATTATTATCTATAATTTGTACTGCTCACTTTGTCATGTCATATACTGCCGACATATCTGCTTTCTTCAGCAATTAACAACTTTCTTTACTGTTTTCTTGACCCGTAGCTCATTTTTGGTCTCCTTCTTTTAAGTTATGAAACTCTTCAACGAATCATATTCCAAGACCTCATTGGTATTTATTTTAGAATTTTACGCATATATTCATAAATTATCCGTTATCGCTGATTTGGTGCCGTGAAAGAGATTAAAAGGGCAAAACTTTGAAATTTACCATCACAAACTTACAACCCATTGAGGCGAGTAAATCCTGACTGTAATTAGGATCTAATTATGGAACTAATGGAGCTAATTTGATCCTCCGATCTGAGGATTCTGTACTGGTATACCATGCTCAGCTAAGATTGGAAATGCGGTTATTGTTGCTATTATTTCCACCCTTAAGGACTTGATAATTCTACGGGACTGATCACTATGTATATTCACGTGCATTTTACTCCAGCTGGCAAACACTCAATTAAGACGGAACCCTCCGAAAATTATTTCTTCACGCCCAGAAACAGGTCGTTTTCGTGTACAAGCAAACAGAGATTGATTCTTAATGAGTACGACAAGAACGACTCAGTCGTGAAGAATGATGTAATGGAGGTACTCGTCGATCTTGAAAATATGAGGATCCAGGCTTTTGACGTCCCAACATCTGGAGACTACAGCGAAGGTATGGCATAAATGGCAATGACTCCCGCATTGAATACTATGAACGCAAAAAAAAATATTTTTTGCGGATAAATTTCCGTGCACCTAGTACTTTGACACCTTTTCGCGCGAATTTAAATTCACTAAAGCAAGGAAGCGTTATGCCATAACCACACCTTTCGCGCAGGATTTATTTTCGCGCGCAAAGGTCGGTCACATGCGCTAAAATAACGGAAATACTGTGCGAATATTGATACGTTTACAGTATGCATAATTGTTTGTAACAATGAATACAAAATATACATCAATGAATTATAAAAGAAATTGGGGTTTATACCATTCGTAATTAATTGAATTGCAGTGCATTGTATAATTAATTCAATTGTATATTTTCAGCCGCGCTATGTGATACGGATATCTACAATAACCTACCCCATCAGAACATCGTTCCCATCATTGTAGCAGCCTGCTTGTCTGGAATAATTGTTATAATAATCATTGCTTACTTTATTACAAAAAACCTTGGACAGAACCCTTACAAGGCCATGGATTAAGTGAATTGGTTAAAAACGTCCGCATTTTCGGAAAAATTATAAGCAATCATTCAATATAAAAATTAGGCCCTCTATTCTCTCTCTGGTGAAATGTTTCCAGGTGCGCCGAAATATGGTAGTCAAGGCTGTGATCAAAATCTCAAAACTTACATCTCTTTGTCATGCTATAGGGAAAGATTGTACAGCAGGTTCCATGCACTTGTTTTATGATCACCCCAAAACACCCCACTGAAAGACGTGGTTACATTTGATATGGAACAGATATATAGGCCTATTGCACAAATGAATGGTCAATCTACATGAAACATAAAGGGTATCAAATAGAGATCCACGTGTTTATGTTCTTATAGGATTGTAAAGTATCGCCCCTCCCTCTCTCTGTGTCTCTCTTCATATATTCAATGTGTTCTGCTTTTCGGTAATAATTGGAAAAATAAACAGTATCAACTGATAAATTGCAGGCAAAATGAATTGAATTACCTGTGACGGTGGGGGTGAAAATTCCGCCGATATGCTTTCGTATCAGCTCATGGGTACGTTATGTGTCAACCACAGTACCATATTGGTAAACGTTATATTGTCAACAAGCATGGAGGAGCGAAACCTTCGTCCATCAGTCCATGGCGTATATCTAAAGATGGCGCTTTTCCCATTGCGGCTGATGAGCTTATAAAGGCTAAACCAAGAAGACAAATGGGATCTTATTTTTGTATTCGTGGGTGACATTTCAGGAGCTCAATCGGTCAGGGTATCGTTCAAATATATGGATTTTCAATTTAGATCATTATTAATGTATGAAATGACAGTAGAAATACTCAGATACAAAATGTACGAACAGATTACCTTACCTTATTTCATCTTCTTGGGAGATGTGCTTAGCAGAATATGTTAAATTTGTATGTTTCAGACTTTGGTGATTGGTGATTTCTTACAAACTATATACCCTCAATTGTCAGACTATTCTTCCTTGAGTTTGGAATGATAATTGCAATTAAAATGGTGCATACCTGGTTGTTAGTGAATGGACTCATACAAAGGCAATGGTTTTCACCTTCCTCATTACTCTATCCTTATAGCATAGAGTTCCAAATATCCGTGGAATATGAAGCATTTTCCCTCATTTAGGACACAATGTTCGTACGTGTAAATAAGCCTTTATTTTTTGCTGTATAATTCAAGCATTATTTATGGTGATGCTATTGTCCGTGCCAACCCACACCAATGTGTTATAAAGTACTTAACTATTATGGTTGTTCATCGATGTGAATGGTATTCTAAGAAGCTGTATTAATATACTGTTGGGATTAGTGTATGGTTATAAGTATTTGTTTAGCAAATCGAGTTTCTTTCTCTGATAATGTGATTTCCAAGATCATATCACAGGGGATATATCAAGCACAGATGAAATGAAAGTGGAAGCGGTAACAGCAGATATCTTCAGAAATTGTCAGTGCATCTAAAATAATTGCATGATCCTTACATAAACTACAATTGCACACTATTGCCGTGTGTGCCATAAGTGTGAGACAACGTAAACTATTCAAATTCCTGGAATTTCATAGATCTGCATTTTGTCCTATTCCGGTCACGAACTTGCGACATAAAAATGTCATTTCAGATGAAGGTCATGCGTTCAGTTTTACGTAAAATTATTCCAATATTTGTGATCCTCATGAGTACTTATGGATGTGAAACCTCATTATTTCATGAGTTTTACACTGAGGACATAACACATTGCTAAAGTTAGAAAATATGCATATAATATTGGGGATCGGGTTGTTATAATAAAGAAGAAATATCAATATATATCCACCAAGTGCTATCGACGAAATACATTCCAATTATATTCATACTCTGTGTATATATGCAATACATTAGATAAATCAATCAACTTAGTCAGACATAAGATGCCGTATCGTGGACAATTATAGAAAAGAAAATAGCAGATGACATTTATACATTACCCTTCTAAACGAAACGTTCAATTCGTGCGATTGTTAAAATAAGTACCCACAAAACCAGCTACATACTATAAACAATGTTGATAATAATCCCGATGGATTTGTTTACATTTGTGGTTTCTTCTTACCGTTATAATACTGTCTGTTACTTTGAATAACATGCCAAACCCTTTGTTATCTAAAAAAATTGAAACTTGAATAAAGTCTGCAGTAAAGGAAACAATAAGTCTTCTCATATTTTTATTCTGACCACTCTGTATCTTACAAATGCGTCACCTCCTAAAATGTTTGGTTTTGAATAAAATTTAACTGTAGTACAGCGAGGTACTTCGTAGGAACACATATAGCCTATAGTATAGTTCCACTCATTACCACTACTCTAAAATATGGCACCACTCTTACTCCCATTGCAAGAAAATGCAAGAGGGTTTGCTAGTGTGTGTTATAATGTAAAGTCATACTGTATTACTCATGTATCACATAGACAGAGTCGGTAAGTAACATAAATTATGTCATTAATAAAATATTGTGTACAAAATATTACACTTTGGAGAAACGGTCCAGCAACTGTGGGCATAAAAGCGAGTTCTCTATTTTCATGCATTAGCGTGCTTTCATTATTGCAAATATACTCTCATACTCGAAAAAAGATTATGATACAACTACAGGAGGCAGTACTGAAACTTAGGTTCGGAAGGCCAGTACCGGTACTACAACTACAGAAGGGAGTACTGCATGAACCTAGCCCCCCCCCCCCCCCTTTATCCACACGGAGACTATAGTCTAGGAATTACATTTAAGTAAGACATGCGTGGTGTTACAGTGATACAGGTTTAATAAAACATATGAGTACACACAAAATATGACAATACAATATAGAAATATCACAAATATGTATAGGCCTATACTGCAGGCAGTGCATAAGATAGACCTGTAGTGGTCTATAAGTAGGAAATACATAAAGCACTGTCCTGCAAACTCCTATAGTGGAATACCATATGCTATAGGCATTTTTTAAATAGCCTAAGGTTTCATTATCAGCCCAATAATATAATATCCTAGTTAATTTAAAAGTTCTATAAGGGCTTCAAGCCTCTCCTAGTGCGCCATGCTCGCTGGACTAATAAGTATGGAAGCCCAGAATGTCTTTGAAAATGGCAGAAAAAAATATGAAAAAGTGTATCGGTAATAAAGAAAACGAAATCGAAAATGTGTGAAAAAGATGAAAGTGTAGAAACAAGATTTAAAGGAAAAAAGATCGCACGAGATTTCATGTCTAACAAATGGAAAATGTGTGAAAAATATGAAAAGGTATGAACAAGACTTAAGGGTTCTCAAGCCTATTTTGAGCACTGTTCAGTGGTGGCCACTGCAGTTCTGGAACTATTACATGACTATGGATATATACAGGTTTTGTCTTTCCCGTCCACTGATATCATTAGATATGCATATTTGAAGTATATGAAAGTGATAATATCAATTTAACAATATCTGGTGAGTTTCTGGACGTGATCATCATTAAAAATCAGATTTTAGGGTCAATGTAGGCTATATATCATACCATGTACTCCCATGCACCCCCTATCAATATGAATGGAACAAAATTGATTTCACTTTTTAAATCACTGAGCTGCACATACATTGTGCAAACACACATTGAATTTGGAACCAATTTTGCGATTTAATTACATTTAATTTATTAATTTATTTTGACTAAATTTAACTGAAAAAAATCCATATTTATTTTTTGTTATTTCAAATATTTCAGGATGCCCTCACAAAAAAACTAGATGGTAAAAACTATATTTTTTTCTTCTATAACAAAGAAGACACATGCAGGCAGTAGCCTATATATTACAGCTGGAAAAAAATCTGATGATGGGTTCTTGGTGAGAAATAGGAATAGCATATAGGCCTACCGTATATGTTTTGAACCAATATAGTAAAAACTAGTCAGTGAATTGATTTTAAAAATCATATGTGGCCTAATAGTATGATCATATCTGCCTACAAATGATTAGAATCTGATGGAACCCTTAAAACGAAATGAGATCTCACAAGATTTCACACACAATTATTAAAGATGGCGGCCCCAATGGTCGCCCCCATCTTGGATTCCTCCCTCGAGTGAAGTGCGAAATTTTAGTCATGAAACCAGTAGGCTGTAATGGTGCTATGAACATATATGAGCAATTCCACCAGAAATGCATCATTTAGGTTGAAAAACAGCTCGATCATCCAGAGGCTAAAATACTTATTTGAGAGTATTTCTTTTGGCATTTTTGGATCCAGGAGAGAAAAACCGTCTAAGGGGAAGTAGTCTATCTTATGACATTTTTTTTATATATTTTTAATCATGAGGCCAAGAAAAGGCTTATTCTCGTGCCAGCACCACACATAAAAAGCAGAGGGTTCATGTCCAAGCAACTGTTTTAAAAAAAGTATGTCGCCGTAAGGTGGGTCTAGAGGGTGCCCATGTCGCCGTAACGGAGGTCTAGAGGGGGCAGGGGTCTGGAGGGGGGGGTGAAACTATTTTCTAAATTTCCCCCTACTAATTTTGCCTCTAAATACCTAAATGCAACTTATATTTACCTCCATAAACAACCAAAACAAGTATACAAATCAACTTAATAGGAAAATGAGGTGGCAACAATGTTATTGATATGTGTGTAGGCCTACATATTCTAGATATAATGGATTATACATGCATAATGGGCCAGAGGGTTAATGACGTATGACCTTTGCCGCGGCCATTACCATTAGGGCCTACCATTACTGAACAGTTTTTTTTATGTAACTTTTGTTCTAGTTGGAATATTCTCACAAACTATTAACAGAGCGTTTGGGCCAATTATATCAAGATCTTTCATGCAATTACATACTAATTTGAAATATTATGCATACATTTTCATCATTTATTTCTAAATTTAATCGTCATTTATGTTGAAATATTTACTGTAGTGTATGCTGCCGCCACAGGAGGCGCCACCTCTGTCTAATAAACTAGATTGAACCAGTCACAACAATGGCGACGAGCATGGAATAACCCCCGCGATTTTTTTTCACAAATAACCAAGCATCCTAGCTCTACCAGAGAAGTTCTTTCAGCAGGAATGCAGGGAAACAAAGAAGGAAAGTACTGAATTGTGAAATATTGTGCAAATGAACTGTTGTTAGTAGATATTTGATCATACTTCCACATGACTTGTAGGCCGGATACATATGCAAGTTGAAACCAGTTGCTTGACCATGCTTATGATGCTATGACTATGAACTCTGTATAGGCTACTTGTGAAAAGAACTGAACAGTTATAAAGTGGAGGAAATAGACTGATATCATTTAAGTGAAGGTTTGTTGGGAAAATACACCCTGCCTGACTAAACATTGATATCTTGAACTGTGTGATAGGACAATTACATCCATCTGTGTCAGTAAGCCTATAGGCTATACCCAGCATAAACAATGGCTAAAAGTGTTATTGGTGCTATGAGTGACTTTAATAGTGAGAAAGAGAAGTGGGCCAACTACAAAATTAGGTTGGATTCCTGGATGAAAATCAACGATATTAAAGATGCAGACAAAGTAGATGCCATGATAGCACTAGTGGGACCTGAGGCAGTTGACCTATTGGTGTCTTTATGTACTCCAGCTGATATTACTGATAAGACATATGCTGTTCTGTGTACTTTGTTGAATGCTCACTACATGTCAGGGACAAATGAATTGGCGGAATCTTATAACTTTGACACACGATGCCAAAAAGAAAATGAGTCAATACCTGATTTTATTGTTGCGTTAAAAAAGCTCAGCATCCATAGTGGATTTGGGGATGCCGATCAGGTAGAAAAGAGACTACGTAACAGATTAGTAGCAGGAGTGCGTAGCGAGGCCATTAAGAATAAACTGTTAAGTGAAGGTGCAGGTCTGAAATGGGAGCGTGCTATGGAGATGGCAACAACGATGGATGCAGCACGTCTGAATGCGCAAAAGATGAAAGCCACATCGGAAGTCAATCGAGTGAGCAACTACAAAGGAGCGCAGAATCGGGGAAGCTACAAGCCAAGAGGTAGAGGCCGTGGAGGACAATATGGTAAAACACGCTGTTATAGGTGTCAAGGAACTCATCAACCCACAGAGTGTCCATTCATCAAAGAAACGTGCTACAAGTGCCAGAAGGTCGGTCACATAGCTAAGGCCTGCAAAACAAAAGTATTACCAGGTCAGCAATACAGTAGTAGACCGCCACGAGGGCATTATCAAGGTCGTGGTCAAGGTCGGGGTCATAACTCGTATAAGACGCAAGGAAGGACAAACCAACTAGAAGATGAGTACCTTCCAGAAGAGGAAGTCAGTTACTCCTCCTTATACGAATTACAAGACAACGAAGTAAAAAGAGATAATGGGGAAATACCCATACCTGTCACAGTTAATAACATCGATATGACATTCATTCTTGATACAGCATCTAGATCATCAATCATTGGTGAAGATATGTACTATGAATTCTTCAGTGACATTCCATTAGAAGACCCGGACATAAATCTTAAGTCGTATACTGGACATGTTGTGGAACTATTGGGTTCAATACCAGTCACCGTGAAATATGGAGACCAATGCCAAAATCTCAGATTGGTTATAGCAAAGGGCAGAAGGACTGCTCTGTTAGGTCGTACTTGGCTTCATAACATTCGTCTTAACTGGGCAAATATATTCTCAGTAAAAACTGAT
The DNA here is from genome assembly GCA_942159475.1 of Sthenelais limicola. Lineage (NCBI taxonomy): Eukaryota > Metazoa > Annelida > Polychaeta > Phyllodocida > Sigalionidae > Sthenelais > Sthenelais limicola. The sequence continues at coordinate 74,013,152 of OW804098.1, forward strand.
GACCTACAAGGGCTATTACAGAAATACGAGTCAGTATTCAAGGCAGACATGGGCCAAATAAAAGACTTTGAAGCACGCATCGATATGGAAGAAAGCCCCCCGAAACTTTGCAAAGCCAGACCTATTCCTTATGCATTGGTAGATAAGGTAAAAAAAGAGCTGGATAGACTTGAGTCAGCAGGTGTACTCAGGAAAATTGAGAAAACTGACTGGGCTTCACCAGTTGTCGTTGTACCAAAGGGTGATGGTAAGATAAGGATCTGTGGTGATTATAAGGTCACAATAAATGCTGATATGGTTGACCGTCATTATGTACTACCATCCGCCGAAGATATTTTTGCCACACTTGCAAATGGGGATAAATTCACAAAACTTGATTTATCTCAAGCTTATGCTCAAGTCAGAGTTGAGGAAAAATCCCAAAAATACCTGACGATAAACACTGTTAAAGGTCTATATGAAGTGACACGGTTACCCTATGGTATTAAAACAGCGCCTCACATCTTTCAGTCCATCATGGACCAAATACTACAAGGTATTCCTGGTGTCTGTTGCTACATAGACGATATATTGATAACCGGACCATCAGATGAAGAACACCTGAGGAGACTCAAGCAGGTACTTGAACGCTTGGAAAAGTTCAATGTCAGAGTCAAGAGGGAGAAATGTTCCTTCATGAAGTCAGAGGTGCGCTATCTAGGTCATGTAATTGACAAGAGAGGAAGACATCCCTTCCCAGAAAAGGTGGAAGCAATTCGAGGCACAGAAGCACCCAAAGATGTCTCACAGCTACGTACCTTCCTTGGTATGGTGAACTATTATGGGCCATACCTGAAGTCTCTCTCCACCACTCTTGCACCACTGAATAACCTACTGAGAGACGAAATTCCTTGGAATTGGGACAAAGACTGTGAGACAGCATTCCGAATCGTAAAAGAGACCCTTACCAGCGATAGAGTGTTAACACACTATGATCCGCACAGGAAGCTCATATTAGCCTGTGACGCAAGCCCCTACGGAGTGGGAGCTGTACTGTCGCATTTAGATGGAGAGGATGAAAGACCTATTGCGTTTGCTTCCAGATCTCTAACTAAGGCAGAAAAAGGATATCCGCAAATAGAAAAGGAAGCTCTAGGCATTGTCTATGGAATAAAGAAATTCCACAAGTATCTATACGGTAGAAAGTTTACCCTTGTGACTGATAGCAAGCCACTTTCAACCATACTTGGACCAAAGACTGCAGTGCCAACACTGGCTGCGCTAAGATTACAGCGGTGGGCATTGTTGCTGATGTCATATAATTATGAAGTACAGTATCGCCGATCAGAGGATCATAGTAATGCAGATTACCTCAGCAGAGCTCCAGTGGAAAGAGCTACTGAAAACATAGAATCTGAGGTCAACTATTTTTCTCATGTAGATGATATGCCTGTAAGTTCAAAAGAAATATCAGGATGCACCAAGAAAGACCGAACACTCAGCCGTGTTCTTGAGTACAGTCTAAATGGTTGGCCAAACTACATCGAAGATGATGAACTATTGCCATATTATAACAGAAGAAATGAAATCTCATGTGACCAGGGATGTTTGTTGTGGGGAATGAGAATTGTAGTGCCACATAAGCTACAACAAAGGATGATTGAAGAACTCCATCATGAACACATTGGTATAGTAAGAATGAAGGCACTGGCCAGAAGTTATTTTTGGTATCCAGGTATCGATCAAAGTATTGAGAGTCTGGTAAAATCATGCAATGTGTGCCTGTCTTTGAAGAATGACCCTCCACCATCTCCACTCTACCCCTGGAAGTACCCGGAAAGACCATGGGACAGAATCCATGTCGACTTCGCTGAGTACAAATCAGAGATGTTCTTCCTAGCAGTTGATGCTCACTCAAAGTGGATGGAAGTTATTCTCATGAAATCGACGACCGCACAGAAGACCATAGAGGTTATGAGAGAAATGTTCTCAAGGTATGGTTTATGCCGCGAACTTGTAAGCGATAACGGGCCTCAGTTTATAGCTGACGAGTTCCAAGAATTTCTCAATAAGAATGGAGTAAAACATACTTTAACTGCCCCATACCACCCAGCATCGAATGGTGCCGCAGAGAGGGCTGTACAAACGCTAAAAACTGCACTAAAGAAACATTCCTTGGAAGCCCAACCAGGAGTCACAACACAGCAAAAACTGTGTAGCTTTTTACTGTCTTATCGCTCCACACCGCACACATCTACAGGACTGAGCCCTGCTGAATTGTTCCTAAAAAGGCAGGTTCGTACAAGACTAACATTAGTTAAGCCTGACCTTAGGGCTGAGGTTGAGCAAAAACAGGAAAAGATGAAAGAGTACAGGGATACAAGAGTTCCCAAGCTCAGGGAATTTGGAAAAAACGAGAGGGTGAGAGTGAAGAACTGTAGAGGAACTGATATTAAGTATGTGCCAGGTATAATAGTCCATAGAAATGGACCAGTCCAATATCTTGTTCGAGTTGGACGAAACATCCGTTATGTCCATGTTGATCACCTCTTGAAGTCAGGTGAGACAGCAGATAATTTTGAGGAAGATGAAAGGAATGAGAACATTCCACCACTAAATGAAATCAACCAGCACCCAGCGCCATATAAGTTCAACGCCTTCAAGGAGACAGAGCCAGAGACAGCTATGCCACAACCTCCGGTCCCTGTCCCTCCTCCAGAGATCCAAATCCCTAGAGACAAAGCTCCAGACACACCAAGGGTGTCTCCCATTAAAGTTACAAAATCACCAGTGCCAGAAGTGAGAAGATCATCAAGAACAAGTAACGTTAGACCACCACCAAAGCTTGATGACTATGTGCTAACTCATAAATGAACTATTCAAGTCCAGAACTATCAGTGACATCTTATTACTTTGATATCAAATAATTAGTGATTCTATATTCTATTCTGATTATTAGTAATTTAGAATTTTTATCATCAAAGACATTTGGGTTAAACCCTGAATTTGTTTTCCTAATGATATCGTAAATATCAGACTTTCACAAGTGAAAAGAAGACCAGAGACTTTTCAGCAAGAAAAAGACATTGCATATAAAGCAAAGACAGTAAATCTAACAACATAATATTGTTTCATTTTCAGAAACATTATTTTATAAATTGTCTGAACAAAATGTTTAAGCAGGGAGGAATGTAGTGTATGCTGCCGCCACGGGAGGCGCCACCTCTGTCTAATAAACTAGATTGAACCAGTCACAACATTTACCTTTCCCCCCTGCCCTTACGATCAGAATTAATGTCACAGTCTCTGCCCAGCTGCCCTGACCACAATTAATATCCATTATTAACGTTCCCAATTTCGTCTATATTAGCACCAATATATATCTAGCCCGGATATCTAGTTACGTACGAGAAAAAACAAATCAATGGAAGCACTGTATTGTGCAGCACACAACTGCATGTCCAGCAGCACAATGCAGCACATATCAGAGTGCAAGCTAGTGCAGCACAGCAGCACATCAGAGTGTAGCACAGAACCCCGACGTCTGCACGTGTTTGGTGAGCGATAATAGGAGTCAAGAGTTATTCGGAAATATGATATTGGCAAATAAACTTTGAACAAAATAGGCATGCTATTATTTATGTCACATGTGAAACTAGATTTTCATAAAGAAAATTACATGTCTGAAATAATAATAAATCCGGAGTCAACGAGAAGTGGCGAGAAGTGGCACGCTGGCAGTAGGGCCGTACTTCCGGTGTAACTTTCTTCTACCGAGCCAAAGGTACATATGTTTGAGACATATGTGCCCTTCTGGACTCGTCCGTGTTCATGAAAATATAAGTTACACACTTCTGCGATTTTCGGTTGACATCTACTTTTGGTTAAGGGGACAGCTATTTTTTCTTCTTCCCCAGAGTTAAAATATCTTGGTCTGAAATACGCTACATTCTGCTGTGGCTCTATTATCGCCCATAGCTCACGTAGACTGGAACAACATAAACAGTCAAGATGGTTCTAGCAGATTTAGGACGTAAAATTACCTCGGCTTTACGATCCCTTGGATCAGCCACAGTAATCAATGAAGAGGTACGTGTTCTATATTTTCTGTGTTATATTTCTAGTCTACTCCCTAACCTCGAGAACATTTAGTACCATACGTAGTAAGATTAAGTCAAGACAGAGTTCATATCATATGTAACCCCGCATTTTAGACGAAAACCCCGCATTTTACACTTTTCATTTGTGTATTCTATCTTGTTGGGGTGGGGGATTTTTTTTTCATTTTACACTTGGGTTGTGTATTCTATTCTACCTCTTCTGACTTCTAGTTGGACAGGGGTCATTCAAAAATTACGTAACGCTTTTTTGCCTCAAAATTTACCCCCCCCCCCCCCCTGCGTTACGCCCCGCAATGTTATAGTATGGGACCGTCTGACACTCCCCCCCCCCCCCCCCCCTCGAACGTTACATAATTTTTGAATGACCCCACAGTGTGTGTGTGTGGGGGGGGGGGGGGGGGGGGGAGTCTGTATGCCTTTCTCGTTAGCCTATCTACACTGTTGTAGTTAGTGGGCCCTAGTATACTGTATTGCTATTTATTATTTGTTTAAAAACTTGAATGTGTATTCTATTAATAAGACAGTTTATATTGAGTCGACAGACTACTACCAATACACTTGTCGGGAAGGCTACTATATAGGGTAGAGTAATGAGGGTAGCAATAGAATACACAACCCAAGTGTAAAATGAAAACATGAAAAAAAGGCGTAGGCTGCCAGGGGCTCGTGACAGCTGATTAATAGAGTACTTTTATGGCATAAAAATATAATTTTATATATGATAATGCCTCATGCAACTACTTTTAAAGCTAAATATTTTGTTTAATCTGTTCTATCATGTAGTATTTATTTCCAGTTGTTATATGTTACATTTCAAAAAATAATAATATGCTGTAGGCCTACCCGTAAATGGGTGTCCCGTTCTATGGCTATGAGTATGATGTTCTTCCAGGGGGTCCCTGCTACACTAAATTGAATTAACATAACATATAATACGCATGCTAGATCATATTCCACCTATATTTCCGAAAAATGCTCGCAGGATCCAAGTCAGGGGCCCTTACGTCAGGGCCCGGGACCCCAACATCAGGGCCCTACCGTCCTCGGCCCCCAACGTCCCGGCCCCCCGAAAAATAATCTATACGAAAACATACTTTCAGTCCCCGATTATTCGTTTATAATATTGTAACAGTTATCTACTAATAGCTAGCCTATCTGTTATTTTGATATATTCCAGCTTATTCCCTATCAATCATATTCAGTCGACGCCAACCATAATTTCATAATATTCTGGAAATAACATAATCTTTTTCATTTAGGAAAAAAAAATCTATTATCGGTATTTGGCTGCCCTTTTATTGTTTTTTTCTACCCCATATCTGCGAGAAGTAGAAGATATCCCCGATCGGCCCACAAATCAGCCCACAAATGTGTAGGTGGATCGGGGTTGGGGTAAACCGAAAACACTTATATTTTGGCCCAGTGTTAGAGCCTGCTACATATTTTGATTGATATTATTAATGCTGTAAATGATTTCAGGTAATCACATTACATCACTATTTTTAAATATCTGGTTGTCCTTATTTAATGACCTACTTACCAAAAACGGGCGCTCCATCATTTATGTAGTTATGTATAACATTTACGCATATTTATTTCAACAGGTTCTGAATTCAATGCTCAATGAGATATGCCGAGCGCTATTAGAAGCGGATGTTAAGTTTGCACTTGTGAAAAAATTAACAGAAAATGTCAGGTAAGGCCTTAGTTACTTTCAATTCGCTTTACATATTGGTTAGTGACTATACGTTGATGTTCTATTCTTAATGACTGCTACTGTTCACATTCTTTCAAATCTTTTAAATATCTTGTAGCTGTAGGAGTGAACTTTATTGTGCCCTTTCCTCGCTTATCAAGAGCTCTTATGATATATTTTTAGATCCGTCATTGACTTCGATGAAATGGCCGCAGGTCTCAACAGGAGGCGTATGATTCAGTCAGCTGTCGTCAAAGAACTCACAAAGGTGAATAATATTGAAGAGAGGCTGGAAGGCATGAGAAGGAACCATGACTCGTCCTTCAAAATATCAAATGATACATTTTCAGAACAGAACCAATAATGGGAGTTTTTCATATACCTTTGGCAAACTACTCCGTCCGCCTGGTCCCATCTCATGCCATCTGGCCCGGTAGCACTATAAGACGCATTTTTACGGAAAACCCGCATTTTACACTGCCAGTCTGGGGATAGGCAGGTTCTGTGTTTTGCTACCGCTAGAGCAGGTCGGGTCGCCCCTCCCCCCTCCCCTGGAATCTTTGGGAAATTAAAAGATATTTGAATGTTATTTGTTTACTACCGCTAGGTGGGGTTGCCCCCCCCCCCCCCCCAAATTATTTATTCATGTTCCTATATTCCTATCGTCGTTCGTCGTTCACATTTCCAACATTCCAGAGTCATGTGTACAATTGGATGCACACATTGAGCATATAAATCAGGCTCCAAGTTGAATAGTACTGAATAGATTTGAGTATGTTTTGTACTGCATTCAGTTTGGTTAGGTTGCAATGTATTTTGAACTTTATTTTGGTCTGAAATGTTGGTTATTAGAGATTGGTAAAAGTGAATTGTTAAAGTGAATTGTACATTTCCTGAAAATCTGTCTCAATGGGGGGGGGGGGGGGGGCTCCTCCTGCCAGAAATAGTCAGAAATATGTACAATTGGTAGTTGTACACATTCAGTATGCAAGGCTGGCTGCGATTTGGTCAATAGTATGTAAATTCCAGTATGTTTTGTATTGCATTCTGTTTGTTTATGTTGAAATGTATTTAGAAATTTATTTGGGTCTGAGATGTGGGTTATTACAGATTGGTTAAAGTGAATTGGTTAAAGTGAATTGTACATTTTCTGAAAATCGGACCCATACATGTCTGCTCATGTCTGTAACTAAATTGTGTTGTGTCTGTAACTAATGGACCAGAGATAAGATAAGGCCTGTGGAGCCAGACGTATGACACCTGTTGTTGTTTGTTTAAACAACAACAGTTTAAACTTTTTAAAATCTATGATATAACCAAGACATACGATTCCAGGTCCAATCTCCACATATCCCTTCATTCTGAGGGAAACTAAAAACTTAAACTAATCAACCTTAAATCTCTACAGGCCCAAACCCCATGTATCCCTTCATTCCAAGGGAAATTATTTCATCTTGCAAATCCATATCCAGGCTATGCTACATCATTGCATCATCCACCATGCTATGCCCTGGGATTAACTGATCTACTTGAAACCTTTATCCTCACATAATCAACCATATTACTTCAGGCTCAAACACTTTACAAACCCCTTCAAATGAAGGGGAAAATTAAACTAATCTAACCAAGACATATGATTCCAGGTCCAAACTCCACATATCCCTTCATTCTGAGGGAAACCAAAAACTTAAACTAATCAACCTTGAATCTCTACAGGCCCAAACCCCATATATCCCTACATTCCAAGGGAAATTAAAACTAAAATCAACCCACCATGGTGTATAGTGGATACAAGGATGTGTACAGGGAGACATTCCCCCGCCATGGAGACTAGTATGAGTAGAGGAGGACATTCCCCCGCCATTGTATATAGTATGAGCCCAGGGGGACATTTCCCCGCCATGATGCATATAGTATGAGTAGAGGAGGACATTCCCCCACCATTGTGTATAGTATGACCCCAGGGGGACATTTCCCCGCCATGGTGCATAGTATGAGCCCAGGGGGACATTTCCCCGCCATGGTGCATAATATGAGCCCAGGGGGACATTTCCCCGCCATGATGCATATAGTATGAGTAGAGGAGGACATTCCCCCACCATTGTGTATAGTATGACCCCAGGGGGACATTTCCCCGCCATGGTGCATAGTATGAGCCCAGGGGGACATATCCCCACCATGGTGCATAGTATGAGCCCAGGGGGACATTTCCCCGCCATGGTGCATAGTATGAGCCCAGGGGACATTTCCCCTCCATGGTGCATAGTATGAGCCCAGGGGGACATTTCCCCGCCATGGTGCATAGTATGAGCCCAGGGGGACATTCCCCCGCCATGGTGCATAGTATGAGCCCAGGGGGACATTTCCCCGCCATGGTGCATAGTATGAGCCCAGGGGGACATTTCCCCGCCATGGTGCATAGTATGAGCCCAGGGGGACATTTCCCCGCCATGGTGCATAGTATGAGCCCAGGGGACATTTCCCCGCCATGGTGCATAGTATGAGCCCAAGGGGACATTTCCCCGCCATAGTGAATAGTATGAGCCCAGGGGGACATTCCCCCGCCATGGTGCATAGTATGAGCCCAGGGGGACATTTCCCCTCCATGGTGCATAGTATGAGCCCAGGGGGACATTTCCCCGCCATGGTGCATAGTATGAGCCCAGGGGGACATTACCCCGCCATGGTGCATAGTATGAGCCCAGGGGACATTTATGTTGTGTATGTATGTGCTACGTATGTATGTGCTAGTATGTATGTGCTAGCTACGTATGTGCTGCGAATGTATGTGCTAGCTATGTATGTGCTTGCTATGTATGTATGTGCTAGGTATGCATGCATGTGCTAGGTATGCATGCATGTGCTAGGTATGCATGCATGTGCTAGGTATGTATGTATGTGCTGTATGTATGTGCTGTGCTGCACTCTAATGTGATGCGCAGCACAGTGCTGCACTCTAGAGTGCACAGTGCTCCCTCCAGGACATCAAAGATACATCATTCATGGCACTTATGAATATATGAAGGCACAAATTTGCCATTACTTTTGTATCTCAAAAGTTCTATGATTAGAAGCATATTCTTGTTCATATTCCTAGCGGCACTATCTCCCTAGCACTTGACCATAGCTGGATATAATTGCGGAGGAAGAATGCGCTGGGTCCAGATCAATTCCAAATGTAAACGTTAGGCAGTGGACATGTCCGCATCATCGCTTATGGCTTCGCCACTTGCGATGATACAAAAATGATGCATATTTCCACTACTTGTGTATACAATATGAATGAAACGTATCGCAGTAGCGAAATTTCTATGTCAATAAACACGTCTAAAAAAAATATCCACGAGCAAACCAACTTATCAGTGCATGCTCAGGTCAGGTCACAGGATCTATTACACCAAGGAGGAAGTTTAAAACATAGCGTGTTTCTTACTACATATGGGTCAACATCATGTGCTCATCTCACATGATTAATAATATGGTTATAATTATACTTCCTAAGATAAGGAATTATACTTTTATATTGTAACAAGAACCCTGATAATTCTCTGCTGACGCGTGGCTGACTGACTATTCTGTTAAAATTGCAAAACCTTGTTCAAAAAGTTTTGTGAATAAACAAAGGCCTTTTGAAACAGCGGTAAGTGATTAAAGATTGTACTTTTTTTGTGGGTCTGGGGATATTTTTTTTACTGGCTTCTGTACTTTTCATTAGTTAGTTACCTACCGTATACGATCAAGGTTATGCCATCCATTCTCCAGGTATAAATTTATACATCTTCATACTACTACTACTACGTTACCTCTATGCTACCCCCGTTATAACAATTCGCCTTTTTCATCTTTGCAGCTTATTGATCCAGGTGTCAAAGCGTGGACGCCTGTGAAAGGCAAAAGCAATGTCATAATGTTCGTCGGTCTTCAGGGCAGCGGTAAAACTACAACATGTACAAAAGTTAGTCAAATATATTGCCTTTCATTTTTATATCAATTAAAAAGAAACCAGTAATTGATATAGATATGGGTATGTATTTTGTGACTGATTTGGCATATACAATACGATATACCGGTTGCAGTACTGTATACTGTTTACATAGATAATAAATGATTTGATACACAGATACTAATTTTTGTAAAAGCTTATTATGACATCACTGCGAAAGAACTCATCACTTATTACTAAAGGGTAAACAATTCTTCTTTAGCTTGCCTACTACTATCAGAGGAAAGGCTGGAAATCCTGCCTAGTTTGTGCCGACACATTCAGAGCCGGTGCCTATGACCAAATTAGGCAAAACGCAACCAAAGCCAGAATTCCTTACTATGGAAGGTACGGATGTATTTCGTGTTTCAATAATAGAATATTCGTTTTTATTATTATTTCATTAATAAAGACCAATACGATATTTAAATTACCATGCATAATTAAAGTTGTAGATGTTGAGTAGATGTTTCTCTCCAACCATGCCTTATTTCTGATTGATTGATTTGTTAAGCTGAAAATTCCTACTCTATGGGTCCATGATGAATGTTAAACAGGGCAGCAGTTTTTCAAATTACATTCTTCCTATGACAGTTACACCGAAGTGGATCCAGTGGTAATAGGACAAGACGGCGTTGACAAATTCAAGAATGAAGGGTTTGAAATCATTATCGTAGACACTAGTGGAAGGCACAAGCAAGAAGATTCACTGTTCGAAGAAATGTTGCAGGTCTCCAATGCAGTGGTAAGTTCATTAAGATATGGATCCATGTTCCCCTTAAACCTTAGGCATTTTTTCCTTATACATCATTGGCAACGCATGAAAATAACCACTATTATTGGTTGTGCGTATTTGGTAATGAATTTAAAAGAACAAGGCCAATACAAATATTTTAAAAGAAAAATGCTTCCTAGTCAGGCCCTCTACTCTCCACCGAGTTGCTACGTACGAGGCCTTGCCCCTTTCCTCCATTAGTCACACTATTGGTGGGAGTCGGTCAGCGCTTGGGTTAACGACCCAGATGCTTGACACAACAGGTGCCGATTGGCTGCATGGAAGCTGACATTGTGGCAGGGTGTAGTCTAATTTCTAAACAGCATCCCTTAATCCTTTGAAATACTCAACTCTCAACCCCTTGTGTGTGTTAACCAGTTAGCAGATCCCCACCCAACACGTTATATTTCTTATTTCTTTTGTAAATGGTTATATACAGTTGTAATATGTTTGATAACTGCTTTGTGAAACCCTCTGATTAATACGTTTTTATTCTTTCCAGAACCCAGATAATATTGTTTTTGTTATGGATGCCTCAATTGGTCAAGCTTGTGAATCTCAGGTATGTACAGTCTAGATTATAATGAACATTTTCGTCTTTGATAATTGTTGTGATAATGATTTAATGTTGATATATTTAAAAAGAAAAGAATATTGTTAGTATTTTATCCAGTTTGTGATTATCACTAATACGATATTTAAGTTCCTTTTTTGTTCATGTAGGCAAGGGCATTCAAGGATAAAGTAGATGTTGCTTCTGTGATAATAACAAAACTTGAAAGTCATGCTAAAGGAGGTGGTGCCCTTAGCGCGTAAGTACAATAATTTTAGATATATTGCTTTTTTCCTGTTTCTTCTTAACTGATGCGCTTCCCAGCGTAGTTGTATTAATAGTATATCAATATAGTTTATTTTTTCGCATTTTCGCATTTTCTATAAATGGTCTATACTTTGATACTAAGGCATGGTGCTACGTTATAACCTTAATGTTTTTAATTGTCGCTTACAGTGTTGCTGCCACCAAAAGTCCTGTCATCTTCATCGGTACCGGAGAACACATCGATGATCTTGAACCATTTAAGGTCCAGCCGTTCGTCAGCAAACTCTTGGGTATATATTATTTGTGGAGTAGCGATTTTCTAGATTATTTATCTGTTGTAATGAGTCAAATATATAAAATATGATAAAACCTTGATATCCGTATTCTAGACAATGAAAATATAAATGTGTAAAATGGATAAATGTATAAATGTAAAAAGGTGTATCATACGTGTTGATTAATTCTCGTTTGTATATTTCACATGTTTGAACATGGCCTTTTTTGTGCATAGGCATGGGAGATATCGAAGGATTGATTGACAAAGTTACAGAGTTGAAGCTGGAGGATAATGAAGAACTGATGAAAAAATTAAGACATGGTAAGTGTCTGTTGCTTATTACTGAATCATTTATTTAAGCGAAATTAAATATTAATATATATAATATTATTGTACTCGCCTAAATAACTACATCATGTGTTAATGGGCAAATGATTTTCTCTATTGCATTACTACCTCAAAAATATGATAATACAACCCTTAAAATAACTTGATTATATAGGCACCCCTTCGTATGAAGTTATTACACTAAAAAAAAAGTTGTTAAAAGCCCATGCCAACCCACAGTACACATCCTAACAAGTGATCACTATTCTCTGCAGGTCAGTTTACATTGAGGGATATGTACGAGCAATTCCAAAACATAATGAAAATGGGCCCATTCAGTCAAATAATGGTAAGTATATTTCGCTTCGTAAATGTTACAAATGTACCTACAGTAATTGTTTATGTTACTGGGTGCATATCTTAAAATAGACCATTAATGATCTTATCTTTATTGCGTTTAATGTAAGAATTGACCCGCCCTAATAACACCTAGTACTAAATCTAAGCTATCAATTTTTGTTGTAGGGAATGATTCCCGGACTCGGCAGCGACTTTATGACAAAAGGTAACGAGCAGGAATCTGTGGCCAGGTTAAAACGACTCATGACCATCATGGACAGTATGAATGATCAGGGTAAGATTATCATATATTTATTATGCCCCTCGTAATATGCATAAACAGTAATTCTGATAACCAGCAACCTACAAAAATGTGTTATGTCTAGATTGGGTGAGGATTTAAGATATATCGGGGGAAAAAATGACATACTTTATATTCTATTACATAGCATTGGCCATCTATTGAGTCTCAAGATAGATCGTAACTATAATGGCATGAACGACATTTTAGCGTTGTTATGATAACTGTTTTTTCCCCCTTGTGTTTATTTGTTCAGAACTTGACAGTCACGAGGGTGCCAAATTATTCAGTCGTCAGTCAGGACGCATTGCACGAGTTGCAAGGGGTTCAGGTGTATCACAAAAGGATGTTCAAGAACTGTTAACTCAGTACACAAAGTTTGCTCAGATGGTGAAAAAAATGGGCGGAATCAAGGGCCTCTTTAAAGGTACCGGTAAATATTGATTTAATATATTATATTCTTTGTGCAAAATTTCCTTGAACTGAATGAATTGTATTTCTTGCATGCTTGCATGAACTATGCCAAAGGGTGAATCTATATCCTGCTTATTGGACGGGCTATATAATATGTTGAGCTATTAATTGTCCAATCGTATAACCAGCCCGTCCTTATGTAGCTAGAAAAAATAGATCAGACTTGGTTTCAGAGTATTTGTGCCGCCGAGACCGATTTTCCTGGCTTCCGATCCTTTGATCTGGGTGAAACTTTGGTATATTTGTTAGCGGGCCCCAAAAGGCATGCACTCTATAATGGGTTGTCCCGTAGAGGGTACTCCACTTTTTGAATCTCCGCTGACGGCCATAGCTGCGTCAATTCTGCTGCCGGGTTGAGTTGAAACTTCTTTTTACGCCCGTTAATTCCCATTTTCGTATACTACTAACATGCTGGTGTGATAGGAAATCTGCATTGTAGTTTCTACTTGTTTGATTCTTACAGTACTGAGATGACCATTGCCGCACTACTCGTTCATGACTTTGTCCGCCGTCCCTGGTTTCTTTGTCCCCCTCTATAAATGATTGATGCTACATTTATGAAAGGAAAATAGATTCTGAAAGGGGAGAGTTGTGTCTATTCTGTAATGAGTATTTTCTTTTAATTTTATGAGAGATTACCTTTTTGCGGTGTGCTTTGTCTTGGGAGTTAACTGTCATGTTGTTTTTCACTCAAACATTTTGCTGCAAGAATGACTCAGTGATTGGACACGTACTGTGCCAATGGCTTTTCTGGCCCTGCAGTAGTTATCCATAAGCTGGAGAAAGGGGGGGGGGGGGGCGGAGAGAGAGCAGACAAGTCTAGGCGCACAGGATGGTATAGGTAGACCATTTTCCGTTCTTGTTTATATCATATATGGACGCAATGTTGGAAGTTCATCTATTTATATTTCACATTTCAGGCGGAGATATGGCCAAGAACGTCAACCAGGCACAGATCAGCAAATTAAATCAGCAGATGGCAAGAATGATGGACCCACGCGTACTTCACCATATGGGTAAATAAAGCAGTTAACATGTTAATTATTCCGAATGTTAATGTTAATTATTCCGAATTACAGCGAATGCTGTGTAATTTTTACACTTGTTTTACTTTATAAAGAGCATGTCTGTTGAATCGACACTAACTTTAATGAAGGTTTTCTACATTATAACCCAGCCGTAAATGTTATGAATCATATGAACCACAGCATGATTTTAGCATATTTTCCACATTTTCTTCATCCAGATTGGAGATTTTGAACCGCATCTGCTTTGACTTAAATGTTTTATCAACTTTTGGCATGTATTTTTCCTCATCGACTACACCACTTATGTAATCTCCGTCCTATTTGCTTTCTTCCTTCCAGGTGGCATGGCTGGACTTCAAAATATGATGAGGCAATTCCAACAAGGTGCAGCGGGGAAATTCGGAAATATGTTTGGAATGGGAGAATGAATAATCCTTTGATAACTATGTATTGAATGCTAAAAACATGTAATGTATTATTGTTCTTGTAGAGGTTTTCCTTATGTATGCATACATACTTTCCGATCAGCCCAGTTTTATCTTGTCCACAAATGAAATAGAGCTAAAAAATTGAAGGCCTCTGGTTCCTTTTATTACAGCACGCCTAGATTGTTTGAAAGGTGTGCGGTTTCATCGCAAAGTATCTGTGGATCGATAATAAGAATCCCTCGACAAATTTTGTATATTCTGACATAGAGATTGATATCTGTTATCAAAACATTCTGTATCACTGGACATTTTCCTGACCGTTTTCTTCCATTGGAAACAATTTTTTTAGACGTATTCCAGAAGTAAGCTCATTAATATTCCTTTCGCATGACAGATTGGTCTTATGTAAGCCACCGATTATCCGTTTGAAAACATAGTTCAATTTTTACTTGGACAACAAGTCATCATTTTCCTATGTAATGAAAATTGCGCTTTTTGACTCTTTATCCCAGCATTTTTGAAAGACCTCGAATGTCACAACTCTACTTTTAAATGGGTGCTGTAAGCATTATGTAGAATAATTATGCGGAACATACACATTTGAGTACCGTTAATTCTTTAAGCTCCTTTTGTATAAAGGTAACCTTTCAATAGGCCGTTCTTGTTTAGGTGGTTCTCTTACACTTATATGATAAAATTCATAATAGAGATATATTGTTGCGGTCCTCCAATGAGAAATGTCCTGAATATTGATAATAGTGGAATGGGAATCATTGCCATTTAATAAATAAGTTAATACGACTTCCTTTTCTTATGGTTTTTTGTCCTTCATTCACAAATAATGGACAGGAGTACATCTGACAATTGTAATACTTCTGATGCAGAATTTTGGCGGGCTCATGATTTGAATCTGAGGACTTTGAAGATTACTCGGGCTAAAAAAAACAGGACTACTTTCGTTACTATGCTAATACTGCTTCGATTATATTCGCCAGTCCGTGAGCGGCACGTATTGTCATTATATAAACCGCTCACGGCCTAATCAGGGTATAAAACTGATATAATCGATATATAGTATTGTGTATTGTCCGCTCAGGGCCAAATCCTGGAATAAATAATACATGTATGTATAGCTCTGAGGCTGGGCTACGTAAACCCTAGACTGAGTTAGTGAGTATCCATCTCCACTGTCCCTGAAGGAAGGGTTGTGATACCTAGCCTGGGCGCCTGACCCATCGATTCTCTTTTGGGTCCGGGTGCAAAGGCATACGGTCAGGGCAGTTTCAAAATAATGCGGATATTTTGCAAATCTATAAAGAATTAAGTTTATTTTGCAATGAAATTAAACAGCAACGATGAGAAGAAAAGAAGTAGTATTTTGGCATTTTGTAGCCCAAACTAACAGCAACTAAATTAGTGATAGAAGACCCCCACAGGTGAAGCTACGCCTACAGTTACGCAGAAAATGGGCGGTAGGTCTACTTGGCCTACCGTGCGGTTAAACCGGGGGAGTAAACCGGGGGAGGGGGGGGGGGGCGCACTCAGAACCAAAGTGGATTTCCATGCTCGTTCCCAATTTCAATGAGAACGGGTTGTTTTTTCAGGTACAATCAAGGACCTTAAAAATAAAAAGGGGTACTTTTTCAGGTCTCTCTCCTTGAAAATGAATACTTATTGTTCATGAGCAAAATATGTTCTTACGTGATGGGAATCATTGGAAACAGCAGGATGATATTTCTAGGAAAACTGAACCAAGAAATCAACAGATATTTGTGCTGTAGCAGGAGAAGGTACAGTATCTCTGAAATAGTAGGTTTTCATATATATATTCTCCTTGATTTTTCTTTAAAAACAAAAGGGCTCCTCCTGGCCAGGTAAAATCTCGTTTTAATAGAGAAAGGGTAATAACTTAAGGGAAAAGTTCTTGAAAAGGGGCCGTTTTTTTAGTTGGGGAACGAGTATGGGAACCTACTTTGGTTCTGAGTGCCCCCCACCCCCGGGGGAGGGTAAAACAGTGGGGAATGTAATATAGTAAAATACTTCTAGTATCTCACAAACCATTTCCATGCTTTATTTATGATGGAAGTAAGTAAGTAGAGACCCAACTATTTAGCTCGAAAATGGTGCAGCCTAAAAGTAATCAGCAGGGGCTTTGATTCCATTATAGAAAAAAGCTAGTCTCTGCCCTGAGACTAGGGGCGAAAAACCAAACTCCAGCGAGAGAGTATACATACTATAACAGTATAGTCTATAGGGCTAGGGATACCAATTCTCAATTAAGCTACGTAAACCCATGTAATTATGATGTGGCAACTGAATTTCCCCGGCATCGCCCGTACACCGTAGTTTGCCTGTTATGGATAACACCATTTTTTAAAAGTGATATAACAATAACTTAATATCCGTGATAAATGACCCAAGCCACCAGTCCCGAACGATCCGTCACAGACCGTTGCATGAACAGGTATCATTTAATAACTATAGACTGGTTATCGTATTGTTAACATACATATCCTTATTGTATCCTACTCTTATCTATGAACATATCCTTATCACTATAATCACCCCATGGGATTTAGTATAAGGATAAGGATCCGAGGTGCTCAAGAGTACCCCATATCAATTAACACTATATCTTGCAACATCCCCTACGTAGGATAACTCGTGCAACAGGCCTCAGTGGCAAGGGCATGCCATTATTATGCGGCTGCTATTGTCACCTGTTTAAAACTGTTTAAGACTTTGGTATAAACATAAACCAATTTGTGAAAAGGGATGTGAGTAATCCGTAGATAACAGAAAATGCTCCGGCAAAGGTGAATGTAATTGCATGCAGTACATAATTAGGCCTATATTCTTTTCTGTCATTCAATTCTCACTTTATTCGATCCACACAAAATCAACAAGGACAATGGTTAATATATATATACTCTTGTTAAAATTGACATAGGACAATGGTTAAAATATATATACTCTTGTTAAAATTGGCATAAAATGTTAAAAGCAGTAATAATAAATCAAGAGAGAATGTGCAATATGGAACAAGAATTAGGATATAAACCTTGACCATGAACAAATAATGCAATGACAATGTGCAGTGAACACCGAAAAACAGACTTTCTCAACCAGGAATTGAGCCCGAGTCTCTCGCTGAATGTGCGAGCGTACTAAAAACACTTCACCACCCACTTCACCACCAAGGTTGATTGATTGTGCCACTAGAGCCAGCAGTCTGCTCTTCCACTCAAGGCTA
The DNA here is from genome assembly GCA_942159475.1 of Sthenelais limicola. Lineage (NCBI taxonomy): Eukaryota > Metazoa > Annelida > Polychaeta > Phyllodocida > Sigalionidae > Sthenelais > Sthenelais limicola. The sequence continues at coordinate 74,030,952 of OW804098.1, forward strand.
CCACATATGTAACAAAATGGTGATACAACTCTAACGAAAATATTAGCTATAGCATAAGCCGTGGTATTTGCGTAGATTTCATTTAAATTCCAAAGGGTAAAAACGATTAAATAACACGTGTATGGAAAGGTTCTACTCAAATGTTCTTATATCCACCGAAATTATCTGGTGAAATCATTTATAACCCTCAGTCATATGATCCAACATAAATTTGTATAGTTTCTTGAAACTATTTTCACATTTCTCCGTGTATCGATCTTGTAGGGTGTGTTTTACAGCGGCGAGAAAAGAATCTTCCATGTGCTGAAATGAAATAATTAGCTAATATTGAATGATTTCCTGATTTGCTTGAACTTGTATTCTGAACTATAGCTTGAACTAGGATTATGAATGATAACGGTGTCAACTGGACAGTGCCGCCTCCATTTCTAGGTTGACTTAATTATTGACAGGTACGGATAAATGAATAGGGGACTTGCATGCATGTCCGCCATCTCGAATCTTAATTCACACAGAATTGTAAGAGTTATGATTGTGTCAGAGGAATTAAGTTTATCGTTATCACCAAATTATCAATTTCTATAATGAAGCCACACCCATCGGCGAAACGCGTAAGAGTCGCCTAATTCAATAAAATGCTACAAATGAATTTTCTGTGAGGTGTTTTTTAATTGAGTTGATTCCATCCTTCATCTCTAATTCTATAATAATTATACTCACGTTTAGATAATCAAGTGGAAAACCACCCGCTTTGTGCATTTGCCCCATTTGCCTTAGTAGAATAACAGCGTTATCCACTCCTTCAAGATGACTCATCACTTCATCAATATTATTAAAAAAATCAGATGAAATGGTTTCTAGGGGAAAACTATCCCTTAATTTCTGTTCATCGGAATAATGGTCGAGCTCAGGGTAGAGTTGTCGGTACTCAGGATGCGCCCGAAACAATCTAAAAAATACGTAACGTTGTGGTTTACATTTTGCAAATATTATTTTTTTTTGGAACATTTCTTTATTCAGGAGTAAACAGTGGCATGTGCCAAACTATTAAACTTTTACTGACTAGGGTCAGACCCTGTTTTCCGCCAGGTCCTGAATGTGCTGAAGTTCAATTACAAATTAACAAGAGCTGAATGTCTAATGGAATTTACATTCAGACAGTGCTATATACCCTGTCCAGCCTCTAAAGAACCGAAACCGCAATGCTAAACTATACCGGCACTCTTTGAAGTCTCGGTGTAGTTTGATGGAATAATGAGATGAGATGAGGTGATATTTAAAAGAAGGATAGAGAAAAAATGGTAACGTATTAAACACACATGGAGTAGAGTGATATGCAGCGATCAATACATTATACCCTATACTTGGTTTTGGTTTTCTGGACAATGTAAATTGAAAATGCAAGTAGAGCGATTTATTAATAATAGATAGGCACTTTGCCTTTTTTTCCCTATACCGCTTAAAAAAATAATCTGTTAAATGCCAGATTTAGAATTTCATTAGTGTACCATTCCGGCTTAACTTTCTTTGCTTTATAATTTTTCTTCAGACAGAGCGCATTCAGGATTTTTAGTAATCTGGTATAGATAAATTTCCAAGCCTTAATAGGATTTTGAATCGCGTTCAACTCATTCCAGTCTTGTATTTCTAGTACAGATTCATTTATATTTTCTTGTGTCAGTCTAGAGTATGATCTAGCTTTAAAGTTACATTTCTCATAGTGAGTTCGGTCCTTCTTTTTTACAAAGTAGATTATGTTGTGGTCACTAAGATTGTAAGTAATCACTCCAGATTCTTTGATATACTTGACATCTGTCATAATGTGGTCGAGGATGGTAGTCTTACCGTTCAGACCAAATCTAGTTGGTTTGGTAATAGGTAATTGCAAATAGTATTCGTCAAGTAATTTTTGTAATTCCTCTACATGCCTTTTATTACATTGTGTAGGCGTAACATCAATATTTATATCTCCTATAACAGCAATTTCTGCACATATATATTTGATCTTGACTTCTTGCAGTATTCTGGACAACTCTTCGATAAAGTTCTGTACTAATCCCGAGGGGGGCCTATAAGAGTTAATTAGTACAAGGTTCTTTGTATTCTCGTTCTTAATTAATATCAAGTGTAATTCTATGTCCTCGTTACAACACGATAGGAATGTATCTATTTCATACGTTATGGAGTTTTTTTTTATATAGACACACAGGCCTCCTCCCATACCTTTCTGTCTGTCTTGTCTTTCAACTGTATAACCTGATGATGCTATATTATTGCTTAATATCTTATCATTAAGCCAAGTTTCACCGAACATAAAAATGTTGAAATCTAAACCATCCAAGTATATAGCTAGTTCAGCCCATTTGTTTAGGATAGATCTGATATTTAAATACATTATATACAAGATAATTATGAAATACTCAGTATTCCGTCTCTCATAGTACGTCTTTCTGTACCAGGCAGCGGATTGGGGTAAAAAGTTGTGTTTCATTGATCGAGTGAGTTAATAATTACATGACAGATCACTCTTACCGTATATGATTGTCTTTTGCTGTGTCTTCCAAAGTCCGTGTCACAGCCTTCCACCAGTTTTTCATGGAGAATAAGTCTCTGTACGTTGCAAATGGAAGCCGGGGATCTACTTTCTTCGGTGGTTCATTCGGAGGAGGCATAGCTGCTGTTGAAGATTCACATCCCATTTTACTGATCGTGCTATCAGTACTAGCCGTGTCTAAAATCCAATGATTAAGATAAAATGATTAAAGAAGTCAGAGTAATTGTGATATAATTTACTAAAATAATCAATCTCCAAATTAACTGATGATGCGCAATATAACCGCTAAGAAGTATGACAGATCTGTATCTTTGCACTTAATAATTATTTGAATGGGTCTGATTTTTCGCTTGATATTTATTTTCATAAATTAATTGGTGTAAAGTTCTATACTTTTCTCCCCTGGTGGTGGGATTTAGAATATTGTTATTTTGAGCTCTATTGGCGAACTTAGGTTGTACCCGGCTTTAATGTTATTTTCGTTTCATTTGTTTTTATTAGTGGATAGCGTGAGCTCTTACATAATTTATACGTGTATGTACACACATACATGTGTATGGGCGTACATGTGTACATATATGACTTAGATATGTATATGCATACGTGTATGTATGTGTGTATGTATACATGTATGCATATTTGTAAATTTGTATGTGTATACATGTATGTACGTATGAATACAATTAGTATATAGGTATGTATAAAGGTCAATGTCGTTCAACCATTGGCCGAGACATGATGTCTCAATCACAGACAGAGTAAGTTGGTGAGTATAAGTCCTTTGTATTCGGCCCGTGGACTAAATGTGCGTCGTGATGTACGTGGAGCTATTCAAATTGTGCTTCAAAGCTTACAAAGGTGACCGTATTGTAAAAAGGTCTATTCTGACGGAGACTGCCCATGTCCAGATCAAATTATTGGTGCGATTAGATAAAGATATTCAGTGTACCGTAATGCATTGATTCTTTTATTAATGAACTGGGGGGCATTCTATCCACTCTCCCTGTTTTTTAAATATTCGGTGATTGAATAGCCTATATATAATAGGAATGTCTTTCTGTATGTCGTTATGAATGTCTTCCTTTGTGTCTGGCTGTATATATTTATGTATGTCTTTCTATGTGTATGTCTTTCTGTGTGTTATCAGCACTAGCCGTGTCTAAATATAACACAATAATTAAGCAAAAATAATTAAAGGTGTCAGAGTAGTAATTGTGATATAATTTCCACATGGTAGCAATAGATCTGTGTAAAAGGATATTTCCATTGAGAAGTTGAATACGAAGCATACTAATCACTTCATACCACGCTACTTTGAGAAAAAAAATTATGATTGTTATAAATATGAGTGGGCATGCCTAAAATGTAATGAAACAAATCGAACTTTCAAGGTAAAAACGTATCACATCAAATATACATGTTATAATTAGGTTATCCGTAGACTTAAATTCTATCATTATTTACCGTCTTTGCCCTGTGTTTAGGTATTACTCCCCATGACTATTACAGGAAACCACGTGATTTAAGATAGAAACTCAGAAACGTAACCCTTACCTTATAATCTGGAAACTAGAATACTCTACGCTATATGTTCGCTAATTTTGTTCGACTGGGAATTCCAGATAAGATAATTATTCCGCGCCTTCTGTTGAAGATTAGCTGGATTCTAAACCATAACATGAACGTGCCGAAGACCGACACACAATAGATCTGTGTATAAGGGTATTGGCATTAAGAAGCTGAATAAGAAGTAAGAGTGACTTCATACCATGTATTTAGTCTCATCACGTCAATGCCTCAGGCGCTTAAAAGCGGTTTCGTCAATCACAGATCCCATGTAATATGTAAATTTGTGTCGCAGCTCTACGGTACGTTTTTGTTGATATAAACCGTTGCTCCTTGTGTTTTCAAACTTCTGACAAATGATTTTAGAGATATCAAATTAGGCTATTAATATGATCCAAACTACGATACACTCTTTGTATCTTCTGCGTCGTATTATATATACGGTAATGTGTATACATACATGCACATTTCTCTTTCACATATTTGACTACAACTTACAAGTAGGCTAAATCCCCCCTCGATCATACCTTTATGTCATAGAACCACCTATCACATGAACCAAAGCTTTCATCAATATCTTATGGAACGGAGATGTTGACGTTGGGGTTAAAAAGTTAAGTTCATACCCCCTTCTATAAATCAATAAAATGGCGCCTGTCATAGAAAAAATATGGATCTGTGCTTGGAGTGGTCTTTGTTTCAAAGCACTTCTATACGACACGGTCAATATTATAACAATAGAAAATCAAGAGCCATCCAAAATAAAACTTGTCTTCCTCATATGGGCTTACAAACAGGTAAACCTGACGAGGGAATATCCAATAATTTATTCTCACAGTCACACGTGTCTCTAGGTTGTGATAGTCATTAGGAGGGTATAGGCTATTCTTTATTGCAGTTCCAATTAGGCCTCTATTTTAGGTCTGGACCTCTATACTAAATTAACAACAGGGGCATCATATTATGGTACCGGTATTCAATGTCTTGTTATCATCTACGCAGGTTCTTACACACACACACATATATAGTATATATATAACAACTTTTATTCAGTAATCAAATAATGATACAAACATTGGATGATCCCTCTACACTGTAGATTTTCCAGGCCAACCATGAAAACATATTGTAAATGAATGAGATAATTAACGTAAGAATACATACAGAGTTCCATCTTTTCCCCATGTAATATAGTTTAGTAATCATTATAGTTGTATTTTCTTGATGCAATTAAGATATTCTGTCATTAAATCGATTACGTTTTCAAGTTTCTTATGAATTTCAAATATTACCGTATCGAGAACACTGACAAAACGTTATATTATGTCTTATGTGTACCGTACATGGGTAAGGGGGCGGGGCGCTGCATTCGCCACATTGTTTGTAAACACTGTTGAAGAAACACCCACCAGATGACGCCTCCGGTTATTTTTGCACGGTCATGTGACGCTCAAAATGGCGGTGCTACATCCAAAACAAACTTGTGGGTGAAGTAACGAACTAAGGATTTTAGGTAATTTATGGACTGTACAGCTATAATGGAGACGATTCCAAGCAGCAAGATGAATTGGAAACCAGTAGTCTATGAACATTCACCTGGACATCCCTATGGAAGGGAAAACCAAGTCAGTGTTAACCAACTTTGGAAATTCTTCTGCAACAACTTGTACCTTGGTCAGTGGGAGTTGGCAAGGGCTGCTGCAAAGGAGTTGGCCACACAAAAAGAGCTGCTTGGTATCAATATATGCGATGTTTTGAAAAATATCAGTGACAGTCCGTATGGGTTCAGGTATGGCTCTGTTTTTTTTCTCCTCTTTCTGTTTGATATCATAGTCATATACAGTAGGCCTACTATTATAATATATAGTAGGTCTACAAGTTTCAAAGTAGGTACCGGTAGGCCTAAACTTGAGGCTAAAGAAAATCACAATAATTAACAAACTTCGAGTGTCAATGGTCAAAGTCAAGGGTCCCTGGACGATAAGGCCCTGGGAACATGGGGCCCTCGTTAATAAAAACAAATTATTCTGGTTTGCCCCCATAAGTATTTTTAAGGGGTTTTAAATGCCAGGTTTTCAAGGTTGGGGCCCAAACGTCCAAACGCGTTGGCCCCAAACATCCAGACCGTGGGCTCAAATGTCTTATGGGCTGCTTCCACTGGTCGGAATAAGCCTTTCATCTGAATCGGTTTTCCAAAAAATCGATCATTAATTCCGACCTGTTGGTGACATAGTGATCGGTTCGGTTAAGATCCATTAAAAAAAACAATCATTTATTCTGACCTGTTGCTGACATGGTGATCGGTCGGGTTTGGCTTCATCGGAACGGAATATCACCGTCGGAATATTTTAGGCGAACTGAGCGAACCGAAGGGCTAAAAATGATAATCTGACCGGTTGATTTCTCATCAGTTTCGATGTTGTTTTTTTCATGAAACCAACGTTGCATTTCATTCCGATCCTAGCAGTTGAATGGGCCGCTTCCACAGGTCGGAATAACCTTACGTCTGAATCGGTTTTAATAAGAAACCAAGAACATCGGTTTTCATAGGTTTCCTTATGGGCCGCTTCCACAGGTCTGAATAAGCCTTACGTCTAAATTGGTTTTAATAAGAAACCAAGCACATCGGTTTCCATAGGTTTCCATAGGTTTCTCACTATTCCTACCAATCCGAACCTACACATTTTGGTCACTTCAACTGCTCGGCTCGGAATGAAATCCAACATCGGTTTCATAAAAAAACGATCGAAACCGATGAGAATTCCGACAGTGATATTCCGTTCCGATGGAGCCAAAGCTAACCGATCACCATGTCAACAACAGGTCGGAATTAATGATCGGTTTTTAGAATCGAACCGAACCAAACCGACAGCTATGTCACCAACAGGTCAGAATTAATGATCGGTTTTTGGAAAACCGATTCAGACGTAAGGCTTATTCCGACCTGTGGAAGCAGCCCAATAGGTTTCTCACTATTCCAACCGATCCGAACCTACACATTTTGGTCTGTTCAACGTGAATCAGTGTTCTTACCTAACAAAATGCCTAATAAGTAATATATGCCACATCACCTTTTCGATCACATACGGTACCGTCGATAGGGCTTATTTTCATATTCCTCACAGCAAGTTCCTGATATATCTGCCTTGGCAATAAACCCCTAGTCCTACGTCAAGCTGTTAATGTACCCACAGGGCCAGTCAGTGAAAGGTGTCAGCGCTACTGGGGTTGAAGCTAGATCAGCAGCTAGAAGCTAGATAGTGGCTATGAAGTGAAGGTGTTAAAACATACCGAACCCATGTATATAGGCTATTATATTCACGCTACAAACTTAAGTACCCCAGCCATGCTTAGTTATATGTGATTTATAGTTTGTTTTGTTTTTGAAATATAGTTAAGTTTCATTGTCATACTTTAACCAAAAAGTTCTAACGTTTGTCCAATTCGTTCCTAAACTGTTCAAATTATCCCGGGACAAACTATTTTTTACCCCGAAATTGCCCCCTTATAATGCTTTAGACATAAGAAGCAATATTAGCTCCGTTTTCAGTTAAATCATTGTTCGTGTATATTTCATTTCCTCATGTCCTTCCTTGATTATTTCCAGCCTTGGAGACGAAAATATTCCGTCTGTTCATCAACTATCTGCGTTAAGTCATCAAGAGTATGTTGGACTTGGGAATGGAACAGCTGATAAGGTAAATTGAAATGCATCGAAGACCACTTTTCATGATAGAATATTCATTCAATAATTTATAAGATTTACGAAATATATAAACAAAATATCACCTTTTGCAGTCGAACTTACCCAAGCTCCAGGAAGAGGTTGGTTTTAGACTTCTCATCAACGACGCTTCCCAATATTTGTCACCAGAAGTCATCCAGGTACGTAATGTCAAATGCTGTACCGCTACTATATCGATTGATTGTAGGGACCTACAATCAATCGATATATAATATATGTTATAGTCTGTCTTCGAATAGGTTCAATTGTCCATCAAGTCTTTTTGGTGACTGTAATAACCAATCTTTTATCAATAATCATTGCTTTTATATTTTTATTTTGCAGGAAATCTATATATACAGGAGCAAATCACAAAATACTAACCTTTCCAAAGACACCAGGGTCTGTCTACAGTCGTTACTCAATTCTGACCCTAGTTTGGGCGCCTCGCTCCTGGAAGCAATGGTCCCCGGATATGAATATCCGACTGAACTAACGAGCCTGTACATTGAATCACTCTACCATGCATTAAATCAAGTGAGAGAATTGGAAAAAGTCAATGCTTCTCTTCAGAGTAGTCGGGGCTCACGCGTGATTGAAACCCTTCACTCCCTTTTAAGTTTTTATCGTCCAAAAAGGATGCCAGTCACGACTGAAATGAAGGAGTTCCTAATAGACCTTTCTGATACTGAGGTCGCATTGCCAAATGTTGTGAAGATAGAAGCACTTTATTCTGTATTCCTTGGTAAAGGCAATACACGCCTTCTACAGGAGTTTTGTGATGCATATTTTGAAGGGATTCTTAAAGGTGATGAAGTTGACATTGGTTCTATGTCAAAGGATGCGTTAAGTATATTGTCCATTTGCAATGGCAAAAATAGGAAACGTATGTGGAAAAATCTTTCCATTCATAGCTACCGTCAGAAGAGGCATTTCCTGGATCTAATAATGGTAAGCTTGTGAAACGGGGTAGTAAACAATAGAAATACTCGTCCTAAATATCGTTATCTTATTCTCCATGGAACATTTTGGACAAATTTTACTATTTGTGATGAATCCAGTACGTATTATAGTTATTGTGTCTAAAGCATTATACATCTTATGTAATTTATCGTGATTTCAAATCTAGGATTTCATTTTTCCATTGTATCTAGGAAACGGCCATGAGTTTGGTGAAATCGTCAAATTTCGACCAACTGTCAAGCTTTCTCTCCCCACCTGAACTCCAGCCTCTAGGACCCTTAGTGCTCTTGGTCGGATGGGATCATTGCACTGATGTTGGGACGGCTAGAAAGTTGCTTCGCGCCCTCTCCGTGACGAAGGTTAAATGTCTAAAGATTAGTCTAATGGGATTTGACATTCTTAAATTAGTTTATAATTAAATAATGAAACGCACAGTGAAGATATTTTTCCTTGGTTTGATGTAGTGAATATCATATATACTGTATATCAAATTCAAGCCCAAAATGTTCGATTCATTTTTCATGAATACTACCTTGTTATACTATTTGTTCCATCAGGAACGAGTAGGTAAAGTGACGGTCCTTGATGAAGCGTGTGACAAGCTTGCGCAGCAGGTCAATCTCGTCGAATGGTGCTTAGAAAATAGCAGGTAATTTTGGCTCATTAATTCAGCCAAGAACATAAACAACTTATTTCCTGTGATATGTAAGCATTCTAGTTTTTCTAAGTTTGGAGAATACTCCAGGGTCATTACGTTACACGGTTACCAGGGTTCCTTCTAATGATGTTTGATCTGTGTATCGTAATATGAAAATAGCGTAGATATTTATATATGCATTCATGCGGATTCCGGCTATTTGACAATTATATTGATATCAATTAATGTAATAGTGATCTTCAGACTGTTATGTCTTTTTCCCCCTATAATCAAAAGATATATAGCATCCTCTAGCCTCACTCTAAATAAATCTATCAGACTTGAAGCATTAAAGAAGATGTGGCTCCTGTTTATTCTTACAAGATCTATGGGAATCCCAGAAGATACCAGTGGTCCTGCTCACCAGATGTCACTCCTGAAACTAGAGACACAATCAGTCCTCAGTATGCTTCATCATAGTACACGGCTGCACAACCTGGGACATGATCAAGTTTTAGACATAATTAGAAAAAGACTGAGCATTGACGAGTCAGGTAAAGAATAACGTACTTTGTGTATTAAATAACTTAATCGATCAACTTAGTAGTTTCTTTTGCAAGTCAGTCTGCCTACTGAAAATGGGATATTTTCTGGTCGTCATCATTCTGTTTAAAGTATGCTGTGTCGGGATAGAAACGACCGGTTAACCTATTAGTGAACGGTGGATATATTGAAATGTTGGTTTTACCTATATTACGCGAGTGTTTTTACTGTATAACTCAAAAATCGGAATAAAAAAACAGGGCATGAAAGCCATTTTGAGTAGGATTGATTGTAGCCTCTGAGATTAACATTACCCTTGGCCTACTTGATTTTTCTCAGTTTCTCTCTTCCTGTCCTTCTGTCCTTACTGACCTACCGATCGAGCTGTATCTGTATATTTTATCTGGGGATCATTCCAGGGATATATGTTATGTACAATCCAGTAAACCCACATTCAGTATAATTCTTGCCAATAGATGTGCTTATATAAAGCTAACCCCCTCCCCCCGAAAAACTGTTTACTGTCAGTCACCCTGCTCTCTTCGAAAATGAGTGAGTGAACTTGTCTTTTGCAAAAATCGCTGACACAGAAGGAAGCACTTGTTATTGTTGTCCCTTAACTGTATATTTCTAGATGCCGCCGCCATGACTAAAAAGGATAAAACTGTTCGCTTTGCGATGGACGAGGACCTTGCAGCGGAAAAACCCAAAAGCCAAAAGATAGATGTCGGAGTAGAGATAGATGCTTCCACTTATCTGAGTTACGCTGCCATTGACTCATTTATGAAAGCAATGCATTTCTGTGCAGATAAAGCCAACTGGGAAGGGTATCTGTCTGCGAGAAACAAACAACTTTTGGCTGTTGAAAATAAAACCAAACACACTATGAAATTAATCACCAATAGGCAGAGGTCTCTTGAATATGAATACTCCCGGAGCAATTCGTTTGGTAAGAAATCCCAAGTATTTGAACAGATGTCACACAGAGGTAAATCATCTAGTTTTGAAACGGGCACTAGCTGGAACAGTGAAGAGGATTCAATTTTACAACAACTCCAGGAAGCTTCTTTCAGTCTTGAACACTTCCAAGAACAATACGAGGAACAAACCATCGATTTGTTACAAGAAGGGCGTAAGTTTATCTCAGAGATCTACCCGCTAAAACTTCGTGTTGAAACTTTGGAGAATCTATTCTCTCTTTTGTTTCTTACTAATGAAAATATCCGAGAGGACTTGGCTTGTTTATCCGACAGTGGCGAGGAAGGTGCTGCCCCAGAGAGTCGGAACACAAGCCGAGTCGGGAGTCGGGAGAATATAAACTCACAGAATCAGTCCTTGGATGCTTCTCCTTGTCCTTCTTCAGCTGGTTTTGCCCATTCAGAAACCGAGTTTAGTTTTGATGGTGGAAAATCTCCAATTGTCATATCCCCTGAAACGTTTCCCGAAGGAAAAGAAACTGAAAAGGATAATGAATCCCCTGGAGTTAATGAAGCAAACCAACCACAGACAGTGACAACTCCAGTTGGCATATTTTCCATAACGAAAACTGAGCTCAAGTCGTCTGACCCTGAAGGACATATCAAGAGAACTTCAGGAAATATTAGTACCAACTCTGTTGGAAGTAATGCAAGCGTGTACAAAGTTGGGTTTGTTGCAAATCCTTATGTAGTTCGTGATTCACTCATGGTTCTCAAAGAGTGTTTGGTGGACCTCCGAGCAGAAAAGTATCGGTTAATAGATCAACAAGCAGAGCGGTTGAAGCCAGAAATAAGTCTTACATCACCTGCTTCTTCTCACAGTACCCCACCAACCTGTCCACCCATAGAAGAACATAGTGTCAATGACGAGAACTTGCTCAATCGGTCTTTTTCAACAAGTATAGGCCAAGACGAATTACAGCAGAGAATGAGTCGCCTCTCTCAGGTTATAAACGAAGCATTGTGGAGGTTCCAACTCATTGTAGATAACAAGCTATCATCGACCCTTGGTAAAATTGACATGGAAAAGTCACACCTTGAAATTGGAATGGACAGTGATGAAGATAAAGGTAAGTATTCTGCATATCAATATCAATATCAATATTCTCCTGTTTTATCTTTGTGTTGAACAGCATAACTGTTGTCTGGAGAATTTTTTTTTTCACGGATCGGGATAAGACCTACTCGCATCGTCTCATCAGTTGTTTGGAGAATTTATTCAAAACTGAATTACTCTTGAGGTATCTTTGCGGCTATATGAATATTCATTTATAATATTATCTTTACCGTTCAGTCATTATGTGTAGTAAATTATAGTGACTCTAATTGTTATTATTGTAGTTTACAAAAATGTAGATATAGAAGATTGAATTACAAGATTACTATAGAACAAATCACAAGATTGAATAGGAAAAAAGGTTGAATGTAGATTTTTAATGGGTTTTTTTATGAGTTTTTAATTTTACATGTAGAGGATTCTACTACTTTTAGATACATCTGACAATAGGTATACGTGTATTGCGACTTATACAGGATATAATGCAGGTCTAAATAAGTAACAAGGAAAAGTAACATTTCTTGAATTTCGTGGAGCCCACAGGTCTCCATTTATTGAGCATAAGTTCTTCACAAGTATATATAACGGCGCATGCTAAAAATAAGCGAAAGACACCTTTATAGAATAAAATAAATAATCATTGTAATGAGAAGTGTTAAGTGGATAACTTCGTTCTCATATTCACGAGAGAATTACACGTAGTCATTAGTTAGATTGTAATGTTCATAAAAGGTATACCTGCATAAATTGCAGATGACATAGTTTAATTCCCGTTTGTGATGTATTATTTGAAGGGAATATAAATTCATGTTTCGGGGTGTGAATCAATTATTTATTTTGTTTCAGACTATTGTGAAAAAAGAACTAGGAGACGGTCACATCGCAGGCGAAACACCAAAGGTATTATCACCTCGTTCCCTTGTATCTTTTATTCAGATGTCTTTTAGGCATCAATCAGTACATTATAAATGCATCGTTGCAAATTAAACAAATGCCATAGTATTTTAGACGGAATGAAGATAGTAATTCAATTTTACGGCATGGTGATTCGAGTTTTGATTTACGACTGAAGAGTATTCATATTCATCAGTGACCGTTGCAATATGTTGCATCGTAATGGTGTATTGGATTTCAATTTGGTTTGAACTATTCCATGTTGTTCTGAATGAAAATGCATGCATACACTTTAATCAGGAGAATCTACAGGGGAAAGCGATCCTCATCCTACAACTAATGAAGACAGCAATACAAGTTCAGGGGGCAAGGCACAGAAGGCAAAGCGCCGACACAAGCAAGGCGCACTTGGTATCACCGAGGAAGTTATACCGCTGATGTTGTCAGACCCAGAAACTTTGCTTCACCTATGTCTCACTCGGGGCCGCTATGGTCAGGCCAAGCAGGTTGTCAAGGTACTACATTTGCTTGTCAAAGAGTCAAAGGGTATCGAACTTACAGGTCCGGGGTACAATATTTGGATGGAATCTGTAGAAATTTACTATATTCACCAACCAAGTCGGCTTTCGCCGTAAGAGATGTTTTCTCCCAAATGATATAAAAACTGTATGTACCGTACGTAGCTTAAGGAGGAACAAGCTAAAATGTAAAATATATCATTATTATTTGCCATTATCAATTTTACGATCGTTAAGTTGTACTGACCATATTAGAAATGTCCCATAAACGAAAGACCCCTTCTAGAAATCTCCCTGATTTCTGAGATTCGTAAGTTTATTACTATGAAATTAATGGTAATATTTTCTCGTACAATAAAGATGCTGGGCCTGGAAAACTCTAACAGTGTCGCTGAAGTCATGTTTTCCGAGCATTACTCCATCGCTGTGAAGACTCTTCAGAACCTGGTTAACAAACCACCTAAACGTAGAGCCTCTTCTACCAGCCCAACCTCTCTACATGGAGGACGGCCAAGTCTGTCAACTATCGCTAATGTTGCGGCGGCGGGAATGGTAACTGTCTCTGCCACCACCACTGTAGATCAGATCCTCAGCCTGAATGTCCTTCCCAGTTTCTCATCAGAACAACTGGAGTGCATTTGGAACAGCGCCTCTCCTTTAGCCACTTATGTAGACCCGGCTATTATTCCTGCTATGGTGATTTTGGATCTTACCTGTGTGGCACCTACCATCCACGAGTCTGCCAATAACTTAGTTGAGATGATGAAGAAAAGACTGCCTAAACAATCGGATGAATTGACCGGAGCTAATGCTGGGAGCAGTGCAGGGTCGAGAAATCATTCTTCTCGCATGAGAAGAAGCAAATCACAGGAATCTGTTCTCAGCAGTGAATCAAAACAGTCATCCACTGGAAGTGAAGGTAAGAAAAGCAGCGCACAGCATCCACCGATATCGGGCATCAAAAACCTCATTGACAAAATCAGTCAATTATTGTGCGTCACCGCCACTAGGCGGTAGCACAGGTGAGATGCGGGACGCCATTTTGAATCACTTTTTCGGATTACGCCTAGCAGAGCAAGTCGCAACCGGGGAAGGCTCACGAATTTTCTTCTAGAATCACCGTTCACCTTCATCCTACATCTTCCAAACTTCGTCACTGATCTCGTGTAGTGCCACTCGCCCTCTTTTCTTACCTTTTAAGGCTCGAAGAGTGAAATTTGGGTTGTTTTTTCGGGCTTGGACCGTAAAACTACGAGTGACGAGATGCATAGCATGGACGACGGGCAGCGGCCTGGGACCAGCGGTGGTCAGACCTCTCCCGCTCCTCCTCCTGCTCCTCCTTGCCTGGAAACGATTTGGAAATCTATCCAAGGCTTTCAGGAGTCAGTCACTACCGGAATGAACTCCATGTCCGAACGTTTGTCGAACATGGAGAAAAATCATTCCTCCCACGCCGATCCATACTCAACGGGCCACCCGTCTTCGAGTTCGGACTCGGAAGCTTGGGACTCCCGCCAATACTGGGATTACTACGGATACCCTTATTACTCGGACCAAGGGTATTCTAGTTACTATCATCATCCTCAGTATGACCAGGCGGAGAGAATGGGAAGTTCCGCGCAGAAATCGAGTGGTAGGGACCGTTCGAGGTCTCCACTCAGGGTTTCTACACAAAATGCTCAGGCAAGTGCATCGCACCGTGGCGGCCATTACCCATCCTCCAGCTTTCTTCAGCCAACTCCACCCGTTCACCCCATCAGTCCAGGCTCCTCAGTTGGCATCTCCGGGATTCCCCTGCCGGGAAATCCCAAGGGTAACCCCAAGAGCGGGGATACCCCTTCTGCCGCAGCCGGACATGACGTCACTCAGAACAACATGGTGGAACAGGAAGAAGATAATGCCTCTGAATCGGACACCTCACGCATTTTCTCTTCTCTAGTGGATGTTCTTTCGGCGAACACCAAGGTGGGTGGTGAAATTAAACACAAGGAGATCATGGACTTTGTTACTTTTGTGTTTAATGCCCCTCCAAAGGGAAAAGTCTTGAACGAGCTCAAGGATAGACACAAACGACCGAGCAACGTTGAGGCTTTGGAGATACCTTTCATCCCAGAAACTATCTGGTCTGCAATGTTGAATGGAAACAAGACCAAGGATGGCACTATCCAGAGTTTCCAAAAGATACTCCTGCACTCTTCCACAGCTTGTACCAAGGTGGCGGACACCTTGTTGGAGTTACGTTCTAGAACAGATCTACCAGAGATCAAGGATCTGGTAGACCAAGGCCTGAGAGACATCAGGGATTCCATAGCTCTCCAGGCTTTCTACAACCAACAGTGTTGCGTCAAACGCCGACGTGAACTAATTGCTCCTAATCTCAAGGAACAATACAGGGAAATGGCCTCAAACATGAAACGTTTCCCTACCACTACTCAGAATCTTCTTGGGGATAATCTGGAAGATAACATCAAATCCCTAGACGCAAGTAAGAAGCTTTCTGTCATCATTGATCAACCTGCCTCCGCAAAGGGAAATCAGAACCAAAACAACACCAAGAATGGTGCTAACAACAACAGTAACAACAAGTCCAATCAAGGACAGAAGAAGTCTTACAACGGTTACAAGGGTTCAAAAAACTACTCAGCCCCCCAGAAGAAGGGGGGGAATCAACAAAAACAGGAGTCCCGTTACAACGAACCCAAGAAGCAGTACAACGACTACGACCGGAGGGATTCTCGCGACGACAAAAGTCGCTCCCGGCGTTACTAGAGGTACAACGTGTTATATTTAATACTTTACCCCAGTCGTCACCTTTCACCCTAACTACTAGAGGACCCATTCCTATGTTTTTCAAACCTGGTAACCTGTCTAACCACCTTCCTGAATGGGAACGCATCACTTATGATCCTTTCATTACTGAATGCATTCAAGGCGTTACCCTAGATTTTGATACGGATCCATATCAAAGCTTTAGACCTCACCAGTACGCTTTCGGTCCTACCCGCAAGGCTGCAGTTGAGCAGGAAGTCAACAAGCTAATTAAGAAGGGTATTGTTTCAGAGATCAGCTGGTCTGACATCTCTTTCCTATCCAATGTGTTTGTGGTTCCTAAACCAAATGATAAGTGGAGGCTCATCATAGACCTCACCATCCTAAATACCTATATGCAGAAGGTACATTTCAAGATGGACAGTCTCCAGACTGCCATTGAAATGCTACGTCCAGATTCCTTCATGTGCTCCTTAGACCTACAAGAAGCTTATTTCTCATTATCCCTGCATCCTTCATATCGTTCATATGTCACCTTCCCATGGGAAGGCTCCTTTTACCAATTCAATTGTGTGCCCTTTGGCCTGACTACTGCACCTTTCATTTTCACTCGAATCATGAAACCAGTATTCTCAAAGATACGTGAGAGAGGGGGTCACGGATTTTGCTACATAGATGATTCTTTCTTGTGGGGACAATCAAGGGAAGATTGTGCCAACTCCGTCATGATAGCTCTAAAAGTCCTCAATGACCTAGGGTTCTATGTCCACCCTGAGAAATCATCCCTACAACCTTCAAAAACAATGAAGTTCCTCGGTTTCATCCTAGACTCAAGGTCCATGGAGGTCTACCCTACTGAGGAAAAGAGACAAGCGCTTTGGAACCGCATTAATGAACTGATCTCTAATCACAAAAACAGTTTCTCTATTCGATTCATTGCCTCCATAGTAGGAACAATGGTGGATCTGTGTAAGGGCATCGACTATGGACTAGCCCACTACAAGCACATAGAGAAAGATAAGATCTTAGCCGCACGACGGACCTGTGGCGATCTTGACGGTCCTATGACTTTATCATCAGACGCACTCCTCGATCTTCAATGGTGGCAAGAGAACTTACCTTGGAGAGTCAAGAAGATCAGAACCTTCGCTCCAACGATCACTTTCTTCACAGATGCCTGTGATGACGGCTGGGGTGCAGTCCTCGGAGACCACACAGCCAATGGTGTCTGGGACGACTATGAGGAAGGTTACCATATTAATGCTAAGGAGATCCTAGCAGTCAAATATGGCATTTTCTCACTTCTACGAGAAGTCACTCATACCCACATCCTAGTGCGCAGCGACAACACCACTACAGTCGCTTACATCAACAAATTCGGTGGCACCAAATCGAATAACTGTGATGCCATAGCTAGAGAGATCTGGGCCTGGGCGGAGGAGCAGGATAACTGGCTTTCCTCATCCCATATTGCTGGCGTTGACAACGTCAAAGCAGATCTGGCCAGCAGACATCTCTCTGAGGATACAGAATGGCAGCTGAATCCTGAGCTATTCGACCACATCATCTCGGAATTTGGCACTCCAGACGTCGATCTTTTTGCTTCAAGATATAATTTCCAAATTGATTGCTATGCAAGTTGGTTCCCTGACCCTCTCTCAACATACGTAGATGCTTTCACTTTATCGTGGAATCATTTCTCAAGGCCTTATATTTTTCCTCCCTTCAGGCTAGTAGGAAAGTGCCTGCAGAAGATACAAGCAGAACAGGCACGAGCCATAGTGGTAGCTCCACGATGGAGCAGCCAACCGTGGTACTCTCAACTCCTTCAGACAAGCAGGCAAACCCTGTTTCTAAAAGCACAACCAGGAAATCTCTTTCCAAACAAGGGAAAAAATCAAGATCCAAAGATAGCGAAGACAAGCCTCGTCTGCGCTCTCTTCTGAATAAGAAAGCCGACTCTTTAAATTTGTCGAGTCGAGCAAAAGCATTATACATGCAAGGTTGGTCACACAACACGCAGAAATCCTATAAGGTTTATCTACGCAAATGGAAACGGTACTGTTATGAGAACGACATCCCTCATCTAACCACCAGTCTGCACCATGGCATTGAGTTCCTCTGCGATCTTTATGACGATGGTTTGTCCTATGCCACCATCAATTCTGCCAGGTCAGCCCTATCTAACATCATGAATCCCATTGATAGGGATTCTTTTGGCGCACATGTCACTGTACGCCGCATCATCACCGGTGTCTTCAAGACACGCCCTCCTAAGACACGCTACTCAGAAACTTGGGACCCAGACATAGTTCTGAACTATCTGAAAACTCAATTTCCCCTAACGGATCTAAACCTAGCTCAACTCACTCAGAAGACTGCTACCTTACTGATGCTAGTCACCAGCCAACGCGTGCAAACCATCAGGACTCTCAAGTGTGAGGATATCATTTTTAGTACCAAGCTCAACGCTACCATCCTCATGTCTGAATGTATTAAGACAAGTGCAGTGGGTAGGTGCCTAGGCACCATCAGCCTAGAAGCCTTTCCAGACAACAAGGCCATCTGCATCCTTACAACTTTACGCCACTACCTGTACAGAACACGTCACTTACGCCCTAAGGACGACATGGACAACATCCAGGGCCCTCTGTTCATCAGCTACTGTGCTCCTCACAAACCAGTAGGCAATTCTACTATTGCAAAGTACATCCGCTGCACCATGGCAGCTAGTGGTCTCAACACCAACACCTTCAGAGCCCATAGTGTTAGGTCGGCCACCACTTCAAAGTTGGCAGCCTTGAATGTCTCCGTCCATAAGATTATGGAAAGAGCCATCTGGAAGGATGAAAACACCTTCCGACGCTTCTACTTGAAACCCATCAACGTAACAGCGTCAACTACTTCAGCACTTCTCTCTTCTCATGCCGAGAAAAAGAAGAAGCGCCCCTCCAAGAAAACAAAGTGAAGATCTTTGTCTTCTGTGTGTGTATATATGTTGGAATCACGCCTTATATTGTGCGTGTCTTCCCAAACAAGTTTGCTGCACCCATAGGAATAGTTGTGCACCATACTGTGTGATATAGACTAGTTAGATCTCTGGAGATCTTTAGAAGTCTCTACTGTGTTCCAAGTTACTCCGCCTCTTCTCACCCAGATCACCACATCATTTCAAGTGAGCCCTTAGCCGTGAGCCCAGAGTGCATTTTGGGTTGCGGGGAATTGCCGAGTTAAAGCTCTCACCTGTGCTACCGCCTAGTGGCGGTGACGCACAATAATTAGTAGAATCTACTAACCTCACTATGTTCGGTGACGTAGATTCGTGATTATTGGAGGAGACAGCCGCTGGTGGTAGTTCATGTGCCCACCCAGCCCGCCCTTGTTTAAGTGGTATATTTGGCGGCTGTCTCTGGTTATTCCAATAGAATCACATCTCTCCTGTCTTCATTCTTCGTTGGATAGAGTTTTGGCAATTCCCTAGCTGGCTAGCTCCCCGGTTAAAAGACTGATTCAAAATGGCGTCCCGCATCTCACATGAACTACCACCAGCGGCTGTCTCCTCCAATAATCACGAATCTACGTCACCGAACATAGTGAGGTTAGTAGATTCTACTAATTGATGCATCTCAACCGTACTGAAGTCAATCCAGATGTTTCAGAAAGGTATTTGAAAAAGAGTATAAAGAATATGTTGCTAACGTGTTCGCAACCCCTGGCTCCTAAGATGTTGAAGGATTTCGGGTGTATGATGGTGGAAATGGATAGAGGACTGACTCGAGTCAGGAAAGCTTTATATGAGACCCACAAGCAAGAGACTTTGAATCTGGTGCAAGCTGTTCGGGCGGGATACCAAGGGGTCCCGTCCCCTGAGTTGACCTCTTCTTTGCAGTGCGTCAGCTCTGACAAGCCAGTTGTTAGACAAGCTGTTAAACAACTCATTATTAACCTTGGGAAAAACATTCCTAAAGGAGGCCTCTACATGTATGTCCTCGGGTAGGTGACTAGACTCCTACATGAATTTCCCGAACGTTTATCACGATATAATTATTAAAAAAGTCTTGGTTCTATGACCTTGAATTGAGTTTCTTTCTTTTCTTATGATGAAAGATTTCACATCATAATTAAGGAGCAAAGACATTTACATGGTTATTATCACGGCTTTTAGAGCAGAAAGTTCGTAGATTGAGTTAGAAAATAACTTCTCTTTATTTGCTTCCTTTGTTGCGACACAGAGCTGACGCAGGGAGTCAGGATGGTCATGGAAGCGGCTACATCCACAGTTTGTATGAGCATGTGAAGGCGTTGTCAAATCTTGTTCATGGAAAAGCTTTGGATAAATTCGGTAAATGATCCAACAACATTTGTGATTCAACATATCTTACCATTGATCAGAAATTCAGATCTACGTCAGTGTATTTTGGTCTGAAGTCTATCTAAGTCTTATCTTTTTCTCATGATCAAGAACATTATCCTTCAAAGAAACTTGTTTTATATCCTGTATTTTAGCCGCCAGTTCCACCGAATATTTTCAAATGTTGGAAGAGGGGCCGACCCAGATCCTTGGAAAACTGATCTTTGTGAAGAAAATACCACCCAATGAGTACGTACTCTGCCATCGAAGCATGAAAATTACGGTCAATTTATGTATTACAATAGGGGCATTTTTATATTTATATATTAAAGTAGTCATTTAGAATTCTTCCCATGTCCTTTTGAATTCGAAGAGGGACATTTCCCTAAAGAAAGGAAACATCACAAGACTGCAACACTTTCTCCATCCAGGTTTATGACTTATTACGATTGGTGTAATATAAAAGGTAACGAAGTAAAGTAGAGTTTAGATGATGTTTTATTCCTTGTACAGGTAAGATTTTAGATGTAACACCTAGATGGGTGTACGACAGGTAACTGGTTAGGTATGGTCAAAAGGCTACTTTGTATACAGATGAGTGATTAGCATAATGCTAATTACCTGCACCTTGATTGACAGGTGTAGGCTAAAAAATGGGTCCTGTTCAGTGTGAAGGTTAATCTTCTAGAGGTAACATGTAAGGTGAAGGTAAATGAACATACTAGCTATAGAAGTTGAAAATTTAGGTACATTGGTATATATATATATTTTTTGGACGAATTTTATTCAGGTTGATATTCTGGCTTTGGCTTTGTGACTCGGGTCAGACCCGGTCTTCCTTCACACCCTGAATTCTTGGCTTATACATTTCAATATCAATAATTGTGAGTGAGGTCAAATACAGTTTTAGGTGTTACATATTGTGTGAAGAAGAAGGAAGAGGAAAATGAATGACGGTATGAATGATGGATGGTGTGTGTGTGTGTGTGTGGGGGGGGGGGGGCGGTATATATGGGATATTAATAGGACACAAGGAGGTATAACACCCTGTGTAGAAGAATGGCTTGTGTTAGTACAAATCGTACCCATGCTGCATGCATGCTGCGCATCATTGGGCTATCAGGCTTGCCCGACGTCAGAATCTCTCACCCTAACATTAGCTGTACATACAACCCATTTAAGTGACTGGCCTATTCACGCGTACACAGTAGCCAGGTATAGGGTTGATGGTTCGACTAACCCTAACATATATTTTCATTTCCAACCATGTATACTTTTACTACTTTTGAAAATTGATTTGTACCGCCTTATATTAAAATACAATTTTTATCTGAAAGTTTGGAGGAGGTGGCGCGGAAGTTACACGTGAATATGATGCAGATCATTGTAAACAATTGTTGTGGAAGAATTGATATCCAACCTGCCCTCCCGCCATTCCGAGGTACGTATAATTACTATTATTACCAGCACTCCAATCATTCGCGGTACATGCATATATATGCCCCTTTTTAGCTGTGATGAACTAGTATATCTATGATTACGACATCATCGGAAGAGCTGACACCATAGTCAGAGATGACCAACCACTTGTAATAACATCAGCAGCAAAGAACTTTTTAATTGAATTGAACATCAGAATGTCTTACAGCCGGGCAATTCCTTTATTATTTCAACCTATATGCCTGCCTTATTTTTGTTGTCTTAAAATCCGCAAACTTATTTCTGAATTGGTAGCTAGTCGGATATAAAATAACAAATAAATGGAATTAATGATGTTTCCTCTTCAATCAACCGGGTATCAATACAAGTCCAAATAGTGTTAAACCAGTTGGTAGTTATTCAACCATCTTATTTCTGAATCGAAATCTCCAGGTTTGAATGAAGAAGACATTGGAAGCAAACGCGTTATCAACGCTTCTGATAAATGGTCTGGAAGTGTTGCACACCCTGGCGTCTTGGTCATTGAAACACTCACACGTCTCATAGGATTATTGAAGGGTAAATTAATCATTAAAATGATTCTAGGGAGATCTTAACAAAATTCCTAAAATATAGAATGTATAAGACGATTGACGTGAAATCTTAGTATCAGTTTCATTATCATTTAATATCATCATTATCATCAAACTCTTAAAGCGGTTAATTCAGGATTATGTGGCATATCCTTTGGGGCTATTTTTTCTAGCTTTTGGTTTTCCTTACAGAGTACTCAGAACTGGAGTCTGCTAATTGTGTTCTCACGCCTTCGGTAATGGCGTGTGTAGTCCAGGATGTTCGCTACTACCAGCTCATTGCGGCCGTGGCACAGATGAAGTATGTAGATGTATCCCTTCTTCAAGATCGCAAAGATAAACTTTGTTTCTTTGGAAATCTGGCCAACTTGATGACGCTACACGTACTCTTGAGACAAGTGGAAATGCACCTATCAAAAGAGGTTTGATTCATACATGTTTTTTAAACAGGTTTTTATTTCGTGATATTTCACAATAGTGATACGTTTCAGTCGACGAAATTAATATACCCGCACCCTTTAAACCTCAATGATCCAATAGTAAATTACAAACTTTCTAGATTTAGATAGAGATATATTATATAAAGACACGAGCATTAACAATCAAACAGATATTTACTTCATATAATCATTATAATTAAGTACTCGTTTCAAGCGTTCAGTTATAAAAAACACTTTTTAAGATTATAAATTAGTAAATTTTAGATTAGATGTTAATAGCTAGAAACGAGTTGCTCGCTTCACCGTCCTACCACTGAGAGTGAGTAAAAAAAACTCTCATACGTGACGTCATAGTATTATGACGCAACTGAAGACTCTTTACCGGTGATCCGATTGGATCTCACCTGGTAACATTGTCAAGGCTAATTGTCTGCATGGTGACATTGTCAGTGTTTTGTCAACAAAACATTGTTGATTAGTTTTTTAGGTTATGTTCTGACTATATTCTTTGTAACAAATTAGGTCAAGATATAAAGAGAGCCTTGTGGTCGATTCCATTTGTTATTGGGAAAGGACTGATTTGTTTTATTAAGGGCCATAGAGAGAATTTATTAATTTTGAACATTTAGATTTTTGCTAGAGAAATCATGATGTTCTCCCGAGTTTTAATTTATTCTCAAAATGGCTGATATTGTGGCCTTAAAAATTAGATTAGATGTTAGTATCTGTACAACATTTTAAAGTGTGACTAATGTATACTGGCCACTATTAAACATAAGATAACCAGATGTACACATATTTTATTGCAGGCAATGCCACGTTCTCGCCATTCCTCTGTCAGTAGTGGTCTATCTAGGGCTAGCTCTGTTTTTAGCCACCAGTCTAGCGTCCCTGGATATACCCCTTCACCTACCAGTCTCGGACCTTCCACTCTTCTACATTCCGTTGACAGCTTTACGTCTCACCCGCATTTGAGAGAGGGGGCGTTACCAGGTAGTGAAGTCGAATGGTTTTTCCTACAAAATAGGATGGCGTATAATGTAGGACAGCTTGGCATAGTGAGGTAATACTATTTGCTGAAATTTTAAATCATCCAAAGTTTGTCATCATTTTAAAATCCAGTTAAAGTCCATTAAAATCATTTGTGTTTAGAAAGGTATTCTAATAGAAGAACTTTCTTCGCTACAAACATTGTGAATGTTTACTGAAATATTTTCACCCGTGGAAAACATCCTTTTTTCCAGTTTATTCGACTTGAAGTATTTCATACTTCGGAGTGGTCTCCCCCCTCCTGGTTCTTACAGTGGAATAATTCATGACAGATGCCACGGTAAATAATCACCAATTCGTTATAGCATGAAAATAAAGGGAATATATGGCAAGAAATATAGTATTTATATTTGGGCTGTGCACTGGAGGAATATAAATATAGCATAGATCAACGATGACACATTAATAAACATTAAACCCATATGTTTGTAGATCCGCGTATAAAACCAAAAGAAAGTTGACTCAGGTTTTACGTCTGTATCATGTGCCACGTACTTTAATATTTCTGAAGTAACCTTATGCGATGGTGATATATTGATAACTTACTTTTGTCATGTGTAATATTTTGTAAATTAATTCAGTGGATCACCCTGGCATCGGGAGACGGAATAACACAATAGGTACCTCTCTCTTTCCAAGTTTCCTCATCTAGATGTGTTGTTCCATTTTTTTCTTCAACCTCACATTCGATTTCTATCAACCATTACCTAGTTGCTTTATTTGATTCATTTTCAACTTTTCTTGGTGAAATGACTAGCAATTTCAGAGCGTTATTGATTTAGTATGACAATCATATGAATCACGCCTTCTGATATGCCTTCATTCCTTCATTTATTAATGTAATTGGGATTATCTAATCAGTTGGTACTTCCACGTTCTGTTTCGTATCGCCTGCTTTCCCTGACTTCGGTTTAAGCTCACTTTTAAATGACTATTTAGATGATTACATGTACAGATATTGATTTCCCGGCTCATTTAATACCCTCCCCGGGGAAATAAAGTTTTCATCCCTGCGAATTTCGTATCAGATTGTTCATATTATAATCATTAATACCATTTGCTCACTTTGGTCAGATTGCATTCATTTCTGTATCCTTACATTATTTTAGTGTTGGCTTGTTTAGTCTCCGACGTAGAATTCAAACACCGCGGTTCTCTTATTTGCTTATTTGACTGGTTCAATCCGGAATATTATAGTAAAGTTACATGTAGTTGTTAATACCATGCGTGAAAAGTAAAGGATGATTTAATGGCGGTTAAAGACTTACGTAGGAAGGCTTTCGATGTACAGTATAGTTGTGTCAGACCTACTTACATACGTAATAACAAGGCTTTTCAAATAATTTTCTAGCTTTATATCTTAAAATAAATACTGGATCCCTTACTAAAGAATGGATCCGGGATGTAAAAAGTAAGGATTGGAAACCATATTTGTTATGGAAAGGTCATTGGGTTGCTAAAGTGTCTGTCCTAAACTGTAGAATAGACTATTGAGAGTCAGTATTCCACTTCCAGTATAATTGATTTTTTTCGTATAGAACTTGACCCCATGGACCCTTGGGCAATGTATGGACCTCAGCCTGAACCCCGGATGTTGTTTGTTCTCAGTTCTGGGCATCTGTCGTCGCCACCACTACAGGTAAATCATTGATATAAACTACTAGGGAAAAATCGCACTTTTTGTATTTTTGTATTAATTAATGTAAATTTATGGAGAGAGAATTGAGGCCCAGAGCTCTCTACTCAAACGTCTAAAGACCTTTCATTTATGTTTAAAATATATATGTTTGCTCGATGTCTTAATATCTTAACTTGATGTATCCGTCTGTTTAATCGGATACTAGATTTTTAACTGTCTTTATATACCTGATTCTTAACCCTGTCTTGACGTTCCGCACAGTTTCCCTTATTCCCTCGGTGCTATGGTTAATAGTACAATTTTCTTTAGGTTCTTAGTAGAGAAATGGTGTTAAATCAACTACGCACCGCCATGAAGGAATACCTTGACAGTACCGTCACTGTGGACCTGGAGATTAATAGGGTAAGTCTTCCCTTACTGTTCCTTCTGTGTCTCTGGTACTGATAAAACAGGTCTCATGTGTGCTGGTGATGAAAATTTCGGGTGTGCCTTCAGAAGATGAGTTGGATCATTGGCAATTTTAGAATCTGTATTTCAATGTGTGTTAATCTTCATAAATTTCTCACAGAAACAGTGAGACAAAATAGCCTCGGGGGGGGGGGGGGCGGTAAAAAAAATGTTTTTTTTAGAGATCTTGCCATTGAGGCCTAGAGTGTGGCTATGTTTTATGTACCACTGAATGGAGCTAACGTCCATGTACATTTCTTTTCTACGCTGATGGTGTTAATACCATTAGACGGTATGTTTACCGGCCCGATTGTAGTTCTCGTCCTATAATATGTTGTGCGTTTATCTCTTGAAGGTCACTTTGCCACAGTTGTTGGTTTGGTACAGATGTGACTTTGCTACGGATTGGAACCAGTCCGGTCTACCTCATGAAGCTCTGCTTCATCTGCTGCCCGCTCAGATGAACCAGACACTGGCCTCCAATCTAAAAACTCTGCTTGAAAAACACACTTCAATGAACGATGGTAAATTAACTTATTCATGAGGTTTGAATAATTTATCTTATCCCTTATTATACACGCATTATTCTGAAAACAACGTATCTAGAGTGATTTACGCCTAGTGCGTATTTCACTAATGATTTATGTGAGGTTGTCATGGCAACCAATCTGTTTTTTAGTAAGATTACCGGTAAAATTCAAATGTATGGCTCGATTTTTTTTCTATTTTCATGATTGAAAGCATGTATAATAAATTTGTTAACTGACTCGTTGGTTCCAGTCGCTTAGAATATTGTACGAGTTGCTAGGCAACTCGTGCAATATTCACACTCCTTCAACCAACTCGTTAGTTAACCTGTATTTATTCCACTCACTAGTATTATGACGTGGGACCATATTGCTTAACAAAACAATGCACTGTAGACATTTTATGAGAGACTTCCAGACATGATAAAAATCTATTCATACCATACTTTATACTTATACGTAGAACATGATTATAAACTGTCCTAGTTGTTGTTTAATTTATAGGGACAATAAAGGATGGGGAAGGAGTACAAGTTCTTGTTCAGCCGTATTCTATGGAGCACATATTTGTCTTCGACTTCGAACAATTTGCCCGCCTTCAATACAGTGCAGCTCAGAGCATGCCATCTCACAGAAGGTCGAATTCCCTCCCCTGGAATCCTTCTGATTTCTCTTCTCTCGGGGCGTCTGCTACCTCTGTCCCCCAGCATACTTCAGAAATTGCATCTGAATCATTATTCCACCTCACGCCTGCCAGTCTCTCATATCTCATATCCAGATCAGAGTTAGTTGCCGTGGTAGCAAGCTTAGTTGGTGATGTAGACCTGTTAAATCTTCAGAGTCGTTTGGATGAGAAAGGTGGAAGTGATACAGTCCCAAAATTTCAGGAATCTTCACCAAAGGCAGGGACAGTTTCTGGAAAGGTCAACTCTGAAATTAAGTCTCCAACTAGAACGGCTTCGAGCAAAACAACTGGAAAAGCATCAGATAGGAGTGTGGCTGAGTATAGGAACGAAAAGTTATCAACAGAATTTCCTCACATATGGAGACATTTACTCCGTCAGATTCTTCCGCTGGAATCGTCCCAAATTCTTGATAATCAAGTTAGCAATTCTGTGGATCAACTAAGACAATTCTGTGACAAAGAACATGGAATGCAGGTAAGGAAAGCTATCCTTGGGTCGCCACATCACCAGGCGCTACACGATGCCGTTCTCACAGTCCTGCGTGTGCTAGTGCTACAGAGAGACTGGCTGTCTGCTGTGAGACTGTTTCAAAATCTGCCAGAAGCGCTGTTACATGAAGACTCTCACCCTGATCTCATTGATATTCACGACTTTGCCTGTGCGTGCGTGGCTCACATGTGTGGTCTATCTATGGACATTAGTGATCTGGATTCCAATGATTTATGGAGACATCTACTATTGATAAAGGTACGTACAGACATTAAAATGCCCACTACCTTTTTGTATAATTAGAGGTCGTAATTCTGTACTGCAGCGTCTATAATCAATTTCTAATTTATATTGCCATGTGCCTCTATGTATCCTGCTTGTATTGTACACGTATAATACCTTTAATGCCCTGTTTGTATATTATTGACTAGGCTGTGTGTGCCTTTGTATCGGGATCGGATATTGCTTTCGCGATAGTCCGTCCATGGGCCTGAGAAATATAGAATAAATAGACAGAACGCTGTTTTAAGGACCAATAGATGAAGGACATTTTTTCAGTCATGACATGCTGTGAAAATAGATACTTAAACTGATTTATCATTTCATGAAGGACGTCAATACTCGGTCACGGGCAGCCTTGGGTTTAGTGCAGTGCTGGCCAGTTAGTGTTGCCATAGAGCTACTCATGGTGTGTTACCACGACCACAGACCTATGGATGAAGTTCTGAGAGCAGCCATCGGCTTCAAACTGGAACATCTGAACGTATACCAAAGGGTAGCCATCTTACGTTAATTGTCTTGTATATAAAACTCTATTCATATATTGGCTCATTCCATATCCCATCACTTATTATTCAATCAGGTAGTCGTGGAGCCAAATATGGTCATATCTAAGGATCACTTTTTCAATGCGAATTGGGTTAGCTTTATGTTCGTTCTAATATGAATATATTTCTAACAAAGGTAACTGAATGTGCCAAGAGCCTCGTTGAGAAATCCGCTACCACCGAGATCCTCATGGACAACCTTGACTCAGCATCAGGAGCTGGAGATCAGGATGATGATGAGGAGGATGCAGCTGATGAGGAGGAGGAGGGCGAATGTCCAATCAAAATGAAACATACCGAGTTATCCACGAGTCTCCTAGAGCGACTTACTGCCTGGCAAAATGTAGTTCTCGATTCAAAGAATCATCCTGAATCAGTTCTTCAAGTTTTGTTGGCATGTCAGGAGTTTGCACATGCTCGGGCATGGATCGAAATATACAAAGCAGATTCATATCTCAAACAGGTGAAATTCATATCAATTCCAATAGAAAGTTGAACAAACTTGTATTTTGACGACGTATAGTCCCAGTCAATGAATTACCTTCTGAAAGGTGCTTACAATCCTATCAAAATCGCAATCCCTTTCTCGGGGACTAATAGAATCATTGTTCTTCAGTGTAGTTTCTAAATGTTATTGTGTTGATCATCTTTACTTTATAGATTATTGAAGAGAAGTATATCAGCTTTTTACTTGAGTCATCTACTCCCTGTCAGACTTCAGCATTTCTGGTAAGTTTGCTCTAAGATTTTCATCCCCGGATCTTAGTAATGAACACATAATATGAATAGGATACCCCAGGAAGATCTCAAAATTAGAGAGGCTGGCGTCCTTTTCTGGAAATATGATGTAATGCTCAATTCAGAATAAAAATACAATATATATATATATATATATATAATATGAATACATTGTGAAATCAATCTACTTGCCCCTCTTTGGAGTCGGTCAGTCCCTTATAATTACACATGTGATTGCAGGTACTGAAGAGGGAACTTACTGCTGATCCCGAAGTGTGTCTTTCTATCTGCGATAACTTGATTCATTCTTTGACTCAACCCTCAAGCATTGAGTTTATTGCTACATTCATCCTACAACACCTTCATGCCTACATCAATAGATACAGAAAAGAAGAATTGTACCTTCTAACTGTTGGTTGTAAGGTGAGCGTTTGTATAAGAGAAAATATCAGGTTAAGGAGGCCGACCTTTAACCAAAGATTCAGATCAAATATACACTATGACCTGTTATTCACTGGGCAATAATGTAATTGATAAAGATTCCTATCTTAATTAAATTATGAACATTTGGGCTAGATAAATTGGCCTTATAACATTTATTTTGCAAAGCTCTGTTTCGAGTGCTATTAAATGCGATGTATTTCTCACGAAATATTCAAATACAGCGGCTTGAGGTGTTTGTATTACCGTGACCCCAGTGGGAGGGTGATTTCGCTAACCCCTCAGCCATTTAACTAGCCGAAGAAGAATGTATTTCTCATAAAAAAAATATCACAAGAAAAGTTTGAGGAGTAACAACTTTTTATTTCCAGATGTTGATGTGTCTACCCGAATCTTCCCTCGCAGATTATGAACAATTAGTGTCGGCTCCATTACTCATGTTTGAACAACTCCTAATGAACAGCAAGGTGACTGGTTGATATACTTTAACTTGTACTGTGTTTGCTATGATATTTTTTCTTATTATATTGTATTTTATATGAAACAGAGTATACGCAACCCCACCACCTGAATCACTGGAAGCACTTTGGGGAAAATTCCATGAAATGGCCTTCAAATATTCCTTTTTAGATTATTAAAGGCATATATTTAAAACAGTTAACTAACTCGTTGGTTTCTGTTGCTTAAAATAGAATGCTTAGAAACCGCAAAAACCATCGCAAGGCTTACTACAGAGCTTACCGCAGCCAGTGGAGACCCCCCTTAAGGGCGCTCTAAAGTTATTGAACTGCAGTAGCTTCACACACCATCCATCATTCTACAACTTGTTCATATACAAAATGATAAAACCTGGTTAACAAATGCAATTTCATTAATCAGATTGAATGGTTGAAGGTGGTTCTTCCACTATTAAGAAAAGCAACCAACTCCCCAAATGCCAGCCTATCTCCAGACTTCAACCAGGCCGCCTGGGACTCTCTCATAGTAAAATATGCAAGACACGCCCTTGAGTTCACCGTCGTTGTGCAAGCTGAACAACAGGACGCAACAAGTATGAAGATATTTTCATAACTACCCTTTGGTCACTCGAACCTTTCCTTGCATTCTTCGATAATATGCATTGTATTGATAAAGAGATCTCTGCACAATTTGATCATAACTGATGTTTTTACCTCCAGGTAATGTTATTTGATATATATATTATTTTAGTTAGAGTGACCTATGTTCGGAATTGCCAATTTTCGTAAATTTTGTGTCGATATGTTAAGTATTTGCGTGCATTATTAATTAGCGAGGTGGAAATACCTGTTGATATTTTATTTTATTATTTTAACAAATAATAGGTTCTACATGTATTTAGATTTGTAGATTATTACGTTTATTAGCAGTTTGAGAGCAGAAGGAGTTGTATATTGTGCGAATAATTAAATTATACGTATACATATGCCCCTTCACAAATCCGATTAAATTACGAAGGATCAGGTTGATGTCCTATTGAGTTTCTGGAGAACTCATTAGTGAAGAGGAACACAGGAGGCAGCTTTAGGAATAAAAATTTTATTTGAATTTTTGGTTGAATAAAAAGGGTAAGTTGTAATAACATTTTATTTTGTATGATGATGAAGAAATGATGAATATAAAA
Organism: Sthenelais limicola; assembly: GCA_942159475.1. Taxonomy (NCBI): domain Eukaryota; kingdom Metazoa; phylum Annelida; class Polychaeta; order Phyllodocida; family Sigalionidae; genus Sthenelais; species Sthenelais limicola. The sequence goes on from OW804098.1 coordinate 74,062,443, forward strand.
TCGTAAATTTGGTGATGATAGAAAAGAACCCTAAGTTTAGTAAATTGATAATTGATGTGGAATATATGAAGAGTGGGTGGGTGGGCATCGAAGTTGTGATGTGAAGGTGAATGAATAAGTGAGGGTTGAGTAGGGGACTCGCATGGTTCCCGCGGGTCTTAAAAAGTCATTAAAAGTCATGAATTCTGAGTTTGGGGTTTTAAGGGCCTTAAAAGTCATTAATTTTCACTGTGAGTCATTAAAAAGTCATGAAAAACTATCTGAGCGCTGTATAAGAGTATGGTAATCTCTTAAGGTACCAGTTACAAAAGAAATGTTAAAATCTGCTGCCTCTGCAAGAACAAGGTATCGTTCCTATCTAGAAGAGAAGCAGAGAAATTGTCAGGAGAGAAGAAACGAAAGAGGCAGCACATGGAGGAAGAGTTGGAAAACTTGAGGAAAAAATGTAAAACACTTGAGTCTGTCTATGTCTATGACAGTCTTGAAGAGTCCGCTGATAAAATTTCTGACGGCCCACACATACACAATTCTGGGCCGATTTGGAGGCCGATTCTCGATTTGTGACTCATTTTCATGTGGCACATCACATGTAGAAAAAATGATTTTAAAATCATCTTTGGTGACTTGTGACACATCACATTTGTAAAAAAAAATTGCAAAATAACTGAAAAAAAAACTGAAGGAGAAGTGAGGATTATAAAAGTGAACAAATCTTTTTGATACTCCAAATATTAGAGAAGTTCTGTGTAAATAAGTTCAACTATATCGTTTGTGTCATTTCATGGTCATAAATTATAAGCTAACATGACTTCATTTGGTCATTAAAAAGTCATTAAAAACTGGGGGAATTGGTCATTAAAAGTCATGAAAAATGATGTGCTCTGGGCCGCGGGAACCATGGGGAGGGTGAGAGGTATTTATATGCTTGTGGTGGAAGTATGAAGTGTAGTTAGTATGGGGTAGGAGAAAAGGCGGGTGATGTTAGAAAATAAGATGCGTTATAAATACGTGAAGCTGTTTGTTCTACCACCAATGCGCTTGCCTGGGTTATACTCCGATGCAAATCACATTATAATTATTAACTTTTTAGTTTTTGCAAAACGATTTTATTACAAAAGACACAAGAATAGTTAATCAGCAAAAATACATCGAGATCAAGTATAGCTGGGTACATTGAAAATAAGACAAACGGTAATGGTATCCTAAATGCATGGCTGGTTTTTACGTCATGTGCCCCTCATAGTTAAAGCAAGCAGTATTCTTATATTCATATTCTCATTTAAAGGTCCAGGAATGACTAGGAGTGAGTCCAGAGCATCAATCTGCTCCCAGGTGTCCAACGTATCCTACACATCTCAGGCTTCTCGAGTTACTGCGTCTGGAGGTCTGTTGGGTGTGGGAGTTGCCACCTCTCCATCCACTCTACCTCGTGTCCCAAGTCAGACTTCATTTGGAAGAACAAATTTGAAAAGTAGCTACTCTTATACAGTTAGCTCTCTTTTTTCCTCCAATCCTATTATACATGTGTGGAATGCATTGAGCATTTTCTGCTAGTTTTTCAAAATGCGTGCATTCCTAATTAGTTAGTGACTGAAAGATCTTTTTACGAGGTTGTTGGTTATAGCCATGTTAAACATATATAATTTTTGTACTAGTTATTATGTAAAATGTTTAAAATAAGATTTCGTTCGTTCCTAATAGTTCGCAATTACCAGTGTAAATTACCCTGTATTCCTTAACTCTTCATTAAACATGGGCTAATGTAAACATGGTAATATTTAAAAGCACCGAATTGATTTTGATGTGTGAGTTTTTATATTTCAAGGTCCAACCTCATCCGCACCACTCAGCATATCAAGCAGACAGTCAGTATCGCCTAATCCCAAGTCACCTTATGCTCCAAACACACCCATAACACCCACTGCGTCCTACACACCCTCCAAGCCTTTCATCATGCCCCCGGAGCCCCCCAACAAAGATCAGTGGGTGCCTGATGCGCAGGCTACATTCTGCATGGTTTGTGAACTGGAGAGATTCAGCATGGTAAGGAGAAGCTAAAGGCTCTTTTCTTCATGAACATGTGGCCAAGGTATAATGTTGATGAATGATGATAATGCTAATGTAAAATTGATTGAAGTGTAGTTTTTATTCAGTCTTGTTCACTTAAAATGCTAGTCAACTAATGAATGGCCATGTGAGTTTAAATATATTGAAATGTTTCATAATACAGTCATGTAAAACAGGGAAGCAATATCAGTTGTTTTTTTATTCACCACGAGAGAAATTTCGGTGTGTTGTATATATACGTTATATATATGAGATAGTGTGAAACTATTAATTCTCTTAGAAACAATCATTTGTTTTACGTTACGTATATTTCCAATGGCAAATTAATGCCACACATTATTATCCCTCGAGTTAAACATAACGCAGATTTTGTAACAATTCTGATATTATTTTCCACAAAGATATTTTTTCCCTTGCTTTTCCTGATCCAGCTGCCTGGGTTCTTGTTACCTTTATGAGGGTGTCCCATAAGGCCAATTTCTCCCCGAGTCCGACACCACATTCTGGTATGGTAAAAAAGCCCAACAAAATATTAACATAACATGTTTCTCGTGTTTGTAGTTTGTGCGGCGCCACCATTGCCGGCGCTGTGGTAGGGTGGTGTGTGCGGCGTGCTCCGCAAGGACCATGATGATCGGAGGGAACTCAGTACGTACATGTGATGACTGCTTCAACCAGTGTTTCAGGCCCAAGTAAGTAAACATCTTTTTCCTGAAATGTGTGTATTTAAACAAAATAATTAATTAACAGACATTCAGTTTCACATATCATTCGTGATATTCTCATTGTTGAGATGAAAAGCTATAAAATTGAACGTTGATACAATAAATTTGTATAGAGTTTTGATATTATATCTTACAACATTTCAATGTGTCTCTTTTACTATAGGGATATCGATGGAACAGGTCGGATACAGAGGTTGAAGGAAAGGCTGTCAGGTCAGTTCCTTTAACTTTTGTGCACTGAATATTTTTATTACCAATCTATGATAATAGCTGGTATGAAGACAATCCATTTTTATATTATCAAGGTACATTTAAGGCACACATTCATGTGCTGGGGATGTGGTAATTTGAGGTAAATCTTTGTATTTTCCAAACAGGGGCATCTAGCGCCGGGGATTCCGGAAGGTATGGCTCCACAGGATTTGAAACTGACAACATTCCCAGTATCGATATCAAACGTGAGCAAATTCATCGTCTTCAGATTCACGAGGAAGACAACGAACGACTGAGGGAAGAATTCTACTATGAACAGGTGGGAGAATCAGATATCAAATATTTATTAGAGAAAGTAAATCATGAATAGCTTAGATTTCTTGAATATTTATGTGTTTCTTGAATCATTATGTATGCTAAACAGGTTTTACCATTTTTTTCTATTAATTCCCTTTTTTTGATTGATTGCCAAAAATCTCTTTAATGATGGGAGGGCACCAAATTTAAATGAATCAAAAAAATTATGGGAGATAAAATGGAAACTTACATGCAGTTCTCGTCGTAACTAATGCTATTCTATAATGTATGTATAATGCTTTATTTCCGGAAGTGTACATTTTCAATAACACATCAAATTTTACACCGAAAAAGGGGGTGCCGCTCCTCTATGAAACCATAGCTCTTCCTGAGGGTCCCCTAAATACATTATACTACGTCTTGCACATCCAAAATGTATAAAACCATTCGTTATTTCTAGGCTCCAAGCACATCGCTGTGCCTGTCCATGATGGAGCTTCATAGTAGCCCCAAAGAATGTGCCCTGGTGCTGATACAACTCTGTGACGATGTCTCAAAACTTCTGCAACCGATTGCTCCAGGAATGCGAAATCCTGAAGTTGACTATGGTTTACTGATCAGGTACCAATCTCCGATGAGTTAAATTACCGTTATCTGCTAACTTTTTATTCTACACGGGAGCAAGCAGCCAGGGCGGACGCACTGCGTAAAATTAATTTATCTGCTAACTAGTTTTACTTTTAGTTTATGAACATCGTGACACCAAAGGCTCTCCGGTTTCTGTACGTTCTCTTCCTCCGATATTTGTGTAGATTCTTATTTAATCCTGAGAACTTATCAGATACTGAGTTTCCCTTATTTAGACCTTGCGGAAGTGTCCTACCGTCCGACCAAATGCATAGTGGGCTCTCAATCAGTTTCACCAAGGCGTATGCATAATTTAATTTCATTTGCGATGCAATGTACAGTAGCTTACACTGTCCATCGATGTAGTTTCAACGTACATTTTGGGTTCCTGTATTGTCGGTTCTTTCAGTATGCTGACCTATCTGCTATTCAACGCTAAGATAAAATTCTTGGCCGCTGGCGAGAATGCTGGTTTGGCTCAGTGTGAAGTCTATATAGGTCGACTAGAGTTACTCAAACAACTAGTGGCGGCTAACTGCTCTTACATCCCATCAATGCAGCAACTCACCAAGATGGACTGTATAAGGTATCTGTTAATTATGTTTTTATCGATTGAAACTGAAAAAGAAATGACTTGAAAAATAGAAAAAGATGGTAGATTCTGGAAAGAATAATAATTTTCGACTGAAACATTATGAGATGGTTGGGGCTTTTTCTTTTCCTTTTTACAAAAATTAAACTTATTATTGGAACATTATAAGTATGCGAAATTACCTATTTTTGAGATGATCACGACCTCTTTATCAAAACTACACTCTTATTGGCAAATTCTCTTATGGTTTATTAGGACTGTTTGCATTGTATGTCTATGATTTGGTTGTAAGTATTGAAGTAAAATCCAATTAGTCTTTAAGTAAAGCCGGGGAAAAGTACACAGCACTATTCTTTTTTTCGATCAAATCAATATGTCATGTAAACAGTTATCAAATTATTGTATGTCAATTACGAAGTAGACAGTATACCTGTAATACAGGAATACGAATGATTCTCGAATGACTCTTGAATCTCAACAACTCAAGGCCTGTAATGCCTTACTATTGAAAGATCGAGATATCGATACTGTAGGAAACTGCCTTTTAATATAATTGTATGCATTTGTATTGTACATAATTCTATATATGTAGTTGGGGGTGACTTTTCTTAAAAAGTCTTACATTATATTATACTATCTGATACTAGATAAATATATTTTGACGGATTAGTACACTTTGAATTGTCTAAATTTACAAACTTTGCGTAATTATCATATCAATTGAGTATCATGGCTGTATAATACCAAACTAAAGGACACATGTACTGACATTATGGACGAATTGAATATTCTGTCAATCTAAAATGTAGTAAATGAATAACCGCGAAAATTGAAGTACTAAGTAGAAAGTGTGGAAGGATGATGATGTACGAATATAACGATGGCAACCTGTACTGGTTCGCCTAAAGTAGAAGTACTCTAAAATGACTCTGTATTTCATCTGTGAGGATACTAGTAGAATATTGTTCAAACTTCACAAATATTCATGATGTAAAAATAATATAAAATGATTCTTAAAACAAGTGATGTAACTAGATAATTAACTGATTCAAATTATTTTAAGGACTAGCCGGAAGATCTATTCGCAGCCGCGTATAGACGCCAAGCCCGATTCATATTTTCTGTAACTGTATAATGATTGATTGAATAAAAATTCTTATATATATATATGTGAATAAATCCATCCTATGTTGTGGAACTATTAACCTCAAACTGAATTACTGGGAAATACATTTTTTGTTATCTTCAATATCAATGTGTACAATATAGGCGACTGAGGGATAAACTGATCGAGGAAGAGCGGTTGCCTGAAGCCATGGATGTTTCTACCAAGTGTGGCATTGACCCCGCAGGGGTATGGGTGGCCTGGGGGAAGGCTGCACTCAGAGCGGGAGATTATACCACAGCCAGGGAAAAGTTCTCTCGATCTCTAAAGGTACATCCTCCCTTCATTTTATACTTAATTTGTCTAAAATATATGCATGTATTATTTGAGCGTGGCATTATGTGGCTACGCGAAGTACTGTTGGAAGGAGACTCATAAACTCATGAGATGTCTGAAACTCCAGGGTTTCCCTCTTCTTCCCTCAACACTTGATAGAATAAATGCACAATAGAATAACAAAATGAACGCACATGAACAACCAGATACCGATGTAGCCTTGATTCTTTTATTTGGAGGTAATAATAATGACATTGAATTCTTAATTTTGGTCAGGTCAGATAAGAACTTGTATTTTTTACTTATATTTGCCCCCTTTTGGAAGTAGGATGGGGCGGGTGGAAGTATAGGGTCGGCTGAGGAAAATGTTTGTTTTTTGTTTTAAATATCTTTATTCAGCTGAGTGACCCTATGCAATTATACATTTTTCTCAGTACTAGCTGATATAGAAAATTACTAATCAATACATACAGCTCTATTAAAGACATAATATATATAACGTATAGAAAATAAAAGAACCTCCCCCCGCCCCCCTGGGCGATGTCAGACCAGTACATTCCAAAGAGATGTCTGACCCAGCTGTGCATACAATCCTTGTAATAATGTGTCTTTAATTTTGGAAATCTGCATTTCTAATTACCGTATTGTATTATGAAACAGGCGCCTATAGACAAAAATATCACCCAGCAACCACTGAGATTGGTGAAGGAAATCGTGGAGCAACTTGAATCAAACCCACAAATAAAAGGGGTCCATGTAAGTACAAGTGATTCATGGCATATGTATCTTGCTTGTGATTTAGTGCCGGACCTTTGGCTAACCAGATCTTTCACTTTCCATTTTCCTAATTTCTTAACATCGGGGACATGAATTACCTTTGGCTGTACTTGAGCTTACCCTTCCTGTCACATTCAATCTGCTATGCTGTAACATTCCAGGCGGAAGGACTGCTTGCTCCACTTGCCTCCACAAAAGATCTCCTTGCTGATCCCAAATTAGTATGTCACTCCGAATATGAACGTTATAAATATGAACCATGTAAACAATGGCGATGACTAAACTACCTCTTTCACTAAATTTCCCCAACTATTTACTAACCGTTACTTTATTATAAAAGATCACTGTGAAGGTAATCTTTCTAATGTTATATTGGTTTATATATCCTTCATTTTGGTCACTAACCTTCTCCAAACTGAACATGAGCATTCCTGGCCTTTATCTAGCTTACACTTTGTTGCTTTGTATATATTGCAACTTTTCAGTCAATGGGTGATTTTCTTTATCGTTTTCTGTGAGTCATTCATTTTATTCATCTATTATTTCCCTTACTTAGCAGAATGTCCAGATTGAAAACCGCATTGGACCTGGTTCATTGACGTATCAGGAATGTATGTTTTACCTGACTACATACGCTAACCATACAACGGTTCTTCAGTTCCTACTTAAGCATAACCAACTAAGCAAGGCTGTCCACTACATCCTTGAGAAGGTACTATACGCATATTCTTCTTCAGTAAATCGGTTAAAACTTTAACTATATAAAAATGTGAAATTTACCTTAAAAGTTCGCATGACGTATGACCGTTTGTCATTTTCAACGACACGTTAGCTTACATAGTTCTGTAGTTTATCTCCTATGATTTTATTGCAACATATGTTACCGTAGAGTTTTACTCGCCCACTCCTTTAAGGTTAAAAGGAAATACGTGATAACCAACGCGGTGGTACCACTAGTTATAATTTTAATTTGCCTTACTGCTTATCAGGTTCTCAGAATTTTAAAATATTTGATGTACATTTTTCAACATGGTTGAATGACATGCTAACGTTTGCACACACATAACTCCACCATAATTCACATTTTCATATATAGTATTTTTTACTTTAGTTTTCTATTCTATTTTTTGTATCATATTAGTTTCATTATAGTATTTTTTTAACTAGAAATAACAAATTTCCACTTTGTACGTACAGCGCTGCTCCAAGGATGTATTTGTAGAGGGTCTTCTGGTGCCTTGCCTAGCGTCCGGGCACTTGCATCGTCTCCAGGACAACATGCAGGCAGTAGATCCAACCTTGGAGAAGTGGGGAACGTATATAACGGCCATGTGCCGCTACATGGACAAACACAAACTCATCAACTGCCTCTATCAGACCCAAATTTTTGTCAAGGTACTATTGTGATTGATTGTTTAATATAAAGGTGTTGCCACAACTTGTTAGGTTTCTTCCAGAAGGAACCAAACAATAAGATCATATGCTGCACATGCCCCTTAAAGGGGACTATTATTTGTTTTGTTTTTTGAAAAAAAATGCCTATTACTTCCCAGGTACATTATAAAAAATATCCACAGAGTAAATCATTATTGAACGCTGTCACTGATGTGAGACAGAGTGATACTTTCTTAAGAATGTATGAAGTGTTTACACTGTAACGCCTGACTCAAGATGCAGAATTTCACCGCATGAAGTAAAGTAATTAAAACAAACCGCGCTCAGCCCCAGTCTCTTCCTAACAAGCATCCATAAATTTCACCGCACGCATACAAATTGGTCGGCGCGGAAGTATTAAAGGCCCTTGACATTTCCGTGTGCTCCAAGTGTTAAGCTTAGGCAATCTTTTATTTCTTTTAAATACATTTTATTTGCACTCATTGTCGATATATCGTTATTTTCATATTTTCCGCGCCCAGTATGTGCCAGGCTCAAAAATGTACCTTTGACCTTATTGCAAAATATGTATATGTAGATGTAGAATATGCATACAGTTTGTTGATATAAATCTAAGTTTTTTTAAATGTGAAACTGCATCCACGTATACCATTTATTTTATCATTTGATTTCATTAATTTACTTCATTATCTGTTTGTAGGACTTTATCCGTGCTGCGATGACGTGTATAACCTACTTCTACCAACGCGGTGCCACTTCCTACTCGGAACTGTTCAATCGCCTCCAACACCTTCTTAACGCCAAGCACAATTTGGAGCGCTATTTAGGAGAGAGGCAATGGGGAGGCCAGGGAGGCAGGAGTGGCCCTCAGCCCAGAGGTTGGTTCTTTCTGCATGCTTTTTGAAATGTCTCAAATATGGTATGTTATGCATGCCACCTATAGTATCATGAAATTATTATTCATAGGAGAACATGTCATAAAATTTAATTTTGATAATATTTGTTCTACTTTAGGTTCTGCTTCTAGCTGGCGGGGTTCTACCCATACTTCAGAGACAGCTTCACTGAGATTAATAATGACCCCGGGTGAAGTCAGCAAGTTAGTGTCTGCTCTTTAGCGTGGGGAATACATGCATTGTTTAAGGAGTAAAATGCGATTCTTAATTTCGGTTTCATAGACATTTGATAAGATGTATTGTCACTTCTGTCACTTCAATAGATTTTTTACGTAAAGCCCTTCAGATTCTTAGTTTTAATCAAATAAGTTTATCTGAAATTTTATTTTATTGTATCAAAATTGCAGGTACATCAACACCGTTAGCCTTCAAATAGATGTCACAAAATTCTTGAACCGATATCATGAAAATTATGAGACTGCTTCCTCGCAGTTCTCCGCCTTGTGCCGTAGTCCTCAGGGAGCCTCTCCCAGGACGCCTACATCTCCTATTGCCGACCCGTTCTCTGCCAAAGTGCCACCCACTCTGTTTGGCAGCACAAAAATGAAGGCAGAGGTCTCTAATTTGGTTGGTACAAACTTCATTCTTTCACATGCACACATCTATGTATTTATAAATATAAATGATACCTTTTTTCTCATACCACCTTAAAATGTTAGCTTGCGATCTAATGCTAATTTCTTTTGTAGGATTGACGTTCGTCAATGTTTCCATTATTGATAGAATAAAATTGTATTTAATTTACCTCCTGCCCCACCCCCTCCCAAATTAAAATCTCATTTAGAAGTATATCGTTTAAAATAGGTGCTGTTGAGTGGTAACAATGTAAATGATGGATTTGGACTTGCTTTCAGAATTATTCAGGTATGTATAAATTCTTAACTGTTAAATGATAAATTATTAAATCAATCTTACTGTTGGCTTGGGCATGTTTGCACGACCGGTCTTTCGACTTAGCAGACCCCTCGTTCTCGTATACTATTGGTAGTAGGGACTATTTCGTAAAACAATGGTCAATAAAATATAATTTTAGTGAGTATTTTTTTTAGAACGGATGAAATATGATGGAATAGAACATAACTCTGGTTTGATCTGATCCTGGAAGAAAATGCTTATTCATGCATTGCCTCCCGTGAATTTTATTTCTCGCAGTACTTACATGAACTTTTAATATCTTAGGACTTCAAGTTGGATACAAACTTCATCTATGTGAAGGCAGTGGGGTTCTTTTCCCGCTTACGTCGCTATGATTCTGTACGGCAGTTACTCTCTTGTATCAACGACTCTGGACTTTCAACTGACCACACATATGACGAGGTTATCAGTGCCTGTATCCGGATCATAGCCAGTGACCACACTGAGGTTGGTATCTTCCTCTTCTAAATGCTGACATTTATACACGTACTTACGAACTAGTTGTGGGCGGTTATGGGGAAGTTTAGTTGGGTAAATATTTTGTTTAGAATGAAGTTGTTATTTATTTGAATTTTTATGAAATGGTATAGTGTATTGATGAAATCGAATATAAAAGGTGATAAATTTAGATAAAATGGGGTCTTCTTTATGGAAATATAAGAGTGAATAATTCCCCATTATTAACCAATATTTGGGAATGGTAAATACATTAGGTACATGTTGAACGTCCAGGATTCTATGGGTAACTGATATTTATTTCCAACTCCGCTAACGCTGTTTAGCCAGCCTATATATATATATACTGTAGCGGCCGCGACACAATATATGGGTCAGACTGTAGCGCCCGCGACACAATATGGGTCAGACTTTCAGAAAATGTACAATTCAACTTCGCCAATCTTCTCAAATAACCCCAATTTCAGACGAAAATAAAGTTAAAAACACAGTTCAACCTAACCAAACAGATTGCTAGAATCAATGCAAGGCCAAATATACTCGAATTTACCTAGTATTGACCAACTTGCAGCCTTATTTAGCAGAATTTACTCAATGTGTACAGCTGCCAATTGTACATTTTCTGAAAATCTGACCCATATATAAGGGTGGACCTCCTGACATATCAATGTTGAATTTTCAAGAGGCAAATTTCACAGGCATTCTAAACTTTATAATCCCCCAATTAGTATAAATCGCTCTACCAATGAGATATTAATTAAAATGATATTAATTGTGGCATAAGGCTTACAGTCATATAATGTTATGTAATAGGTGGAAGCATTACCAGAACGCGGGCATATTACATCTTATCAAAAAAGGAAATGGATATGAACCCAAGCGTCGGTCACTCAGTAGTCGCAATGCTACCGTGCAGGAGCGCGCGGTGAATAGCGCTACTGAGATGACCCAGATAAAAGTATGATGGCTGCCGTGGTGAGTGAAGTGATTGGAACGTGCTAAAGCCTCGGAGCGGCTGTTTATACTTCTATCTGTTGGCGCTTGCTATGCTATAGCATAGGAATCAAATATATCTAGTGTTCTTGGAGGTTTTGGAAATCAAGGGTTATGGAAAAGGCCCTAATGGGAGGAAATTACGTAATATTATTAATAAAATAATGGAAATTGAACGCTAGATATTTGTGGAGGTATCCATTACCTTGGGTGGAGAGAATAATGCCTGAATGTTAGACTGGGTGGATGTGGTTTTAAAAATATTACAACTGAATTCAAATATTTGCGAAGTTGATAATACTCATTATGTTTAACCTAATGTTTTATGCCCACAGGGGAAGGATGCGGATTCTCTGATTAAAATGATTAGATCGGATACCAATAAGGTAAGGATTGAATTATATATTGAAATTATTTAATTTCACATAATTTATGAACTATGAACTAATGAACTAGGTCTCCGGTTGGCATTTACTTACCTACCTTATGCATCATTATTGATTGGTTGAATGTGAATCGTATATCTTTCAAATAAATTCATTTATTTTTTCGTTCAGATCAATGCATATGTGATGTGTGGCAAGCTAAGATCAGCCTATCTAATTGCTGTAAAAGGAGAAAGAGTGGAAGAAATCAGAAAAATCAGCGCCGCAGCCGACAGATTAGGACAGACTGCGGTCAAAAAGATCTGTGAGAAATGGTTGGCTGGCAGAGAGGAGACTGACAAATTAATGGCTTCGAAGAAGTAACATGATTTGAAACTGTACTCAATAGTTGTACTAACTACCGGAAATTCATCCTTGAATCAGCTGTTATGCAGATAATGCTGCGTATGTACCGCAACTTTCCATTTTGAGTTCTTATGTGGCACTTGTGAAATGTCATATGCAAATCATGTGCCTTATTATGTGATGCTTCCATATGATGTTATTTTTCTCCACTGAATTGAATTGTGCAGCTCTATTGTGCACAATGTGTTCCATTAGAAAGTATTTTGCCGAATATAAACATGTATTGGTTTGTTAGATTATTTAAAATTAATTCAATCTCATATATTGAGTGCCTTCTATTAAGCGCATTTTGTTTAACAAACTGTTGCGAATGTTGTATATTTAGACAGCGTTTTGGGGACTGAATTCCTTTGATGGAAGGATGCATATTGAATATACCTCCATGGTTGTAATTTCTCCCGACTATTTACAATCTTTCCAGTTATCTGTTCACTGGACATCATGGAAAATGTTACGATTATTGATAAAGTTTGCTTAACCCCTTGACGGCGTCAGACCAAAATGTGGGCTGGGCCATTGAACTAAATTAGAGCAATTTTGAAACCCATACTCATTCTTTTATATCAACTATATGGTACAAAAGTTCGGGACGATCAAAGGGTATGATTTCTGGATTATAAATGTTTTAACAATTGTCGAACAATTTGAAAAGGGTTGTAATTGCAAGTTTTGTAATATGTTGATTGTATATTTCAGTTTTAACAATACATTTTGATAGAGTGTATGTGGTTATGATATGCATAGAATAAGGGGATACTTGTCATGTCTTAAATTGAAGAGCTCTAACAATAATAGAACGAATTATCTAACCTATTTCCAGCATTCTAGGCCAATCAAATTTAAAAATGCATTTATACACCCGATAATTACCCCCTTTCAGTTTGTTAAGATTCTTATCTCATTAAAATATTTTGTTACCATAGCTACCTACAACTCATATCAAAATCTAGAAAAAGGCAATATTGGGGGTTTGATCGAAAGATTTAAGACAGAAGAGTGCTAGTTATATTCCCACCATAATTATGATATAATAATTATCCAGAAATTCTATTACCCAGCATAGGCGGATGTATTCACGCAGAAGTTTCCATGATAAATAGTTGTATAATCGCGATGTATACAATATATGGTGATTGTGCAAATAACTTTGCTTAAGATAATCGATATAGAATGAACGATATAATGTACCTGATATGAATATGAAACTCCAGCTATACAACGCTTAAAGTTAGCTGCATGTTGTATGTGTAACCTGTGAAGATGAACGATTTCGTATTGGCGTTCAACAAAAGTTTAAGTTTCAACACCTGCCGATAATATCACCATATACTTACTGTAGCTTGATAAAGTTTTCTTCGCGTTAATATCGTTTGTTTCTGAATATTTGTTTATATTCTTTATGGTAACTTTGCTCTTAAGTTACCAATCAATTGTATTTAAATCGCCAACATTTGTACACATCCCTCACCAATGGTTTTTGATAACACCACTGATGCATTTTCCAAAATGTTTGGAATTAATTTGTTATTTAATGTAAATCTTTGAGCTGGAATTCTGAGGTGTCTGTGCAATAAAGTCAGGTCTGAATATTATAACTGTGATCAAATAAAATAATCTGCAAAATATAATATATTTAGTTGATATGATTTGCCTAGCAACTCAAGAGAATCTGTAATTATTCCTGATTTTCAAACCCTTGGAGAATGATTTAAAATATGTTCCCATGAGCACAAAACCTCAGCTAGGTCTGAGTGTTATAACTGTGATCAAATAAAATAATCTGCAAAAAATATTGACTTGATGTATTGTGCCTATCAACATAAGAGCGTGTGTAATTAGTCTTGATTTTCAACCCTTTAAGAATAATTTAAAATGCGTTTTCCATAAGGTATGAAACTAAATCATTCGCCGATAAGTTTAGGCTTCTTTCAATCGTTAACTTTGCCTGTAACATGAGCTATGTAAATAATGAAAATTATTTAAACCACTGTCGCACATATTTCACTCTAAAAGGCGCCCGATGATATGTCCTTAATTAGATGTGTTTTACAGATGATATAGAATAATAAGTTAGTTTATTCCTGAGTTAGTAATAAGTGAACTATCTTGTATCGTCTCTTGGGCGGAAGTGTCTATATAACAGGTGAGGTGCTCTCCCCCACACCACCTACTCTGTTATTAGTAGATGGCCGACATGACACCGCGTTAAGATTCTTCCAAACAATACAACTACATTCTTTTCATGTCCAGCCTTTTTATTACTATGTTTAAAACTAGACATACATGAGATTGGCATACATTTGTCCAATGAAATCTCTACGATGAAAATTGTTCCTCATAGAAGATTTGACTAGTGTTGTAGAATAATTAACCAAACCTAACATTCAACGCGGACGCAGGTTGCTTGGCGATATGGGTAGAAATGTATATATATTCCAAACATTTTTGATACACAGTCATGATCACAATTTGTTACTCGGGATATGATGGGATAATTTTAGATAGTTTAACTGAGCAGCAAATGGGTCTTCCACGCTAATCGAGCAATTAGGGTCATATTCAAAGTCGGGAACTTTCTGCGCAACGAGTACAGCTAATTCTATGATGATATTTGCAGTAAGTCCCCATGTCCTGTACTCCTTACCATTGATAACATCGTCAAATACATGGTACATTCCGAGAATAGGCGAATTTGAAATGGGGAAAGAGTGTGATTCATGGTTTTCGTCGTCCTCAAGAAATCTCGACAAACGAATAGTAAACACAGATTCAACTTCATCTGGATTCGGCTTCGGTACAAAATCTGCTGGTATAAGACCAAGAACTGGATAAATTGAAGTCCTGTTTCTGTTCACTCTCGGAGGAAATCGGGAGATGATTTTCACTTGGTCAGATCTTAGTCCAATTTCCTCATCAGCTTCTCTGAGAGCTGTATCTATTTCATTTTCATCTGACTCGTCCTTCATACCTCCTGGGAAAGCAACGTCTCCTTTGTGAGTGCGAAGGTTTAATGATCTTTTTGTTAATAACATGTGAGGAATGCCATCCCTGAGAAAAAGGGGAACAAGAACTGCAGACTTCCTATAAGTGCCAAGCTTTGTTCCTTCCATTCCTCGATAGGTAAAACGCGCATTATCATACTTCTTAAGGCGCTGGTAAAGTTCTACTTCGTTAAATCTTTGTTCCTCGACAGGTGCTGCCATCATAGTTTCTTAAGAATAAAACTGAAAACAGAAGATAATTCTGAATTAGAATTATTTATGATTTAATGTGTCTATAATAAAGGCAACTAGTAGACTACCTACTGCCGTCTATTCTCACTGAACTAATTTCACAAATTATTTGTTGAGCGTCGTGTTGACGGTAAAAAGAAAACTAATGAGACCAATCATTATCCAATTATTACGTGAGATCATTTTCTAACCTAGAATCATACTTAATTAGTTCTATTTCTGTACTAATAATCGATTTGTTTTTCATCAACATGTTACAAAATGAACAGTCACAATAACAATTAATTGTTCCCACCACACCAATAATGGCAATATGGTAACGAAATCAATTAGTTGATGAAGAAAATTTCGTCAACGGATTTTGTTAACATGTGAACGAAATAATCATTCGTAGCCGAAATTGATTCGTAAATGACATAAATGTAAATGAAAAAAAATTGTTCTTAAAATGACCATATATGTTGAAGATAATATATTTAATCAACGAAATTGTATGCCTATTAATTAGTTATACCCAACCCTGGCAATGGCATGGCCTGTCGCAGACCACCTGCGGT
Source organism: Sthenelais limicola (assembly GCA_942159475.1). Taxonomy (NCBI): domain Eukaryota; kingdom Metazoa; phylum Annelida; class Polychaeta; order Phyllodocida; family Sigalionidae; genus Sthenelais; species Sthenelais limicola. The sequence continues at coordinate 74,078,478 of OW804098.1, forward strand.
GGATTTGTACGCCCCCCCCCCCCCCCCATGTACAACAATATTATTAGATTATTAGGCCTATAATTATATACTATAGCCTACTGAGTCTCCCCACCTACCCCACCTATGGTATGTCCTATCGGTCCCTGATCCCTGACTGGTGTCGGTGTGTTGAAATGAAGACATCTGAAACTCACCAGATGTACGGCCTAATTAAGAACCTAATTAACTGTCTCTATGCCATCAGACTATGCTGTCAATTGGAAACAACGGCCGCAGCCTCAGGATGGCCTCGGAGCAGGGTCTTCTATTCAGAACTTCTAGTGGACTATGGCTTCGAGTGGCACCATAATTATCCCGGATGCTGTTTACATTGTCAGAATTAAACAAGAGATGGCAGAAGTTGCAGAGGATTCACGCCATGCTGCCACCTATGGTCCAAGCACAAGCAACGGCGCTTTCATCATAACCACGATGTGCTTCTTGTCTCAAGCATGCGCAATCGCATTTCCGTGACGTCATTTGCACGTGGTGTTCATCATGAAAAGGACTACATGTACTTTAATACAGCGTAGACTTACAAGGTGAGCATGGCCATGGCCAACGTTTTATGTACTCATTGCTTTGTTGTTTCTTGCTTAACTTAAGGATGAGGAGTGTGTGAGAAGTACGATACCGTCCGTAATCCTGCTGAATTGACTCGACCTGGACACTGTCGGTACGGTACCGATAGCCTACTTTAATTACAGTCATTCACCGGCCTAAATATAATTTATCAATTATGGAAAGTCAAATAAACACAAACTCACACAGAACCCCGAAATAAGAATTCCTGGATAATTGGGATTCCTATTTCTCCACATTAAAACGAAATGACCATCGGATCATTTGTAGGGAAACTTGATTTATAATAGGTCATTTTTTATAATAACAAGTGCCTTCGGCACTTGGAATAGAGCAGGTTAAAGCTGGGTTCCACTTAGTCTTAGACAAAGTATCCGTCCCCTTGCCCCCAGCAGAGGCAGAGCATTGGAGACGAACACATAGGATTTAGGCTAGAAAAACGAATTTGGTAAATTTCAAAATCCAGAAAAGTGTACCGCCTTGAATTGGATTGTTCTAATAGTTTGGTTATATTTCTGAACGCCTAATATTGTTTTTATATATACAAATGAAGCATTGTCGTGAAAACGGCCCTCCCAAACCGCCCGGGAATCCCGATTACTAAACTATATCTAGCTGCTTGGCACACGCCAGTTACGGCATGGCTACCGAGTCCCGTTCTCGATCAGACATTTTGCTTTGAGTTTATCTGCTCAGGTCGTATGGGTTCCACCAACCCAACGACCATGCAGCAGACAATAAGATTTTAGCAGAAGAATCTATATTTCGTTACCTTTTTAATGGAATAAATGATAATCCCGGATTTTCTACCTGCAACAGGCTATGTCAGGTTAGTTTTTCTGATCGGAGGGCTTCCCCGACCTGCCGCTATATATGACGTCATTGCACACATGGTCACGTGACCGAATCGGATGATATGATTGGCTTAGAGTCGTAGTGGGCTTCTTCCATCTATTTTGTTATGGCGGCCATTTTAAACAGCCCTCGCTTCGAATATGCGGTTAGCGATAACTTTTTAATTATTCATTGAATGAAACATTTTTCCATTTGAACCTTGCTCCCCTTGACTCGATCTAGCATCTGAGATCAGTTAGAAAGTTCCGGAAAAAAATAAAGCATGAAAACAGGTCGATGATGGGCAGTTTCTGTATATACGTCGTTTCTCCCTTCGGTCAGTGCCCCGGTCACGTGATTTGAGAAACATAGCGGAGCTATTCCTAGCGGAATAGCGGTAAGGGGGCTGTTCGTCAAGTCTTCCTCCTGCTAATAAACCTTACCTCCTATCAATAATTCTTTATAATCTTATTATTCTGACTCCATAAAGTTAAAAACAGTGATAAACACATTTTTTGCTTTTGAATGCAAACCCTCCCGCTTCGATTTTTGCTGGAGGCTGAGGGACATGGCCTTGACCTTCCCTGTCAGGGGAGCAACAAGTGATTTCATTGGTTCCGCCCATTCCACCCCTTAGTTCCAAAATGTCAGCCACTGCTTTTTGCCTTGATAGGACTCGGTGTGCAGGGAAATCATGAGATAAAAAACGTTTTAACATGTTATTATATTATCAAACATGTCTCCGGAGATAAATATAAAGGTAATGTTTAGATTAAGCTAGTTTGTTTTTGTTTATTTCTGGGTTAACAATGTGTCCGGAAGGAAAGTAATTTTTGTCTCGTGTTTTGAACCGATATGCTGGTTGGCCTTGATCAGGGATTCAAGGCCAGCAATGTGGGCTAGGTTCCACTGCTCTAATTCTACAGCTTCTTGCTTAACGCTTCTTGGGTGCTATTGGGCCCCGCTACAAAGCCATGTTACTTCCCGCTTCTTTTGGATCGTTTTCAAAGGGTAGAGTGCTCCCGCTTCTATCAAACATGTTTGATTAGAAGCAATGGCTACTTTGTAGCAGGAGATAGCGGGGGCTGAAGCGGGCCACTACCACTACGGTACGGTACCGGCACTCTACGCTACCGGTACTTCTCACGCTACTTGATGCGTTCATTTCCATTTGAAAATAAAATGTTGTCTGCTAACATTTCTGAGAAGCGGTAGAAGTAGCGGTGGAAGTAACATCCCAGTAGCACCCATTCTGGTTACATTCAGTTGCTTGCTCCCGCTTTTTTAGAAGCAATAGACTGTCAAAGTAGCGGGAGTAGTAGCTGGCCAATGGAACCCAGCCTTTAGGTCTGTAATTCTCTCTTTTTCCCCTCGCCTCTTCTTTCTCCCCTCCCCTTCTTTCTCTGGGTATATCCTGAGAAAGAAATGGAACAATACCTCAAAACAGAAGTGCCCAACCCACATTATCAAATCCATTGCATCGTGTAATAGCATCTCCTAGTTTCTTGTTTTAACAGCAGTTATTATGAGGGACAGATTAGCTTAACTTCTAAACTAGTATTAACTGGATCTAACTAAATCTGGACCTCATATTGCTATCTCTCTTCTTCTCTTCTCTGAAAGTGAGCTCTGGTATGGCGCCTCACACATGCGTTTGTTTACTTTTCGGCCGGCCCTCCATATATGGCATGCGCCCTCCATATATGGCATGCGCCCTCCATATATGGCATGCACCGACCCATATGCCCGCGCATGCGCAGCCGTCTCACCGCTCGGCGATACGAAAACAAGATGGCGGCCACGGTACCGTAACAGCCAAGAAAATAAAACTGCTTTCTGAGCGCTTGAAATGATTTTACACAATAATCCTGGCATATGAGGTTGAAAACAAGGTTAGATTAAACGTTCAGGCATTTATATTCAGTCGCTGGTGTCATAATATTATAAATTTGTATTCTTATTATCGTTGCTATAAGCGATCGGCGCGCTAAACCTCACAAGGCCCCTTGTGTACATGACGTCAGAAACAAAATTAAACTGCTTTCTGAGCGTTTCAAATGTCTTTACACAATAATCCTGGCATATGAGGTTGAAAACAAGGTTAGATTAAACGTTCAGGCATTTATATTCAGTCGCTGGTTAATCATTACGGTTTCGGTAGTGTCCCGAGCATAGGGGCTCTGAATGGTGGACATAAGTGTCCGGGCAGCGAAAGGCCATCGCACGGCAAGCAAGGTCCACTACGGCGTGTGCAGCAAGACGTTCCGGCAACACAACCGCTCACCGTAGGTAGTCACGCGCATGAGGCAGGAAGCATGGGTGGTGAAATCGTGATATTTCCACCGAAAGGAATATCGCCACACGTTAATATGTTCATAAACTATTGTTTGGGATAGTATTTGAAGTCGACATGACTGATTTACGCAGATTATACGGATATTATTGTGTAAGCGACCAGAAACATGATCGGAAACGGGTTGGCTCGAAGAATGTGCGATCGGTGAAATCGTAAATACTAATAAAAAGGTTGGTTAGATTTAATTTGATATGCTTCATTTCTTTCGATTTCCAAGCCGATTTCCAAGCCTATGTCAGTTCTGTTTGCCTCGAGAACGTCTGTACATATAATCATTACACATTCTTAAGCTGGTCGAACTGACAGCAACAGGCTTGTATGTGTGCGTGGCTTCAAATATGGTTGGAATCTTGAGAAATCTGCTAATATATAGGCTAGTATCACTCAATATAAACTCTTATGAGCCTCGTTGAATGATATGTCATGTTGATTTGTTTATGTGTATCGAAATAAAAATATGTTTTAAAAAAAAAAGATAATATACTTCTAAAATGAAGGAATGCTAAATAATTAAACTGTTAAACCGTAGCTGATGGCATAAATCTGTCCCGATAGGATCGTGAGATCCAGATAAAACTGTTATAGTTTTGACTGCCAACTTGTATATCCCTTCTGGGAAATTAGGCCTAACTACAGATAGAGAAAGGCACTGCCTTCGATGCCTTTTAGATATCCTAGGATCATTCGAAGTGCTTGGGCAGACTCTTTACCTGCCCATTTAAGACTCCTTTTTTCCATTTCCGTGAAGTCGTCCAGTAAAAAAGGTTTTAGGTTTTCGAGGACATGCAGACACCCCAAAAGACCCCCTATCTCTGCAGAAATGGGAACGAGCGTGCATGTCATTATGTGTAGGGAGTGCGGGGACCGGGGGAGAGACAGAAAGAGAGAAGTTCACAGAAGGAGAGGGGAGAGTGGAAGGTGTAAAGGAGGTGGAAGGAGGGTTACATTTATATAAGCCTATGGTGGAGATTGGTGAGAGGAGAGCCATGCTGCACTGTACTGACCACTGTGGTGGAGATAAATCTAAGTTTGCAGGGAGACATGAGCAGCGAGGCATGACATGATGTAATGGGTCTTCGCGTAAAGTTGTGCAGTTTGCTGCTCACAGAAACACCCAAAGTAAACCGAAGCACTCACAGAAAGCATAAACAGCACATGACGGATTTGGAGTACAGTTTCACATGAATATCGCATCTTGGATATAATCGCAGGGTATACAATAGGATTCTGCAATACTTTCACAAACTAGGAAAAAACCTGACCCTTGGGCTCTCGGGAGTGGACAGGCTCTCGGATTCTCTCGCAGTCTGTGATAATCTCGAAGCTGTGGCCTATTTTCTTGCAGATTCGTAACCTGTTCAGTAGGTCATTATAGCGTATTTGTCTTGTGTTATTAAGTCATTTTTTAATTTGGTTCTCCTATAAAATTCTCTGGTGAAATAGCAGTAGCCTCGCCCTCATATAGAATTAGTAGGACATAGGCCTATGCTTGTTCCACCTACCAGAAAACTGACCCTTTCTCGCAGATTTTGAGCTGAAAAAGTACCCCTTTTTCCATAAAAACGCTAACTTTCCAGCTTTAAACAAGACCCCTTTTTTAAAACACAAAACCAAAAAAAACCGCTGACATTTTTAAAGTTAATTTAACCCGTATACTTTCTGTAAAACATTGCCATTTTTGAAATCATAGTTAACCCTTTTTTTTTTAGAAAAAAAACACGCCTATCTTTAATAAGGATTATATCAATGAAGCTCTTGAGAAAAATTGGTCAATCTCAATTTTAACCAAAATTGAATTTATGCATTTAATGCGTCGCCAACATAATTATGTTTCATTGCATTTTGGTACTCAAGAATACAGACCAGTGCGCCCACAGAGTTACTAGCCCATCACACTCACCGCTCGGCTTGATTGGCTTAAATAGAACTCAAAAAGAGATGGATATAGGATGACGTATTCACAAAACACGTGTGCATTATTTTTCCGTTTTTCCCTTGTGGCTTTGCCTCTCAGGAAAAACGGAAAAACAATGCAGTCACTAGTCCACAGAAAAACCTGGTTGTCTGGGGCGAGCGGGTGAGCGAGCGAGCGTTAGTTAGAACCCTAGCCAGGGTACCTATCTCTGCGCAGCCAGGGTACCTATCTCCGCTTAGCGGAGCTAGGTAGCCTTCTATATAATAAGTTCCCATAGGCGATACTTAACAACCTATAGCATCCCATACACGCACAAACGATGTTCCGAATTTATGTCCTAGCTTTCAGCAATGATAAAACTTACTTTAATAACACTCCATGTTGCTCCGATAGTAAATAAACTAGTCTGTGAGTCATGAATTTGAATTTAATCTTAGCAAAAAAAAGACTGGTTGCCATGACAACCCCACATAAATTACTAGTGAAATACGCACTATGCATTAATCACTCTAGACACGTTGTTTTCAGAGCAATGCGTGTATAAAAAATGAATATAAATTCAGGTATACAGCCAAAGAATGAAGAAATGAAAGTGAGCTGTCATCGTATCCATTTCCCCACCACCTGTGCCATGATTCATGGCTTACTCAGCCAAGTTTTGTTTGGGGCTGTCACGCCCACTGTGAGATACTTGCTTCATACATTGTTTATACTATTACTTTATTTCAAGCGACTTCCATGTAATAATATATTATTTACTGAAAGAACCCCCATAATTTGTAACAGTAACTATAGCTTTTAATCTTTTATTGGTTCTAATATTATCTAAAGGGTGGGATCCATTGGCACGCTACTTCTCCCGCTACTCCTCCCGTTATTTGATTATGGGTATAACGAGGATGGGTGCCCCGCTACATCGCTATATTACCCCCGGTTTCTTATGACACATTTTTTTAACGTACAGTGGTCCCGCTTCTATCCAAAATGTTTGATTTGAAACAGCCGCTACTTGGAACTGAAGTAATTGCTTCCGACGAAAACCATTGTAAAATGAGACAAGTTCTGTTATAAAAACAATTTGAACAAAAAAATGGGTAGTACTGGGAGCTGAAGCAGGCCAGTGGCACCACTGCCGCGGTAGTAGCCCATCACGGTCGGGTTAGGCTTCTGATGTTCAGCAACAGGTCTCACATGCGGTCAGCAACATACTATGGAAAGTCATTTACATACAAACAATTCCTTTGTTTTCTGTTTGTTCTTTGAGTATTTTGAATTTTTGCTTACACTGATGTACTAAATGGTCTGTCTCGGAAATGGACACACGCCCAGGTGTACGGTTCTTATGTTTATGTTTATGTTTTTTCTTCTTTTTCCTTCATTTTTGTCCGGATATTGTAAAAAATGTATTCTTTCATATATAACTAGCAAAGTACCCGTCCTCTGGACGGTCCCACTCACTCCCCACATTTCTCCCTCTCCCTCTTTTCCCTCCGCCTCTTCTCTGTCTCTCATACCTGTTTTTCTCTCCCAACCCAGGGGCGGATCTAGGGTCTAAAATGAGGGGGGGGGGTCCAAGATGAAAAGGGCACATCAGTCCATCAAAAAAAAATGAGCCAGAGGGGCACAAAGGCATACAAGGGAGAGATCGTCAGAAAATGTTACTTTGATATACCAATTATTCGTATTTGTCTAATTTAGCAGAAGTTACCAAATTTGTAGACCTGCCTATAAATGTGCATTTTCTGAAAATCTGAATGACTAGGGGGTGCAGGGGCATGCTCTCCCGGGAAATTTAGAAATTTAAGGTGCCATTTGGAGGCATTTGGTGCTTTTTGAAGCACAAAATACAGTATTTAATCACACATGAAAAGGGATCATTTTATTTCTATTATTTATTTTGACTTTCAAAAACTAGGGATGCAGTTTGCAAGGACCTAAGAAACACAAAACATACAACACACACTGGCAATTGACCATGTATACAAATTGTAAGATGTTGAATTATTTTTAAAAATCAGTTGTGGCTACTGTTGCAAGTGATGTAGGGGTGAAGTAGGGTCTGGGGGCATGTTGCCCCCAAATATTGTAAAACCTGTGAAGGAGTGAAATGGCGTATTCACGGAGCATTTTTGGATCATAATTAGCCAGTTTTGGTTGTATTTAAAGTTACAAAAAAAATAATCAGGCGGAAAATCTCAAAGGCAAATTTAACTAATTTACATTGAATCAAAATCTCCCTAAAAAAATGGAATCACATGTATCCAATGTCACATTGGATTACCAGATCAATGGAGTATGGCTGTACTTCCTGCAGGCAGGCCTGCCAAGAATAGGACACATGTAAGGCAGCATACTTTAATTTTCTCACATCTGCCCCCCAAGGGATTGTCCATATGATGTATAAATGTAAAGCAACCATGAGAGGGGGAACAGAACAAACATGTGTGAGCCCCATAAACCCAAATTAGGGAGTCATGGAAACAGCATTTATAAGTTCTTTTAACGGCCTTTTACAGCTGTTACCACAAGACACTTTTGGTTGTAAAAGAAATTAAGGCACCTTTGGTTCTTAAAAGAGGTTTTTGGCTCTTCAAAAAGGGCACTTTTGGTTGTAAAAAAGACACTGTTTGGTTGTTACACTTACAACAGAAAAAGGGCACTTTGGGTTGTAAAAAAAGGGCACTTTGGGCTATTCAAAAGGGCACTTATAAAAATTTTGAGGGGGGGGGGGGTCAGGACGTCGCGCTTGGATCCGCCCATGCAACCCCATCTCCGATTCTCTGTCTCTCATACCTGTTTTTCTCTCCCAATCCCATCTCCGATTCCTCCCTCTCCCTCCCCTCTTCCTCATGCTTCCCCTCCTCCCTTTCTCTCCCTCTGCTCTCTCCCTTCCCCTACATCCTCTCCCTCCTCTCTTTTCCCTCTCCTTCTTCTTTCCCTCCCCCTCCCCATCTCCTATTTTCCCACCCTCTCCCTTTTCCTCACTCTCCCCTCCTACACAAATCAACAACTACAACCTCTCCCTCCCCTCCCCCTCTCCATTACCCCCACCCTCTCCCACCACTCTTCTTCACTCTCCCACTCCTCTGCATGTAGTGGCAAATGACGTAGTATCTCACAGGGGCTATCCCAGGCTATAAAAAGAGTGTGTAGATCCCAATTTAAAAAAGGCTTCATTTTGAAAATAGTCTATTCAGGAAGATTGCAGACCAGGCTCCTAGCCCACATGTCAGGCAAGAGTCCTATTGCTGATCAGCATGACAGAAGGTTACTGGCCCGGTGTAGTGTAATACTGAACAGGAACTGTATAAGGCTGAACAGGAATTATCCTTGTCCCTTTTTGCTGATCAGGAAATATGCAGGCGGAACAGGTGCAGGCTGGCGTATCAGAAATTTGAAAGAATTCATAACATTGGAAAATGTAACTTTTTCGAAGAATAGGAAAATAAAGTTCCCATGCTGCAGCCTTTTCCTATGGCTATTCTTACTTTTGTATTCCTGATCAGCATGTTAATCTTCCTGTTTTAGAGTTATGGGGATATGTACATAAATGGCTTCCATAGAAAATAAAATGTTGTCTGCTAACGTTTCTGAGTAGCTGTAGAAGTAACGTAGAAGTAACCTGCCAATGGCACCCATTCCTGTTACTGCTTTCAGTTACTTGCTCCCGCTTCTAAAGTCTGTTATAGTAATGGGAGGCGTAACGGGAGTAGTAGCATGGCAATGGAACCCACACTTATGGCACTGCTAACTGACTAATATGTATCAGAGATGTATCATAATCGTATTTTATCCCCTTGTTTGTAACCTCTTATATCAACTCAATATTGGAACTCTTCTGCAACATGTGTTTTCCAGTGAGCGACCCAGGCTATGTGTTCTGGAATTATAGCACTATTTTAAGATTGCTGATTTCGCAAACCTGATACGGAACAGTAGTAATTTAATTCCCTGATTTCTTTACAGATGGCTTTGCCCTTTAAATATTCGTCCTCTGATTACTTCATGCTACCTATGACGTGGGATAGTTATGATGTCAAAAACTTGGGGGAGGTAAGTGTGACCTATCTTGGGTCCTTTTAGTGTAGTGTACTGTAGTATTTATGTATAAATGTGACTATTATTAGCTTTATATTATTCGAAATTCTTCATCTGTTGGACCATTTTCCCATATAACTAGAAGATGGTCTGCCTTTTGATATTTGCTGTGTAGGTGCATACTAAATTATGCATAGTAATCATTTCTGTTTGACACTTAATTAATAATAAAGATAAGCTTAATTAAGATAATTGGGGCTGGTTGTAATAATAAAGATGATTAAGCTTAATTAAGATAATTGGGGCTGGTTGTAATTTAATGATAAGTATTTTCTGTCAAGCTATATGTATCTGATAACATTAATTCCAATTTGATTCCTATTTTACCTTTAAAATAAGTGTTTTGATGAAACTGTACAACTATTTTGTAACTGAAAAATAATTATTTAATCTTTTTCAGTTCGATAAATTTATTCGTGAAAAGTGGGACGCCATTATGGCTGATGGATATTTTAGGTACGCGTTGGATCATGTAAAGGAAAAGAACTTGTCAGGCCATCAGAATTTACTCCTACAGGTCAGAATTTTCATTCCCGAATCGATATTTTAACAATATAAACCCCTTCAAATACTATTGAGTTGAGTATCAATGTAACGGCGCACTCTCACATTCAAATACTATATCATATACTATTGGGTTAAGCATCAATGTAAAGGTGCACTCACACATTAGCGATTTCGCTAGAATTTTGTTGCTTATTGGATGTTGTGGTTTATTAATTTGGTCATCAGTCTACCAAAGAAGTGTCAGATGCCACAAGTATCGGCTATGATCGAGTTTTATTGGATTTTTCAAATCTTCAGATTGTGAAAATGGACTGCTGATAAATTATTCACGTGAAATTCTGCTTGACTAAAGTCACTATAAATTAAATGGGGGGACGTGATCCCTGATGGGTAGTTAATATCCACCAATTTAATTACTCATAACATCTCCGTGAGTTGGTAAGTCATATGTTGTTTCAGAGAAGGATCGGCTCAGAATGAATTATGAACTGCATGTTTCTTTTATAGCTGAACCAAGAGCGTGCCATCTTAAGGAGAACTCCACAATCATTTGACTCGGTATCTGTTCCATTGGACCCAAATAAGTTTAACTTCACCAAAGTGAAAAGGGAAGAAATAGTGTGTGAACTTCAGCCTGAAAGTCTATATGAAAACAGAAATAGTGAACAGGAAAGGAAGCATTTATTACTCGTCAATGTGAGTCCATTAGCATATGGACACTGCCTTGTTGTACCAGATGTAAATGATCTCCTTTTTCAGGTGAGATTATTTTTTATTAAATTGATTTGACCTGATATTTCATCGGCTTCGTTTTTCGATAAAATACCATTGTATCTTGGGTAATGGGATATGGATTATGCTATTTGCCTAGAAATATTGTATTTTTCCGATTATTGCTATTGTAGTTATTTTGAAATGTCTCTATATATCCATATCTTCTTATCGTACTATTGTAAGAGCCTTTCTACCCATATTTAAAACATGTCATATCTGTTTTTAACGGATTTATTACAGGAAAATATTACATAACTGATGTACAATTAATATCCAGCATCGCCTGAGCTAGGTTGTTGTTGTACTGTCCTCTACATGTTTTTTTTGGTTTGGGTGGCGGGGGTCCTCTATTCTACATATTAAATAGTTATATTTTTGTAAAGTGACAGTGAATATTTTTACATTATTAAATGGATATTGATGTAGAAACATTTACCTAAAAAGCGTTTAATATGATATGATTGAACGATAATAGTGAAAGTGATGAGTATTGATCTTTGTAACGTTAATGTGGAAACTTGTTCTAAACATGAGTTACTTGGAAATGCAAGGAGGTTCGGTCGATTTATGTTTTGGAGTAAATGAATAAAGAGCTAGATTTAAGAACAAAATCTTGGAATCTTTAATTGCATGACCTATCTTCCATCCGCAGCATATGTCACCAACAGCCCATGAGCTGGCTATAGAAATGGTTCTACTAAGCAATCACCCGTAAGTTGACCCTAGGCCTTCTACTGCATAGTGTCACTATTTCTATTATCTTTGTCGAAAAACTGAATATTGAATGGTATTTGTCAGACTGAGATTTCCTAATTTGTGATTATTTTCCTATTCATCGCTGTAAATTGTATACTCGTTCACTTGATTTTAACAGAGGATTTCGAGTCGGATTCAATTCACTCCTTGCCCTTGCATCAGTCAATCACCAACATTTCCATACTTGGTACCTAAACCAGCCCTTAGTAATTGAGACTGCGGTAAGTCGCTCCAAAGAAAGAAAGAAAACGGATTGATTGCTTTGTGTCCGCAATGTATCAATAGGCGAAGAGTAGTATGATGCCAGGGGGTTTAGGGAAATAAACCCAAACGTTCCCTACGTTTTTAGTACGCTAATTAATGCTGAAAGGGCAAGTCAAGATTAAAAAAGGGTTTGAATTAAGTAACGAAGATTATTCAATGACGTCAAAAGCTTGCATCTTAAATGACTATGTTAAGAAAAATAGATGAAAACCATCCATTCCCTAATATTTCTCCTTTTATTTTTGGAATCCCTGAATTATTCTTGCCTAGTATAAAGTTTATTACATGAAAAATTCACACATTTGTTGTATGCCTTTCAGGAAGCTAAGCAGATATGTCCCAAATTTTATGAAATGGTTGGCATGCCGACGCGAGCTTTTCTCTTTCAACTGGAAGGTTCCAGCGTAAAGGAAATGGCCAGGTAAAACCGTATTGCTCCGTCTTAATTTACTTTTTGGTGAAAAAAAAATGACATATATAAACATTGCATCGTCCCTTCTTCTGTGTATGGATATTCACTATGTCAATTAACAATCATTCCTTGTTCTAGATTTGGGTATATTGTGACTGATTATTTGGTCAAAAACAATGTGGCTCATAATGTGTTTGTTACTCGGGGACAGACTATTTGCACCACTGAGAAGAAATGTACCGTCAAACTTATAATATGGCCCAGGAAAAGTATCAAAGGTAACAACGACTTTATGAAAGTTAACTAGGCTGTTAGGGTATCGTAGTAATTAAGCACTAGAATAATAATGATAAATTCTTAAATGTTCAAGCGATCAAACGAATTTGATATTTGAATTAAAATGAAAATGTTTGTATTCTTATTTCCTTGCCTTAAAACCTAAAATTAGTGTCAAGCTCTAAGGAGAAGACGGGAAAAGAATTAATAGGATTTATTGCTGGAAAAAATAAATTACTGTCCATGTATCAGTATCAAGAGGAAACATTGCTTTTTTTAGGTGCAAAACTAGACAGTGATATTCCGATGTTTAATGTCGCAGTAGCTGAATTAGCGGGTCATGTCCCCGTTTATGGTAAGGATGTCTTGAAATTCGTCAACTGGGTTGAGATGATTTGCCAGGATTCTGCTTGGAATGTTTAATTGCCCATTTGGCCTCAGCGATATATTACCGACTTATGCCCTGGTTCCTGATATAATTGTAGAGGGATGTCACAGATAAATGATGCACTTCTCTGGAATTACCTCTTTTACAATCTGTCATAATTTATTGAAATATCCAGTTATAAGCATATATAGTCCCACGGATGAATATACAGTATTATACAGTAGAAAATATCGATGAATGCAAATTTTTAAAAAATGGTGATTTCCCACATTCTCAGATCTCTTACTCTGATACTTGTATCCGACTAGTAACTTTCGAAGATATTGTTGGAATGTTTAATTACCCATTTGGCCTCAGCAATATATTACCGACTTATGCCCTGGTTCCTGATATAATTGCAGAGGGATGTCACAGATAAATGATGCACTTCTCTGGAATTACCTCTTTTACAATCTGTCCCACGGATGAATATACAGTATTATACAGTAGAAAATATCGATGAGTGCAAATTTTTAAAAAATGGTGATTTCCCACATTCTCAGATCTCTTACTCTGATACTTGTATCCGACTAGTAACTTTTGAAGATATTGTTGGAATGTTTAATTACCCATTTGGCCTCAGCAATATATTACCGACTTATGCCCTGGTTCCTGATAATATTGCAGAGGGATGTCACAGATAAATGATGCACTTCTCTGGAATTACCTCTTTTACAATCTGTCATAATTTATCGAAATATCCAGTTATAAGCATATATAGTCCTATGGATGAATATACAGTAGAAAATATCGATGAGTGCAAATTTTAAAAAATGGTGATTTCCCACATACTCAGATCTCTTACTCTGATACTTGTATCCGACTAGTAACTTTCGAAGATATTGTTGGAAAGCACACTGGTTGAATACAATTTGTCTAACTTCCATACTCTAATTTCGTTTTCCAGATGTAGATAAATTCGATACCTTAACAGAGGAGGAAGTTTTACGCACCATACAAGATAATTTATTGTCAGATGAAGAATTCGATGAACACAAAAGTAATATAGCATCGTTCATACAGAGATAGATATATATGTATGTGTACAGTTTAATCAATGAGATTATTTAGATGGTTAACGTTACAATCTGGCCTTTACAAACTAGGAATCTCTTGAAAACGGATCTATCTTCCAACTATTCCTACGTAGGCGGTATTTCTACATTTCAAATATATTGGTTTCTACTACATGTTCACTGGTACTGCGGATTTTTAATCATTTATTTTATCTGGGAGTGGTTGTTGGATATGTCTTGAAGTCATCCGAAATGAAATCCACTTGGAAAGTGGTATTTTGATTACTATTAACCTATTCCAATCAATCAAATATTTGAAGAATGGGCATGATACGTGTATTTTTCATTCTTAAAGGTTTCATTGGCGATAGGAATTTCTTCACTTGTGTTAGTAATAATGGCTACCCTTGATCCAGATCGGTAATATTGATGATTCTTGGTTCTGTATAACGAGTGGCCTTCAGGTCGATCAATTTTAAGCCAGATGTTTGGAAATAATAATAAGTCACTCAAGTGGTCGGACGTATTGTGTAAAATACTTCAATTATACATGTAATCCATGAGGCGGTTTTGGTTGCACTCTCACGCGGCGCCTATAGTATTACCATATGTGGGACAGAATGTTTTTTTATTACTAACTGCGCAAAGGTCAACCGAGAGATGACAAAGGTCCCTCTCAGCTCTCCGTGTATTTTCGAACTTGTAATGGTTTGGAATTTTTTAATATATTCATTTGAGGCCTATAGTCTATAATATATACAAAAAGTGCCTATAACCTCTTATCTTCTACTTTAAAATGTTTTATTCAGGTAAATATTGACATTATGTAGAACTCTCACCCCAGGGGTGCTTTTCGTTGTGCCCTGTAATAGTCATTTTCTAAACAATTGTAGTATCAAGAGATGTTGCTTTTACGCAATACAAAAATCTTCTACTTAGTATCTTTTCATTGTTACATTAGAATTGTGTTTTGTTAACAAATAAAGCTATTGATATATCTGAATAAACAAGGTAAAGTGTCGATGTATGAATGAATACTGACACTCACACACACACACACACCCCGCCCCAGGTATAAGGGGGGATGTAGAGGAGTAGAATATCATGCATATAAAATAGAACAACGTCAAAAAGATAGGTTAGTGCACGAGAACTTGAGGGTTCTGAGCCGATATCTTTGATTTAATATAATTTAGGCGTCGGAAAATAGGACATAGTGCAATATATTGTATTACTTTTCGATAAAATTTCAAATGAATTATTGTTTTGGCATTTAACCCTGAGTAAACCGTTGCGACAAAATCGCTATATGTAGCACGTAAAGGATACACGGGTGTTCCATGAAAAAATGGGAACTTAGTATATTCAGGGATTATTCCTTATTACGTATGAAACAAATTAATGGAAAATATATCTTGCCTACTTAGTTTGTGTTATTACAGTCGCTTGAAACAAAGTAGTAGTTTACATATATATGGGAAAATGTGCTATCTTAACTATTCGAGTTGGGCTATATTTACTGTTCAATTCTCATTTCTCAACATTATTATTTATGTAGATGCGGAATATATATATCAAAATCTTCAATGTGCTTCCTTGTATAAGCAAAAAGATTTATATGCCCACATATGAGATATTAAATATTTCAAATGTTTAGTCTTGCGTTTATTATTGTAATGGAAACAAATATCACAGTTTACTTCATTTTAGTTAAGTTTCATCAGGAAATTTTAAGCTGATCGTTCTAGTGACCTACATCTCGAATATACCCTCATCACACTAGAAGTGCAATCATAAACTTCTAGTCCAATATCAACTTTCTTTAGAAGGGAAGTCTCATTTTACTTCTAAATTTTAGCTGTTGCCGCCATTGCTGCATGGTATCCCAGTAAACCGGTTTTTCGGTTTACTTGGCTGACAGATTGCCTATACCAAGACTTAGATGCAGCCGTATAGGCCGAGTTCAATGCACCACAGTGAATAAAACCACGACGTAGGAGTGGTTTTATGATTACTGTGTTGTCTTTGATCTCCGCATATACGGCGGCATCTAAGGCTTTTAGCATACAAAGGGCGGTTTCACTATCAAGGCAATAAAATACAAATTGAGCAATCAAGGTTGACCACCCCTCCTGTGAGTCATTAGGGGTGACCACCACTCCTGGCAGACAACCCCCACCCCTTAGTTGGCATATATCTACATTTCCATCCTGGAGGTTACACCTGCATTTGTTTTTTTTCCTGTTGGAATTTCATTTCCACTTTCACAAGGATATAAAGTGACCTTAGCATACAGCAGGCCTATTCATTTAAGCTTATAAATCTTATACATACATCTCTTGATTTTTATTTGGCAAATATCTGACATACAATTTAAGTTTGAAATCTCATATATGTAAGGATTATCATATTTAGTTTATCATATTTAGTCCCAGTAGGTTTTACTTTTCTAAGTTAAAGATATTTGAAAAGAGCACAAAACTCATACATGAGAGAGACAGAGAGAGAGAGACACAGAGAGATTAGATTTTAGATCATTAGATTCTAGTTTTTACCCCCAAATACCCAATAATGGACGTAGAATTACCAATCAAAGACCCAAATTCTTGTTAAGTTTGACACAGCCCATTTACACAGGAATTCCCAGAGTATTCATAGAATTTAAAAAAATAAATAATGATAGAGTGGAACAGCTCAAAAACAGCTAATCAGATTACCAGATAGGAGGGAACACATGAGGGTCATAAAAGATCATTTGTATTATTCAAAACATATTCATAAATAATCTTATATAATCTACAATATTGGAAAAAGCATGAAAATGTTAGTGAGTTTAAGCACCATGCATCTAGAACCATTTTGATTGGTTTTGTTAAAGATTTAGCCAAAAAATAAAACTGACTGGTGGAGATATCCAACACCAGGAGGGTCGTAAAAAGCCATAAAGCCAATAGGGGAGAAGGCTTGGCAAGATGAGAGGGGCATGTGTGGCCTGATTTCCCCAGTCAAATCTCCTGAAAGTCGTACAACATTGCTTTAAAGAATTTGTATATTTTCCTACAAAAACGCCCAGAATTACATCAAATTTGTGATAAAATTGCAATCAAACATGTCAGCGCCAATGATAGTAACATGTAGTATACTAATTCAAGTATTTTTAACTAAAATTAGCAATCCCTGAGAATGTGTATTCCCATGAGCAATGTACACATGTCATGAGGTTTTGCCAAATGGGTCTCCAAGAAGGATGCTGTTGTCTATAGAAACTGCCATGCACAAAAAAAACTGTGGTGCATGGCTAATAAAAATTCCTCCAGTTACCACATGGGGCTGTGAACCACCGGATTTATCCTCACCGTTTTAATGAGAAAATAACGAGAAAACCGCCCTGCCGTATGCTAAAAATTGTTAGCAGATGGATGTTATAAAAACGTGTCATAATTATTTACACACCCGAACTTTTTTCACCTCACAGATCAGATAGAAAGCATATATAAACGAGTTTGACAACCGAAGGTCAATGCAATATTATAGATATGATTTTCTTACCGTTGTATAACGATAGAGCACGATGCTTAATATTTTCTGACTGGAATACTGATAAACATGGAATTTTCAGAACTATTTCATTCTCCTTATCGGTCTTTCTTTAAATTAATAAGATAAGATGGAGATAAGAATCATATAATAGAATATCATTTGTAATCCCCTTACTCCAAACCATGAGATATGAAACGCCTTCATACTATTGTCATCATTACTATAATATCACAGAGACTATAGTATGCATGTCTTGTTTCTCTTAAATAAGGTTAACCGACAACATGAGGCACGTACTGGACTTATCATCTCCTTTATTTCAAGACCAGACGTGTTCAAATACAAACATGCCCAAGAAGAAGCGTTAGTCTCAAATAGTCAACAATAAGTCGAGCCATATCAATTAGAGATACGTATACACGTATTATCACATGTTTTAGCGATTTCTTACTATTATTTAAATATTCATAGTCATAGAATCGTAACTCCCGTTTGAATCATTTATCACGTCGGTAATTGGCCCCATATTCCCTCTCGACGCTGGGAGGACCGGTGTAGGTTAAATCCCTCAAAACGGGGATAGTCCTTAACAAGCTGCATGTTGGAGGTAATTGTTTTATAAGGAGACTCATGCGACTAATTACTGTATATAAGAATTCCCATTGTCATATAGTGACAGTTTATGGATGTCATTCACTTCACTGTCGTCTCGATTCTTATCTTTAATCACCTTTTGTCCATCGTCTTCATACTCACTTTCTTCACCCGAGCTTTCATTATAAATATCTACTCGGTCATTAAACATTACTCGAGTTACAGGCTGCACTGGGTACCGCGTGTCAATCGGAAACTGTATTTCTCTGAATGGACTCGCTTCTTTTTTATTATAAGGGTATCTTGTGGGCTCAGGATCCGGGGGTGGAGGGGAAGGTTTGGGTACGAATTCTTCTTCATCATAAACTGGTGTTTCCCACTGCAAATTTGGTTCTATGTACTCATCGTATTCCACATATTCTTCTTGCGCCTTTTCGTTGCTTAGTGGTTGGGATTCATATTCAATTATTGTTGATGTCTGACAGGCTGCTTCACATACACTGACTACAGGATCCGGATAATACATAATACTTACACTTGTATCTTCCATAGCGTCTTTTGTTTCAGGTACATTTTGAATGCCTTGGTCTTTCAGTTTGATTTCCATTGGGCTCACAGACGCATCTTTCTGGCGAATTCGCGGGTACTGGGTGGCAACGTCTGATGTAGGATTTCCACACTGAATCAATTTATTTTTTACCTGCACCGAGACTTGGATCTCTTTCTCGGCCTTTTCATGCCATTCCATGATTTGGCAATCGCAAGAAGCGTCCTTCATTTTCGGTTTACTGGGATATAAAGGTGGAGTCGGCCAATGTTTATAAGCTTTCCTGTCTTTTGGCGTCACGACAATTGCTTGTTTACCGTACCGAGTTTTAGGTTTGAAACTTGGTGGAAGTTTGTGGTTCGATGTACCTACTGGCCCGTCAGTCAAGTTACCTTTGATCCCATGGAATTTAGAAGGATACCTTGCAATAACAAATTTCGACGGTCTATGAAAACCGCGATGCCGTAAAGCATAATTAGTGTCCTCATCCAGAGGCTTCTGTGGGTCCATTTTTTCTTGTTGAGAAGGTCCATCTGGTCTAGTATTAGGCCTTCGTATTGCAGAAGAAGATTTGGCTCGCTTTTGCTTACTGAAGCCTTTATAAGTTACTCTCATGGTAGGATTAGTTGCATCGATAACGAGAAGATCGGGATGAGAATCTGGAACTTGGGATCTCGGGGTTGCCCAGTGGTGGTCTTGGACTGATGGGGTCGTGACGGGACTCTCTAGGTCATAGTAAATTCTTGGTGTCTTGGTTTCGATGCGACAGCCAAATTCTGAAGGCGCTCTGGGAACAACTACTTCGCAATCTTCATCTGAATCATTCTGAAAAAGCAAAAATTGAATATTTATAGATTGTATGTATTATGATTTTTCAGTTCGTGTAGTTTTCTATAGAAATTGTAGATCTCTCAGAGGTTCATGAAAGCATTATCATAAGCAAATTAATTTCATTCAGTAAGAACTAATTAGTTGGTAATTGCATTTCCCAAGTCCAAATATATTTCATAAGTCCAAATGTGTCCCCGTCTCTGGATGAGTCTCGATCCCAATTAGTTTTAGTTGTGTCAAGAAGACACGTTGTCTATGTGGACGATTATAATGGGGTTATATCTATGTTAGCTATAGTCCGTCGTGGTGGTGGTGATTACCACCACCACGACATTATAAAAATAAAAACTGTAGATCATACATATTACCAGTAACGTTCTTCACGGGGAAAGCATTTTACTTGAAAGGAAGGACCTATGCTTTTTTATTCCATCCGATCAATAAAATCGATGGCATTCAAAGCTGCCCAGATTCATCGGGAATATAGTTGGCGATATTTGTTCCTCTGCTACATAATCGTTATTCATGAAAACATTTCCCCGGCGATAAAAATACTTCATGCCATTTACCTGTAAATATGGCCATAAAATGCCACCACATGGTTAGTGGAAGGGTCCGCCAAATGTCAAAAGTGAGGGAGGAAGTATAAAGGGATGGCGGAATGATAAGGTTGTTGCGGGGGATGAAAGGTAGTAGTATAATGGAACGGGCGGACGGCGCAGGAAACTAGGGCATCCTTGGATTCATGAGTGTCTTATGGTTAATCTTACTAAAGCATATCAAATATGCATTGGATTTGCGGAAGCTATACAGTATCTTTTCAGGAAGAACTCAACTAATTCAACACCTTTCCAATAACAATAAATCTTTAACAATATGTTAGCTACATTCAATGTCTACTTGCATATTTTGATTTGATTTGACTTGATTTGATTTATTATTTTCCATGAGCATCACATTGTAACAATGTTATTTCCAGCTTAGGTTGAAGAAAAGAAAGTAATAGTTCTCTATCAGACTTTATAATCGTTGATTAATTTACCTATAAACGCTGCTACGTTATACTTCAATTTTTGATTTCTAAGCAATAATACATTTCTAAAAAAAGAACACCAGTATTTATATTCACACTATCAAGGCAGTTATGTCGTATTTCCCATACGCGGGAAAGGAATAATCTTCGGAGGAGTTTCCCGGTATTTAACTCCTAGCTCGTCCGTAACTTTTGAAATACATGCACCCATTTCTGGGGCACAATACCTGGTGGTCGGACCAATATTCACTGACTTTCCTTGTGAAATTAGCAAAGTAGACACAACAAAATTATGAGAGTAAATGAAACGGTAGCCTCGAATCCTATATGTACCAGATTGAGAGACTGCCGATATAAGTAAAAACTAATTTTAAATATTTGTTATTGTAAAGTGAGCACCTACCGACATGATTTCCTGGTTGCAGCCGCTGGCGAGTTGCTATAGCTACGCACTGTGGTTTGAATTGAGGATGTTTGCGGAAGCCGATCTCTCCATACAGCTCGAGCCGGTCACGCTACCAGTGATGCTCGAGGTCCCAGACCGGGAATAATGTGAATTATTTATAAGAAGTATCAACCAGTATAGTAGTCTCGTTGTATAGGGCATTGATTATGATTATAATTATAATTAATATCATGCTTATTTGCAACAGTGTGGTTTAGGTCCAGACATTTGGATAATAAAATGTCGAACAATTTTTTTCTCCATCAGGCTGTCCTGAAAATATTCATACTGTATACGTGTGGAAATGTTGAAGACCTGAATACAATATTTTCTAAATCTAAACATGCATGGGTATTTCATTATTTCCCTCCGGATAAAAACCTATGCCTTCGTGTGAAGGGATAATGCTCTACTTCCTCATTCTTGCGCGTTTCACATGAAAATGTTTGCAGTAAATACAGCCGAACACCGATTCGAGATCCAAGATCCTCTAAACCCCCGTCATACATACCTTTAAACATGAAGCATTGGACTCGTACATGTTTACTAAATTATCTTAGAGTTAAACTTACTAGTAAGATTGTCTGAACCAGAATTGGACTGAAGCAACTGAAAGGATTAAATAATCGTAACCAAAAAGATATATTTATGTCTATAAAAGCTGTTAGAAGATTAAATAATTGGGAGACTGTAGACTGAATAAGCAGGGTTGTGTTTCAGTTATTGATCGCTTCCGCAGGCTACTAATTTACACCTCGGATGCAGATATAGATTATTACTCTCATTGGTTCACTCAAAGAATGGACCATGTGTCTCCGTTACACCTTCAGACACCCGGGCGTCCGTAAAATGGGAACGAACTGCAGCACCACGTTACCATGGTTGATGTTGTGAAACTCATTCAATGATTTATATAGGAGTCCAGTACCATTCCATGAAACCCTTCCCATTCATCCTTGAATTGAAACGTATTTTGAGTATGAAATATATCAAATCAAGTCCAAAATAAATGTCATTTCTATAATTGAAAACTGGCGTATTACATTTAATTTTTTTGGTGATGCTAATGTTTAATGTGAGGTTCTCATGAGGTTTCTCATACTAAAAGGATTTAAGGTGGACTATGTTAAGCTCAATGATAACGCAATATATGATAAATATAATTTTACTTAAATTCACACAACTTGTAATTTCGGCAGAGGACTTCAAATCCCATAGACTTCAAAACGCATGGCAATAATAACCAATTATAAGTAAAGTAATCTGAAGTACCAAACATTCCTGCAATGACGTCCAGTTATTTGCTGATCGTAATGTCTTCTCTGGATTTAATGTTATTTATTCTATTTAATCAATTGACATGTATTAATTAATTGTTTATATGTATTGTATGGGCATGGTAGTGGTCTAATATAATTCTTAATTTTGTTTATAGACTTAAGGCCAGTGAAATTAAATACCGTATTCTGAATAAATCTTTATGTTTTCTATTCCCAACGCTATTTATAGGTTGTCGGATAGCCACTTTGAGTGTTCACGTCGTAGACACACTGGCGAGAAATAGGCTCCCGATAATTAACTACCGGTATGGGGGCGGGGGCTCAAACGTGCCTCATTTCCTGGGGTTCGAATGTTTGTCCTATTCAAAACCGTTTATCCTTTATAACCAACAGAATTTAAAATTCATTTTCTCCGTTTGAACAGCATGGCCTTACACAAGTGGTCGTGGTCACGGGCCATTCTCAGAAAAGGCTTGCATTTCATGGTTGGAAATAGAAAAAAATGGAATTAAGATGAGAGGTTTGGGGGTTATATTTCCTAAAAATATATATTCTCCTTTATACAATCCTTCTAAAATTGGCACTCGGGCTCAAATATTAAGGAATCTAGAGCCCAAAATGTGAGGAAAGGTCATTTTTTGCATAGGAATAGCATTGCATAAAGTGTGTCGCATTCACTACAGATGTTCTTCTCACAAATAAACATAATAAATATAGCTGGTTTAGTAAAAATAGCTGTAGTCTTGCGAGTTCTGAACGGATCAGGGATAATAAAATAATCTCCATGATGCTGACAAATTCGCACTTTTGTGTGCATAGACGATCACTTTATAGGTTATAAAGAACTGACGCGATATTACGCGACGCGTATAATTCCACAAAATTCCGTCGCGTATCGTGACATTTTCACCTGTTACTTGATATGCCAGGCAAAGTAATTGAAGCACAATTATTTTTATACCTATCTTATTAAGGCCACTAAATATTATATCCACACAATTGAAATTATTCCATAAAATTATTTTATATAAAAAACAAAAAACAAAAGCCCTGGAGGGCCGTCGCGTATCGTGACATACAAAAATATTGGTATGACACAACGAGGTATAACAACATCCTTAAAAAATCGGTACTTCTGTCCCGCATTTAAGTTCCCTACCAGGCCCTTAAAAAATCGCTACTTCTGTCCCGCATTCAAGTCCCTACCAGGCCTATGATAATACAATCATTTTATATAATCATAAGAATACATTGACGTGAGGGTAATTTATTCCCACATTATGAATATATAATTAAATACTGAGCACAGATCATCTAAAGGCCGCCGCCACGTATCGTGACATGAAATCGGTGGACAATTATGTTTGGCTTATTCCAGTTGGAATTTAAATATCAAGAAA
Source organism: Sthenelais limicola (assembly GCA_942159475.1). Taxonomy (NCBI): domain Eukaryota; kingdom Metazoa; phylum Annelida; class Polychaeta; order Phyllodocida; family Sigalionidae; genus Sthenelais; species Sthenelais limicola. The sequence goes on from OW804098.1 coordinate 74,102,386, forward strand.
AAAGGTTAATAATGTATTCTATTGATTTATGACGGTTTTTCATACAATTTTATTTTTCTAAAATCTTTTTGCAGCTGTAAAAAATTGAATGTCTTCCTACGGACATACTGGCCTGGTCTGGTAAAAGTTGGCCGGATGGGGGGCGGGGGAACTCCCATTTTCGTGGTATGCCCCACCTCCATCCTACCGGGCCCATAGCTTAAGATGGCAAGAGCATAACCTCATTATATTTATATAATTATTAATTATCACCTATTTATTAGGCCTATAAAATCACTAATCACAGTACTATGCAAGTCTACTTATTGTCCGGGATAGGATACGCCCCTCATCTCCCAGTGAGAGTCTGTACTGCATACTATAATAAAGCAGTCGGATAGGTCATCACCAGTCGTTCACTTGTGTTTCCAAGTTGCTCATACATTATTACATTAAGACATTATAAGGCCCTAACACTGGTGGAGCAACTGGGCAAAGGTTTTGGTGCCAACTAAACAACGACAGAATATTCAAGAAAAAAACAACAAGTATGCAGTGTCCCTTATACTTTTTTTTTTCAGGTTTTTCTAAAATGTTCTTACGTTTCACACTGATAGTTCAGTAGTACACATGCTTTGTTCTGAACAATATAGCAGCCGCCTAGCAACTACTAACAAAGTATGGGTTTTCCCCTTTTTATCTATATGTCGAAATCTAGTTCTTTGAGCATGGTATACCAGAAGCTCGTTTTTTCCCGTAGCCTTGTACGATGTTGTTGTACTCTAAAACTCTCATATTCAAATTCAGAATATTCAAGAAAAAAATGAATATTAAAAATATGTATATTATATTAAAAATATAAATATATCAAAAATATATTAAAAATATATATGGATGTTTAAAAAGGCCCTGAAAACTACCTCATTATTATGGAAAATTCTCTGGCGATATATATAATTCTTGGCTGCAGTGATAATCCAGTTGATACACAAATGTTGAGGGATCTCCCCACTGTAACCTAGTAAAATAGCCATACAATTCAAGTAATTCACATTAAAACCAAACAATATTTTACTTCTTCTGACCCATTCTTCCAGCTTTTGCCAAATGACATTCGGAAGCTCACAATGTATTTTTAAAAAAGGCTAATTGCATCGTCCTCGTCATAGTAATCACAGCTCGCGGAAATTCTCTTCCCTTGATATTTCATTCCAGCCTTCTAACTTTTCATAATCAGGCTTAGCTAGTTTAGCCAGCTCGCTGTACACATTTTTGGTTTTAAGATCTTCAACATTAAATAGCTTCTCGTTTACCTTGAACATTATATTTCTAATCTTTGGTACAATATATTTCTCAGCAGCTATAGGCCTAGAATGGAAAAATATTTTCTTGAGAAAGTGTTCAGTGTGTGAACAAGACGAAGTTAGTTTTCAGTAGATGAAGTAATTTTCATTCAGTTGCTGGGTCGACTGCTGAAACTGCTGCAGTAGCCTAAATATACTATAGAACTTCTGGACCTAATGACTGTACGTACTACCGTTTTTTTTGCCTACGTTTAAAACGTTAGGAAATTGCTGGAAACGTCAAGAAATTGAATAAAAAGAACGTCTAAATAATGGGGCGTTTGTGGAGATTGCTTTTGACCTACGTTTAAAACGTTGGGAAATTATCCCAAACTACTAATAAATCATTGAACAACTCATATAAAGGACATATATTATTTAATGATAGATATGATGACACGTACAAGGAGGTATAACAGTAGAGTGAATCCGAGTCAGGGGAGAAACTGCCTGTTTACTCTACGATCAGATCCACGAAAAGAAGGGTCAGATATTTCAATTAAGTATACAGAAATTGATTGCTCGATTTAAGTTGGATATGACTCGTTATATTTCATACATACATGGTATATAGATGATAACGTTTTCGTTCATTAGCATATAGATTAACACTAGCAATTATTCATTGACTGTCTCTCCTTTGTTGACAAACAGGCCTCAGCATTCAGAATTAGTGATTGGGTCAAAGTAACAAAATGTCACAAATTCATTGCAGACAGCAATATGGCAGTGTCGCATGTCGACTTTATCAAGTGCATGCACCAATTAAAGTGTATGTGCAATATCTATTTTTAAGGACTATACTCACCCACGGCAGGCAGAAAATAATTGCTGGATCTAATCAATACGAAACAGGTTGAGTGGAGGCTCTACAGCCTTTACAAATGTTTCTTCATTTCCACCACCATGAGAACATGGAAACGGACCAAAAGATGAATTATTGATTAGGCTTATATTAGTTCTCGCTGAGCTCAAGTCTTAATCACTTGTATCAGGATCAAGGCCTCGTATAGTATTTGCCAGCCTCCGCGACTACTCTTTTGAAAATCAACAAATTTGCAGGTAGGCCCATTGGTATCGTGTCAGAGCTAAAGAAAATTGGAGCTAATAAACGGAAATTCTGTCATTTGACCTTGCACGCTAAGTCTTAAATTTTAATATAAATGTTATCTAAATTGATGCTTTACCTTTATTGTGATTCCAAGAGTATACATATTTAATTCACCAACTTGTTGCTCGTATAGGCGTAAATGTTTTCCCCTCGCCTCCCTCATGTCATTATTTTGTGGCAATTATCTAGTACCATCCTTAGCACACAATTATTATATTGTGCAATACAATGCTACGTTTGTGGACAAGGGGATGTGGTATCTGTGGACGTTTTCCTGTAGTATATATCAGCAAATTGCAGGGAGTAATCGAAACCATCCTTCTACCGTTTCTAGATCAATGGTCAAAGCATATTTGCAATGCAAGTTAGTCAAGACCCGGGACCGTGCGGGGATTCTCCTGACGGAACTACACGTTCTACACATGCACAAGAATCCCCACCAAATACTCCCCGTGCATCAGTATCACCTAATAGCACAGCAAGGAGCGATTTTACCCCCACACCAACGCTTACCCCTAGAGATAGATCACCCTCTCCCAATATTCCAAGAAGCCCTAAATCAGTATCCCCAGCATTATCACCTCGAATATCTCCAAGGGAAGTAAGTTCTGCCCCACAAGTACCACCACTATCCCTGAACTTGCCTTCGCCACTAGCCACCCCTTCACGATCCCCAAGAGCAACTCCGCTATCTACTCCTTCACCGTCCTTTCGACAACTCAAATCGCCTAGAGGTATAGACGGATGGCGGCCAGTCATGCCCGGGTACAAGGTGAACAATGTTACCCAATAAATAAATCTATGGTTGATTTGAACCTTTGTTTCCTTTGTAACTTCCGCTGTCGTTATTGCAACATGTTTCTTGATCACATCCAATCTTTCTATAGTTAAGTTTTGAATAAATTCTGTAACGACTGATGCCGCTTGAAAACTGAAAACTCATCAATGTTATTTCACATAAATATTTTGGTTCGGGTTCCACAAAATATGTTTTAATGCTCATATATAGTATATATAATCATATTCTCTTGGAGTAGATCGGGTCAGCTAGGAAAAGAACTCCGTCAGTGGTCATACAGAGGACAATAGAAGTGACCAGGACAGCTGAAGCTGGTAGTACAAATTTGAGGAACTCCATACCAAGCATGCCAAAACCACTTGCCGTTGTGTGTCTGGTCCTCAATGTAATCATTCCAGGATTTGGTAAGATATTAATTTAGATATCCAATTTGATATCAATAGATTAAAATACATTAACAGATTCTTTAACCTTTATTTTACATAAATACACATAACCGTAAAACGATATTTGTCATGTCTCCCCCTCATATACATATATATGCGTATGTTATGTTATAATTACAAGCTCACAATTCTAATTCATTAACCTTCAACCACTGTTATCCTGAGCACTATGAACAATTTTTTTGTAATGGAGGTCTAACTTGGAATCCAGCTAGCTGGTATTAAAACAGAAATTGTTGATTTTACAATACTTACTTTGGCAGTATGAACAGATAAGTGACATTTTTTTTTTAAATGTAGTCTAAATACTGATAGATGGTCGAACTTTGAAGTATACTCGATGTTTTGCTTGGAACATTTTGTTTTCTCAGTCGATACATTTTGCCACAACAACAATATTCTCAGTGCTTCGGTTAACAATGATGACAACAAAATAGATTAGAAAATGTTATGATTGAATTCACTGTGTGTGATACTATTGTATATAATTATTAAAAGAGGAATGTAAATGACGACTGTCCACAACAGAGTCCCAGTTCTTAATGATCGTTTATTCTCACTGAAGGGGGCGTGTCCCTTGGAGGCACGCCAGGCCAACGCTCCCTGGGTTACATGATTGGGCAGCGCTGGTAATACATGGGGGAGTATACTACCAGCTATAAGCGTGGTATACTCCCATAAACACAAAATAATTCAGATATGATTATGTACTTTTGCCATTTTAAAACATTCCTTACACAGTTCATGCCGCCAGTACATATACCGATAAGAACACAGAAACACATTCTATTAAATATTGGAGAATCGGGGAGTTTTACATACATAGGATTGCCTAGCAATACTATGCCAACGCTCCCTGGGTTACATGATTGGGCAGCGCTGGTAATACATGGGGGAGTATACTACCAGCTATAAGCATAGCGGGGGGTATACTCCCATAAACACAAAATAATTCAGGCATGGTATAAATACAGTATCAATATGTAACATGTATCATTAAAAACAGTTTATATCCCATTATCACTTAAGTACGTCTGCATATACTGGGTCAATTATTTTTTATTGATATTTATTGAAGTTTATAATGTTTAAGGATGTGCCAGATATGCATGCTGGTACAGAAACTGAATGAAGACGTTTTATTTCAGCAATTACCTGAAATGACTCATATTTCCATTCCAGGAACGTTTGTGTCAGGCATATCAGTTCTTTGCTGTTCTATTCCACGCCCACCGCACAGTGAAAAGACAAGCATAATATGGGTAAACTCCTGGGTCGGGTTTTTCCAACTTCTGACAACAGTGCTGCTCCTATTCGGTTGGTTCTGGAGCATAGCTTGGGGTCTTGCATTCCTTCACGTATCAGGTTCATACATTTTTTTATCCGTCATTTCACCCATTTTACCCATGCACTGCCCCTAGCCTGGCTGGGTAACTATACCATCTGAGTGTACTTTGAATTGATCTCAATTCGACAAAAGGTATCCGACGTTTCCCATCTTCATGATTTTGATTTGTAAAGTCAATGTGCACACACATTCACAAATGTGCAAATGTGTATGTATATCGATGCGCTCCCGGTGGGCCCCCGATGCGCTCTCGTTGGCTCCTATGCGCTCCCGTTGCGCTGCCTTTTAGTTGAGTTGCCAACAAAATTGGGGGTGGGGTGGTTGGGGTTGCAGTGGAGTGGTAGATCAATGCACCGGACATTCAATAGGACTTCCATTGGGCGTCCTACGTATGCCTGACTTTCTTATGTGCATTCCTGGAAAGGCCGATCCATCGGTATTAGTTAATTCATGATGTTACGTACGTGTACATGTATGATTATTCCTATTGACTAAGATTCATATAATTCTGGAGGCTAACACGTGAAAGTAATGGACAATGGTCTGATATGCGTAATTCCTTAATTGATACAACACGAGGTATGGCTAAAGGGAGTTTATTTTCAAAACTCAAATAGATTAAACTTTTGCGCGCGCGCCAGTACTTTAAATGAAGGCTGGATTAATGATGTTTATTTTTATAGACTGAGGCTTCACACTGCCCCCCCCCCTCGGGAGGATAGGCACTGGGAGGAGTTAAGCCTATATAGACAAAGTATTTCAATTAATCAATCACGGCGGTTTTATATGTTCTCAACAAGAATTCCAGGTATTACAAATATATTGGAATATCGGGTTGCTTGTCGGCGCCACCGGCAGCGCAATCGTCACACACCATCCTGGGGGCATGCATAAAATAATAAATCATAGTGTATTATGACAATTACTACAATTTGTTAAATCGAGACGAGTAATTTAAGTTATTTGAAAGAGCGGCCTATTGAGTGAGTTACCTATCTTGGGATTTACACTTCATACTTTATATTTTTATGGCAGATGATCAAGAAAATAATAGAGAGAATGAGGGTGACAACAAAGAGGACTCTTCGGCTGTGCATCGTGCATCCAACCGCCTGAATCCGGAAGATCCTACTGCCTCAACGAGCACCTCGCGTACCACTACAACCACCACCGTGTCAGTCACGGGCGGCGAGTCTATTTATGACACATCTTTCACCAACACCTCAGCTCCCATTATACTGTTGCAAGAGGCACCAATTATTGTCCGTTCCGAAAATCCACATCACACACCAGAGGAAGTTGAACTCCAGAGTGTCTATACTGAAACCTCGAGGCGTTTCAATCCCTACAATCCTCGGCATCAGCGTATGAGGAGAATGCAACAAGCTGAGGGACATGTTCCTAATATACTCCTCGATCCGGAGACATTAGAACAATTGGTGTTTCACAATGCTCCCGTGCCAGTGGGGATGCAAGAAGTTGAGGAACCACAATTACCTATTTCAAAGTGATGATGTATGGGCTAATGTTTTTTGCTTGTGACTGAACTAGGTAAAATACCAGAGGATAAATGTCACAGGAACAAAGCCTATTAAAAATAAATCTGTGATAATTGTCTAGTGTCATAGATACATGTGACGACAATATTTCTATTTTGATGAATGTTTGTCAAAATACATATATGTATAGATATATTTTGAATTTGTGTTATTGTCGAACTAATCAACATAATATATATGATCGCAGTCAGACCTTTCATCACCTTACCCCTTTAAAAGATTCGTATTCATCATGTACGACGATATGGCTCTCTGTTTCACAACCCTACATAGTTGATATTGCATCTACCGTACGTACAGTATGCATTTACATCCCTACTGTGATTCATAAGCCCCGAAAATAAAATAAAATAAAACCGGAAAATATAGACTGATAGCTTTTGATGCGTCGCTAAAATAAAAGTACACGATGCATCCTTAAAATGGTTCCACAAAGGAAGATTTTGAACATTGATAATCATTGTATATGAAAGATTATGTTGATATATTCTGAAATATAAATCACAAATCCATTTATGTTTTGTGTTCATATTACTGTAACAATAAAGCGTTGTTGTTAGTGAAATTGTATCAAAGACGCAGAGTAAAATAAACGGAACATCAACAGGCTGAACATTTCTTTTATTAAGGCTGGTAAGAAATTAATAAGATGTGTATTGGGATTCATTCAACGTGAACGCAACTTCGGCGATAACAGTATGCTGATGAAGAGAAAACACATCAAATAATTGTCGAATGGTAGAAAATTGTGTGACAAAATACCTCAAGTTAAATACAGTTACACTATAATTGCTGTATACTATTTTCAATATTTCTTAGCCTTCGTATTGTACGAATCTATAATTCCCTAATTTTCATCTGGACGAGATGTGACCGACCCGCCCTCTGTGGGCGGATAAGCCTACATCAACAATTTGTGACGTCACCCAACCCATCAGCGTCCACTCCCCATATAGACACGACCCATACTTATGGCCTTCTTTTTAACGTTTTCCCTGTAAGTTGTGACCTGTAATTAGCCTGAGAGAAACTTCACTTAGTTAGCTACCCTTTTGTCTGGAAAAACTACTGCATTCATGGTCTACCAATGTTGTTTTGAAAACATGCATGCACCCCCTACCTGTGGTCACTCACTCCCACCATGTTTACATAGCTTCAACCACCCCACACTACACACAGCCATAGGCATACAGCTCCCCGTATGCACCATGCCAGTGCGGTGGTGTGTACGGGGACACTAACGGGGGGGGGAGGGGGAGTCGGGAGGGGTGATAACTAACTTAATCTTACTACAGTAACCATGCAAAACGCTCTTCTACTCTTCTATCCTTGTGCGGTCCTTTTCTGGACGGTCGGCATCCATCCGCATTTTTGTTTACAAAAAGCGTCAGCTTTATATAGAGGTTTCTGAACGATGCCACACAAATAGCGTCCTACGCCCCACAGTACGCCTCCCTACCTTTCTCTGTCTCTTTCACACATTTCCTCCTGTAAAGCCCCACCTTTTTTACCATATTTCCACTTCAATGATACAGTTTGACAACTCAACGAGCTCCAAACAGTTTGTACGTGTCTGTAGCAAAAAAGCCCTAAAAAGGTTAAATCATTACAACCTTGAGGTGTGGGTACACGAACAGTACCAATTCCAACTGAACTCTCGGCCAAACTCTCGCATTTGACCCCATTTGACACACGGCGCAACATAAACATGGTGAAACAACATGCATTGGTATGATTGTTTAACTGTCTGCTGGTCGTTGGGTTGTCTGAACCCAAACGACCACAGCAGACAGCTCAATGCAAAACGTCTGCACATGAAAACCACCGTATTCACAACGTAATTAAGCCAGGCCTATCTTCAAGGCTTCGCCGAGTGGCAGGGTGGGAGGGAGGCTATATGTCCCATACTACATATCGACACCAACTATATTTCTTTTATTCACTTTCACTCTTCTCTTCTCTTCTCCCCTTGTGCGGTACACTTCTGGACTCTCCCGCGACCTACCGCTTTTTTTAAAAAAGCCGCCACCGGCTCCTCTCTAAAATTGGAACAGTCGTACCCGTTATCACGGTCTCACGTACAAAGTAGAAGAAAAGGGAATTGCTGCTGTCTCTGCCAACGAAATAAATCCTCATTCAGCTTTGTGTCAGGTGTGAGAACTACCGTATATTAGTAAGCAACGATATTAGCTAGTGATTACTGGAACAATATTGTCTATATTCAATGCTAGAGTCAGGTATAGCTCGATAGGTCCCGTCGGGAAGATTCGAATGGACGAAATATATCAACAAGCGCCGAAAATGGTGTCTCCCAATGCCGCCGCTGGCGCCACTGTGAATAGGCCGCTGCTCCGTGCCTACGCACGGAGCAGCGTTATACGGGGTGGGGGTGGGGTGGAGGTGGAGCGTGGACGGGACCTCGTCGGCAACGTTTTTCTTTATTTATACAAGCAACTAGCCTAAAAGCCAGATCACAACACAACCCAATCCAGCGGTATGCTTTCTGGACGAACAGCGACCGACCCGCCCTCTTGAGGGCGGAAAGCCCCTCTTGGAACTCCCTTCTGTCGCCCCATCAATCAGTGTCAACTCCCCACTAAGAGACGACCAGGATTTCTGGCTCAATTTTCAGTGTTTTCCCATGTAAGTGGCGACCAGCTGATCGTTTCAAATGAAACTTGTGTTAGGTAGGATGGCCTTTTGTGGGAGGACTTATATATTATATGGTACACAAAACTTGTGCTTTTAAATCTAAAAATAGGCGGGAACCTGGGTTGAGACCTCTGTTCCTCTGTTTTTGCACACGTTACTACTACTGCACCCCTGCGGTACCTCCCTGCTTGCAGTGGTAGCCACTACCATGCAGTGGTAGTGGCGGTGGTATGTATGGAACACTGGCAGATAGAAGGGGGGGGGGTAGAGGTGGGCGGGGTTAGAGGAGGGCGGGGGGGATGATAACAAACATAATCTTCCTAAATTAACCTTGCAAAACGTACCTAAGCTTTCCTATCCCTTGTGTGGGTCACTTTTCTGGACAATATAGTATACATACCCATGTACGGTTGTAAAATAACTGCCAATGTTTCCTGGCACCTTCACCTCACACGCGATTCACCGATTGTGCCATGACCAACCACCATTTTTGCATATGCAGTTAGTTCCGACTCATCCCTGAATAATCATTAATGCACCTCGATCTCCAAAATGGCTGCCCTGAACTATCACCGCTGAGTTACGTCATAATATAACACGTCAAGGATATTATGAAGGCGTGACACACCAAAGATTATACGTATATAATCTTCGAACCCACTAACATAAAAGAGCAGGAAATCATCGTCCTATTTGATTCATGAGAATCATTATTAATCATTAATTATGTTGTGAAAGTGTAGAACTTTCAATCACCGAACATTTTACTAAGTGTATGTGTTAGGTGAGGTAGCGCGATTATATAACGTGTATTTATGTGTGAAACGGAGTACAAGGACAGCCAAATGTTCAGGAATCGCATCGTAGTCTGGACCGCAGCCGGGCTTCCTAGTATTGTTATGAATTGACACTAAAGTGTTAACAGATGGGAATAAATTCCTATCCATCTGGATAACCGAAGAACATTCAATTATCTCCTGGCCAAAATCCGACTAAAATATTCATAAAGCGCTTTTGGGCTGCTTCGAGGTTACCATCCTACACAAATTGCTGTGTTCTGCTCAAAACAACACCAGTTCACACTTTATTCTTAATCTTTTTTTTAAAAAGTATTGGTCACATCCCATTTAACATGCAATTTGAAAATGCGCATACTTCTTCGTAGAATTGTTTTCATGCGTTGCCATCTGAAAATAATCAGTTAATCAATCCAGTTCTTGTCCATTACATTCGTTATTGATTTAATTCTTCGCATTTTACTCCTACCTATCATCATCTACTTCTCTATACTATGATCCATTACTTCACAACCAACTGTAACAATTAACATCGGATTTATGTAATATCGATTGCGTTTTCGTTTTTTTTCGTTATAGGGCTCTATGATTGTTAACGTTATACTGAAGAGATTTCTAGAAATGAGAAATAGTTTTTGGTTCATCATTGCGCTAAGTTTCACTATACATGTGCAAATTTTGCATCGTTTCCAAGAATTAGGAATTATTTAAAGTTACAGTAATCGAAGTTTCTGTAGCTTGAAAAGTATTATAGAAAGTAAGCCATGTCCTTGACAGAACTTTTCTTTGTTATACACAAAATATTAATTATATTATTTACAAATGCTTCATAAGTAGAATGGTCACATATAGCTTGTCATGGCTTGTTCTTGTTTGTTAAAGGTTCTCATTTAAAATCAAATTGTTTGTTCGTGGAAATAAAAAGGCAAGCGAAACGTCATTGAGTGACACAGACTAACCTTTCTGCCATTGTGGATTCATTTTGATTAACAGATGTCACCTAGGGCTGGGCTGGAGGAGGCGGCCTTTTATCTGAGACAACAGGGCTGTTTGGAACTGAGAAATGGTAGTTACATCACGAGATGCTCGATTTACCGAGTGATTGCTATTGCAAGAATTTTACAAACATTAAATAGAGAAAATCAATTCGGGACTGAAAAAAAACGTTGTTATGCAGGGTTCCACTGTATCAGGCAATACACACGGACATTAAATGTTATTATTACAATTCAACTAATATACGCACACTTAGTATAATAGGCCTACACCTTAAGTGCAAGTGAGGGCAAGTTGTCAGTGATGTGGTCGATGTCTTTTAGAAAACTTTAGGATTTTAAAGAAAACAAGCTCAAAAACACTTAATTATATGTAAAAGTAATGCCATAATAAATTATTGGAACAAGTCCTAAAAAAACTCGAAAGATTTCTAGGAATGAAATTTTGATCCATCATTGTGATAAGTGTTATTATATAATTATATTATATAATACTTATTTCACGTTTGCTAAAAGAATTCCCTTAAAGTATTTCTTCCAACAATATAGTTAGCAATATCTACACCTAAAGACCACCGGCCCTCTGAATGCACAAATGGATACATACCATGAAGATGTTTCTGTCTGGCTATAATAATATTTTTTTAAGTGAATTGATTTTTTCATTTGCCATACTGTCTATACTTTTCAAGGCTTTATTATTTTTTAATTTACCGATCAATTTTTGTTTTGACAATAACCAAGGTTATGGGGTTCACGAAACTATAGTCAGTCGTCTATCGCCCCGGCGTACTATCGCGAAGTACATGGAACGTCATGGTAGGGAATACTATTATTGTGTAAACTTCGGATAATATATATTCGAAGTTTATTTGTACTTAATCATGTTGTACTCACTAACGGTATATGTCATATACTTTAATCGAGTACAATTAAATATATTACAATATAGTTCGAGAAAGTCAACGCGGTCACTTTGTACAATAACAGAAATACTTTGAAACAATTCCCCCTTTATTTAGGTTTTTATTGAACATAGAAGCTCGCGGAATCTATATTGATCGCTTCGTCGGAGATTGCAGGCATTAGGCCATGAACAATGGAACCAACTATAATCTGGGGACGAACTGAGCATACATGCGCAATGGGGGCTGCGCAGCTGAGTTTCCGAGCTGAACCAGTTATAGGCTAATCAATAGTAAGTACACTACTGTGTGGGTTTTACATACAGCTCCTCATCCTTGGAATAGATCCTGGATGACACTGGTACAAGAAGGAAATTAAAAGTCACCATTTCACTCGCCGTTGATTGGCAAAACAGTAAGTACAGTCGTATATCAATGATAAAAGGTTTCTTTTACTTTGCTATATAGGGAAGTTCCAGAATTAAGACACACTTCCAGCTTCGGATATTAAATTTGGATTATTCATGAAGTCCAACAGGTGGTGTCCATTTAAGCGATATTCCTTGGCAGTAAGGCACCTTGAACAATTTCGCGAATCAACGTTTTAAAGCAAATAGTATAAGGAATGACAGGGACACAAAACCATCGCCCATTAATTCCTTTCTTTTTGCATTTAATGAAGCGATATTTACAATATCCTTTGCTGAGAACCAATGTAATACCAATGTATAAGGGTATGATGGATATTTGAAAGTGCGGATATATAGTATGTAGTATGGCCTATAATCGTATAGGTATCCCTGGGAAGAGGGAGTTTCAGTTGCCCGATTGTACAAGTTAATGAATCAATAAAGGACAAATATCATATATAAACGTGAATATAGTAATAGAAATATCCTTTTCATGGCTATGGAAGTTCAGTTAATTACCTAGTGATTAGACAAACCTTTAAAAACATTTAGATTTAGATTTAGAAAACTTTTATTGCTAATATATAGCCAATCAGAGGAGCGCTCCAGCAATTGGGAGGATTCCAGCCCCCCTGGTGGTGCTTACAATGCATGTGAGTAGAGTAACAATTCCATTTCAGTCATAGACTGGCAATGGTTCTCTACCTTAATTTGTACAGTAATAGTTTTCAAATTACAGGATAACAACAATATGGGTGCCTTAGTATTTGAAAAGGTAACAATGACAACATTCGCTCGAACATTGTTACCATGTCTATGTCAGCTCATATCTATATGTTTTTCCCCTGTGAAATTGCAGCTACGTTAGGGTTCGAACCCACAATGTCCTTATGCTTCTGGCTCGAAAGTCAGCACCTCAGTCCGCTATGCCATCCCTAGACCCCGTTAATAACCCCAACATCTAACTAGACCAATTTGATTAAATAGTGATTAGTGATAAATAAGAGGTCTGTAATCTTGATAATTATTTCAAATGGTTTTGTATGAAGGTTGCTTAAAGTATCGGGACTGGTTACGGGAAGGTTGCAGTGATTATCACAGTTCTTGCCCAGTGCCCAGCCAATGTGTGCATACAAAATTCAATAATAACAATAATAATCTTCGCATATATCACAGACTTTCGTGGGTGGAGAAGTTCTTTTGTGGTTTCCATGGCTTGTCGAGTACATGTAACTATCGGACCACACGTAAAACTTTTTCTTTAAAAGTAGGAGTAGTTTTAATTTCTAAAAAGTAGTTTCAATTTCTTTACGTGCTTATAATATCATCAATTATTATGTATTGAAAAAGGTAATGCGGATATCTCAAAAAAGGACATACATAATTATAACATATATATAACTAACAGATTTGACATCTGTGTCAAATCAATGTACCACCTGCTGCAGATAGCTCTAGACATAAATAAAACAATTTTATATGTAATGAGACACACGGAATATACACAGAACACTTGCTGGCCTTGATATTGGTCACATTCATTTCTAATCCTTTGTACACAAGACCGTTGATCATTCGGTTTAAACTGGTCGGATTAATCTTTTCACATTGGGAAACTAGTGGTACGAATCAAGGCTGGCCTTGATCAACAAGAATTAAAATGGATTAAAGAATGTATACATGTAAGTAATTCCTCGTTATATAGCAAATCTCACTGGTATATCTGCAACGCATATTATTATATTATATTATATATTGTGCAAATGATTTTATTAGCACCTAGTATCAATACATCAATGTATTGTAGTAGAGTGGATTGGATGCCACTCCTAGGATACAATATGAGGATGGGGGGAAATGTTATCTTTTTGTTGTAATTATATTTATTTTCTGGGGTTTCGATAGATATAAGGGGCCTTTCTGAAAGTGCTACGCGACAAAATGTAAACTACATACAAGAGAATGGATTCGTTTGACTTCCGTATTTAAGACATGATTCCTTGATAAATACTCTGCAATAAACTCATTATGAAGCTTTCATTTACCAAATTATATTAAGCAGGGTCTTTTAACAGTCTTTATTTCCATATTGACACAAGCCTGAATGTGATATGTGAAGGAATATGAATATTAATGATATTTAATAATGTTACATAATGTTATGTAATATATAAAAGGTATATAAGTGTGTTATTTATAGTCGTGACAAATGCATTGATACATTATAGCCAACCAAAAATGCATCCAACGATTCGGGTCGATGGAGGTTTTAAGCTATTTTTGACATGTAATACTCTATCGATAATGATATCGATAATTTTTCCCACTTAAAGGCTCTAAATTTCATTTGATCAGTAGGGAATTTGCCAAGGGCGTATAAAGTGCGATTGGCAGTTCTTTTGTATACAACCGATCAATTTCTTCATAATATTTCCCTACCAACATGTCCCTACGGACTTGCTGCTTAGATCCAGTTTTTTGGTTTAATAAGATGCTTCCCTATTGACTACTTCAAAGGTATTCGTCTAGTTCCTTCGTGATCGATTCAAGACATATAATTACATCACGAACATATATCCAAGTTATGTACGTGTTACAGCTATAATGTGTTTCTGATACAACTTGCGGTCAATCCAATTTGTTCACGTAGGCCACTCACAGCTCTCGAGACTATTTCCCCGAGTAAACATAACATGGCCTTTACACTGAATACTTGTTCACTTATCAAATGATAACAATACAGATTCCGCACTATAGGCCAATGCAGGCCCCCTTTGACCATCGAGTTGAACGATCCCACGATCATAGTTGATAAATCCAATTAATTGTGGGTTCACGTTTTCCAGATAACCATGGCCGCGTTCACAATCAAAATGGAGATGATTCTTGGGCTGTCCATAGGATTCGCAGGTTTCATCGCCTTTTTCATCATCTGTTGCTGTGCCTGGCGATGTTTCTTCCAGATCTGCAGGGGGGAAGCTCCACAAAAGGGCAAAACTACAAAGGACGCCAGAGCAAGTAACAGTGGAACCAAGAACCAAGTCGGGATGGCATAACGAGGGTTGTGTCGCCTCATACTGGCGACAATTTGATAAAGGAATTTTATCTATATGTTATTGGGCACGAACAAAGGAATGCTTAGGACATAGCGGAAGGAATTAGGAAGATGCAAGATAGTAGAAGCGAGCATTTTTTGTCCCAATTGATCGTTAATTGTAAAATGTGAAGTATCTATCCACATCTACGCCTCCGGCGAGTTGCAAGCCTTTTCCACGGAGCTTGACTATATTGAATTAGTTAGTAAAGAGTTCACATTGCAGTACATACCGAAATCGGGGTAGTTGAACATGGGTGTATGCATTTTGACTGTTAATATCCTTGGATTCTTTTTTATGATTTTGACTGGACTTTTTAATGTTATTAGTTGTCTTGTCGTTTAAATATTTTTATAATAAACGAAAGAAAGAGATTTGCATCTTTGTTGGTGGCTGGCAAAAACATTGTGAGTAGTTATGTTCTTTTTCGGATCATCGGTCTATATCTAGTGGAGGGATTCATTTACGTTATAAATGAATAACACGAAACTAGAATGTTCACCGAGGTAATTGTATAACTTTGCAAGAGGTAGATTATATATAGATTTAATAGGTAAATTACACGTATTATATAGATTTGCAAGATCATCAAGGCATTGCCATCACGATATTTTGTGTCCTAATATAATATCATTACGAATTTATAGGACCGCTAAAACCAATGGTGTAAATGTCTCATTAGAAGGTAGCTACATACCACAAATAAAGAGAATCGCTGCATATTTCACAAAGTTACTGCAAGAAATGTCATGTTTCACGTATTGCCCTTGTATGTTGATGAACTTTGACTTCTGACCCCGGTAAAAGGACAAACAGACACGTTTTAGAATGTGAGAATATCATAATTGGAATGTTCTGTACCAGGACTATCATGATGTCTCTCCTTCCCTTCCCTTATTAGTCCCTGAAGTGGTATAATAGAAAGGTGAGTGCGGTTAATTGGGTATGGATTTAATGCATATAAATTGGCATACATGGGAATTGGGTATGTTTAGCAAGAGGTCGCCCCTTATTTTTCATATGATTCTAGTCTTTATAGGATTTGTTGGGGGCTATATAATTGGCGTTCTTCATGGTTCCCACAGGATGTTTTAGTCTTGTGTTTTTTTCAAGTTTCGCCAGTCTCTGCCTCACATGCATCGTGCAAGCTTTGCAGTTTATACATATCTTTAAATTTTGATACGAAACTGTGTGCCTTCTGCCCATTTGGGGAGGTACTTTATACCGTCCGTATAACCTTCAAACAACAACAGAATATTACAATGATGCCTCTATTTTTTGTCTGTACTTTTGTGTGTTGATGGTATATATTTTCCCTATAGTATCTAGATGGTATTGTTATAATGCAGGGTAAGCCCTCTAACCTAATTGGCAGGTGCAGTTCGAACAATGAGAAGAGGTGTAAATTCATTAGTAAGCTATATAACCTCCATACAGGTAGGAGCTATAGCTACCTTTAGGTATAAAGACTTAGTTATTTATGGGGTATGCACAATAAAGTATAACAATATGTCACGAATTAGACAGCGCCTAGGTGAAGGGTTTTATTTATTTTTCATGTCACTCTAAGTGCTCGAAGGTTTTTTTTTGTTTTTTTTCAATTCAAAGCATTTTTTATTTATACAAGAAAGGTGTATAAAAAGGAGCCCCGTATCTGAAAGGTGATTTCCAGGTCTTCCAACGGTTTGATAATTGAGGAGCTAGTATTTAGTTTAATAATCATTGTATAACTTTTTCTAACCTTTAAACAGCTTGTTCTGAGAAAGATGTACCTTTTTCTTTTATTATTTCATTCAGGCCAATATCATATTTAATACGATTACAAAAAATGCACTGTCCTTTGAGGATGTTCTCAGGCTGACAACGCTGAATAAAATTATTTAAAACAAACAAACAATTAATTCCCCTTAGCATCTAATTAACTGCGTTCATTACTGTTTAAAAGAATAAAATGTTACTTGGGAGAAGACGACGGGAACAACATGCTTCCCAACTTGTGAACATGAAGTTGGCCTGCTGGCAGTACATAATCGCATGCTGAGGATTGAAGATTGGTAACACATTTATAATCCAGTATTAACATTCTCCTTGATGAATGATGATACACGCGCTGTAACTCCATACAGGTTGAAACTAATCTCAAATTATTAATAGTTTTGGCTTCATCCCGCCGGCTACCTTGAAGTGCCACTGAAAGCCATGTCAGAATTGATTGTATATATGCATAGCATACTATGAGAACATCTACATGTGGTCGAAGTAGATACTCTCCGGGGATTAATTCTATGTTCCTTTAACCAGGAACAACTGTTTATGAATTAATGAATGCATGAATGTTCTGTATCTGTAGGCACACTCATTCTGCCAGCAGGTTGGTTGTTAAGTTTCCCTTTTCCAAAAGCAGCATAACCACTTGAGTCACGATTATCATTCAGCAAACGTTATCAATTGTTTTAAATCATACGACTGAACATCTCATGTATTTAGCCTAATTGAGAATGAATTGCAGGTCGCCGAGATATTTCGGTTCAACATAAATGCTCAACAATTGATCCATGGCTTGGAGAGAAATCAAGGAAACATCTGACCATGGAATTGGTCATCCCGATTGCACTATATAGCTGGGTTAATTACCTTGATTATTGTAGCATTTGAACTGGACACTATTATTTGTCCTATGTAATTATATTTTGTTGACATTAGAATATGGTGTTTTATTATACACGCATTGCTCTGAAAACAACGTATCCAGAGTGATTTAAGCATAGTACATATTTCACTAGTGATTTACATGGGGTTGTCATGGCAACCAATCTTTTTTTACGAAGATTACCGGTAAAATTTAAATTCATGGCTCGATTTGTTTCTATTTTCATGATTGAAAGCATCCATATAATATACGGGAAGAGCGATTTCTACGAAAAGAGTAACTGAAAAGAGGGGTTTCTTTGTCTCACATGTTCTCGGAATTAGTTCTTTTTCAAACCGTTTTACTCATCTGTAGAGTTCTGTCCACCATCTCTGGAGGAGGTAGTATGTGGTTTGTGAAGGTATCTGGGGTGAAAACGTGATTTTGAAGCCTTTTTTAAAATTGGGATCTCCACACTCTATTTATAGCCTGGGAAAGCTCCCACAACCTACTACGTTATTTCCAGGGGGACCTAACTACATGCAGAGGAGTGGGAGAGTGAAGAGGGGAAGGGAGAGGGTGGGGGTATTGGAGAGGGAGAGGGTGTAGGAGGGGGAGAGTGAAGGAAAGGGAGAGGGTGGGGGGGGAATAGGAGAGGGGGGGAGGGAAAGACAAGGGGGCGGGAAAAGAGGGGAGGGAGAGGATGCAGGGGAAGGGAGAGAGGGGAAGGAGAGAAAGCGAGGAGGGGAGCATGAGGAAGAGGGGAGGGAGAGGGTGGGAATCGGAGATGGGGTTGCGAGAAAAAAACAGCTATGAGAGACAGAGAAGATGGGGAGGGAAACGAGGGAGAGGGGGAAGTGTGGGGAGAGAGGGTGACCGTCCGAAGGGCGGGTACTTTGCTAGGGTATAATAAATCTGTTAACTAACTCGTTGGTTTCAGTCGCTTAGAATATTGCACTCGTTGTTACGCAAATCATGCAATATTCACGCTCCTTCAACCAACACGTTAGTTAACCTGTAATGTGTATTTATTCAGAAACGTCCTCCCATCTTTACCGTAACAGCATGCAGAATGTTCACGAATACGATAGTATATTGAATCAGAGAATAGGTATCATAATCTATGGTAATTGGATATTCTGTAATTAAAGTTCCCGGTCCACTATGTTATATTTCATCAGAAAAGACTAAGTTTATGTCAGTTTCATTCTACGTCAGTGACAAATATGTGAAAGGGATAAGCAACTACATAATAAGGTATTGAAAAGCATCTTTATTTACTGAAGCAATACGCTCACAAATACACAGTATGCTTTTTACACAATAACGGCTGAATTCAGGCATTGAATAACTTCCCACTCCTATGGGGTGAACATCATTCAGTAGAATACAATATTATAAACTAGAATAAGTAGTAGTTCATAAACATTTGCATTCCAGTGAATGCTTGAATAGAACATGAATTGATGTATGACCATTCCATAGTCTATTCAATTTCATTTACCGCGCGACTCCATAGGTTATATAGTCCCATGTCGCAGGAAGTGTCTAGGTGAATATCATAAATAACTGTACGCTGTCAAAATTAATAAAATGAACATAAAAGCTCCTTGCATACAGATCGTAAGACAAACGTCAGAAAACGTAATAATAATACCGAAGCTTTGAAATAAAATTTGATAGATGTCTTTTCTTTATTTTTATTTAGTTGTATCCTAGATAATTAGACAGCCGCCATCAAATTGATTCATTGAGAAACATTTTCCATTCACGCATAGGGAATTGAATTGGCCACGGTAGAGATATTCAACAATAAATTAGGTCATTTTAATTTAAATTAAGTTTATGGTTAGTTTTTAGCATGCACAGAAAGGAAACACTTTCTGAAAAGGCGGAGCAAGCACCATTACTGCCGACCTCAGACAATCAAATAATAAAAGATAAACAAATATTGCACTCGTCAACTGAATATATATATTAATAAAAATGGGAGACTTGCTTAATAAACCGACATTATGCATTATCCTAGGCATCATTTCTTTTCAATTTAAAGTGTTTTTGATTCTTTAAAGATTGGTCAATATATGAGATTTTATGGGAAATATCTTCAAGTATGGGAAATAGGTTAGTACAATTGTATACGTCGTCACAGAGCAGGGACAATTATAGACGTCACAGAGCAGACGTCATCTTTCAGACTACGCAAGTCTGTTGATGCCGCTACAGGCATAGGCATTAGAACTTCAGATTTCTCTTATAGACACTATCGTCATTTGGACCAATATGGCCGTAGGTATTCACATTTTAATTATCTGAATAACATAAGACACAGTAACACGTGGACATAATCAACACGGTAAAGTATAGTTTTCTGAGTACGGCTATCCCAGCTAAGCCGACCAAGAAGTATTCTTAAACTCAACTCACGGATCAATTAAACTCACCGAGACACAACAGAGAATAGACGATAAAAACGAACGTTTTTTTAAACTATACATGTACTTTCATAAAAGGGCATCTGTAACATATTTGGTTCGGTGTATCTCAGGATGAAAGTCCTACAGAAAATTGGAGTTAATTATCTTTTTAATAACTCCTATATTTTGATCAAAACTATCTTTAAGAACTAAAATCTGCTTGGAGTGTTTTACTTGAAATGATTTACTAGGCGAGCCGTCCTGTAATCCGCTCTTAGTTGTACGAATGACAGGAGGACAGATTTGTCCAGACCAGCCTGAAATAAAAAATATACCACGAATCAAGATAGCAGACAAAGCAGTAATTAATATTGGCTTGGTGGGAGGTATTAAAAAGGGTGATACATAATTGTAGTTGGGAAATCACATGTTGAGCAACGAGATCGTTTAATTCACATTGACTGCAGTTATGTATACATGTGTGATTTTTTAGTATACGTTTGCACTGACAGCATCTTCTAACTCCTTATTGGGGATGTTGAAATATAGTTCTTTTTTATTTTATCAAAGAGACAATTTTGAGAAGTTTCTAGGTCGAAGGTCGTCCATGCTCCTGAAAATGGGTGTTATATGGTTTCCTGACAAAACAAAATATTATACTGCACAATCAGCTTGCAGTTCTGCATTGTTCCATGCGGTAGGAACCGAAGGCCTATCAAATAAATATTTTTTTACATTGTATCCCTCAATTGAGTTCAGATGAAACTAACATAAATCTAACTGCTGATATTTGATTGTTCCTGTATCTTTAGTTCATCTCTAAATTGTCTCTGATATAAATTGTGTAGGTTTTTTATTTGTTTTAAATGATTTCAGTGATTCTGGTGGAGGTGGCATTATATACCGTTACAAAGTAAATACTTCCCATTCCTACCAAATTTATATACATTCCATTAGGTTCTTTTTTTTATGTTTTGGGCAGGGGAGAGTGAAGAAGATGGGAGGGGGAGGGTGGAAGGAATCAGAAAGGGAGAGGGAGAAGAGAGAGGGTACAAGGGAAAAGAGGGAAGAGAAAAAGACAGGAGGAAGAGGGTGGGGGGAGATGAGAGCGGGAGATGAAGGGAGGGGGAAGGGGAGAGAGAAGAAGATGGGAGGGAGAAGAGGGTGAGAGGGAGAGAGAGAAGTGTGTGTGGGGGGGGGGGGGGGGGAGAGAAGAGGAGGGGAGAGAGGGAGAGGTATAGGGTAAGAGATTTCTATCGGGTACTATGCTAGTATTAAATATCTCTGATTACTAGAGTTGGGTAATTTCAGAGGTCGTTGTGGCTAATTGGCTAAATGAATCCGAAACCTATTTGAACCGTGAATACACAGAAGGCAAACATTAATATTTAATCAGATCAGACACCTCGGGTCCAATTACAGTGGCTCCCAAGTGAGATGTATTGTGATGAGGCATGCCGGGCTTGTTCATGTAATAGCGGTCAATATTTTTCACTTAATCATACTTTTCTCATCTCTCGGTGTCTCTCTCGGTGTCTCTCTAAAGATAGCAGAGGCAGAGATACAGGCAGAGTTAGAGAGTTAGAGAGAGAGAGGGGGAGGGAGGGAGAGATACCATACCATGCCCTCCTCAACAAAACTAGGCCCACCATAGGCTTACATATGTAAAATCGCATTCGAGATTTGTGAGTACTAGAGTAGCATATGTTATCTTAGGTTTGAGGGCATACAAATTAAAATCCTACAGCAGCAAGTGCGTCGAACACCGTCAGACACAAATGGCGGTCTCAATGGCAATTCTTATGGCAACTCGAGGCGGTAAGACGGCTCTAGAGATCGCTCTCAGGTTGGAGTAACAAGTATATGGCCCCGCATAATAATTAGCTTTGGTGCAGACAACCGAGAAATGTTGCAGAGTACTTACCAATTGTTCTCCGGTACAAACTTGCTTTAGGTTATCAGGGACAACAACTAGAAGATTACAGAGGCCATGTAACGTGTCGAACAGTTGGGAAACCATGGGCACCTGGAAGTCCTTTACACATTTGCGGTACTCATTTACATCACATATAGCCAACATGGCGCCTAAAGATACAAAATCATACACACATTAATACAATGTTCATCAAATGCAGGTATTTGGTCCGACGTCCCTGAAGAACGGCCAAAAAGGCCCGAAACATTGGGCAATGTATAACAACCACACAGAATAAAAACCAAAAATCCAAAGTCCAACCGTAGCTTCGTATAGTGAGATCCCCTCAACACTGTTTATCAAATTGTCAGAGTGGAAACTCAATCGATTAAATAGAAAAGTATGATAAAAAAAACTATAAAACATTTGAAATTATTTCTAATGAAAAATGCAGTACTGATAGTACATCTTTTCAGCAGATACATATTTAATGAAACGAGCTAGACCGAAGCTACTAAAACATTCCGAGTTACTGACATCGAAACTTACAAGATCTACTTGTTCTTGAATACATTATCAGACTTACCCATGGAATTATACTGATATTGCAGAAGGTGGTCGTAGATCACACGGTGAAAACGAACGCCCAGTTCAGTCAACACAGCTTCCACATTTTTCCCGTCCAAACCAAATCTTATATTATCCAATTGACTATTGATATAGCGCACAACTTTAGCACAGGCCTGCAGAATGATAAAAAGAGTCTTTCATGTCCTAGGACAATAGAAGGGTTTTTTGACAAGTTGCTGTTGAGACTGTTGAGTGCAAAAGTGATGTTGCTTCCCACCAGGCACAGCATTGTCAATATGATAGAAACGCACGAGGAAGTGGCATGAAAGTGCTTTCCACATAGGTGTAAGAAAAATCTGTCTTTGACACACAAGCTATAGCGAGTGTTAAGATGACAAGACTCCACAAGACATCCACTTCCAACAAACCGCCTCCCAATGGTAATAATATATCTTTATTTGTCAAAAATAATCAGAAGGACAAATAGGAGCTGCACATCTGAATAGGTTCAGGACTTCCAGTACATGCTTTAAAAACAACAAAAAACAAAAAGATATATATTGTAAAATATATAGAGATGAGATTCACTTGAACGCTCTATTAAGAAAGCGTGATGTAACTCCAGGAAAGTTATTTCCTAAAATCGTATCTTATTTTTTTTAGGGTATTCTTAATTTTTAGGCACCCTTGATCTCCACTAGTGACACAACTTGATTTATACTTATACATAATTTTTAAGGTTTAGTTTTGCTAAGAGAAGGGAGCTGATATTAAATATAAATGAGACATGTGAACATCTCCGAGTGCTTAGATGAAACTGATTTATTAATTGAATCCTTCTCCTGACCCAAGGTTACCCTTGGTCGAGCCTGAGGCGACTCCTAGTAGATGTGTTTCCACTGTACACACTGACATAACAAAACCAGTAACCCTGTACTAGGAGACTGTTAGATCTATAATACAATAGATGAGATAACTACAGAGGGACTAAAGTCTCACATGGGGAATATAATTCTGTAATATAGAATCTCTATGCTGAGATATAAAGGTTGCGAAGGCCATGCCAATTTCTCAAGGAGTAGGAAGTAGAAATCAATTAGTGCAACCCATATTGTTGATGCGTTTTTAAGAGGATGCCTATCGGTTTATAACCCAAAACCAAAATGTCAGGAGATATCGAGACGGAAAGTGTTGCTATAACGATTTTTAACATAAGGAAAGTAAGTAGACAGTTGTTAATTTATTATCAGCTACTTTCCTACGGAATAAATTGTACAATGCCATAATTGTAACTTGTATTGTGACTGCCAAGTCTTAAAAACAAAAAGATTTCCTTGAAGTTGCATTTCTTCAACGTGCCAAGGCTAACCTAGCAACAGTGTCCTTATTTATCGAATCAAAACAGAGGACATAGGTGCCGTTACGTCATGTACGACGTCACAACAATAGAGTGTTTGCTTCATTACAGCGTTAGCACGAAGAGCGTTACAACGTATTTTTATATTTTAACATTTCCTTCCTGTAGAAAAATGGTGACATAGACGGTACAGAAATCGAACTGAACGGAACTGCGAAGTGGCAAATAATAATCGTTGCTACCCACCCCAGAAAACATTTGCAGTGATGCCTCTTCGTCTTCGGGTTTGAAGTCCGTTTTTTTCTGTTCGGTTTGAAGCAAATACTTGACGTAACCCATCATGGCACTCAGCGTCCTATCCAAATAAAATAAATATCATATTATACTAAATCTATACAGGTTGCCCACCATATTGGTCGCATACAAAGATGGGCATTAACATTCGGACACTGTGTTAGGATCAATCTATATGCAAATCAAATGACTATCACTTGATTACTAAATCCACTAAGTAAAAGTGAGACTCTCCATAGTGTATAAGATTCGGTTAGACTCAAGTCATGTAATTACTAAATTGATATTTAAATTAGATTCGGGGTTCGTAAGAAATCAAGACAAATGTATAGAAATTCGTGCATGGAACGGTGTATATCGCACAGGATAATTTTCTGAGTCATTAATTTATATCTTGATATATGTACATACAAACAAATCAAATCAGTAGGCCTCTTTGATACAGAATTTGCGTGCAATGTGACAACACTGAGATAGACCAGATCATATTAAATTAATACGGACTTAAGTCCCACTGAGTATATAGGATGTATAACTTAAATATAAATCACCTGTCAAGGCCCATATCTAATTTATTTTCCATGGTTTCCATTACTTCTCTCTTCTTCGTCAGACACTCAGTGTGTTTAGGCGAGCCGCTACAAAAACAATGTGATATATAATCAATAAGAGAAAAGATTGGAGTGTTATTCTAATTTATGTTTGCACTGGCAACAGGTTTTCAACAGTCACTATTTGTTTCCGGGGATTTTGAAATAAAATAGTTTAGATTTCTTAAGAATTTTAAGTGGCTCTAACTTTAAAAAAAGAAAAGAGGCTTATGGTCTGGGTGTTTTATTAGAACAAGGAAAGGATCATAATAGACGGTGAATAGCTAATTGGCAGATGGGGATTAATCGAGGAGGTTGTAGTTTAATCATAGGCCAATCGGGCCATAGGCCAATCGGGTCATAGGCATGAAACTTTCAAAACTTACTAATGGACCATCAAAACAAAATAGATGCATCAGAAGCTAAGTTTGGCTCGTGCAGTGATAATTTCGAAAATTCGATGATTTTTTTTCTTGAAATTATCGCTGTGTACGAGCATTTACAAAATTACCGCTTACGTAAATCGATCACAAAATAATAATTCAATCCATAAACCAAAAATAAACGCCACAGTGAAAAAGAGAACAACCGTCAAAAGGACACCTATGACGGGTGGACACATTAATATAAGACATGCAATAATATAGCATAACGCAATTCCCTATCAAAATGAGCCTAACTTCATGCAGTAGGCGATTATGTTTATACTAGGTGGCATGTATGTGCCGTCGGTTTCGTTTGTTGTCAGCTAGGTGGCAGCCCGCTAATTACTTAACTAGGTTACTAGAAACTAACATATTACTGATATGTGGGTTTCTTCTGCATACAAAGACTAGTTCATCTCATAGTTCCCAACGTAACAACAATTTAACAAAGCGATGATTTTTTTTTCAATCGTTACTTGATTTTATCTACATCTAAAGAATATTGATCATTAGGAAATCCCAGGGAAATCGAAAAGGTGGTTGACGTACAAATGCGTTTTGTTGGTTTTATTTAAGTAAATGCTCAACGCTTTTTGGTATACCTTAAAGAGCGGATAATTCAGTTTTATATACTAATCTCATTGTGTCCCGATGATTAAGAACATGTATACAGAAGTGCTATATCTATGTTACTGAGAGAAATATAATATATCACAGGGAAAGCCGTGTCCGGAATCATACTAGTTCCATGAGTAATTCTCCGATTTCACCTAAAGACATAAAGACTGGTGGCATGAACATTTAATCTAAAAAAACAGGAGATGTGACTCACCTGACAAGGGGGAGAAGGTTATCACTGAATTGTTTCTCAAACAGGTGGAACATGGTATTAGCTTGTCCGACAACATCAAAGAAATATATCTCGGGCTCTGTTTTGGGGTCGGATAACGGAATAGCTAAAAGAAAACACATACAATTCAGCCAATCTGTTCTAGGCAGTGAACGAGGCGGAAATATATAATGAGAGATGATTCAAGAAGGTAAAGAATTATGACGAATATTGAAAAAGTAATACTGTTGAATTAAAGGAGACCTTACCTTGCAACCCGAGTTCTAATGCATAGTCTATGTGTTCCATACACAGGTAGTGCACAAGGACATCAAATATACGGGCAGAGTGGTTTGGTAACTCAGAACGACTAGAGAGCTGAACAGAATACAGTATGTCATTAAAACACGTTTTAAATGAGATTGATAGATAATGAAACAAAGGTCAAACTGTCTATTATAACAAATCTCAAATGTAACAAATCCCAAAGGAAAACGGTATGTACAAAATAGACGGCTTTAGATGAGAATGGTATGATAACTAAGAAAAGATGTCATACAAAGATAGTTCAGGGTGAAGTGTTAGGGACAAAAATTGAGACTCACAACTTGACACCTTTTGAAGCCTAGCTTTGACTCTTGAAGGAGATTGATTGCCACTTCTTGAGACAAGAAAGTTTCCCCTCCATAGTTGAAAATTGTGGGACCCAAATTGAGGTTTGCTTTGGCGCCGATAACAGCTTGAATCTCACGTCTAATTTCATGGCCTCGAATTCTGTAAATCAAATTTTATCATCCCAATATTTACCGGTAGTTAGAAAATATAGAAAGCGTACAATTTCACTACATAGCACCGACGACGTCTAGAACGAAGACATTCAAATGAAAATTTTAGGAAACACAGGAACATACCCTCCAGAAGTGATTTGTTTCTTTTGGTGACTTTTGCTGTCATAATACCGTTGCATTATATTAGAAGACTTCTCGTTAAGGAATTTTTTCTCGTCGCTGGAAGAAGAGGATAAAGAAATTGGTAGGAAACAAAAATCATCACGATCTTAAGACATCTTTTATTTTGGCCCCATTCACGAAAGATATTTAAAAAAACGAAGTGCCTATTTATTCCCTAATGTTTCCTGTGAATGCCACTCCATATATATGTGTCATATTGCTGAAACCCAGTTCAGTCTTTAGCAATTTCTTTCGAAGTATGCGTGAAAGCACTTAAACATGCATGTATATGGATGGAACTTAATAGGATAAATCTCAGTTTACGAGTAATTCAGTTTTTCGTCAGTGTCCTATGCTGTCTTGAAGTAGGTTTTAAGTGGGAAGACTCAAGTTCTCGAGTAGTTCTATATGCTATGCAATTCCTATAAAAAACAGATAGAAAACCAATAGTCTGCATGAAACATTCTCTTATTTTATAGGTAAAAAGTTCCATCCGCCTGCTGTTTCACAGGAACTTACTGTATGTAACGGTCAAGGTATCTTTGGAAGATTGTACGCGTAACTTTGGTGAGGAAACCGGCATCATTACTCATTTTATAGGATGACAGATGCTGAGACATTTTGATAGTCCTGAAAAGAAAAATAGAAGTTTTAATTTGCCTCCGTACACTAAAAATTCAGGTACAGACTACCACATACATGCTTGTTGTTGGTGTTGTTACATTTCATATTATATTTCAATTTAAAATGTTACATAGATATCAGGTCATCATGATTAGACATACTTACTTGGAATAGAGAGTAAACAAACTTTGGAGATATTTTTCTAGGTCATGCGTTTCCCCGAGTGTTGTACGAATATGTTCCTGGAAAAAAAACAAGGACATTATTTTTCATTAATTGCTTAAACTATTGAGGTAGTGAGCCTTAGATCTACCAGGGGGTATAAATCTCCCTGGTTATACAATAGTATGTATAATGTTATATTCATCCAATAATTGATTTTTTGATAATGTATTGTGCATCGCATTACCTACGAATGAAAAACTTTTTATCTATAGAAAGAACAGTACTGCAATAGAAATTATTTCTTTTCAACGACGTTGAGACTTTTTATCTATAGAAAGAACTTACCGATAATTTTCCATGGTAAATGTTAAGGACAAATTTGGACATAACCATTTCAGGATTGTTGAATACTTCACAGATAAGAGAATTCGTTCGTGCACATAATGGTGGAATGTCTTCAAATACATCATGCCTCACAAAAGCATTCTGAAATTAAAGAGCAGTGTGACACTTCAAACGTATGAGTACGGAAGCAACATCGACACAAGAGAGGTCTCAACACCATAAACGGTGTTCTGAATCCCTTCACATATCAGAGGAAAAAAGTAAAATCAACGAAACCGATCGCGGTTTCTCTTTTCTGCGCTCTACCTACATTTATCATCTGAACCTTTTCCAGATTTGATTTTGACAGTCCCATGATAGTAAAATCATTAAAAATCCTGTTATAATTTAAATTATTGCATAGGCAAACAGGGGGAACCTATACTACCAAAGAGATATAAAAATAGGAGATAAGTAAAATTAGTGAGCCTCTAACCGATTTTGAATAGAGAGTATGTGAAGATTGTAACATTTATATTTAGAAGGACAGACTGGGGCAGCACTCCCCCAAATTTACTACTTATGTGATCATCGGCATTTTAACTGTACCACCGGAGCTAAGAAGAAAGATACTCTTCGGTGGACGAATATCGGTATGTAATTCAAACAAAACTATATGGTCCAAATAATAGGGGTTCGTTGTATCCTTAACATCTTTAATATTTAGAAATATTAATTATTCCTATATAAAAATGTACTTTATCAAAGGGTTATTTTTGAAAATAGTGGTATTATTTATAACATAACATACCCGTTGACTCTCTTCAATGAAAGCATCAATGCATTGATTGTAGCCCTGAAAAATACAAGATTAGTTCAGCAATGCCACCTAACAGTGAATAATAACTATGTTTTACTAACATCATCTTACAGGATACAATGATGCCGGATAACATTTTGTTATCGAGGAATTACAGCAGTCGTCAGGAATTGTGATTTATTCTGATAATTAAATTGACATCACATTGTCCCTGAGTACAGAGATACAAATATAAACATTATCGGGAACCTGATATTAAATTGGGAGTAACTGGCGAGAAATGTGTAGCCTCTCTCAATAGTGAACTTTCATTATGAAAAGGCAAGCTTACCTTAAAATGAGACAAAACGTTTGTAATGCGCTTCATCTTCTTTCTATCCCCTTCATACTGAGCTTGCCTGAATTCTTCGATGAGATCCCTTTCTATTTGGTCGTACTTAGCTAGAGGGCAGTAGAAAATAGTATAATTAAAAGTTTTAAAACGTATAATAATGATAAAGTCTGTTAAAAGGGGGTTATAAGAGAATGATAATCTGTGGGTTAGATAATTATATTCTCACCTGATATGCGTTCTCTGGCTTTATTAAACCTGGAATTAATCATTCAAACCATTATCAACTAATGAGGTTATAATAAAACTATTCATTACAATAAAAATATTCATTGTTCATTTAAAGGTGCACGAGAGACTACAGAGTACGAATAGTACAGATTTTTATCGACACCACAAATCCCAAACATATATACAAGTTCAAGTTTTACCAGACTATATAAAATCTTTTCTAACTAAGTCATTGACCAATAATAACAGCTAGTTTATACATACTGTGGTCCCGCGGGAAGTTCTTGTGCTATCAGATACAATTTCTGTATAATATCAGCCGCGATCTGCAACTGTATTGGAAATGGCATACAGCAACTCTTAGTATTGACAGTCAATTCTTGATATGCACATTGATGAACAAAATATATTTATAAAAGTGGAGACCGAGTGGAAACTCAAATGAGCCCCAATTCAATATGCTATACATATGCTATGTATATTGTGTGTATTCGTATGGATTTGAATGTAAATTGTGTGGTGAAACCGACGAAACCCAACCCACAGTTCGAATCACTCTCATGCTATGCTAAGCGGCTGCCGGATGTTTGAATCTGGTCAGGAAAAAAAGCTTCTAGCCGCACCCGCGTGTTATATCTAATTATCTGACGTGTCTTCGTTTTATTGAAACTATTTATATATTATAAGTATGTATTGGGATCTATAGGAAAACACGCTATAATCATCTTATCTTACGCGGCATTATTATAATGGTAGGCAAAATACGATAGAAGACGTACCCTAAATGGATCTGTGAAAATGCCACTTTGGAGGGGTCCATCATCAAGGAACTCTGCAAAATACTTCATTAATAGCTGAGCCTCTGCCGCACGAGCCCGGGGAGTGTTAACCCCTTCAAGTTGATCGCCCAGATGGACTACTTTCGTGGCAACAAAATTGATCCTCTCATCAAGTTCTTGAAAATGAGCGAAGGCGGCCTATAAAGAGACAGGACAAATGTCAGTAACACTTGAAAGAATTCCAGTGATATGAATCAAGATCAGTTAAGAGCAGAAGAATTGGAATAGTTTGGTGTGTTAAGTCTATTTTGGAAATCTCGTTTTCAAGCGATCAAAAAGTCATACCTGATTATGTTTTTGGAGCTCGCCAACTCTCAGCCAATGGGCTTTTTCTTCGTCCTTGCAGGCGCTCTCAAGTTTTTCAACTTGCCTTTGGATCTGTACGTTCATATCTTTCAGCTCCCTAATAGTCTGCTCGAAAGCGGCGTGCATCGTAACTGGTTCGAAGTCTGCAGGCTTGTTTCGAGCAACACCTCCACTAGTACGCCATGCAAGTCGCTCAACAAATTCTTCAGGATCGAAGGGATCCTGAAATGAAAGAGTAAACAGTTTGATTATTATTAACGTGCTATTCAAACTATCCCAGTGAGATGGAATTACCTCGGAGGAGCGGTCTCTGCTGTATGACTAATTGGCTATTTTATGTATTATAAATCTAGTTGTTACTGAACTGTATATGTTGTATGTTTATGATGATTATCACAGGGACGATTGGAAGACCTGCTTATAGCAGAAACTGTAAACTCATTTCTTAGGAAATTAAAATTAAATAATGTCTTAATTGAAATAACTTTGCAATAATAGAAGGCATCCGGAGCGGGTGTTTTTTTAAAAAAATTAATTAATTAAGCACAATTGGATATTAACTGTGCTCTCTAAGTCTAAACATCATGCATGATTACCAGTATCTAACCTTTATACCGTTACTGGTGCTTAGGCCAACAGAAATATGTGTATTTCCTACTTAACCCCCCCCCCCCCCCCACCTTACCTAGAAAAACCTTCCCCCACCTAAAGAAATGTTTGACCATGCCTGAATTTATTTTTTTTTTTTTACAGAAAAAGCTAGTAAGAGCAGGACAACGTACAGGTTTTCCTATAAGCGAGGAATAGTCAAAAGCACATTTCCCTTGTTTAAAACAACTAATGTTATAAAATAAGACATTTTTTTTAGTTTGGTCTGGACATTTTATTGGTCCCAGGGTCCTGCAGTCTGTTAGTCAGACTATACTGATAACTTTATCTGCTAAGCATACCCGAGGGGATTATATATCATCAAGTTAGATTTTTTATTGGTTTAACTTTTGGTTTGTTAAATCTTTGAGTGTTTGACTTTGTCGAAAGGGGTACCGTAGGCCTAGATATTTCGAATGAATTTAAAAGATTCAATATTATTTCGAGAATAATACAAAATAATATTAAATGGAAACAAACACTAGGGAAACCTGGTAGGGTAACTAGGGAGACCGGGTAGAGTGACTAGGGAGAACGGGTAAGGTGACACGGGGACAGTGGGGGCGGGTACGTTGACGTAGGCGGGCCGAGGTAGACCGATGTCAACAAGGCAGCGGAGCAAAAGTGAGTACGGTACCTTAGCCGAAGCCTATGGCTATGCCTATGACTGGTTGTGTTTGAGAGCCCTTAAATTCAACTGAGAATAAATATTTACGCCTACCTGTCGAACCTCCTGAATAGACATCTTGGATTCTTCTCAGATGTATCCAAAATTGAAAATGTCGTTAAATATGTACTATACCGGGAAAAATATACCCATGACAAGTAAGTATTTTCGTCAGATGGGCAGTACCGGAAGACGGAAGTGCTGTTTACACTGCAGCAGAGTAAAGAGAAATATTCACCGAGGGAAGATACACTTCATAACACTGCCACCTGGTTTAACGTTGACATTACAGAACGAAAATCTCTGGAGTTGTACCATATATTTCAGAAGTTTGTATGAATTTTTGCCTCAGATAATTACATGAAATTCCCATGTTATTCTCACCCCTGTGCCCTGTTTGCACTTTGGACTTGGATGAATGCGTGCGGCAAATATTACTGGGGGCGCTCGGAACTACAAAACAAGCAAGATGGCTACTTCAGATCAAAACGTCAACATTTACAGTTAATGTTTACATTATTATGCTCCAACATGCCTAAACCATTGACTATTGTACATACATCAACACTTGAAGTTCAAAAACTATAATCTATGACTGCTAGACTTTGGATTACTGGATATTTTGGTCATATTTCCTAAATGGTTTACACTTATTTGACAGCGATTTTGATGAAATCGACCCACCTCGGTCCTCGGGAGACAAGTGACAACGTCAGCGCCTGGTCAGAATTCAACATGGGCGATCTATAACGTCCCTCAGATTCATATTGCAATTCATAAGCTATACCATGGCAGACCTTTCACGTGAATTCAACTAAATTTGGATTCATAGGTTGATAACATTTCTGAGTTTGGGGTGCACATCCCAAAAATATGGCAGCAAGTGGCAGTGCCGCAAAATCCACGAGTAGCACTGGGACTGGGAGTGATTTGCCAAGCAAATCCAACCTTCCATCAATGGCAATGCTACCCGGGCAGATGCAACGACAACGGGGACAATTTACCGTAGCCTGGAAACAATGCAATGTTTGTCCCAGGGAGAGGAGTCCTATCTTCAAATCCCCCAGACAATTTTGTGAACACTTAAGAGATTTCCATTGCACTCGAGAAGGGGGGTCATTCATTTGTAAATACGGACCTCATGGAGTTTGTTCCTCCCTCCCCGTCGAAGGCGTAAATGATCAAGATTATGAAGACCATGTAGCCAGAGATCATGTTGCTGAAGCCAGTAAGTAAAATTTGGTCTTACGATTTCTGGATTAATTATGGCAGGACATTCCTTCCCAACCTGATTCTAGGGAGGGGAGGGGGCGGGGCAAGCTCCCAATTGAAGCCCGCTTAGTAGGCTTTGATTCCCTGATAGATGGATGGAACAGTGGTCAGCATTGCAAACTATAAATTTAGTAGACACAACAAATGGTGGCATGCATTTACTTCTCAGTTGCCGTCCTCTACCCATGTTTTAAAACCAATCCAAATTTTAATCACTTGCCTACCAATTTAAAAGTTCAATAGGTGAGGTGCTGCCATTATAACAGTCATCAACGCCGGGTCCCCATTTTTTTAATGCAAGGCAGCTGTCCATTTCTTCTTGGGAGTGGTACCCTGTCTAGAAAGAAGATTCAATATGTATCCTCATTCTCCCTTATAGAATCAACTGCATTGTAATATTACTCCTAACTCTAGGCAGAACACATGTATTAGGTATTTCTCTCTCCTCACCTTGTGCAACGTTATCCATTACATACAACTTGTGAATTTTCCATTTGCAGTGCGATCCACTACTTCTGTTAGGAGTTCAGGATCTCGGGAAGAATCAGATTCTTATGCTCGAGTAGAACCTTCAGTGGTCCAAGATCAGCACAAATGGACTATGTATATGTCAAAGGTCAACTTACCAGCTGCCTTAAATGATCCGAGGCTGACTCGGCGGGAGACCGATTTTTTCAGCAAAACGTGGGGCGAAGCATTTACTGACCGAATGGATGTCAAGCCTTCATCACACTTACCTGACATCACCAAGGAACATTTCCGTAAATACCTCAAAATGACTACCAGCGTGAGTATATTGCATAATTGGCTAAATCCTCCACATATAAAATGCGAAGAATGAATCAACCTTTCTATAAATGAATAGAATAGTTACACACAGCTGCAAAAGACCCAATTGTTGCAGATACTGTCCCCGTATCAACACTAGTGGATACATCCTGTGCCGTGAAACCAATAAACAAGTACCCTGCCACAAATTTGTGAATTGCCAGAGTTCGAATCTTATCTACCTCATCACATGCACACTTTGTAATATCCAATACGTGGGCCAAACCAAGAATACAATAGTTATGAGGTTTGGTAAACACCACGAAGACATCAGGAAAAATAATGACACAACAGTGGCGAGACACATGCACTCGTCACATCCTGATGTCACACAAAAGTGGGAGAGCATATCCATCTCCATCTTGAATCTCATTCGGCAAAACTCTGACTCCCAGGAGGCCAGGAATGAGAGAGACAAGGAGGAAAGGAGATGGATAGCTAGACTTAAATCACTCATTCCACGCGGACTAAATATTTTGGATTAAAATATCCGGTAGAACAATCTCAATCACATACACGTTTAAAATAATGTTCTTATCAGCATTGAGGGAGGTTCTATCAGGCTACGGATGCCCCTATAAGGCATCTCGGACACAGGTCCTACCACTATTTCCATCTAACCCCACACCAGCACCCAACAGTTCTATCTGGGGGGAACAACCTGGAGCCTACCATTAAGGTAGGTGTGGGCTGGTTTTGATAAATAATCAAAACCACTCACCAAAATCACTATAACCCTCTTTGGATGACTGTCCACTTCTCAATAGTATCAGCCCCACACTACTTGTAAGTATGTGGGAAACACATTCCCACCTGAGGGATACCCATCCCTATTAGGTCCTGAGTTATTATCCTTATATTAACCAAAGTGACCAAGCTAGCGCCTGATGAGACCCTTGGGGGTCAAAACCACAATTACCAATTAGCAGGAATTAAGCTGGAAAACTCTAAAATCTACATATGTGGAACATTCCAGATACTAATTATGCATATATATTATCATAATTACTTAATTTCCACCCCAAAACTTAGCATAAACAGAGATATATAATCTGTTGGAGGCTATTTTGGGCTTACCTGGATACTGTTGCTCTGCAACAACTCCAGGTTGCCAACTGACACCTATTGAACCATGGTAACACAACAGTGTTACCAGGTGAGCCAGGTGGAACGTTCCACTGAGCAGCGCATCGCTCAGTTGTGGTAGCGCAGTCGGTTGACACACATGTTAACCATCTTTCTATAAATGAAATGTTGATAGTAAATCAACATAATGTTAAGCACTGCATTCGATGCCTCATGTGTTGAACTGAAGGACAACCCACTTCCTCCAGCGAGGTTTATACAATTTATTTAGCTCCACGATTCCACTTAGATTATATCATTAAAGACATATTGTTCTAACGGTTAAACCTGTTATTGGTCATATCACATACTTCATATAAGTTACAAACCATTCTTTAACTCACCTGACGGGCCCAATTATTTGGAGAAACATATTATTTTCCTTCAGCGGGAGGCCACTAAGCTGGCATATAGCCTTATAGATATGTTTCTCCTTTTAACTTTCACAACTATCCTTTAATCCAATCAAACTTGTTCCAAATTCTTGGCACTAAAGATTGTGTTATCGTCTATTAATCATTAATCTTTTTGGGTGGATAGACGTCGGCGAATGATCGCTATCATTTGGTCCAGTATCTTTGAAATAAAATAGATTTATCCCTCTGAAATTCTATTTTGCTGAAAACTACATGGACTAAATCAACAGACATGGCGCTAGAATAACCCACCCGAATATATCACCTGTTTACCCATTGCAAAGTAGTGCCATGGAGCAAACAAATTTTGTATTTAATATTCTTTTTATTCAGACTAAAACATTATGTATTCTCAGCGATTGCTGACTCTTATAAATTCAATTTATACATAGAAAAAAGGGAAAAAGAAGTTGTAATCCATATAATGAAATAAACGATGAAATGTGCTGTTGTATTCCACAGCGTGCCTGCGTGGTCTGGGCGCTGATAATCCAATTATCCCAAGCAGCTGCTGTATATAGCAGTGCAGAATGTATACATCAGTAATATGTTTCGTACTACTAGCTATAAAAATAAGGACTGATAAAGGATCAGCCAAGAAATCGATCAATAATGTCAAGTATTTTACCGTATTTCAAAAGTTACTTTTTTATTAAGCACCATCCCCACAAGACAGATATATGTGTACGGCCGCTCAAGTGCACACCAGTCCTACGTCTGCTAGATGTAGGATTATTTTTCTAAGAGAACAATCTTTCCTAGCTATCGATAAAATCCATAGTTATAACATTTTGTCTAGATTAGAATAAAGACAGACATGACATTTTAGGCAGAAGAATTTTCCCCCGCAATTATCCGTAGAACTGCTCGTTACGAAGTTGTGCTTGTCATTAGGTACAATGATTTTCTTATCGCAGTCTTAACAGGATAACATCGCAGTCCTAAAAATGTTACATCGTTGTTAATCGAATATATATGCTGAGTATTGTGTTTTTTCAGCGACAAAAGGAGCACGAAAAAAATTCTTTAATCCCAGGGATGGATGAAAACTTACCTCAGGATGAATTCCCTCTACTACGCGCTCGACTGCCTCATCGTATGTTTTAAAGTCCTATTTACTTTTTGATGATCCATGTGTAACTTCGATTATTGTTAACGAGTTCATATACCTCTTAGTCGTTACGGAATACATTATTGCATGTATACGTATACCCAAGTATTTTTGTGATGTATCGCTCATAGCCACCCAAAAATTAGTTTAATGTGGTGTTCAGTTGCTAACTGGTTAAAATCCACTCACTGGAAATATTGTGACTATTGATGCTGTGAAGAGTCCTTTAGAATGCAGTTTTTATAAGTTTGCTTGCGTAGTGTGGATTGTCCTACCATTTCGAACCAGTCTGGCCATTCACCAATGACTGTTAAGCTTGGAATACCTTTAATCTAATATAGTGAACTTCATCAAATTAGGCTTTTAATGTTTCGGGGTATGTGTTTGGGTTATGCCAAACTAATACATAGTAGAGGAAGGACGCAGAGATGTGTACTTATTGGGGGTAAATGGCAAACTTATGCATTAATTTCGGAATTGTCACATGCTCGTTTGTAACAAACTGTTTGTTTAACATTCATGTCTGCATTATTTTCTAGCGAAGGAACGTTTTGAAGTCGAAACAATCCCTAAGGTATGTGGGTATCAATTAGTATCCCCATGAAATGAAATACATTATCCATTTTTACGATCTTTCTGGTAGTATAATCAAAATGTATTACTTAGTTAGATTGGTACATATTTTAATATATTTTTGTTTTCATTTGAGGCCTATATTGATATGTATCTTGTCGGTGTTCCAGATGTTCTTGTCGACTCACTTCTCCCTTGAAAACGTGGACACATTTAATGCAGTATTCCCATGGTCCCATATAGAATATTCGCAATCTCAAGGTGGTCAAAATCGACAATCCTCCAAATTATTACAGGAAAAGGTATACGCTTTGTTCATCAACAGAAGTTTATAAAATAGAGTAATTTATATATTTGAAACCAGAACTTTACGGTATATACTAGAAATAAAGGAGTTCCCATAGTATAGTGACATACATACTTATTCCACTTCCATCTAGAGAAAGATGATATTCCTGTTTATTTGTGCTGAACAAAAATGAACCTAGAATTAATTTCATTTTCAGCTATCTCATTATCTCGATTTGGTGGAAGTCCAAATTGCTCAGCAAATTTCCCTTCGTTCAGATGCCTTTTTCCATGCAATGTCTTCGCATGACATACTTGAAGAAAGAATGAAAGAGACCTGTTCTACGATACGGACTTTGAGGTTCTTTATAGATAATTTAAATTATTGCTCTGATTTTTTTTATTTTAGCATGTAATAAAAATCACTTCGTGGTTAAAATTCTTATAGGAATAATGTTAATCTAATCTTTAACAAGTCTATGATTTTATAGTTCATTACATAGACTGTTGTGTATTTATGTATTCCCATTTACTATTCTTAGGGATAAAATCAGATTACTGGACAGTCGTCTTGCGAAAGGACCAATAAAAATCATAAAAGAGACAAGGACCAGGGCGAATTACGTGATGCTATACAATAAGGTAGATGAACATTGAAAATATATATAAAGATTTTTATTCAAGTTGATCAGTACAGTTACACGAAATGGACAAATTAAAAATATAGTGTATGGAGTTGTTCCCAGGGTATCAGAAGATTGGGTAATGACTTCACTACCCCAAATTCTTGTGCTCCTCGTAATCACCTGAGAAATCAAAAGAGGATGGAGAGTTGTATTTGCATAATTATGTAACGACTACGAGGATGTTACTCCATTCTATCTATTAGTTTAGCCCAACCTAAACAACCCCAGACTAAAATTCACCCGCACACCCACCTAGACCTTTTAGGGAGTAGCATTTTCTCTTTCTATCGACACGTCTGGTGTGGATTTTATATTTACTTTGTTTTTGAGTAGCTTTGATCCCTAGAGACTAGTGTAGCTAGACACAGCAGTGGGTGGAAGACCATGGTTATTCTGTATTGAATTATTTTCATTAACTGTTAGTCTGGAGGTGTTTTAGTTACAAAATATCATGATTATCATATTTGTAATTTCTTCGCATTGCTTTCAGTTAAAATTAATGTCAACCGTACATCAAACACAACCGACGATTCAGATGCTTCTATCATCTAATGAGTATGTCGGGGCCCTAGATCTTATAGGAACTACGCAAGAAGTGCTCGCTCAAGAACTAGCCGGTGTTCACAGTTTTAGGTGACGATTATTCATTAATATTTATTTTTATGGGGATACCTTTGGGGAATATCTGTTGTTAATATTGGTTTAAAACTGAACAATGTCTCGTCTATGAAAAGACTCTTCATAAAGTGATCTTTGCTGCATATATTTGTTAATATTGCATATTTTTACCTCGGGTATTTTAATGGATTCTAAAATTTAAGTCTCGACGAAAATTCTCACTTCTTAAGATTTGTTAAAGGGAATGAATGAATGAATGAATGAATGAATGAATGAATGAATGAATAGTAAATTAGAGTATTACATTTTTTATTTACTCACAGGCACCTTGGCTCACAATTAGCAGAGATGGAGAAACTAATCGATAAAATGATCCAAGGAGACTTCGTAAAATATGTAACAGCTGACCTTAATCGACCTCATACTGAAGTAGACAAAGTAATGGAGGAAGTAAGACCCTTTATCTTAGGTCTTTGAAATCAATATATTCCCCCCGATAATTGAAATTTATTTGATATGATATATCATGAATCTGAATATATCGTCCAAATTATCACTGTAATCTGTATCAATATGATGCGTTACTTCTCTGTAGTGTTGTCGCTTATTTAAGTCGTATGTAACAGTCATCGCGTACGTACACGTATATGTCTTTGCATATTCAAGAATATTTGAAAGAATTATCGTTTAGCAGTCTGATTAATTCTTACTAACCGATTTTTATCATTTTATCCGCTTTCAGGAGCGATTGGTGTCCATTGTGCTGGGAATGATTAGGCAAAGAAAATTCAATCTAGTTGATGTTTATAGAGAAGAAGCCTGCACGACTATCAAAGCTACAATTAAACAGGTGTGTTTTCGATATTCATCTCAAGAATTTTTTCAGGGAAAGATGAACTCGACCCATGTAATTATTCATTTTTCATTTTCAAAATCGAGATATTAGTAAATCCCTATCAAGTAAGTAAGTCCGACTGAAGTTTCTGTATTTCATTCCTTGATATATCATATTAAGGCCCTTGAAAAACGGAGGGAATTGATGTTATTGAGGCATATGTATATATTCTGAGTAACGATCATTCGTACCTTGATGTAAATCACCGAAATACCATTACCAGAAGAAATCAGGGCCCTATTTTTAAATTAGACAAGCCAAAAAGTAATAAGATGCTAACATGCCCCCATTACTTTTAACAGGAAGATGCGAAAAATGCCTCACAAATATGGGTTTATAAATATAATCAAATCAGGAAAGCCATGAGTAAGGGGGTTCTGAGGCGTAGTCGGTGGAATTGGTTGCCCATAGAGGCCATGTTGGTCAGATCTTTGAAGGAATTTTTAAGGATGCCGCCTTATTATTAGCCCAGAATCATGCATCATTGGATGATTCATTCAATCAATCTCCAACCATTTCCATTGAGTCTGTTTCTTTTAATGGAACATTTATATACGTGACGTGTAAAGGATTAAACTTATTGAAAAGCCTGAACTTTTATATACCAAATTAATGAAGCGGCACAAAAAAATAACTTTCTGTTTTTATGCTTATATTAACATGCATTGTCAAAAGTGTCTGATGTAAACATTATTGTTTAGAAAAGTAATCATTTTGTATCAAGATATAATCATGTTATTACTATATGATCTACTTTTCTGATTGATGTTTCGATCGGGCACACATGAAAATATCTGGTTGCCCAGAAATGTGTATCTTGTAACTTTTTGTATCGTTAAAAATTAAAACCACAAGCCAGAATAAAAATATATCAACGACAACATGGCGAACATGTCAGAAATACTTAAAACCCAACTCGTTTCGACCGCTACGTAGCCTTCAACAGGGGTGTTGACCATATAACCTATAAGCTTTCATTATATTCTCCTGACTGATGACTTTCCACCTTTTAATTTGCAATCGTTAAACTCTTTTATTAATAGATTTATTGACACTTGGCTTTTCAGGACGTTATTCAAGCAGTCGCTACAGCTGAAGACATTGGTGTCGATGGGAATGTCGGAAGGTATTATTGATGTGATGATTATCGTAGCGTCCAAATCCCCTTCCTATACCATAAGCATATTTCAATAGTGTAATCTATTAAATTTTTACCTTTTAAATGATCTCTCACAGGAAGTTATGATTTTTTTTTTAATATTTAGAGGGGTGGGTGTGTAGTTGCCGAAAATAAAATATAACCGAAGTCCGTCTTTCTCTACAATAAATGGCAGAGTATATGATTGAGTCCAGAGTCTATATATTTTGCCCACATTTGGTTTAGCTAATTTATCGAACGTAACATGCATGACC
Organism: Sthenelais limicola; assembly: GCA_942159475.1. Taxonomy (NCBI): domain Eukaryota; kingdom Metazoa; phylum Annelida; class Polychaeta; order Phyllodocida; family Sigalionidae; genus Sthenelais; species Sthenelais limicola. Next base: position 74,143,981 of record OW804098.1, read on the forward strand.
ACCTTTTCGATTTCAGCCTCGCGGACCAGATGAGATTATTGAATTACCCTGTTTGGATGAAACTACTGGAGACTGTTTTTGCCAATGTATCAATCATATTAATGCGGGTTAAGGTAAGCTCCATATTCCAAAACATATTCTGATACGTATTCTGATATCTGGTGCATACTCGATATAGTAAATTGCCACTTCTCATGTATTCCCACAAGGCTATATTTAGTCTCTTCCCAGAATAATTTTATTTCTATTTAATGAAAAAGTAGTGTCTCTAAAATTAAAATTAAGTTTTTATGGATACTTTGTCCCACTGTGCTTAACTTCAACCTAACTCCCCCCAAGCCCCGCCACACACACCAACACACAAAAGACGGAACCAGGCATCTGATGGATTGATTGCAGTTGATTTTTCATTCCATTCACAGGTTTCATTGGTAATACACACTTCTATGTCTGTTATTGTTTGGTCTCCCTTGCAAATTATGTAAATGATTTAACATGATTTTCCAGGCTGCGGCAGATATAATGCTCGAAGTTGCACAAGTCGCTGCAGGAAAGAACCGAGATGACATCTCGGAAAAAATCAATTCTTCCGAAAAGTGTCAAACACTACCCAATGGTGACATTGAAGATGTAAGTCACAACGGCACAAGTGATGTCATTACTAATGGACAGTCAAACGGCACAAACATTGACTTAAATCATGATGTGGAGTCTGTTGATAACTCATCCCCAGAAACCCATAACGCCGAGCCGAAGTCCCGCGAAAGACATTCCTCGCTGAGGATGTAAGTCTGTTTGTCAATTTCTGATATTTGATAAGAGGTTCCACAAATTCTCCATGACTGGGGCAATAGCACTAGTTTTAAAACCTATTTTTAAATTGATTTGTCTTTTGAAGAAGGATGAAACCCAGTAAATCGTGCGATGTAACCCAGTAAATCGTAAATGATCTTGGGTGCCATCGCGGGAACAAAGGTATATTAAAGCATGTAAATAAGTCGCCCGGAAGCGTCTAGATACTAGGCGCCAGGCTACTAATACCACTGTATCACCATCATGCACTGGTTTGTTATATCGTCCTGGAGGTGGAATGGAGTACATGGATTGATAACAATACTTATTATAACCCTTACCCTAACCTTAAATTAGTGGTCCTAAGTCAGTGTATGTAGTGGGAGAGAGGTAATCCCTATAACTGGCAGAAGGGGGAGCCACTGTCTTTATACTGCCAATGCCCCCTGACCGTTATCTACCTTAATAATGAGTATGGGCCAAGTGCCCTGCACAAGGCAATTATATACATATACAGGGAGCGTAAGTAGTCCATGGCAGTGATCTTTTGAGTTGCGCTACTGTAGCAGTTTCATGACGTCATGATATTAGTAAAGAAGATATGTTTTTTTATGTATCCCCCACATCTAGTCATTTCTGGAGTTTGATCCGTCCATCGGTTGTCTGGAACCTGCAATCAGATCTAATTTTGATCCGCAGGTCTGAGTGCCCAGACTTTGTCCTTTACCCCTCTAGAAAACTTAATTTTATTTCACCATCTGATCTAATGGTCATCCCCACCCCAAACTGAGAGAATACCGGTGATTTTACCTTTATTGATTGATCAATAGATGTATTCAGGCAAGCACTGCATTGCGTCATTGGTTGATGCTGTTATCACCATTGATGGACTAAAACCGGGAATGAACAATCTTGCATATATAATTGCTTAAAATAATCAATACTGTCTTATGATATGCGTTATAAAAATTTCTCTTCACCAGGGCTGCCCCAGATATGGACATAATGATAACAAGTGAGGATTATGACAAGTTAGCTATGAGTCTACATAGTATGTTAGTGGGTGTTGCTAACCATGCCCATGATCGGTGTGTCAAGCTCCTCACTGCCAGGGCCAAGGATGGCTTCCTGGAGAGACTTACATCTGGAGAGTTCGTCCAACTCTCCAGAACTGTTGAAAAGTTCGTGTCAGACTCAGAGCAGATCTGTGGCCAGAAGAGTGCAACCCTAAGAGCCAGCCTTCAAAGTCAGGTTAGCATCCTACTATTGATTGATTCATTTAGTCATTTATCGATACAAATTGTAATTTATTAATTGGCTCGGACTTTAGTCCGCTGTTCTCAAATACGCTGTATACTCAAATTAACAGTCCCGAGGTGATTAGGTGTTAATTCCAACCCCAGGTTTCCAGACTATCAACTAACAAACTTGTTATAATTGGTCTTGGCCAGTAGTAATTTATACAAGTATATGTGTATGCTTCGATCGAGGTCAGTAATCCAATTAGCGTCTATATTTCCTACGGCTAAAATGTAATTTCTTATGTTATGCAGGCTAATAGGTTTGTGCTTCGGTTCCATGAAGAAAGGAAGACAAAGCTGTCTTTGATCTTAGATAATGAAAGATGGAAACAGGCTGAAGTCCCGGCAGAATTCCAACAATTAGTAACCCATATCTATACTCATGATCGGATATCATTACCTGAAAGTAAACTTGATCCAGGTGAGTTAGTTTGACTTAAATAGCTTTTATATTGTCAGATATCAAACCATAGAAATTATTCATTATCTTTATTTCTCAAAACGGTTTTGTATTTTCTGCCACAATAGTTACACCGATGTTTTTTTTCGTTCATAGAACATAATTCAGGCAGTTCTTCTTTGGCTCTTGTGGTTAGTGTTAAGGGACATTTTCTTTGGCTATTTGACCTTGCTTTAATTAGATATTAAAAATTCTGTGGCAATGGTGACTGAGACTATTCTTTTCAAAAATGCAACTGCCTCGTAGGATGTGGTCTAACATGACAATACGACCATGATGTCCCAGGTCTGGACCTGCAAACCAGTTTTGTAAGCCATTTATAGAATGTATACCTCCCCTTGGACCTCAGAAAATCTTGAGACTTTTTGGGCATACCCGATTTGCATCGCTGTTCATTGATACATGTATTTTGAGATTACTCCACAATCAAAGGTGGATCACCTGCCGCGGTAGTATGTCCCTTCCTATGTACATTGTGTATTCTTATTCGCTGGGTTCTTGTCGTCACCATCTGCTTAGTAAAATCTTTTCTACGGAACGCCGCGAGCCCTGAGTGGACCCATGCAATCACGTCTCTAATAATACCAACTGAGGGGAGGGATATTCTATCATATTCTCATACGTGTGCCTTTATGGTTTGGTGCTGTAATGGTCCTTTTGGTTAAGAAGAGTCTGGTATAGTCGATATTATCTCCCTTTACCATGGAATTATGAACGATTAGATAACGATTTTATAGTATGTACATACGTAATGTTATTGTTATTTTATTTGAAAATAGTTTATTAAAGATGAAAATACGCAAGCAATGTACTACTGTTTTATAGAAAATCCCACTTTTCTTTAGATAACAAACCGCAGGAATACTTGATTGTCAACGGAGAAACGTATGCAGTTGTTGGGTATGTACGGCCTTGATTTTGGATTTCATTTCAACTTAGTTTTTGTTTTATAAACATCCATTTGATCCATCTGGATGGTAACAAAGCTTAATAATCAATACATCCCCACTTCGTAAAGCTTTTTTTCAATCTTTCTATATGTATCAAAAGTGCATTTTTATTCATACCAAATGGAACATATTTTCAATAACCAGGAGCTAACAAATGGTTATGCTATATTTCGAGTAATCATGCTTTAATATAATTCAGGGACAGGGGCTGCACTTTTGATATAGTTCCTACAAACATTAGATAGAAACGTATACATACATGTACAGTGAAATTTTAATTGTGCGACCAACCAATCATTAATCATTCTTCTGCAGAATATGGCGTAACGTAAGACTTCTGGTAGCTTGAGTATTTTGTATTAAAAAATTTTATTCAGCACAAACATTATGTAGTTTACACTTTTCTCAGCCATACTGAAGCTACTTATATAATATAACAAATAAGGTATCAGAACTCTATATAAATTTAGGTTATCTCAGGTCATGCCATTTAAATTAAGAAAAGGACCCGCTGAAGTCAAGATAGTAAGAACACATAATACATATATCCATAAATTTGCGGTCTATGCCGTTTAAATTATACAAACCTTCAAGCAGTACATAAATAGACACAAGATAAAAATCAGAAGAAAACAACAAGCCAAGTACCAAGCCCATTCCGGGCTTTATGATATATTTTTATGCTATGCGAAAGAGGAATTAACATAATTTTATCAATATCATTTAACACGTCTTGTTTATTTAAACTTCAGTACGGTCCTCATGCTTCTGAAGATGATGATTGAATACTGCCAATGCGCTGAAGATATACCAAGTGTCACTTCGGATCTCCTTAATAGAGTGGTAGAACTTCTAAAGGTATGTATTTTGTATTTTGATATTTTATTCAGCTACTACATTATGCATCAAGTACAATATTATCAGTAAGTGCTGACAAAATCTAACAATTCTTCCTTTTAACAATATCAGATATTTAAACAACTAAGGAATCCATAGGCACATATCAATAACGTACACAAAAATACAAAATTAAAAACCACACCAGCGCAGTGTCTAAATCATGACAGTTCTAATTGTTTCAGCTAATCCCTAATTTAAATAAAAATTAACTTCCTAATTCACATATCCAATGTCATGCTCAAGGGCTCAAGTATCTCATTTGACTCCTTGCCGCTCGATCAAATAATCACATGCCTATTATCAAACTCAATATCTGCCTGTGACTTTGGACCTCTCTTGATATTTTCCTATCCCGGCTTATGTTTCTTCTGGTATGCCAGAATCCAGGTAAAAGGGGGCAGAGCTCGGCTCTGCACTGACTATGACCCATTAGTCAGTCAGTATCTTAATATCTTCATTGTTGTTTCTTCCGTTAATTAGTAAATGGTTGTCATTTATTATCAATATTCCGCCTTTTATTTATTGAATATGAATAGAATAGGGGTACCCGCTTACTAAGGAAGCAATGTATCGATTGCTTCCCATATATCTTATGATGTAGGCTGGTTTCAATTCGTCTGTATACAAATAGTAAGACACATTGGTGATAGCAGTTAGTCCAGGACACTCACGTTGCACTTATTCTGTTTCAGATGTTCAATTCCCGTACGTGTCAGCTGATTCTAGGAGCTGGAGCGTTACAGTTAGTCGGTTTGCGGACAATAACAACAAAGAATCTAGCCCTCGCCTCGCGTTGTTTGCAGCTCATCGTTCATTTCATACCTTTAATACGTAACCACTTCACCAAACATCTAAGTGTTAAACAAGCTAGCATGTTGAAGCATTTCGACAGCGTGTTCAAGGTATGGATTAGCATAGAAAGTATTTAAGAATTGTTTTCACTATTAAATACGTAAATAATGTATTCATTCTCATCACGCAAGTTATTCTTTATGTCTACTAGTACAAGCGGTCGTTGGTTTTAATTATTGCTTAATAGTTATAATTGCTTGTATCGTTTTTTTATTTTTACAACTATTCAATTCAAATTCCAGGATTATAACGATCATGTTGCCGAAATTGCCAACAAGTTGTTAGCCATCATGGATAGTATGATTGAGATGCAATTACCTAAAGTAAGTTAATGTCTTCATATTTCTCCATATATTTATGTAGCGAGATTTATCTAAAAGAAGCTAGTTTTATTGTTGGGAACATAATTGGTTTAAAGGTGCTCCTGTTCACATTGTAAAAATCTTGTCATTAAAAAGTAAAAGGTTAATATGTTTAGAATGGTTAATGACATGACTTATGAAGTAGAACGGCGCGGTTTTCATTCTGTATGTATTATACTTCCCCAACTACAAATTTGGTGGTTGGTATGGGATGGACTTTTATTCAGCTACTAAATGAGAGCTTAATTGGAACAGATGTTTGAGCCCTATTGAAAAAAAGAATCGTTGTTTCCCACTAACCCATGTTCTGTTCTAAACTTCTTCTAAACAGTGGGAAGTAAAGCCTCCCATGCCTTCGTCAAGTTTCCGATCTATCAGTAAACAGATGAGCAAATTGCATGAAGCCATTGTTGATCTTCTACCGCCAAAACAAGTATTTGTAAGTAACGATGTTCATCTTTCTCAATTGTAAATGATATTGCGCATTCTGTTTCAATAATTCAAAGTTGATATATGTATAATATTGAGATTAGGCCTATATGGAAGACAGATAATACCGAACATCAAATTGATATTCACTAGGCCATCTTTATTTACCTTATTTAAATTTTCAATACGATGCTTGTCGTTATTGTATCGTGTCCTCTATTTTCAGGACTTATTTCAAGAGATTGTTATTAGTTTTCAAATCAAACTTCGAGGTCAACTGATAAGGTTAGGCGTAACAAACGATGGAGGGCCTCAACACGGGTGAGTCGTAATTTCTTCATATTCTTATTTTTACGATTGTTGATATTGTTGCTATTATTAGCCATTTAATTTCTTTTAAACAAACAGCTGGCTTGCTCATTCGTCTATTCATTTGTTGAGTTTTGGTTCAATTCTTACACATACATAGTACCCCTAAAATAGTTATTTATTCAAAAAGAAAAAAGAAATAATGGGCTATAGACAATACTTCCATATTTTGTTTGACTGTTTAGTAAATCATCTTAATTATCCCATCTCATCGCATTAATCATTAATCTATTTTTTCAGGTTGGTGTCCGCTGACTATACCTTCTTTCTCGAGAACCTTACTTCACTCCAGGGACTCAGCAAACTCAACAATAATATTGACTCAATATGGGATCAGAGATAGTGAAGTCGGTTCCTATTTATTTCATAATTACCCACGTTCTTGGATCTGGAAGCGGGGGATATGTATTTGCTGCTGGGCAACGTCTGAAGCGGGCGATATTTGAACTGAATAAAAGTAATCAATATTTCCACAAATATCCATGTTAATAGAATATTTAATTTTTATTCATTTCAAACGATGTAAATGAATGACATCCGCCTTTGGAATGTATGGAGGCATGACTGAAACCTAATTTACCGTAAATTGTGGTCATTAGACATTACTCGCTTTCCTGATGAATATTTTTGTCTTTTGTTATCATTTTGTCTGGTGCCACGTTCTCAACAGTCCCTTTAAGCGATGTATGCCTCCCTCATTTCATGTTTGAGTTCAAAGCCAGTTGCAAACCCACTCCCATTCAATGTGTACTCTCTGAATCTAAATCAATTATAGAGTGATCGCGAGTATAAGGATATGGTTAAGGGCTAAATGGGGAAGTGGACAGCATACGTGTATATGGATTTGTTTAGTTTAGAATCTTAAGAATATATGAACAATTTTGCGACTTGTGATATGGACTTGCATGCATCCTGTGACTTTGTAATCATGAACAAAATAAAGCATGGAATACATTTCAAAATGATGAATGAGTTTCTGTAACCACCTGCTTTCGTTTTTCCTCTCGGCCATGTGGATACTGCCCTTATAATGCCTTACTGGTGATTACACACGGCTGTAGACAGTATGGTAATCGATTTGCTGTGTTGACTGTTTCCGTATTCAGCTTATAAAACCTCTATTCACTGAATTGAAAGAAAGTAACACCAAATTTACACAAATAAAAACGAAGATATAAAACCTGATTTTCTACTGCGACGATCACAAACAATTCCAATGTCATAATTTCTCCCAAAACGCTATCTTTTTAATGCATGCAAAAATGTGATAGCATCATAAAAATGCCTATAAATTTACCGTGTATATATAATGTTCACATCTCAACATTATAATTGCTGTCTTTTTGTTTTATATTTGGAATGTAGAAACTAGAACTAATCATTTCTTTTTATAATGTTAAAATAAGATTACCTGCTCTTTTTTATTAGGACATTAATTTTATAAGAGGTTATATAAAAAGAAAAGAAGCTCTTAAGTATTTATTTTTGCTTGGGTTGATCCACTCAACTTCGACCAAAGAGATAACTATGCCTCGAAAATGTGGCACTACTCTTACGAGATGTAAAATGTGTAATTGTGGCTTTCCTCAAAGGCTTAGAGCAAACCTGTATTATAGTTCCTTGCCCCGTCGTTCCTCTTTGAGTGTAATCTTCCTTTTATGTTGAGCTACCATGCGTTTTGTAATGAGGAGCCCGTTCTCTGGACACTGCACGACCACCGCTTTTTTTTTAAAAAGCCGCCGACAGGCTATTCTTTACCCCCTAATCAGTTGTACCCGTTATCACGGTTGGGCGCCTATATACCTAGAACGACATTTATAGCTGTCTCTGCCCACCAAATACATGCTTATTGAGGTTATTCTCCGTGCTCACTCCTACCGTATATTAGTAAGCAACGATATTAGCTAGTGATTACTGGAGCAATATTGTCTAGAAAAGAAGATATAAGCCCATTTACCACCAGCAAGGCCTGTGATCAGATTCGAATTGACGGCCATTGCCGCGAAATATATCAACAAGCGCCGAAAATGGTGTCTCCCAATACCACCGCTAGCGCCACTGCATAGGCCTACACACGGCCGCTGCTCAGTGCCTACGCACTGAGCAGCGCTTGGGGTGGGGGTGGGGTGGAGGTGGTAGAGAACGGGGCAGCTGGGTGGACGGAAGTTCGTCGGCAACTGTTTTTCTTTATTTATACAAGCAACTAGCCTAAAAGTCAGATCCCAACACAACCCAATCCAGCGGTATGCTTTCTGGACACCCTCTGAAACCGAATATTAGCCGTAAGCAACCAATGTTTTAAAACTCCTTAATTTTAGGCTATACTTGAACATCTGTAACCGGCTCTACCATAGGCAAAATCAATCGAGTAGATTGACTGACCCAACTCCCCACTTTTTTTTTTATCAACATGTGGATAATGTATCAACATTAATCGAAGTTATCTTTGTGTGTCAAATAAAAGTGTTATGCAACGGTGGTGGGCAGGAGGGTAGGGGTGGGGGTAGAGTATGATTTGGTCCCCAAATATTAAAACCATCTTTAAAATTAGGTGATGGGTTCCTAGAACAAAGAAAAAGATCTCCAGTCCGCAAAGGATTCTGTGTTAACAAGTTTCACTTTACTGTGTATGCCATTTTAATTTTTAATATTCTAAACCGTTTAATATTATTGTACAATTCCAAAGTGGGACATCATTTCCAGTTATTTTTATTAGCCGAAAATATCGGAAATTGCTTTAAGTCTAGCAGATGTAGGGACTACATCTTAAGAAAAAAAGGGTCAAAACCATTGCATTATTAAGATGGAAATAAGCCCTGAAGTTGCTGGAGCCTATCGGCTTCACTTTTATCCGACGATTCCTAAAGGGCCTGGAAAAGCATACATGTCAAGAAAAGCACTGGCGCTTTCCGCTATCCGGCGTCCGCTAGTGCTCCCCTGATTCTCCCCTCTCACACCTTCCACAGATCGAGTGTCTCACGAAGTAAAAGGTGGAAAACGGTGATTGATAAAAAATATGACTATAAAATCATTGGCCGATGAAAAACAATAACTACAACCACCCGGTCCCTTCAGTAAGGTTCTGGAAAATCATTGATGTGGGCCTTGCAAATCTCCTTGAATTTCTTCTGATCAAAAGCGCGGAGACACTGGAGGAGATATTGAACTTGTCCTTCATTAGGTTTGTCTGCTGGCCTTTACCATACAGACCACCGTGCACGCATCTTATCATTGAAGTTTAAAGAAAGAATACAGAGAGTACCTATGTGGCCGCATCCAATCAGGGCATTCTTAGCATTTAAAAATATTTTCGGGCTTTCCAAAGTTTAAGAGTTATACGATTAGGTTGTTTAAAATTTAAACAACCTGTATAATTGTTTTCTCTATTTAATTGAGAAAACAAATAATACGTTGTCTATATATCAGACCATCATCTAATATTTCGTGCGTTGCGTTGTCATTATGTGGATGGAAATTCCATAGATGTTTTTCCCATTAGGTTATTCGAATTTAACAAAGTAGGCCTACACTTGATAGCATCGTTTTTATCAGAATAAACAAGATGTGAAGACAGATGGTAATCTCCGTGTATTCCCTCCGGTCATTGACGTGACCTTCACGGATACATGTGTATCGAGTTGTTCATTGATAGTCAAAATTAGTGACCTTAAACTTAAAGTGCATACAATTTGTGAATGACCATTGACACGTTATAAATTAATAGGGATGTATTTGTAGCTACTCGTGACCTCAATTATAATATTATCTACTGCGTTTGGGTAGCTTTGGATGTAGACATGAAATAATTTGATCATTTCAAAAAGAAAAACTACACGATGTAGATCGATGTGCAATCTGATATTGATATGAAATCGAGTAAGATGTAGGCTATCTAACATGAACAAAATTAATATCCTTTATTTCACAACGGAAATTTATACTATTTCTTTCTGTTAAAAATTGTGTAACTTTGCCCAAATAATTTTGTTACTTATATGTCAGACGGGACATAAAGAAATGGAAAATGTTTTATTTGTTTCTGTCAGCTAGCTCCCCATGTATTTAAAGATTAAAGATAATATCGTCATATAAAGGATCTAGGCTTCACATTAGAGATAAGATGTTGATATGTTTCATCAGGGCACAACATCTGTCGGGTATATCAAAATTCAGATATTTAAAAGATATGACAAATCACCAAATGAAATATGAGATTATTCTGTCCGGTTAATCCCCTATATAAGGATCAAAATTGGAGAAAGTTGGCATTCAACCCTGAAGATTATAAAAATCGTCATCATGAAATTCCTCATTCTCCTCGCCTCCCTAGGCGTTGCCCTGGCACGGGAAGAATCTTTCATTATTGGAGGCAACGATGTTACGGTTGATGGAAAATGGCCGTGGCAGGTAACTATGAATTTGAATTAGGTTTCTTTCTCAAATCCGTTTGTATATCGTTGAAGGTAATATGATCAATTAATGTTCCAGTAGTGTTTCATGTGAATCAATTGCATAATTATAGGCTATATAGTAGGCTTTTTTACTATAACTCCTTTTCATTCAGTACATATCGGTTATGGAAATTCATTATTTACGTATAGATAAGGACAATTTAACCCATATTTTCAATGTTTACAAAAAATATATGTGTATTGACAAATCAGTTTTATTTTGATTTAACAAATCAGGGATCGCTGAGACTGCGTAACTCTCACAACTGTGGCCTTTCCCTCATCAGTGCAAACTGGGGCGTTACTGCTGCTCACTGCGTCGACGGTTCAGCCACGTAAATATCAAAATTAAAATTATGCTTTCTTAAGGGGAAATTTAGCACCTGTGATTTCAACCGAACACGTGAAACATGTCAATTAAGCAAGCACATGTGCATCTGGTGTTTGCTGGATATACTTATATATTTTCAAAAAATATAATTCCAGGAGCGAATTGTCATTCCAATTCGGATCAAACAATCGCCTAAGTGGTGGTGTAGTGGTGGGAGCGAAGACTGTTATCATGGTAAGGTATATCATAATCGGTCCCAAAATAAGTCTTTCGTGTTGTTAATTCCATTCTGACAAAAACTGCATTACTTTAATTACAATAATTAAACGGTATCCGTTCTGACAAAAACTACATTACTTTTTTTAAAAATTCAAATTATATTCAGGTTATAGAGCAAGTATATCATGTTAAATTTCAATATTTAAACTGTATACTAATAGGAATAATTGTTATTTTCAAGCACGAAAGGTATGGACAAGGAGATGGCGCTTTCCCCAATGACATAGCAGTGGTGGAGTTCGATAAACCTGTCTCTGGAGATGCCATCAAGCCAATCAAAATGGCAGCCGCTGGCAAAGAGCACAGTGGAAATGAAGACTGCTGGATCACTGGCTGGGGCTACGTTGGTACGAGTAATAATTAAGTTATTGAATTCGCAAAATCTCTCAAACGAAAAGGCCAGTATTGAAACGTTTGAGTTAATGCGATTAGTAATTACCTTGGTTTATGTAGTATGAGCTTCTACTCTGCCCATGTAATATATAACTATAGATATATAATATATTACCGGATTAATTATTTTACTACGTAAAGTATATACTTTACACAGTGAAATAATTAATACCGTTTAAGGTAGACGAATACTACCGAAAAGTTTCTTGTTGGGAATAAATCTTTAAAATCATGGATTGGCCTAGGAAAGATATACAGCATTGTTCCCGTAGTCAGAATAACTTGGATTTACTAATACCATGTACAAACCATTTAGAAAGTTGTATTGAGAAAATGAGCTCTGCTTTGCAATTTTAAATATTGATTTCCATGTATCCAGATTTCTGGGAATTTGAGCTGCCAGAAATCATGCAAGAGGCCCACATCAACGTTTATACTAACAGCCGTTGTAGCAGTGACTGGCCAGGCAGTGTAAACGATGGACACGTCTGCATCGGTGATAACGTCAATGGACGCACATCATGCAATGTATGCTATATTTCGTGAGATTTGAATATGCCTTTATAACTTTGCCGGTATTTATATATGGATGTTTACAGCCCATACAAGCCATTATGAGATACTCTATTTCCATTTCCAGGGAGACAGCGGCGGCCCACTAGTGTGCAAAGTGGATGGAGAGTACGAGCTCGTTGGTGCCACATCTTGGGGACCGTTCGGCTGCTCCACCAGTGTTGCTGCTGCTTATTCTCGCATTGCCTTCTTCAGGAGTTGGATCAAGGAAAAGACCGGACAGTAAATTACCAATTTTAGACAGGGAATAAAATGTTCAAAAAGTAAGGAATATTACACTCCCAGAGTTGATTTTTAGTGTTCCCGTCTCGGTGATGATCACTGCATAGAAGGAGGCTCATGTATTCAGAACACGTGGGAACGATTCTATAGGGTTTAGCGGGTGTTATATAAATTATCGTATATATTCGATGTAAACGCAATATGCTCGTCGATAAAAAATAAATAGAGCAGAAGTAAGATGTAAATGTATCATAATCACATATATATCATATTGCATTTGGAAGATTTTATTTCACAACTGAAACAGGTTTTTCGGAGCGGTAAAGGTGCAAATGTATCGCCGAATTATTTCTAGTCTGTGTGTCTAGATCATCCTCGTTCATAGGATCTATATCATCCACCAATTCTACTGTAGACGTATAGGCCGCAAGTTGTAATGATCCAGCGGCTTGCGCTTGGAGTTGTAATGCCAAGGTGGTAGCTGTATTTATAGCCGCACCAAGTCCATGTATGTACAATGCATTGGTCCCAGTTTCAAGTAATTTAGTGCATCTCGATAGTTGAACTTTAGGGTTAGTTTTTTGATTGACATAAATGTCATTTTTGCGTTTTGGTAGTTTCCTTGGTAGTCGTTTGTGCAGGGCGATTTCTTCAGCATCCATTTTGTCATTCAATTCCTCTTTAATTTTTATGCTGAAGTCCGCCTCAGGACATTTTAGGACCTGTAATCATAGGAAAGAAAATTCTGTAGATGAAATATGTCAATCCCTTTAAAGCACTGCATAATACCAAGATAAGATGTACTGCAGTTAGTATCTGAGTATACGCCGTCTGCAAGTTTTTTTCGGCCAGGAATATCACAAGGAGCCACCAGGCTTCGAGTGACATCCCTGGGTGAAAAAACATCAGATTCAGATGTGATCCAACTTGCAAGGCTGATAAAATCATAAAATCCAAAAGGAAACAAGATTCCGAGCATAATTTCTACTGAGGAAGGTTTTTCATACCAAGGGATAAAAGTTTTTGTAACTGTTAATGTCCTCCCAATCATTTTATTCAATATTGCCTCGAGCAACATTTATATATTGTTATAGATTTATGGAGATTGGGTATGGGGGATTAGGTATACTCCTAGGTGGAGCTCTAGTGTTGGTTCTCGGGGGTCACTGAGTCTGCCCATTAAAGATATACAGGACAGTTCAATGGGGAAAAAACGACCAGTCCAATTGCCATAAAACTTTCAGGGATTGTTCCTTACTACAGAAGAAACAAATGAATGGAAAACAAGTTGTTACCCCGTTGGGTTTTTTGGTAGATTCACTTGACTTTTTTTCACGTTTTATGTGTTGACGAAACCAAAGTATTCATCGCATACAGCCAACGACCGGAAGTGATCGGGAGTTAGAGTCACCAGGGCGACGTTGTCACCTTCGTATAAAGGCGAGTGCCCCATTGCTGGATCATCCATTCCATCGCGAGCCTCCCGCAGGCACAGGCATACATGCACAGGCTCCCGTACACACTACGCCAGTGGCGGCTGTGTGTACGGGGACACCAGGTAGGGGGGGGGAGGGGGGGGGGGGAGAGGAGGGGAGGGGTTGATAACAAACATAATTTAACTAAACTAACCCTGCAAAACGCTCCCTATACTTTCCTTGTGCGGGTCATTTTCTGGACGAGAGGCGACCATAAACCGCCTGAAGGGCGGGCGCAGCTGGCATATTTCAAATCATTCTGTCGCCCCGGGCCTTTAGAGTCAAGGCCCAATGTACTTACACAACTGATCGACATTGTGTCGTTTTCCTAGTAAACATACCGATAGCCGACAACCTTACGCAGAAATCGCAACGATATGATGTCCTCTGCAAGTTTTGTCCGAAGAAATAATCAATCTAGGCTGTAAAATAGATTTTCGATATTTCTACACTAATCCTATGGGGATGCGTTGGCACGTTTGCGCCACCATGTTTGCGCCCTAAGGGAACCACTGTGCCAACTGCACCCGTTCCTGGAAGTCACGTTTACGCCAATAAACGTAACCGGCAAATGGGATATATTCGGAAAAAAAATGGATAGCTTGTTGACAACATGTATTTATAGGGCGGGTAGCGTAGACGTACACAGTACGTCTACGGTATTTAACACTAAATCAAATTGATATTGTAGGTAGGAGGGATAGAGAGAGCTAGGGTGGGTGGATGGGTTGTATTTCCAATTCAAAACAACCAAACAAAAGCAATACCGAAACGGTAGTAGTAGTACACTAAAGCATGTACACAAATAAATCATCCCGAAGGGCCTATAGTGGTTTGATACTTCTGGACCGTCGGCAACACTTCCGCTTTTTCCCAGGAAAAAAGGCAAAAATGACTTCTATCAACCCCAAAAACCGTCGCAACAGCCATATCTGTTCTACGCTTTACATCTACTTATTCGTATTATTATTGGCTCGTTCTCCTTATTTTTCCCGGTGACAAAACTTTTCATTTAGTAAAATCGCCCTAGGTACCATTTCTGTACACTTTTGTTCAGGCGGATTACTCAAATTGTTCTCACTCGATAAACAGTGTCTGTAAACACAGGAGCTAATATTCCACTCGGCATCGAGATTCCGCCATAGGCACCGTCGTGTTCACACGCATTTTAGTTCCAAGACAAGCCGCTCCGGCGGTACCATACATGCATGTTTACATGAACCTGCATGCAGGCATGAACGTCCCACATACACAACGCCTGTGGCGGTGTGTGTATGGGACACTTATATAGGTAAGACGGGGCTGGGTGGAGGGGCATATGTGCGTCGGCAAATGTTTTTCTTTATTCATATACCCTAACACTAACCATAGCAAACCCTATACAAATCGTAATATCTAGCGGGTAAAATTTCTGGACTTCTCAGGATCAATTATTTGTGCGCGATTTAATCAACAATTTTTCTATTCAACTTTATAATCAGTTTAACTTAATGTTTATACCCTGCGTTTCCTACACTTCTCACCACCAGGTAGAATGTTATATCTGTAGGCGCCACTTGAAACTATCCCCAGAGGGCATGACTGTCAGACGTATATATTGCTTCGGTCAGGGCCTTGCTCGGCCACTTCTGACCAGACCACTTGAGAAATTTGTTTTTTGTTATGTCACTGAATAAAGGAGGTCGTTCTCGACTCCGACATTCCCAAACTATTGTTATTATCATTATCATTATTATTGTTAATGTTCTCAATCGAGCCATCCAGCGATATAAAGGAAACAACTTCTCAGGATCAATTATTTGTGCGCGATATCAAGTCATAGTTACTGAAATTTAGTCTTTCTTAAACTGAAAATGCAGAATATTTACCAAAAATGCTTACATTTTCACATATGTGAAAATTTTGTGATACAAATATTGCATAATATCATTTTATCTAAGTTTATTCAACATTTAGTTAACAATAATTATGATTTCTTGTACAAATGTAATGTGCGATTCACTTCCTTTACCTTGATCTTGTGTGTCACAGATTATACAATTCTGTCAATTCGTCAATGTCCCACCTCCCTCACCCTAATTCTCCAGTAGCCTACGGTGTATAATTTTGATTTTGGACCAAAGTAATTTCTGCTCTTATTCGTCAGCGGAATGCTGATGATAAGGACACTGAAGAATGGTACATATTGACGAAATTGGGAAAGTTAATGATGAATATTGTAGTCAGGGCAGCTTGGTAGAATCTGTGACGAGAATGCTGATGATAAGGACACTGAAGAATGGTACATATTTGTACATAAATGAGGATTTAAATTAGAATTAATTAAAACAAATATGCACATAATATTTTGAATTATTGTGTAATTCATAGGTCTCGACATAAGGGTCGTAATGCTTTTTATTTTGTGGAAATATTCCAACTAGAAGAAAAGTTACAGCCAAAAAACGATTCGGTAATGGTAATGGCAGCGGATTGACAGGGGCTATGACGGATCGGCATTCGAAAAATTCTGTCACCAAGTTTTGTTCCTCTACAACAGTATATTATGCCAGAAAAAGACATTAGAAAGATGCCTATATGTGTTCCAATTAATTTCGTGAACAATGTATCCAATGAAGTGGAATATAGTTCAGTTTTTGAACCCGTCCTACAGCCCTGTAACGGTTAGGGGCCTATAAGTCCAGAGCTGGGCCTATACGTCCAAACGGCTGGGCCTACCGGGGCCTATACGTCCAATGCGCGGGGCCCATACGTCTGGGCCCATAAGTCCCAGCGCCTATACGTCTGCACCCCGGAGGAGCTAGGCAGTGCCATCAACTAATTTAGCTTGAGGCCTGTCTCTCCCTCGCTCGCCGGGGGCTGACGTGGTTTTGGAGGTGGGCCGACGTGGTTTTGGAGATGGGCCGACACGGCGCACAGGTGGGCCGACAGGGCTTGGGCCGACGCGGTTTTGGGACGACGTGCCTATGATACAGGTACCCAGACGCTTTCTCCCAAAAACCGCGTCGGCCCAGGCACTTGAGCCTCGTCGGCCCAAGGCTTAAATTAGACCGCATCGGCCCAAGGGGTACACCGCGTCGGCCCAAGGGGTACACCGCGTCGGCCCAATGAATCTTACACTTACATCTGATGCAATATAGTTAGACAGTCAAAATACAATTACTGTAATTACAATGTTAAATCAATAGATCGATGACTCATTTCCCTTAATCATGAATTACAATTAGTTATTCTTCGTTGTAATAGTTGAGAGATTTTATCCGACTTGTAGTAGATAAATGTTCAATGTCAATGTCTTGTCGGTTTTGATTTAGGCCTATGTTTTACTCAAATTATCACCTAAAGATAATCCTATACGTGATAACTAGAGTAATACATACCGGTAAATCAAAACCACCTTCATTATAATATCTTGCTGACACACTATTATTAATGGTAGAGTAGGCGAGGCCCTTGACGGAGCACATGTAGGCAAGGTACCTGCAGTCAGACTGTTGGAGGTGGTGTGTAGGCTCGGCATTTAACACTAAATCAAATGGATATTGTAGGTAGGACGGGTAGAGAAAGGGGGTCGGGGATGGGACGACCATTTATTTTTATATGTAGACCTACAAGAAAAATCAGCAATAGCCTATATAATAAATACTTTTAAATGCCTTGGTTCTGTTAGCTCTGGGCCTAGTTAGTACTGGGCCGAGCAGGCCTTGGGTGTGGGCCGACGTGGTTTTGGGTGTGGGCCGACGTGGTTTTGGACATGGGCCGACGCGGCGCACAGGTGGGCCGACGGGGCTTGGGCCGACGCGGTTTTGGGACGACGTGCCTATGATTCGGCCCTACAACTATACCCCATGGCAAAGCCAAAGTGAAATGAAAATGATTTCTTAAAAAATATCACCGTAAATCTTGGAAAACAGTGTAGGCTACCCGAAAAAAGTCTTGACACCGGAAAAAATGAAATGGGAGACAAACCTGTGGATTTTCGACAAACAAGAACCGTCCAAACTCACGCAGTGCCCCGCTCGTTGGTGTCAGCCGTTCGTCAGAGGTGGTTCGTCAGTACATGGGTCCGTTCATCGGCTTGCACGTAGATTTTTTGCTGCGGGTTTACTGACCCGCGAAGTTATGAAATATTGTATGTATATTGGATGAATAAAAATACTGAATCCTCATTGCGAAGTACCATACTTACTAAGGTAGCCATATATAAATAAAGAAAACGGCGAAACATACTGTAATTTTAAACCAATTACATTCAAGTCTCCCAATTTCTCCGAATAACAATAACAGTATGGGCGCTATCGTCTGCCGTGGTCCATGATGCAAGATACATTCTCTGAAAAACCGACCGATCTTTGGCAGCTAGATATGTGATATTTGTTATTGTATGCGTTTCTGAGAAGGATCTGTTAAACTATACATCATGGCAGCTGTTGTAGAAGCGGAGTCACTCTCTGAGCGTCAAGAAAATGAGCTGCAGGTGTTGAAGGCCATTTATTTGGACGATGTTAAGGATTTGCGAGAAAATGATGCATGGAAGGTTAGTTTACTAATACTAGGCCTATATATTAATGTGTGTGGAGGGGTGTGTGTGTGTGGGGGGGGGGGGGCGCACAGTGGTTTTCCAGAGTCCTAGGGCCTAATGATAGTTATCATAGTACCGGGGGGTTATAGTTATTGTTGTGTATTACAGTATACTATATATGCCAATTTAAATTGGAATATATCCTTCCCAAATTATTAAGATACGTACGGCCTAGGGCCTACTGTTAATGTTATAGTTTATACCCATGCAGGCCCAGGGCCACCATATGAATTAAAATTTGAACTGCATTTCAAGGAATTTGATTTTTTTGTGTGCTAAATTTAGGGCAAACAATGGAATTGACCATAAAGTCTGGTTGTGCACCGTCATATATTGGTACATCATTTAATTTGTCATTATTGGGTTTTTATTCATCATAGCTACGGTACTGTAGATGAATAAAAACCAATAAGAGACTGTTCATAATTAATCACTGGGGGGGGGGGGGGCTAAGAGGAAATGGCCAAAATTCTTGTGAAAATCTATGACCCCCCTTCAGGATCAAAATTATGTGACCTCCCCTTCACAATTGGTGCAAAAATAGATGCCTCCCCCTTCCTCCCTACCCCTTTAATCACCAAATTAGTGTGATTGATTGATAATTTTATTTACCCAGAATATAATGGCACCCCCTTCTATTTACATGCGTGATGCAGGCACAGAACTTTATCGCTGAGAATGGTACCTATAGTTAGATGATAGATTTGGATATTTTTGTACAAGAGAGTATATCCCAAATCCAAGATAATGTCTGTGAGGAAATATATACCGGTATAGTCCTTAGTATATAATATAATATCCAATAGTCCTTTTGAAAATGTGAAAAAATATCTTAGAAAATGAAAATGAAATTCCAAAAGGAATAGTGTTGGCTATTCTGGATATTACTGATTACACATGTATATATGTATATTCTTGCCGATTTAGTGCCCTGTGAGCCTAGTACATCCGTCAACACATTATGGCTGCATAAAAAAAGAATAGACATGAAACTACAGGGAATTTAATTGGGCAAGGTTATTTTATAACGTATGTTCCCCCTCCCCCTCCCTCCCCCCCCCCCCCCCCAAAAAAAAACAACAAAAAAAACAAAACTTTTTAGAGTGGAAAACTGGAAAGGGGGCATTACTCGATTTTTCAGACCTGTACTGGTCCGTACCACTTGGCACTGCTGCATGGTCCGGTCCTTGATAAATAACATTTACACACCAATGTTTGTACATTTAATTAGCACATTGGTTTCATCCTCTAAAAGAAAAAGCATGAACCTATTTGAAAATGGGCTCTCATGTAGCCTGAAATATTGACTCTGGGCAATAGACAGAGCTTCCCGTTTGATAATGAAATTGCAGTGCTGCCACTTCATACAGTTTTTTCCCTTGAACATAACTATATTACATGGTTCCCGCGGGTCATTAAAAATCATTAAAAGTCATTAAATTCAGATTTTCCTTTTTAATGATCATTAAAAGTCATTAAATTTCGTATGTTGTCCTTTAAAGTCATTAAAAGTCATTAAATTGGACAACCAACCCAACTATGTCTTGGTTCCAACTCAGTCAAACCCTCTTGCCCAGGCAACCAGCTTCACACACTATTTCTTCAGTGCAACAATACTATTGTACCATGTTTATTCTATAATTTAGAGGTTCGCACAGACAGTTACAAAGGGACATGCAGGTCTTTTGTTTTGTTGGGAGTTATGTCTGCCGACCACCAGTCCTTTTATGTAATACTAGAAATGTACATGTTGTTATATTATTGGTTCCTATGGACAGGAGTCCCCATTAGGCATATCCCTTGTCCTTAAAAACTGGACAACAGCGCTTAGCATGGGGAATTAAAACAGGGATGCAAGTTCTCAGATTATTGTCTGAATCTTTGGAAAATTGACCATTGTCCCCCGCCCCCTAAAAAATACTCAGATTTTACACTAGTATGTTCCAAAATTTTCTCAAATTCCCATTTGTCAGAATTATTGTTGGTCGTGCTGTGTAAGACCTGCGAGCACCTTAGTAACAGGGTCTTTGCGTGGGCCTGAAAAAGCCTTGAATTTTGAAAAATGAGCATTTTGGAAAATCAATGGCCTTGAATCCTGTTGTGATCTATTAAATGGCCTTGAAATTTTCGAAGATTCTTTTTCTTACTAGTATACACTTTCTCCTGATTCGGCCCTCTCACACGTTTCATATGGTGACTCACAAAGTACAAGTTGAAAAACACAAAATATACAATTCTCCTTAAAAAATTTAAAACTAAAAAATAAGGTTCAAAATATAGTTCAACATACAAGAATATTTTAACAGTAACTGTGGAAAAGGATTCAAAATGGCTAACTTTACATGTACCATATCCCAGCATGTATTGTCATACAAAATTAGTATAAATAGCCCCACCCCCAGGGCACACCTCAGTAACTTCTGAGTCATCCCTGATGAAGGACCTAATGGTCCGAAACTGTTGGATACTCATCACTCAGAAATAAACCAAAAAACTGAATTACAAATGCCTCTTCCTTGGTAAAAGACAACGATTTAACACGTGAAGATCCTGGTTGGTAATCCTCAACCCAACAAGAATATTTTAAAGACTAAGAAATATAGTTATACAGGATCTCATCTAATGAAATGTGTGTGACGTCACATAGCTTTGTGTGGAAGTGACTATCTTTTTCTAAGGAAAAGATTATGTATAAATTAATATGAAACACATTAAAAAAGATTGTAATATCCCTTTACTTAGTCTCTAAGAAGTCATTAAAAAAGTCATTAAAAACCATGTAAATAAGTCATTAAAAGTCATTAAATTCAATGTGCTCTGGGCCGCGGGAACCATGTATTAATACTTTTATTTGGTCTGTATATTTTTTTTTTTTTTACTGATTTCTGATTAAAAAAAATATAGACTAGACTTTCCTCAGCTGACCAGCTAGTCTGAAACTCTGCTAGTCAAACATTTTTAAAAACAAAGTGAATCCAGTGTAAATCGTCACGTATTCTTGCCTTCAAAGTTTTTTTCTAAAAAACTGAAAAGAAGAGGAGGAAGGTTGATGAAGATCCTAAGTCTAAAGCAGCCCTTGAACTTGCACAGGACGACAGTTGTTCTGATGCTGCAGCTTCTTATGTTGACGAAAGGTATTTGTCCGGGAAATTTGTAAAGCTCTAAAGTTACCAGGTTCTGATGATTATGAATGCCCTGATGATATAGATGCGCTTCACCAACATAAGAAGTGCCCTTCACCAACATAAGGAGTGCTCTTCACCAATATAAGAAGCTGCAGCATCAGAATATAGATGGAACCTAGCAAGGGGGAAGTCTGTACACTTGTTATTGACCGAGGGAGTGCGGGAAGATAGAGGGCGTTAGCCCGAGATCTTCTGTGCTCCCGAGGTCACTTACAAGTGTACATACTTCACCCGAGCTTTGTTCCATATTTATTACACCCCATTAATAAATAAAAAATATAATTAATTAAAAATAAAAGAAGTAATTTAAGTTTTTGGTGGACCTACTTGTTGTATGCGCCAAGGGTGACATAACTCACATGTTATGCACCACTTTGACCAAGTGTGACATACAATGCTGAAGGTATAGGAAGCAACATCACAGGGGTGTAATAAAACTGTCTTCCTCTTGCCAGTTCAATAGCTCGTAGGTTTGTAACGGTCATGGTCACAATGCGCAAAGATAATTTTGCAGTTTTGTGCAGTGCGATTGAAGAGACACAGGAGTCGTACATTGATTACAACTAGTAATTTCTGCCTCAAGGATATTCGTGGTAGCTGAAATGCAATTTAAGCAACCATCACTCACTCACTCACTCACTCACTTGTGAAATACAATTAACCAAATGTCCATGATGATTTACACTAGACTCACTAAATTAAATGATAATGCTTTAAATGGTTGTGTTATATTATAGCGGGGAGGGTGTCCCACGCAGGCACGCAGGCCAGTCACAATGCATGGGGGCAGGGGGGGGGGGTACTACCCCATTATACCTATAGAGAGAAGTATACTATATAAAAGCGGTAAACTAATTATCCTGTAAACCTATTCATAGCAGTTGTAGAGTAGCCGGGCAGATGAGGAAAGTAGCCAAGTATTTTTTGGCTATGTCCCAGTTTCTAACATAGCCCTGCATATTCAAATAAATATTTAATATGAAGATAAACAGTTGTGTTTTTTACATGTACGTAAAGCTAAAATGTGTAAAATTTGAACACTAAAATCTCTATTGAAATTATGCTAAACTTACACCAGAAGCCAAACTTGTTTGTATGTAAAAATAACAGATTTGGTTGTGTGTGTGTGTGTGGGGGGGGGGGGAACTCCCCCTCTCCAAGGCTAGAAGTCTCCCTACTTCCTTACATAACCCACCTAATTGAAACTTTAAAAAAAACCTGATACGGGAAAGTCTTTCATAATCATTGTGAAAACTTGTTCTAAGAATTTTGTTTATAATTAGGAGGTTAGCCATGAACTGATTGATTGTATTAAATTGTATTTCATGTTTCATGAATGGGCGCAGCCTCCTTTTAGTCTCATTATAGGATATACGGTAGGAAAGTCTATACTCAAGACTTCTGTCGCAGTCCTGGCTTAGTAGAAAATCGGGGTGGGGCTAAAGGTTGGACACATGTGTTTGTTTTGAGTGTGTGTGCTGCTGATTGGATGGTGTTTGACTTGGAGTGTGAGGATTTGAGAGTCTACTAGGCAAAGGAGGCGGTAGGGCGGGGTTGGCTACTTATTACTAGGCAAAGGAGGAGGTAGGGCGGGGTTGGCTACTAGGCAAAGGGTTTGCTGCTGTGATTGACAGGGAGAATGAAGGGCCAACTTGGGGCTGGTGTAAGTGACAAAAAGTGTACACTTGGTTCTGTGGCACATCTAGTTGATTCTTTTTTTTTTTTTTTTTTTTTTTTTAGTTAGAACCCTGGATTATTACTAGATATATTCTTGGATTTTGTTAAATGTTAAGTTTAATGAGTATCTTGAACAAGCTTTTAACACATTTTATGTTCAATTAGTGTAGATTTGTGTACCAAAATCATATTTCCGAGTCTGGACCCATCTAGTGGTTACATAATGTGGTGTTGGCTCAAGTGACCAGCTTATCTTGTGTAAGTGACAGGGAGGGAGAGAGTACCAGAGGCCTGTGAGGGGTTCTGTAACTATCTACTGTAACTGTCTACTATGCAAAGGAGGAAGGGTGGGGTTGGCTTAGGGTAACAATACTTTTGAAACTTTTGGGAGTTATGATAGTATACTGTATGCAGACATGGCGAAACCTGCCGGACCGCGGTCCGTGACCGTTGAAAGACAAGTCGGACCGGTGAAAGTAAAGTTTCTCCGGTCCGATTGTCTGGTGAAAAATTTGAATGAAACGTTAGAGAAACCTTTGGAGGACCAGTGAAACCTTTGGAGGACCGGTGAAAGTTCCTTTTCACCGGTCCGACTGTCCGGTGAAAGTTCTAAAGTTTTCGCCATGTCTGCTGTATGTATACATGTATATATGTGTTGTGTGAATGAACAACAAGTTTATACCAACGAGTTTATACTAGGTTAGTATGAAGCACTGTAAGAGACAGGCAGAGTGGCACATGCAAATCCCCTATTCCAGATATGTAAATGAGAGTGAGAAGAGCCCATGGCTAGTGGTTACATAATATGGTCTTTGCACAAGTGACCAGCTTATCTGATGATCAAGAGAGAGAGAACCTGATTGACAGAATGACTCTGACTGATTCTAAAGGGGACTTTGCATAGCCAGTGATTGTGAATCTCAACTTTTCGATGGGCTATCTCGACTTTACAATGGGCTATCTCGACTTTACCATGGGCTATCTCGACTTTACCATGGGCTATCTCGACTTTACCATGGGCTAATTACACGGAATGAACTCTATACTAAATAATGAAAGCAGAAAGTAAATAACAGTTACGCTAATCAGCTGGGCTAGCCTCCTAGTATTGAAAGATACTGTAGCAATTGGCAGTAGTATGTTGTCTTGTTACCATTTGAAATTCATTACTTAAAGATTAAATTTCAGCAACCGAAGAGCAATGTGCTTGCTATTTGTATACTTGTTAAATGGAAAAAGTGATCCCCATTTATTATATAATGGTTTCTTTCCAGGTTACCCGCCCACCAGAAATTTCTATCAAATTACAACCTCAAGAGAGCATGGATGCTCATGAGGTGTATAGCAGTGTTGAATTGTACATAAAATGTTCCGCAACATATCCAGAAATGTAAGTGCATCTTTCATCTGTACCACTTTACCTTGTCTACATTTTATAAATAAAATCTTAGGAAACTCTTAATTGTCTTATCTGATATGTAGTCCTCATGTAGGTGTTTTTAAACCAATGCATGTTTACAAAATTAATCTTACAAAATCTCAAGTGTCATATGTTATAGACAATACAGACTATCCCATCTATTTTCTCATTTTTAGGGTACCAGTAATTGAATTGAATGACCCGAAAGATATATCCAACATGAAAATTGGTGTGCTAAAAAATGAATTGAAGACTCGAGCCAAGGAACTTGTTGGTGAGGTAATACTGCTTGAGTCTATTTCTTCATCATCATAAAAAAAATCCAACCAACCATGTGTTGGGCCTGACGCTTGTGGTAAAATTCACATTACCCGTTGTCCTAGCACAAACGGACATTCAGGTGACGCTACACAATTTATGCATGCATTTAGAATAAATATACATATTGTTAGACCCCCTTGTGTCATTTATTAATACTTGATATACCAATGTACTTAAGTTAAATTTTTCATTCAATATTGAGTTTTATTCGTGAAGAAATTGACACTGTCCACCATGCATAGCCTATGGCGTTGGCGTTGAGGTGCTAATCTCTAATGTTAATACACGGTGGAGCTGGCAGCGGTGTCTGCACGATTTGACAGTCAGGGACATCATGTGAAAATATATATTAAACATTAATATCGCCTGACATTATGGGAACGATTATTAATTATAATTAAAATATTAGGTTACCTCATATTAAATTAAATATAAGTTAGTAGTATATACAAATGAGGGACTCACTCAGGCACCCATTGACGGAACGTAGGGGGCTGCTGCATAGTGCACTGTTTGGTGTATACCCCCAAGGCGAACCTCTGACTTCCTCTTCTCCCCTCCATCTCCCCTGCCCCTCTCCCCTGCCCCTCTCTCCTCCCCCTGCCCCTCTTTCACTGCCCCTCCCTACCTCGTCTCTTTTGTATTGTAAAAGAATGGTACCATCACTGACTCTCAATAGCTGATGTCAACAGTATCACATTGAGGAGAGGGCCTGGTAATATAATCATTCCAAACATAAACATTCCAAACCAACCACAGTGACCATCTAGGCCCCCAAAGTCATAAATCACACCCATACTGGAAATCTTAGGAGATTTGGGGAAGTGGGGAACCGGGTAGCACTGCATTCGTGATATCCATTTTCATCCAAGTAAATCCCGGGATCACTATGTAACAGGCATGTTCGGGAAGAATCTCCAGCAGCATACATTACATATTTGTTAAAATAAATCCAGAGCCAAAACTCAAATTTTATGTTGATGATTGTAGCCAACTTTTCCGTTAGCAGTCTTGAATATATCGTCTTTCTCCCTCCCCCTCCCTCTACCGCTCTACATGTCTCTCCCTCCCCCTTCACTCCATTTCTCTCATGGTCTAGCTTCAAAATTCATGTATGTATGTACCAATTTGGGGTTTCATCTTTGTGGGTGTTTCATTGTTGTGGCAGATTTGGTTTCTAGGGTTCACATTAGGTCCTATTGGGTATAAATCAAAATGTCTATCATAGTCGACTCACTTTACTAATTCACCCCCTTTATGATGTAGCTTTATGTTTTTCTATCAATTAGCAGGAACTGAGTATGTTGTAAACATACAAAATGTTCATCTGAGTATTTTGAGAACAAAGATATATTTTGTGAGACGTTTTAAAACATCGTGCCTAATTTGGTGTACCTTACTATCATACATCGAAAACCTTGAGATTATAACCTAGTTTTCGTTCTACTTTCCTCACCAGTATTTATCTGTGTTTAATTTTGAATCATCTTTGCTTTTAGGTCATGATACTTGAACTTGCTCAACATGTGCAAACATTTCTTCATGCCAATAAGAAACCTCCTACAAAATCTTTACATGAAGAAATGATGACGAGTAAGAAACGGCAGGAGGAACTGCTCGCGAAGGAACAACAAGAATATCAAGCTCGAATAAAACAAAACGAAGAGATAAAAGTATGCTGTTATTTCTATATGTAGTTATGTAATCTGGTTACTTCAGAGTAAATAAAAACTAAAAGAATTATGGTCAGTTAACTAGGGGGTGGTATGTTGTGCCAATTCAAAGCACTTTGTGTCCTGTGAGCTGCAGGAGCACATCAATCTCCCTTACGCTATTGGCTTAAACAATTTCTATAAAAAGAAATGTTCGGATTCATGTTATATGTTGGAATTTATATTTACGAATTATTATGTTAACAGGAGTCATTTAGTAGAGATGCAATATTATGCCTTTCTAGTCAAGCCCTTTCTAGTGTTAGTTGTGCCCCAATGGTTCAAATTTAATTATTACATGTTTTGGAATCTTTACCCATTTCTTACTCTAACCATCGGCGCAGAGACTAATTGATACATGCATGAGTCCTTGTGTATGCACCACATCCCCCAACGTGGCCTTAAGCGGGGTCGCCACTGGCTGTGTTAAGCTCTGCGGTAAGCCTTGCGATGGTGATGTGCTGGTTCTGTAGGTGGAGAGGAGTAAACAGATCCCCCTTACATGATTCACTGGGCACTTTGCCACTCCTCCCCACCTACAGAACCATCACAGCAACATCGCAAGGCTTACCGCAAAGCTTTCCGCAGCCAGTGGAGACCCCCCCCCCGTTATGCCTCAGCCCCAACATGTGGTCCAATTTTGAAAGTTGTTTAATTAACTAAATCCTATTAGTAAGAATCATTCTCGTCTCTATTCCATCAATAAGTGATGTCTAGAAGGAACGATATTGAAGTTGATCAAAGTTTAAATTAAACTAGCTCCAGTTGTCATACACTTGCGATTCATATCCTCCCCCCAGCCTCTGCCTCTGCACAGCAGCTGGTTTACTCATGTTTAAAGTTTTTTAATTGTGTGATATACCTAAACTAAATCATGTTCAGAACTATTCTCGTCGTAAGAATCATTCATGTCTTTATTTCATCAATGTGTGATGTTTAGACGAAAATATATTAAAGTTTGCCAAACTTGGTATTTGTGGTGTGACTGTGAGTGGGAGCGGATCTACAAGTGGTATATAACCCAGATCCCTTTTATTTCAAATTAAAATCTATAAAATATACATGTATAATGAAAACGGGAAATACTTGAGTGCTCTGAAAAGATCAAATGCTTTCATTATATCTCATTTCTATGGAAACATATTACAGTAGAATATAAACTGGCAAGTTACAAAGCTGCCAAGTTGCTTAGTAACGTTTCACTCAACCTGCCAAGCTGCTAAACGATTGCTTTCTGACTTACAATTAACGGTATAGGAGACCAAGAAGTTTGCAGCTAGTTTACAGCAGACAAGGCCAAGTAATCAACTTGCAAAAGTCATTGGATTCGCTTATATTAGGTAGAGAAAAAACGAAACTCATTATAAAACGATTCAAATGAAGCAGTAAGAACGTTCTGAATTCTTTCATACTAGACAATTTAATCGTATCAGAAGACCAACATGTTTTAGGACTGAAAAGGGGTAAGGGTAAGAAGCAATGTCTTGTTTTTGTTAAAGCTAAACGTAATTAAAACGATTTCCAATTTTTTCCGCAGCAAAGAAAAATAACTGAAGAAATCCTTCGGCGTCAAGAAGCTTTGAAAGAGGAATCAAGAAGGATACGCCAAGAAGCCAAACAGGTAAGAAAGAAAAGTTACTGATTAGAATATTTATAACTTAGTTAATATATTATCCTCAATCCATACATGCGTCATTTGGGTGTGCCATAATTGTTTATGGCTACAAGTTATTTAAAATTTAGTAGAATGAGAATTTTATGGTTTAATAAATTACTTATGTATAACCATCACTCACAAGCATCTGTTGGTGTCTCTTTTTCTCAGAGTGGCCTAGATAGGATAAGCTCCTCTGATCCAAGTAATGGCTCCGATCCACTGTCCTCCGGTGCACCAATACATAAAGATACAGCACAAAGGAAGAGAGCATCTGTCACACCAGAAAGACTCATCAGTGAATCAGGCAGTTATCAGAAAAATGAACGACGAAAGTAAGGAGTTGCTAATATTGAATTGCCATTCTCTTTTCTTTTTTACTATGGAAGCACTAAAAAAACACTAATTGTGTAGCATGTGGTTTACGAGTGCTACAATTAGGAGTTGATGATCCTAATCTACCCAACGCACAGCGATATTAGGCCCAGACTCCTCCCAGTGGAATGTTTAAGCTTCCTACCGCGCAGGAAAAGCAATATGGGTTCATTATTGGACAAGGAACTCGGGAGCAATTGGGGATTATAAATTGATTTTTATTTGATAAAAGTATGATTTATTTGATAAAAGTAGCCAAGCCCTCCTCACACTCTTGGTTCCCTCCCTCACAATCTAATCAATCCATCATTGTTTGCTCATATTTTAGTCATTTTTAGGGACCTCTCCATCCATTTAGCTTTTTCTTCTTTACATATTACATACATACATATGAATATGTTTTAATTCGTTATTCTCTTTTCAGGAGAAATACCAGTACTCCTAAGAGAAGAGACAGTGAAACTGATGGAGACAGCATCAAGTGTAACGATCATAATGGCGTTTGTGTTCTTGAGTTCACCACTAAGACACCCCGCCTCGTGCACAGAGGAAGATGCCTTGGTAAATACTTTTCTACAAAATATTCATCATTTGTTACTCATAACATCCATTCATGAATGAGATATCACTTTACTAGATAGAAGGTTTCCTGTCAGTGTTTCATGAATGAAACACCTTGTATAAATGAGCAACTAGGTTGATCATGTGACTACAGGTGACCTGGCCCAAGTCTTCTTACCAGAATGGTTGGCTTGTGAGAAAACTTATGGTTTGCCGAGCTTGAATACTGTGATGTTATTGAAGATTTATAAAGTTACCCATACTCATGGAATATATTGCTATGGTTTCCTGCATTCTTCAATCTCCACTTTGTTGAGTGAAGCTGAGACAAGAAAATGCTCAGACCCTGAAACGCCTAATATCAAGGGTGATTTAAGTATGAATTGCATAATTAACTTGCTCACCTTTATAAATGACTTGGGGCGTGGGGGGAAGGGTGGGGGGTGACTGGACGTGGGAGGGACAGATTATCTCACTTGATATCCAGACCTGGGGCAGATATTGCAGAATTGTTAGGCTTTTACTCCTTTCAGTGTCAGCACAGAAAGTACAGAGGAAGCAACTAACAAGAGTGGTTATAACAACCATGGAACGGCCTCATTCTGAGAAGTTGGAAACAAAAGATGGACCTTGCATAGGTGCATATACATACTGAAAAGTCGTTACCCAGTCTACATGAAAAAGAAGTTGTTATATGTGTTATCGAAAACGTAGTAAAAGCCGCCTCATCTCATCTCAAGATTTATGAAGGGTTGCTGGAAGAAAAACCCATCAGAAGCTAAACTATAAGACTATGTGAGAGGTTAACTAAGTATTCAAGCATGTTTATGTATTAAAATTATTTAGCAGTTGGGGTCTAATGAGGACATTTTGTTTGAACTTGGAAACTAACCATGCAATATATTAGCCATGGGGACTTCACAGTGGTGCCAGGCATTACATGCTATGACTCTTTTATAAATAACATCGGAGAAATATCAAGAGGTTTTCTTTATTACTCTGACACAATAGAGACGGTAGCATACTGGAAAAGAACTTCATAGGCTGCTCAAGCAGGTGCTGGGGACATCTCACATAGTTCCTCATCTCACCAGAAGCGATCATACTTTTCAGTTTAATTTGGTCTTCTACCAAGGTAAGCCTTGTTTACCTTATATTGTATTTTACTTATATTTCATTCTTAGGTCATAGTTTGCGAGGTTGCACAACATATGCGGGAATGGATACTAAGACTGGGGAACTTGTGGCAATCACTGAATGGCATCTTCAGTGGCACAAGACCAAACGGAAACTTGATGTTGAAGACCATGATGTCGAGGACCATCAAAAAGAAAATGACCAAACTGCGTCATACTGCAAACAGGTGCCATAGGTTTATACTCGATTTAAACACTTCATGCTCTGTTAATATTCGAAATGGTGAAAACTGACTTCATTACATTTGGTTATTATAAACATCTTGTTAACATATGGTCACACTCCCTAACCCCCGCATAAAGTTAAAACTTTGTTGTAAAACGTACTCTGGGCATCATCTTTCTGTTTAGACGTGGGGGTTGTTTCCTTTGTTTTTTTGCTTTTTACAAATTCAGTCTTGCAAATGTTCTTTTCTAATCTTTTGCAGGTGTCTGGCATAGAATCAGAATTTATGTCTCTTCTTCGATTAAGTCACAGGAATCTCTTACACTATCTAGCATTCAAACAAACACTGAACCCTGGCAGCGTTACCGTCCATGTAAGTAACCTTTATTGCATTTCCATTATTTGATCAGGTTTAATGAGTAGTACTTTCGGTTCAATGATTAACAACAATAAATAACTCTGTAACATCATCCAGAGTAGATATAATTGGTGCTACAGTTTCGTGTTTTACTGAATTCGGTATATTTACAATCGTCTTGGAAAATATCTTAACGTCTACATTGAAAAGAGTAATCAGTTTCTAACCCCTTACAGACATGCTGTCTTTGTCTGAGTGGGTATGAGTGTTATGGTTCCCCTTTGCGTTTCTTTGTTAAAGAAATTAATCCATGTAAAATGTAAATTTGCTGTCAAAGAAATGTGGTTCTCATTTACAGGTTTTATCAGAATTTATTTCTGGTGGAAGCTTGAAAAGTGTCATAAGTGGCAGGATGCCTGTCCCTATAGAGCACCTCAGACTTTATTCGGTCCAACTCGTGGATGTACTGGATTACCTCCATGGGAAGGCTGTTGTTCATAAAAACTTGAGGGTAAGTCTGATGTATATTGATATCATTGCTACCGCCCCTCCCCCCACACTGAACCAAGAAGATAGTGGCAAGGCTGGAGTTGAATAATATAAGTGAACTTTTATTCATTAATATGAAATAAGAAATGTCTAGTGGATCTTGGGTGCGTGAAGCACATACAAAAAAAACCCGGAGACAGATTCCCTGGTATGGAACGTTTATCTCCAACTAGTTATGCTGGCCGTGGTCTAACTCAGTCTTAGGACAATATGATATCAGGTTAACATCACCTGGCTGCTGCTGGCAGAGCGGTGTGTGCAATGGTGTTGTCAGCGTGGTTTGTGTCGCATTTTATCATTTACGGCGGGTACAGTTTACTTACAAGTGGAAACGCCACTTAACTTTACTGAGCAGTTGTCCCTGAAATAAAAACGATTCCGGAGACATATAGTTTTTATTGACATTTTGGTTTCACCCCACCATGTTCTTTCTCGAGTCAAAGCCTTTAAGTCGAGCCTTTCAGGGATGCCAGTCTTCCATTAATTAATGAATATCCATAATTTCCATGCTTCCAAAAATGTCCAGAATGTCCATAACATTTTCGAATTTTCTTCTCAATTCAACTCCATATTGTTACCATAATGTCATATAACTATATCAGCCTATGTAGGGCCATGGACTGGCAGCATATGTGGCCGCTCAGAAGCGAGGGAGAGCCGTCAGGCTATATCCATTAATCCCTGAGTGCTCCCCGAGCTAGTATTCCATCTATACTCACAGATGGAAATTCAGACCGGGACCTACTCCCTGAGGCAGTGTAGGGGCACCCTTCCCAAGTTGCCGGGAGGGTCCCAAATCCAACGGCACTGAGCCCTCTACATGGCTAATATGTATGGGCCTAACATAGTGTCTAGGGCTATAGGAAGCTTTGATGCGCCTCACTGAGAAACTAGGGCATTGAGGCCACAACAAACATTCCATGGATTGTGTAGCTCACCATTTCTTGGAGCAATTAATTTCATCTACTCTACCATTTCTTCTATATGTTCCATCGTCCCAAATATGGACACTGTCTTCAAGGAGTTCCATAAATTTATCTCAACCCAACTGGCATCCCTGGGCCTTTAATTCCAACAAAGCTTCTTCCATGGTCTTCTTCGACTAAAGTAAAGAATTTGACACTGTTAGTCACATGATATACCTCTGCTTGTTGAGAGTAAACCATTCCTTTAAGTTTTCGGGAACATCTTCATTTTAGCCATTATTATCATCTCAGATATGGTCTTCAAATTGTCCTATTTTTCAGTTAAGTAGCGTTGTGTTAGAAACTAATGGCCTCATACATCTTGGCGACTTCAGTATAGACCACCGGTAAGTATTTTTCTTATAAGAATGACTGAGGAATTAAGTTCCTAAGCAACTGAATGCCCCAATGAATTTAATAATTATAATAATATTCTTTATTTGCAATGACTAGTTGTTACAAAAATCGGTGGTGGACATCAGATCTAGATCTGGTCTTCCTGTGCATGCCATACTAATTTTGAGTGACTAGCTAGTTTGGGGTATACTAGGTTTTTTAGGGGGACTAGAAAGTGGGTAAAAGATAATCTCACTGTGCAGGTCATTACTAGACAGTGGTGGCTGGCATGCGAGCACTTTTACGCTGAGAGTAGGTCTACTCTAATATAAGGTCTGGGTACATCACTGGAGGGAAAGGGATTTTATATGATACTTTTGGTAATATTCATTGTCAAGCGTTCACCCATACACCAATGATATGGCATGCCGTACTGTTGTACTTGGCTGTAAGTCAGACACGGATAGCCAAAAATCTGGAGAAATATCCACGGATGAAAGGAGTCAAAATGCATCCATTTCCACATAAGGGTCGGTCATTCAACACTGGGGACTGAGCTAAGTGGGTTTAAGCTGTCAGAAGACCTGCTAAGTGGCAACCCATTAGACATACTAGAGTTTGCGTACTCCATTAACTTTTTCTGCGTTAACCAGAGAGAATGAATTATCTATCCCTGATTTCATAACTTGAAATCCACCGGCTATCCACCAAGTGCTTGTAACGGGTGTTCGGTTTCTGGTGCACTAAAGCAAAAGCTGCCCTGTTTGTAAAATCTTTTATTCGCTTAGATTGGCGGAGCTCTATGCTGCGCTTGAAGCTAAACGCCCAGGAGTTCACTTTGCTGATGACAGACCCATAGTTCCAGGGAAAGGGCGTAAAAAAGCTGATATATATATGTTGGTAAGATTCCTTTCCCCCACTCTTATCTTCTGTTGACTTGATTCCTGAGTCACTATATGCATTTATTTATATATGTTCTTTCAAGTCTTGAATATATTTCTGACTTTTCCTGGTGAATCTACTATTTTATTTAGGGAGTGATGCTCTTATCGCTGGCACAAGGGGAAATAGTTTCTGATGAAAACTTTAAGATTCCCACATGGTTACCGGAAGAACTGTCGGATTTCTTAAACAAGTAAGTATTTAAACCGATTTGTTCGGGTGAGTTGCACCAAACCCATAATGAACTTTGGTTCGAAAGGAATAATTGAAGTTATATATGACACTATGACACTCAGACTGCGTTGTACTAGATACATTTATACAAGAATAGATTATGGAACTTTTCCCCCCACCAGGTGTTTAGTTCGAGATGAACGTTCGCGGTGGTCTGCAACGCAACTAAAAGATCACACCTTTATAAAATCTCCTATACATCAGACATTAAAGGAATCAAAATCTGATCAAAAGGTGGATAGACAAAAAGGTAAATAACTCTTTTTATTGTAAATTATGTTTTTCATATTTGTTAATGTATGTATTCGATTCAATAAAGAAACTTGGTTTTTTCCTTACAAGATGTGGATGATGGGGATGAGGATGGTGTGCTAGGTTTGATACCCTATATCCCATCCAGTGAAGGCGGACAATCTCGCCTCAAAAATGAATTCGAAATTACTGGTTGGCTCGGCAAAGGAGGCTTCGGTGATGTAATCAAGGTGAATAGATATGATCATACAATATCTGTTAAACTCTAGTTAAAGTTTAATGCTAATGTTTAATTGCCTTAAATTGCACGACATAACCCCCTCACAATTCCAGCCATACCTGTGTACAGCCACAATGATAAAGCGCAGCAGTTTACTTAAAATCGTTCACTTAAAAAGTTATCAAAGTGCTTTTCATCTTTGCAAGGTGCGCAACAAATTGGACGGGAGGGACTATGCGATCAAGCGAATACCCCTCAATCCAAGGAGTAAACAGTTCACCAAGAAAATCACTCGGGAAGTGAAATTGTTATCTCGACTCAATCATGAAAATGTTGTCAGGTATATTTTTTATATCAATTTTTATCCAATATCAAGTACATATATCGGTTGAATACTTACTTATATGAGTATTATTATGTGTAATATGAGTTGTGTAATTGTACTTCTAGTACCTCTTTTATTTCTACAAGTATTAGTATGGGTATACATAACATGCCTATACCTATGCCTATATACCTCTATTGCTACACGTACGGGTAATTATATTTACGCCATACTCGTGTATCATTAATGTTTATTTCCTAATTTCCATTACATTTTTCAATACCGTTTACTTAGAAATATATACATACACATTTGAAGTTTTCTTATGACGTATGTCTAATGTTTGCTATGAAAAACTATATTTCCTTTTGTTTTCCATTTTTGGCACAATCGAATAACAAACTACATTTGATAGATAGAGGCATTAATATGTTCAGTATATAATTCTACCGTCATATTCTTGTAATTTGTAAACTTGAAAATGTATACGCTGTTGTAAAATGGGGGAAGAAATAACTTGATAAAATATGCTTAAGGTACTACAATTCATGGATTGAAGTAAGCGAAGACCCAGTACCTAGTGAGTGCACAAATTCTACATTAGACACTCCAGAAACAGCAAGTCCGATGCAACCACAGGTTCCAGCCAAATTCCCTACCTTATCCAAGATCCAAGGCGATCCCCGCAATAGTCTAGGCTTGAAGGATGATCTCGATTTTAATGCAGACCTTGTCCCAGCTGCGACAGGCAATTCCACTGACTGGAGTGTATCTTTCAGTGGTAGCCTTCATATTAACAAGGATGATTCTAGTTCAGACGATGAGGAAGATGATGACGATGATGACGATGAAGTTAATGGAGATGTGTTTGGGATGTCTTTTGGTGCCTCATTCCTGTAGGTATCATTCGACTATTCTTTACCTTAGAAAAGACATTAAATGCATGTGTATTATCTGTGTGTATAACAGGATGCTATTGTGTGTTCAGTGGTTGACTTGAGTCTATCTTGGCTCTTTATGATACCTTTTTTTCCATTGCATTTAAAAATATATATTTGCAGGAACTGTTCTGATTCGGACAGTATTGTCTTTGACTACGAGGACCAGAGCAATGGCGGAGTATTGAAAATGGAATCTGAGGTGAGTTTATAGTTGAAATAATAGTTACACTATTCATATGTGTAATTAGTTCATTTAAATTGGGGGTAAGGAGTAAGATTTCGTCAACCATGGTAAATTCATCATTGCTGTATCATTTTATTCATCTGAATCCGAGAGGGATATGACCAATTAATTACCCCCTTTCTTGATATTTGTTATTAGGGCAATTCATTGACCTTTTTATCACTTCAAAAACGCCATTGGACGTCATATCACCTTAAAGGGCCTATAGATCTATTTGACCCATCCCTTAGCCGATTTAAAGACAGGCTCCATATAAACTCCAGATAAAGATTCTCAATTTTTGTGTTTGTGTTCGCACCTTTTTATTATGATTAGGGGCTTCATGCCCTTTGGGCATGCTGCAGCTGTACATATCCAATATGTCACGGCAATCATGTCTCATGCGCCTCTGGCAAAATTCACAATTCACAAAATTTGAAAGATTTATTTGTTTTTGAATACATTTCAATAAAAAAATGAGTCCACTCATCAATAATGTTCAATAATGTTCAGTAATGATGTACTGTTCAATATATATACTCCTTAATCTCCCCATTCTTTAGATCTATTAAGTTACCATTTCCTACAATTAAACTAGATTTCAAAAGTTTCTTTTATTCTGTACAATACTGAAATATGACTACAACAACTACCCCTAGCCTCTTGATATCTATTGTGCGTGAATATATTCTGTTAGCTTGTTATTAAGATAGATATCAGATGGGGGCTAATTACGGTTAGCTAATATTCTGAATAGAAGCTGCATCAAATAGGCAGAGAATAACCTTTTGGTGACAAGAGTGGTGCTAGTGCATTTGAATATTAATTGATTACTTGTTAGGTGCAGGATAACGTTTCTTCCATGAAAGAGGAAGAGGAAGAACAAGGAAGTACCGTTATAGAACCAGCAGTGCCATTGAAACTACAGTTCCTCTATATACAAATGGAGTTCTGCGATAAGAGCACGTTAAGAGACTGTATAGATGCTGATCTGTACCATGACCGAGATCGAGTGTGGCGGCTATTTAGAGAGATCTGTGAAGGCCTCCATCATATTCATTTACAAGCAAGTCATATTTGCTACATAATTTTGAACGTATTTTCACTGACTTGTTTAGAATTGAATTTTGTATGGTAATATTCAATTTACTTTTGTTAAAATTAATGGTATAACATCATTTTGCATCTACAGGGCATGATTCATCGAGATCTGAAGCCTGTGAATATTTTCCTTGATTGTGACGATCAAGTTAAAATAGGGGATTTTGGTCTGGCTACAAAGAGCATTGTATCCCAGGTAAACATCTGTTCCTTTCAGCAAGGTTGACAATAGGTTACTAATTATTACTGGGTCTCCGTTGGGTCTGAAAAAGCCGTGAATTTGGAAAAATAAATTCAAGGCCTTGAAAAATGTGATTTTGGTCGAAGGGCCCGGAAAATCATTATATGGGTCTTGAATCCTGTTGGAATCTATTAAATGGCCTTTTTGACATTTTTCAAGATTTTCAAGAATATAACACTTGTTAAGTACGAAAAACAATACCTACAACCCCCGGGTCCTCTCATCTAGGTTCTGAAAAATGACTGATATTGGCCTGGAAAGCCTGGAATGTCTTTAGTCCAAAGGCGCGGAGACCCTGTATTTTGTATGAATCTTTGCAGAAACAAATTTAATCATTAATTTAATTTTTCGTAATTTATTCTTCTCAACCCGAAATTCATTTCAACTTGTAGTGAAAATCACTAATAAGTGTAATAAATTAATATAAAAAATGTATTTCCCAGCAACAAACTGGTTTGATGGATTTGAATATGACCCCCGCTTTCGAGCTGGACCCAATGCTGAGCACTTCAAAATCTGAGAGTTTAGGCGATGGAAATCTGACTGGTAAAGTTGGCACTGCTCTCTATGTCAGCCCAGAGATGATCAATACATCCACCAGAACTAAGTACAACCAGGTAAGATCATTTTAGGGTTGTCGCTATATTTACTAAGCATCAATAATTCCGACATGTATTGTTTGTCACCATGTAAGTTCCTCTAGCCGTAATCATAACCTCTCATAAGTTGCTGGCGTTGAATGATATCTACATTATAGAAGAAAATGCATTGTCCAGGGGAAATAATTTATTCCGTGTTGTACTAAGGTGGCTTGGTTTAGTTAGCTAAAATCACTCCTCTTTTTTAAATGCAAAACATTTTATGTTTCAGAAAGTGGACATCTATAGTTTAGGTGTTATATTTTTTGAGATGTGCTACCGCCCATTGTCCACCGGCATGGAACGAGTCCAAGTCCTGACAGATGTAAGAGATTCGTCCATAACCTTACCTGAGGATTTTGATCCTGAAAACAAAATGGAGAATGAGGTATGATGCTCGGAATCAGATTGTGTACAGACTGTTTACAGTGGAACCCCGCATAACTATCACCTCGATGCAGAGACCAACCCGGAAAATTAAGACTACTTTTTCCCAGTCCCAAACAAAGACCCGTTTTTCTCCTGCCCAGCAATAGGCTGTCAATCAAAATGAATCCACAATGGCAGAAAAGCTAGCCTCTCATTAAATGAGTGTGAAAGTGTTAGAAGCCACATGACCAGTTCTTTCTCTCTCTCTCTCTCTCTCTCTCTCTCTCTCTCTCTCTCTCTCTCTCTCTCTCTCTCTCTCTCTCTCTCTCTCTCTCTCTCTCCCCCCCCCTCCCACCCCCTTGAAAAGCCTTGGATGTTTGGTTTGCTTTTTTATTTCCATGAACAAACATTTTTATTTTAAAGGAGAAAATGTGTGCTGTTTCAAGCCATGAGACCATTCATTCTACTCATGAAGCATTTTGTAGATAATATAATTCGTATTTTGTGTATAATCA
Organism: Sthenelais limicola; assembly: GCA_942159475.1. Lineage (NCBI taxonomy): Eukaryota > Metazoa > Annelida > Polychaeta > Phyllodocida > Sigalionidae > Sthenelais > Sthenelais limicola. The sequence goes on from OW804098.1 coordinate 74,183,178, forward strand.
AGAAAATTACTGTCAATTCTTGGAAACGATGCAAAATTTGTACTTCATGTCTAATAAATATTATTGTCAAGAATATTGTGCGTTTCCATCATCGTCAAATTAGAAAAGTAGCTTCGCTGTTGAGTATCGGATGTACTGATTCCCCCCCTGAAGGATGAAGTTTTGATCATTTTGTTACATTATATTCTTAATCAAGTTTAAAATACTGAAGTGGCTCCTGAGCCATGAGCCTGCGGAACGACCAACCGTGGAGGTCCTGCTATCTTCCGACTTGCTTCCTCCCCCACAACTTGAAGAGGCAGAACTCACTGAACTTCTGAGGTCCACACTAGCTCAGCCTGGCAACAAAGCTTGCAGACAGATGATGTCCGCCATATTCAGTCGGACGGTCGACCCTGCCACTGACTTTCATTTCGATAGCGACCTACACAAGGTTCGTTTACATTTAAGACATTTAAGACGTGTTTTGCATGTTGTTATTTTGTGTAGTGTTGGGGAAAAGAAGATTCCACCCTCCCTTATGCAGTATTTGTTATGATTTTCGTCAGTATAAACATTCTTTCAAATCAAATTCTAGTATTCCATTTTATTTTGTATGAATCTTTATTCCTTTCCGCACCAATGTTATAGGCCTAACTTTATTTAGTCAGCATACCTGAGGTGGGATAATATTGTCTGACATACCTCATTTCGCAAGATGAGAGAGATGACAGAGGCAACAATTTGTGATACAACTTTCAATTGGTGCCATCAATTTACTAGCCACAGTTGATTCCATTGATGCAATATATCGCGATATGTTATGCCACTCACAGAGTAAATACTATTTGTGTTGCCATTTAACGTTCTGTATCTTAACATCGCATGCGGTAACTCAATTCTATGACTTCATTGGGGAGATATATAGGTGCAACATGTATTGAAACTATGAAAACAAAATTCAGAAGCTATAATATTAAATGGTTTTAATATCATAGCATCCTCTAGCTACAATTCCTCACGGTATGCAGAAGCGATATATAAACGTATCGCACCTCAGAACTCTCCTTTGTGGGAGCAATATATTTCTTATCATATGTGGCATATATCTCATACATATCCCATGTCGTATTTTACAATGGACTTAGGTCCTACCTTTGACTGGATCCTACTCGACTAGCTCGCTCTCTCACTTAATTCCAACCCAGGCGTCTGTTGTATTCCTATGAGTTGCATTACTTCACTAATGATTCTAGTTGTTTGTACAATGTACCATTTTAATGTAACCTTTGAATCTCATTATCTAGGCTGCATTTTCCCCAGACACACTTCTGGTTCAGAGGTCCGTCATGGAGAGCCTCGAACGTATGTTTGAGAAAAGAGGGGCACTTAGGGTGCAAACCCCGCTACTAATGCCTAAATCAGTATTATACGAGAGCTGTGATCAATATGTACGCATGATGGACTCCAATGGTGGATTAGTAGCCTTGCCTTTTGATCTCAGAGTGAGTAATGGCATCTTTTAACTTTCGAGGCAGTGTCATACAATAGTGCATTTTCACGTATATTAATAATGGCAGATTAACAGGGTCTCCGCGCCTTTGGACTTAATAAATAGAAGGCCTTTGAAGGACTTTCCAGGCCCATTTTAGTGGTTTTCCAGGCCGATATCAATGATATTTCACCAGGGAAAAGTGTACAGTAAGAAACAGAATCTTCGAAAATTCCAAGGCCATTTAATGGATTCCAACAAGCCCATATAATAATTTTCCAGGCCCTTCGACCAAAATGCCCATTTTCCAGGCTTTTCAAAGCCTTGAATTTATTTTTCCAAATTCAAATCTCCGTGGAGAATCTGATTAAACGTCTGAAGGTATCAAATAACATATAAGAAAAAAACAGAGTATAAAATCTGACAATAACTTGCGCATTTAAGATTCCACTAATTGCATATTGTATATTTAGAGGTGATATCACAATTTTTACGACTCATTGAATTCGAGTTAGTTAGTTTGTTTTTATGTTTGTATACAGGTGCCATTTGCGCGTTACGTTGCTAAAACAAATATTACCAATCTGAGGCGCTTTGCCATAGAAAAAGTCTATCGGCAGAAGAGACACTTCAGTCTCCACCCTAAGGAAGTAATTGAATGTGCTTTCGATATTGTTACACCATCCATTTCAAACCAACTGCAAGCTGAGGTTCTTCATCTTATCAGTGACATCATCAAGGAATTCCCTGTCCTACAGGTAACACAAAATAATTTTATATTCATAGAGTGTAATTAGTATATATATGTTTATATTGAATATGTCAGCCATCTGCTGGGACTTTTGAACTTTTGGATTCGTAGATGAGGTGAACTGTTGCACTATTGCTCTGTGTTTTCTCTAGTTCTGATTCCAAATAGACTTAAACTTAGACTTAACTTCAAAATAAACTCTTCATGCCCTCTGGACTACCATGTTCAATGCCAGCCAGGAATACTAGTGCGAGGTACTCAGGCTGCAGCTCACAGCAACAACATATGGTGGATGGCACATTAGTTGATAAGCCCGGCCCTATTATATCACCCCTCTGCCAAAAACAAGTGCCAGTGGATCAGTGGCCTAATTTGGCTGTGGAAGAAATGCCTTTCGAGTCTTACAATTAGAAGACTTTAATGGGGATAAAAAATGTATTTTAGCCTGAATATGTCATAACCTTATAGGACTAGCATCGACACTTGGGCAATCAAAATGAACAATTTAAATCTTAATTAAGAACAATGTAAAAGAACAATTTTCATTAGCAATTAGCTGGGTTATAAATGTTTAAATTATTTCAGAACTTCCTGAGTGCAGCGGTCAGTTTAAAAGCTTACTACTGATATTGGCCAATTCAATTACACATTGAGTAGGGTTTTTTTTAAATGATATAAATGTTGATCAGTGTCAATTGTGTTTCTAGATTATTAATTAATGGAGTTAATTTATGCACAGGAACGACGTTACTATCTGCGGATAAATCACGCAAGTTTACTCCGTGGTGTTCTTCTATACTGTGGTGTTCCAGATGAACTTTCCAACCCTGTGTGCAATATCTTGTCTGAAGTACGGGTAAGTCAGAAATAACTCAATCGAGATCAAACGTGACAACGCTAAAACTGAAATGTTGCCCCCGCCCCCCTGTCCAGTGTATGTTGTTTGACCTCTTTCTATGCGGCTGCCCCTTCCATTCTAAGTATTTAGGAGGTGCAGCGTCAGACTGCTCGGCGAGCTGTTTCTTATGGAAAGCCATTTATCCATGTTATAAATTAACCCCAAATCGGGAGAATTAGTAGGCTAACCCGGAAAATGACTGACGATTTCACCATTGAAAATGCATGCGAACTGGGGAATTTTGTTCTGGGTTAGCCGAGAATTAGGCACGAAATCGGAAAATTCCTAAAATTCCCAAATTGTGCTTTATAATATTTAGCTAATCTTCCCTTTTCGTCATTCCTACTTAGACTTCATCAATTCCTGATTGGGGCATAGCTATTGTTAATTCACTCCGAGCTGAGATCTAATTCTCTAGACACCCTGCTACTTCGGAAAAGCACTATTTCTCTTTTGCTAGTTCTCAGCTAACCCGGAAAAAAATTTCCCCAGTTCGCATGCATTTTCAATAGTTAATTCGTCATTCATTTTCCTGGTTAGCCTACTAGTTCTCCCGATTTAGGGTTAATTCATTCCGGGTTGGCCGCCGAGCTGGACCAATTCTCCTGAAATAGGATGCCAGTTCAAAAAGAAAAAAGGCTAATCAGGAATATGGTTAGGTAAATTAGGAGAAGTATTACTAAAATTCTGTACATTTGGGTTATATGTATAAACGGCTTTCCATAGTTTCTGACACTTTTATTATTATGTAAATCTGTTTCAGGGTTTAAAACCCGTAATGGTTAGGTCGGGAGAACAATAATTTTCTCAACCTAAAGCGATAGATACTTCCATCAATATCTAGTGTTCATGTTCTATTACTTTATCACGTAATGTTACATAATTTTCCAACATTTTAGGCCTTTTTCCATAACCTCTGAATTCCAAAACCTTCAAGAACGCTAGATATAATATTGTATTCCTATGCATTAACATAGCAGAAGGCTTCGCGCCGTATTTAGTCTAAACAGTAGCTCCGAGGTTTGAAAAGCACCTACTGCACTTGCACTCACCACGGCAGCCATCATACTTTTATTTAGGTCATCCAGCTGTATATCTCCTCGTGCGTGTCACTACAGTAGCGTTGCTAACTTGGCTGACCGGAGCCTTCTCATTTTATCACTTGACTGTAAACCATCGCTAGTATATGATAAAACAGTTAGCTAACTAACTTTTATTTCTAATTTGGAGGGTGGTTGTCATGTCTTGGCTTATGCCTTCTTCAATTGTGTATTTTCACTGGTACCGGTATATTCTTTTTGTTGTTTAATCAGGCTGAACGGCACCAAAAGCTGCAGGTTGGTTCTAGGTTGAGTACGCTGTCATTGCCGGATAACGTTATCACCAATTTATATCGGTTTATTGAAGCCGAGGGACCATTTGGAAACGTGTCCTCCATGCTTCGGTGTATCACTAAAACAAGAGGAATCGTAAGTACTTACCTTTTTAACTATGATGGTAATGCTGAAAATGGTAATACCCTAATGCTTACCTGACATGGGCATTGAAAACATGTACTTTCATCCAAGGTACTAACGAAAATTATCATTGATTTTCTATCGGACCATTTGTGAAACAATCTAATTTGGTGATAACTAGAGGTGTGACATATTCTAATTAAGGTACGGCCTTGAGACAATGTGTCCCTTTCTCTTCACATAAGGTTTTGAATAATTTCATTTCGCTTGGTAGATAGATGATCAGAACTAATCCTTTTACATGGGCTACATTCTATTAGATTTATGTTAATCGTAAATCATTTATTCAAATCCCCTTTATATGATTCTAGATTCAAGAAGTCTTAAAAATCGTTGTTCTATGAAAATCTGTATTTCATACAGGCTGCGAATGCTGCAAAGGAAGGCCTTAATGAAATGAAAGATATCTTGAACCACGCTGAAGCTCTTGGATGTAAATTTCAGGTATGTTCTCTTCAATAGTTGAATGGTAGTCAGTTTCGCTTTATTAAAGCTAGATGTGCCATAAACTGTCCTGGCAGGGTCATGGTGTTTATATTAACAAGTATAAATATTTATGTGTTTTAGGCGAATGCCTTCTTACTGTCATTCCTCTGTGCTTTGCGAAATTACACACTCCCCACTATAAATTTCATCTATCTCTCAGCTTCCCTCCAGCCGATATTCTTTATTATGTCTCCCTCTTGTAGAACCAACCGATTAGCATGTGAGTGGAAAAGTTAAATGTATGAAATATAAGAAATTTAGCATTATATGTGGAGCTCGGGTCACTAAGCCAACCTGACTTCTAGTCATTGAGCCAACCCTCACTAGACCATGACTTCCATCCATGTCAACATGGTGGCGGGGGGGGGGGGGGGCGGCATGACTTGACGACCAAGAATATGCAGATCGAGGGATGAAGGTTGTCTGGCCGTGTCCATAACTATTCCCTCCTCATCACATCCTTCCAAGTTATTTAGGGGGTTGACTGTCTAGTGGTCACTAAATTACCCATTGTTAGTCTTATAGTTAAGGATTCCCCTTGCAATGGGCGTCTGGTGATATAAACAAAGTGTAAGCTGGTGAACTGATGTTTTTTAAAATTTTGACTTTTAATGTTGTGATTTTGATTTTTAAAACTTTTTAAATTGTGATTTCCTCATGCAATGAGTGTCTGGTGATATAAACAAAGTGTAAGCTGATGAACTGATGCTTTTGATTTCAGCCTGTGCTGGCCATAGGTTTGGTTTGTAACGTGCATTATTACTCAGGATTCGTTTTTCAAATTGTTGCCTCTACCCACCGCAAGAACAGGACTGTAATAGAAATACTTGCTGCTGGTGGCCGATATGATAAATTAGTGAGTGTTTCATTTAATAATTTGTTTAGTTTGCTAAAACTGGATAAATATCATTTTAGATAAATGAAAACAAATAAATCGCAGTTTGATAGTGATGCATGGATTGAGAGTCTCCATAGGTTTCATTTTCAACGTATTGTGTTGTTAAACAGATTGCCAAGTTTCATAAGGGAACTCCACCTTCCGCAGTTGGTGTCAGTTTTGGGTTCGAACGGCTAGTGGCTGCACGTCAAGAACAGGAAGAGGTGATTTTAATACATGCTTGGATTTTTAGTTTAGTGTCTAGTTTATAATCATTATAAATGTTATTATGTTATCAAAAACTTGAACTGGTACAAAGCATTTCTCCACAACAGTAACGACTTTAATTTCAGTGGAAGTCGCGAGGCATGGTGGACGTAATCGTTGCTTCCCTTGACCACAAGCCGCTGAATAAAGGAAAGCTTAGCACGGTCTCAGAACTATTAAACGCTGGCTTGCGAACCTACGTCATATATGACTCAAAACAGGTATTACTTACGTTTTCTACATACATACATGTAGTGTATACATACATACATACATACATACATACATACATACATACATACATGCCACCTCCACCAAAATCACTGAAATCGTTAAAAACACATACAAATTCCTACAACATTCATATCAGAGACAATTAAATTTTATTATATTTATTATATTTATTTATTTTATTAAATTTTATTATATTTAGTTTTGTCAGAAACCCAACGGATATATATTTGTAATCTATCTTTATATTGAGGATATCAAGGAAAAATACATACATACCTGTCCACATGATTATTCTTATTAAACTGTTTGGGAAGTATCCCCTTACAAGGCAGACCCTACAATAATTACTTCTACTCCACATAAACATTTTTATGTGACATTTTGATGAACTTTGATATGAGTCCTACATTTCAGAGTTTAGAGGAGGTTCAAGAAGTAGCCCGGCAAATGGGAGCCAGTCAAATAGTTCTACTTAAGGATCATGACACTGCAAGGGTGAGTAAAGCACACACGTTATATTTTCGACAAGTGGTTCTCTTGTTTCTCGTTTGTAGTTAACTGATCGTTTACTGATCTTTATTATATACGCATTGCTCTGAGTACGACGTGTCTAGAGTGAGTTATGCACAGTGCATATGTCACTCGTGAGTTACATGTGCTAGTCATGGCAACCAATGCGGGTTTCTTTACCAGGTTTAGCACCAGAATTCAACTTTATGACTCAAAAATATTTTCTATTTATATTATTAAAGCGTATATGATTAATCAATTATCTGTAAGTAATCAATCATTTCTGTTTATGGCAAATAGTTTTTTTAATTTGTAGTCATGGTTTAAATGCTAATCACAGTGAACGGAAAATCGATTTATTTATGTTCTGCGGAATACTTTTCTAGGTGAGGACGCTGGTAGACAAAGATAAAATCACGGAGAAAAAGGTCCAACTAAATGAACTGGTGAAATTCGTGCAACAAAAGGTAGCAGCATTCAAATGGTGAGTTTGCACCATGCTTGTTAATCAGCCTCTCATGTCCCCAGTTCAACATTCACCAAATGCTGTTAAAATATCATTGCTTGTTTTCCTTCTTTCTCTAATGAACTTTGAATTGTTTTCAACTACACGAATAAGTGTTTAAAGAAAACAGATAATATTTAATATAATATGTCACTTTATTCCTGAAGTGAAACACCAGAAAATTCAAATACCGAATCAGTGGCAGAGCCTAGGAACTGCGGCCCTACAACTAGTAGTTCAGGTACTGGGAGCTCCAGCCTCCCTCCACTCAACATTACCCTAGTCACCACAGAGAAAAAGATAGCTTCAAACTCCAAACGTAGATATGAAGCCCAGGTGAGCATAAGACATTTCAAAATATTATCCACTTAGCACCAAAGAAATGGGGAATTAGCTCCTTAAGATTACATTTAAATTCCTATGGCTACCATAGTTCAGAAGCTTGATCACTGTTTTCTCTCCACCCCGCCCTGTCTTTTACGTTTATCTCCATCCTTTACGCCACAGGTTCCTACCACCCCCTTGGATTTATTGCACAGGCTCCTAGCCAGTAGCGTAATATAGCATCAAGCTTTGTTGATACAATACACCGGGGACAATATTCTTCTGAGTAGAATTCCACACCACTAAACTATCGACTATTTTCATTAATCCTCCTAATACCTAAAATATATATATTTTATCTTTCTTGACCCTAGATATACAACAATATTACTACAGTGATGTCAGTCATTTCAAATAAAGTACGGGTGGATGTTGTAGGCGTAGAACTTACATCTGCGGTCTTGATACCTATAGCAGCAAATATCAAGGTAAGTACGGCAATCGTCGTGGTTGTTGTTCCTTATGATATACTAATGTAGCGAACAGTCTCGCTTGACTATTCACACTGTCACTGTAATACCAAGTCTGCAAGTTTGTTTAGGTATTTCTCAGCTTGTTCTGTGGCTAACTCATGAACTCGTGTTCCTTTCTCATCAAGCATCGCTCTCATCTTGGCCACCTCGTTCCCTTTGATTATAGGTTTAAGGGGGCGTTTTGTTTTACATCCTGTTCAATTTGTATGGCTGGAGAAAGGGCAGTGTGTGGAGGGATACAGGAGAAAATAATTAAAATAATGTCTTGTCTTTATTCATATAAACATTTGCTTTAAATTAGAAAAATGTTCCAGTATATTGGTTTGGTGCTGTATGTAAAGTGTGTGAATATTTGTATTTAAGATATTTTACCTCCAAATATTATCAAACTGATGCACTTTTTACTCACCAGGTGGAGCATTTATGCCATGTTCTTGAAAAGACATATTTGTACTTATGATTGTATTGATTATACCTAGCGATTTCGCGATTTAAATATTTATTTTGAAATTGTCTATTTTTGTTAACCTTTTGTGATATGCTGAGAAAATTGTCTGTATGATGAAATGCTATCAATAAAAAACATAAACATAAACGGTCACATATTATGTTCAAAACAACAAGCATGGGTTAAGGGTGAGGGAGGGGGAGCCTATTGCTAACCCTCACTTCAGGAAACGGTCATACAAGAAAATCCCTTAAACCAAATTGATGTAATGATAAATGTCATCGGTTGCTTGTTAATTTCTGTGTCTTAATGTAATGACTTGAGCGCGAACATATACTGTGACATTGTAAATAATACAACTTAATAATTTCAATAAATGTATTCCGTCATAGGTATATTAAAACTAAGCGGAAAAAATAGTGTTGATGGACAAAATGTTGACTATTACTTCATCAATAGTTTAGCCCTGATTGTGGCAGTGCGTTTGAGTTTCTTGTCAGGGCACCAAACTTGTATAAAGGACGTCATGAGTCGGATTTCCACCCCGGCCAAATCAGTCTTTTCTACTTTCCAATACTTAAGTATTATAATTCTTGCCTTACACTTAAATACCAAGATAAACTTCACTTGTCTGTATTAAATTTGAAGTACTTGCATTAAGTACATTTTCGTTATAATTTACACTAACAGGTCAACCAGGATGAAAGCGAATTTGAACAAAGTATCAACAGTATTATGGATAGGTATGTATTAATTGTGACTAAAAAGTAGACATATACATTGCTTTTTTTTAAAAGAATTTAATCTTGCATGGGTGAGCAATACCGCCCCCCCCCCCCCCCCCGCTAGGTGAGGTTTTTCAATTGACCCAGGTTAAATGGTCAATCATAGTTGATGGTGAAGAATTCTTTCCTGATAATTTCGATGACTTTATATAAATTCTGTACTGTAAACATATTGATTTTTGCACCGATGAATTTCCGCACACTAAACACATTTTCGCACAGATTTAAATATGTGCAGCAAGGAAGCCTAACACCTGGTTTATGCAATAATTATACCTTTCACACAGGATCAATTTTCATGCCCAATGGTCAGTGCGCTACAATAGCGGAACTAAATACTGCACAAACATTAATATATTTACAGTAATTTTAATATCTATTGGATTTCTTGAATGGCTGTGGCCCTCTATCCAGTTTATAATTTATAGATCCTACAGGGTTGAAAGGTCTATATATAATTAAAGCTGATCCACTTGACGATTCACTCTCCACAGTGAAGGTATATCGTCCTATAGATCGTAGTAGAACTACGAAATTAACAATTTCCTCTGTAGAAATCCACATGTGGTTTTCCAAAACAAAACGCATAGTGCGGATCAGTTAGTTGCGTACTTGGTAACAAGCTAACTTGTGATATAAATTTCATGAATGCAAACGATATTGTTCAAATCATCTCATTCGGTTTGATTATTCATATTTCCCTCTTGCTTTTTTTAGACATGCCAGACGGGATGATAAAAAATATCTTGCCAGGATATTTGAGGAAATACATAAATTGAAGTTCAATAACGATAGGTAGGACATTTCATCTGAATATTGACCAAAATGTAATACCTAGTTCTTCTAATGTAGCATTCTTTGATGGTCCCCGTTCATATTCGACCAAGGTCCATGTTATCCATATTGCAGTTCACTCACTGCACCATCTATGAATAACCATTGCCATAATACTAATGGCCTCTTTTGCTGATGAAAACTAGTTGCACAAGTCAACCTTTCCCGCCAATGCATAAAAAATTGGCCACCTTTTTAAAAATATTATTTTGCCATTATTTTTACTATTTAGTTTAGTTTTCAATATTAATTCATATTCGAAAAAGCTTTTTTTTTTAAAGATGTTGGGAGGGGGGCCGCTAACCGCCTGAATTTCAGAATCTTTTTAGCTTATGACTTGGTTGAAAAAGAGAGTTGTGAAATTGATTTTTACACTTTTTATTGGACTTTCAACTGGTCAACGTTTCGGACATCTCTGTCCTTCTTCAGGGCCAGTCCAGTAGTGTATTTTTTTAAGTTGCAAGAAATGCGAAAATCGAAAGAGTGTTGCCGATATGCATATTTGTCAATAATATGATTCACTTCCCATTTTATGTTTCTTTCAGCAAACAAACAGTCATTATTATATACGGACTGAAGGACGACAGTTATCATCTGCTATTTTAGCTGAAACCAAATTGCATGATCAACATAGGTGCTAGGTGATTGATTATAACTATTCATTTCATCCTCATGGTATTCGCCATGGTATTATCATTAAGAAAGACAGCTAGCCTGATGGCCCCGAGTTTAATCGCTTCATTATTCACCAGAAATTGAAAGATAAAAATATTCTTAATCAGTATTACATGTATTAGTTGTAACTACCATGAAGAAATCGCTATTTTGTATTCCTGAGAATCCGTGAGGATCTTTTAGAATGCGCTGTTTCTCTCTGGCCATGTAGCTGAAGGTGTTAGCCAAGCTGACAGTTCTCTGATTCGTCCACTTCCCTAACCAGGAAAAGGGAGATTGAAAATGGAGTGTGCTCTCGCCAGGAACAAGAGGACAGGATGAGGGACTCTATTGGCAAGATTGTCGGTTTGTTCATTTAAGATGAGAGGTCACAACTCTTTCGACGATGAATCCATTAATCCATTTTATCAGAATTTGAGAGTCTGATTCGCTTCCAACATGTACTTCTTACCTTGGCAATCTTCTGCTGCTGGGTCTATTCTTAATGAGGTGCGGTTTATGTTGTTTGACCCGCCATGGTCAATGTGAACCTTGATTAGGATTTATAATGTTATGAAAAAATTAGCAACATTCCATATTGACTCACCATGGGGTTTGGTTGTGACGAAATCAGGACTAAGTAGTTCTGAAGCTTTCAATCCTGTCCAGGAATCAGCTAATGCAAACGGATATCAGAGTACCAACTCAGATGACAGAGGTAATTGCTCATAATTTGGGCATTATTGATTGCTTTTTGTGTACAATTCCATTATTTACTCCACCTAAATTTACCTTGGTATTAGGTAGTACTTTGAATCCTGGCCTGTAATATAGAAAAAATAATTTTGATATTTATCTCCTTCATTATGTGTTTAGAATGGATCTACCGGTAATTACCATGTCACCTGAGTTGATAATGATTATGGGCGTTTCCTTGGTTGGATAATAACACATGCAATTGGTGGTTGAAGATTGTTGTTATTGTGTGGCGGTACCTTTGTCAATGCCAGCCTCTCCTTCCTGTGATGGGTGTAGTAATTGATATATTTGCTTTCCACAACAGAAACTGATTGAGTGGTTCGAATGATGTTCCAAAACGTTTTAAAAACGTATCACTTATGAAATGTGAAATTGTCAATAAAATTTGTTTTAAAAAATGTGCCATATGAAATGAACGACCATAACCTGAATATTTTATTCAGGCTACGGTCGTTCATTTCACGTTTAAAAAATGATGTCTCACTATGTCTGAAGCATATGGAGCTAAGAGAGCTCCAGGACTAAAGTTATTAATATGTTATTTCTGTTAAATGTTTATACAAGAATATGAAGGAAAATCAGCTAAGAGAAAACGGTTATATACGTGATACCACTACATGAGTATATTTTGCGTTTCGGCGGGCCACTGAAATATAAATGTGGACTTTTATAAGGCCCTCCAACAGAAACAACCGGGTGAAATCCTCCAAAATGTAGGTCAAATAACTCACAAAAATACGGGGAAGAAAAAGGGTGAAATCTTTAAATAGTTTTTGATCGATGTTTAAGAAATGATTTAAACATTTCCCAGCCAAAACTGACTTTCTGCCCTTTCTGCATGACATTGTTTCCTTTCAACTATAATCACTGTGTAGAAACACTTTGTAAGTCCCCATCTTTACCCGGATGTTAAAATGCGCTCTGGTTGATTAACCTCATTATTACATTGCAGCGTTTATCGTCAATACTATGTTTATAAGATATATATTGTCAATTTGTATTATTACCAAATATTGTTATCTTCAAATGATCTACGAGATGCTTTGTTCTATGTATTCATATAGCATGGTAGATCAGAAGATCAAAGATAATCCGATTATCTGGTGAATTTAACGATTGATGAAAGATTAACCGATTATATATTAATATATTGTATATTAACTGATTATGACTTGTGCAATATATCTGTCCCACTGGTCGGAATCGTCATGGGAATCGGATCTTTTTCTTGTTTGGAATGTTTTTACGTGAATTAAATTGGTCAATCACTCCAGTCCATTCCAACTGAGTCAATTATGTGTCCTATTGCCTGGATTCGGTTTAATCCGTTTTACATAGATTTCCACACTGTTCTACATGGCATGAGTTCTGATCGCATCAAAATGCGGGAAAGGTCTTCTCCATTGTAATACTGAAGAGACCTATCAAAATAAGACGTATGGGGTTCTCTACAAACACCAAACTAATCGGTTTTCCCACAAAATGCTATCTCTGTACTAAATGCAGTATGAGAGAAACTCGTCTGGGAATATAACTTCGATCTTTGAAACCATCACCAATAGATTCTTTTGGGTGTGGAATCCAGCCCAAATCAAAACCCACTAGTATTTGGGAGGTTAGTGTGAACTCTATGTGACCACTACAGATGTATTGTCACAGCTGGGAGTCCCCTTCAGAAGTGCCTTATGTAGTGTTCAATCATTGTTCGTTAATAGAGTGGTCATAAAAAGAATTCACCTCTCAACGAAAGTGTATGTCCTTATAGCTGTGCACGGTCGCATTGAACACAATATAGGTATGGTTTGTAAATATGCATAACATAATATTCACATATTATGTTTTCCAATACCTATATCAAACGTTTCTTTTTCAATCACTTGAATTAGAATGCCAAACAATGACGCTAAATGTTAATAATATAGTTGATTTGTGATCCTCGTATGTGTGTTGTTCATTGGTGAAATAAATAATGTACATTCATACAATTTCATGTTCACTTTGTGTTTTCTTGATTGGACTTATTAAGGACGGTGTGTATTCAACGTTCCTAGAACTATCATTAATTCCGCGTTAATAAAAGGAAAGCAAATTTTATTATCTAACATCAGTCTAATATAGTAATGTATGTTATTTCTCCGTCAATAAAACGTTTTTCTGAGCATAATAATTATGTCAACTTTATTTATACCAATAATGTATCACATTGTTAAAATATCGTTTATTTTCAAATTGACCCCAACGTTGAGAACTTAGATGGAACTGAAAGAGAAGTTGAAACTACAAGTGTGATTCAATGGCTCTTGTTTACACTTTATTTTGCATCCAACAAACGGCCACAGGTCGGTCTTGGATGCAAAATAAAGTGTAAGCAAGAGCCATTGAATCACACGAGTAGTTACTAACTTCGAGTACAGTTCCTTCTTTATACTATGACTTGGAAATAATGGAAAATTGTCATTCTTACGCTTGTAATAGGCTGGCAGAAGCAGTTAATGTGCCTCGCTGCTGAGTAAGCTCATCTCTGATTGGTCTGACGTCATCAATGACGGGGATATAGACCAATCACAGATGCGCTTACATTGCGGTAATTCTATCTCTTTACACAACGTATACAGAAATTAACAACTATTAAATGGGCGTATTCTTCCTGCTGAATAACCCATTCAGTCGTAGTATAAACGTAATTCGTAGTATAAATGCAAACCCCTTCTATATTATAGACACTATTCAGTCATAATGGAAGAAAATAATCCAATTTATTGGATCTAAGACCAAAAAAAGAATATAACTTCATTTTCTTAAACTAAAGAAATTTGCACCAGTGATTATATCTATGGCCTACTGGGCCAATTGAAAACCCCCATCAGGGGAATTGTCAACCCAGTATAGATAAAATCTTTTTTTTTTTTTTTTAAAAAAACCCAGAAAAGTCTCAAATTGATGATATGGGACAAAAAAAACTCAGGTCTTTGGCCCTAGATTCCTAAATATTTGGGCCCAAATGCAATCTTTTAGGATTATTATATAGGAGAAAATGTACAGTCGGGAAATTTAACCTCCAAACCTCTTATCTGAATTCCAATTTGTTCTATTTCAAAGGCTGAAATGCAAGACTTTTCTGGGAATGGACTGTAACCATTTCCCTCAACGGGCCCCCAATCGAAATATATACTGTATGTATCCCAGTATGAAAGTACTATTTGAATCGGATAAAGCTTAGGCCTAAGTCATGAATTGGGGTATTTTTTATGGCCTTGGTTATGTTTATTATGTTGATTATAATATGAAAATCTACACTAGCCCTAATTCCCCACTGAATAAAATATATTCTTTCATTATTTGAATATTAAAAAGGAGACCAGTTCGACATTTTTTCACTATCTGTATTACTAGTTTCCTGGATATCATAATATTATAATAAAAAATGTTATTTTTTTGTTTAAAAAGAAAAATCGTTTCATTCACTGAATCCTGCCTCTACAAAACTAAACATGATTATGGAACGAAGGTTAACCGACGATAACATAATGAAAAGTGGTCCACACATTAAATTTTGAAAATCTCCTCGGAATCGGGCTGCACCTATCGAGAACGCTTCGCGGATATGCGACCTGTCTATGTTGTTTTTTTTAAATAATACGTTCCTCTATGTCTATTTGCTCATGGCCCCTGCTGTATAAGCTAACGAAAGTCGGGAAGGGGGGTAACAATTCCTTCTTATGTGTCAAATTCCCAGCTGGTAGGAATAGCCTTAGAGTAAAACAGAATCTTAATAACAAAAATCTTTTCACTCCGTATCTTTATCACCATAAGTCCTCCATTTAATTCGCATTTATCTGCCATTTCTTTAGTACAAATAAGATATATTTGTTAGCAATGTGGAAACACCTTTAGATTCTTCCTATGGGTAATATAATGTACATAAAATAATAAGGTATTGAGTGGAATAAATTGAAAAATCCAATAAATCGGTAATTTGTCAGTATAAACTTTCAAGATATACCCAGGGCTACCATATTCATGTACCATATGATATGGATCATTCTATTACTTTTTCTTTGTCACTGAAAGGAACAGTGTTCAGTTCCTAGCCTATACAGGTCAATACACTTAAGCTTGCGAGATCCCGCATATATATTAAGCTCTTATCCTGGATTGTGAGGTCCTCACTAGAAACAATGAAGGCGGGATGATGCAACATATATATATAGGCAAAAGGGGAGAACAAACAGATTAACCTTGCCACTCAAACATGACAGCCTCTGGTCAATAAGTATATAACACAATATACATATATACCAAATCCATATTTTTGTCACCAGGGAGCCTAATGCCCTGTATAATTATGAATGAATTAGCCCATACTTTATTTATTTCTATCAAATTGTTTTAATTTATACATCAGAAAGTAAAACGAGGTGGGAGAACACCAAGCCAGAAGTGGATTTTTTCTCATTTTGTATGAAATAAACTATATAACTTTTAAAGATTAAAATTATTTGAGGGTCTATTTTTCCGAGCTCATTATAGCTGTGTGTTACCTTAACTTTATATTTCATAAAGAAATTGGAGATTTTTTTCTTTTTTAGTACTGATGGCATGATTTATATGTTTAGGGTAGCTTTTGTCGCCGAACGGTGACACTCTGCATTAAAAAGCAATTCAGATAAAAATTATTACAGATATCAATGCAATATATCTGATTAGTATGACAGTAGGTGGGGGTCGGAAGGCCCCTATGTCGCCTAACGGGGACATTATCATGAGCTACAAAATAAAACATTATGGTTATTTCTGTTAGTAATGAAGGAAAATCCACATTGGACTGTTTCTCCATTCTTATTTGAATAATGTTAGCTTGAATTATTTCTGGGCAATAAATCTCACAATATTATGCATGTCGCCTAACGAGAACATTGTCGCCTAACGGAGATAACAGCTTAACAGTTAATTAATTCTCAGAGATGGGATTTCGATTTCGAAAGAGAAAGATTAGGGGTGTGATGTGTCACTGGAAAACGAGTCACAAATAGCAAAATTGGTGTTTTAAAGTGTTTTATTCACCAGATCTCTTTAAAGAAATTTTCTCATTTTCGGGGTATCTAGCGCTTTAAGTCATATGAATACATGTGCCAAATTTCAAAACAGTGTATCAAGAATATTCTTGTGTTTCTTGGTTCATCATAGAGTATAAGTCTACTTTATCAGTAATTGCCGAGCCAGAATTGTGGCAAACTTTTCTTTCAAACTTATAAAAGATCAACCATAAAATGTAGAAGTACTTAATGTTTATCATTATTGGAATCAGCTTTATCTCATGTTTTCAAATATATATCTCAAAATCAATTGTTTGCGAGTTGTGACTCATTTTCCTGTGACACATCAGGATATAGTATGTAGTGATGTGGAGGAGGACAATGAATATGTGATTAGTATTTATAAATATAGTTAAGGGATTATAGAAATGATATCGGGGATGAGGATAACGGAGCTGAGGTGAAATAGGAAGAGAATAGTCAGGAGGCGAGAGGAAAAAATGAATCATAAAAAAACAACAAGAAAAGCAGGCTATATATAAGCGAAAAAACTGCAAAAATTGAATTGTCATCGGGAGGAGATCAGGGGCCTATTGTTTAATGCCTAAGGTATTCTTAGTGGCAAGCTTTGATATAAAATTGACTGGACCAAGGAGTGCCGAATAAAACTTGTATTACATAAAAACGGTAAATTAAAAATATAATGAATATGATGAGGTATTTGAGTCACAAAGTTGGTATGTTCGAAATCAAAATTGTATAAATTAATGCATTAAAATAGAAATCATGTAGGCCTAGTCTAAGGAGATGTCATTATTGTATGGAATTGGCGGAAATCTGAATGTCTTTTTCATAAAAGATGTGTCCCTCGAACACTTTTCATATCAAGGAGCCGCTTTGAATAGATCGGCCAAATTAAAAGCAGAGTTATAAATAGGTTATCAAATAATTTGGATGCTCTTAAAAGAGCAAATTCTATGATTATTCCCTTCTAAAGAAACACTGTTCATCACCAAATCCCTTATCTTTCAAAAATATAGTTCATTACAGTGTATTACGCACAGAACCAATATTCCTTTTGGGTGGTTATAAGATGATTTAGTACTTTCATCATGGTTGATATTAGGTTTGAACTATTATTATTTCCAGGCTATAAAATAAACCAAGATTTCCTTCCTTTATCTATTATGAAAAGCTTATCATTGCAAATTCCTATCATCTTTAAATATGTCCCCGTTAGGCAATATATTGACCCGAAATAGGAACATATATAAGTGCACTTGCCATAATCTACATATTGTGTTTATACTCTTTAAATATCTTGAACTTTAATATAATTATTTATTTCTTCTACAAAACTCTATGATTGCATTTTATCATGGTGTTCTTTTACCAATTGAATGCGTTTGCAAGCTTTTCTTAGTTACGTGTTTTGCAATACAATTAAGGAGAGTTGACTTGAAAAGTTCTTCCCACCTAGTGCGACCTGTGATAAATGTTTTGCAATACAATTAAGGAGAGTTGACTTGAAAAGTTCTTCCCAGTGCGACCTGTGATAAATATTTATTATTTAAGTTGATTTTATCTTAATTCTCAGATGCTTTTCTACATGCATCTTTTTCTTTTGGGGCAAATAACATATAGATTTCATATTTATTCTGGTAAATTTTATATTTATATTTCATAATTTTTCCATAATTTACATTGTTATTTCTAGCCACAGTACACAAATAAAGTATTGATACAAATGGTTCCATACTTAGGATTCTGATCCCCCCTGATCTGAATTTATATAAAAACTCAAAAAGCGCTGAGTCATCTTAATTATTTTTTTGACGATTCTGGCCTGGGGCAAAGGGTGTCAAAAATGGATATATGGCCACATGTAGCCTATGTGTTTGTGCAGAGTTCCCTCCCCATTTCTACGCAGCCGACAGACGCCCGCTGGAGAAGTAGCATAGGCTAGGGCTGGGAAGTAGGCCACCACAGCTGCTTCGAGTCTGGCCAATGACAGCCTGAGCATACAACGATGCATAGGCCTACATAAGTGCAGCAGTACCCCTTCCTACCGATTTATTATTCAACCCTGCTGCTGAGCAGTATCGGCAGTATCACGTCAATCGCTGAATCTAGAACTTGATTTATCAAACAACTCTTGGATTAGTTACATATAGTATGGGCTGTGTCGGCTGGTAAGTGAAACCCGCCACTAAATATTCGTGATACTACAGGGGTAGAACTTAGAAGCTGAATCAGTGAATGTTGACGTTTAATGGCCTTACTTACATAAGGCTCGAGTATGTATACGGGTACCCCCCAACGACAGTATCGGTCCCCACACGAGTCGGAGCTAGGGCGAGGCTATGTTGAATCTGTCTACACCAACTATTATCACGGTATATAAAAGATAGGTAAAATGGGAAAATGGGTCATGATTGTTGATGTCAGCATTATTTGTTACCGCCACTAAATTAGGGATTATTTGAACTGATGATCAGATGACCGCGTGGGTGGTGTTTGAGTGAGCTGTCCTAGTTTATAAATCATGAATTTGTATGCCTAGCCGTGCAATAGTAACGTTAGTAGTAGTATTCATCTAATATTTGATTTGCTCTATTGTTCTGCAGCTATTCGCTAGCGTTGACGCGATGGCCCTTGTGTATCCTCTCTACAGTCTTCTCGGTAGTCGTCGTCTGTGGGATCCTGGCGATTTTCGTAATACCTGCGCCAGAATTCAACAATCCTATTCTGGTAAGTAGCCCTATTATATCTAGCCAGGATACCCAGCTCTAGGTCCCTACCCAGAGCTGGGGACCAAATAGTTTGTATCACCAACTCGGCCTATCCCCCCGGCCCCCCCACTCAGGGGTAAAAAGTGTAACCACTTCTGTTCCAGCCTTTGAAAAGTACCCCCTTTCCGCGAATTTTCAAGGCATTTTACCCCTCCTTTTTGTGGCAAAACGCGGAAAATTTGATGCTAAAAAAGACCCCTTTTTATGATTTCAAGGAGTCTTGCTTAACATGATACCCATTTTACCCCCCCTTTTTGTGGCAAAACGTGGACAATCTGAAGCTAAAAAAGACCCCTTTTTATGATTTCAAGGAGTCTTGTATAACTTAATACCATTTTCACAAACATATGTTACAACTAGTTTAATACAAAAGGTAACAAATTAATGAAGTTTAAAGATGTATAATAAATTTATTCCTGGTACAGGTATATAAAGGTATAACGTTGGTGTTAATCAGGCACATAACTAATGAGTAAAGGGTGGCCTGATATTTTTATTTTTGGAAAAAATAGTTTCTGGATGGGTAATTATCAGTAAAGTAACTAAATATACTCCATACAAATGCCTTCAAAACGCAAGGATATCTTTGATACAATGCCCCGAAATTTGTTACATGGAATAATATGACTCTAAGCGCTAAATCTTCTAAATATCAGAACATTTCAGCACATTTACGAATCTGAATCTCATGATGCAATCCAAAGTTGCATTGTCCTTGCCCTCTTAGACCTTCGCAAATCCTCATCTGTTGTACAGGGTTCTACAGGGATTCTAACTAATCCCTCAGCAGAAACTGGATTTTTCTGGATGATTTTTATGCTAGTTTTCTTTTTTCCCTTCTTGGTGTTTACTATAAGGCTTTGCTCGTATTCAATGAGCCATTTTTGGTCACTTTCTGTTAGATGACACTTCATTCCACTATCATTGCTATCACTACTTGCAAAAATACCCCCCTTTTTCAGCATTTCGCGGAGTTCAGCTGCAAATTGGTACCCTTATTTCTGGTTTCACGCTCCGCGCTTGGTCGTAAAAAATTACCCCTTTCTCCGCGAAATTGGGAACAGAAGTGGTTACACTTTTTACCCCTGAGTGGGGGGGGGGCCTGGCCTATCCCGAGTTGGTTGTCAGAAGCCTTCCTCAGAGAGGGTGATCAGTTAAATGGCGTGTGTTTACCAACTATATGCAGGGCACATTGATAAGGTGATTCACCTTCGAGATCTCGTTGATACATTCCATCATGAGTGATTTGGGCCTTGTCCATGTGATAGAAATATTGTTTTGAGTTACTTAAATGTTTGAATCGATGTGGAGGGCCTACATAAATGGCACCATGTTTGACTTGAAATCACATGATAGGAAGTGGGAATCGGGGAGCATTTAGTGAGCTTCCTTGAGCTCTCCTCACAGACATTCAAGATGGTAACTAAGTTTGAGCAGGAACAAAGAGAGCTTGTACTTTAATGACTGCTCCCTTTGGAACAGGAAGTGCCAAGAGTAGTCCAATGATTTTAAAATGGAGGCCTGGTTTTCGATTCAACTAGATTATTACTGAACATCCTATCTATTTGTGGATTACAATGCAATATAAAGTATCCTAGGGGTGAGTTTTTACATCAGTGATTAAGTTGAATCAACTTTTAGAGTGTGTTTATTTGTGTATGTCAAGAATCCGACTCTCATTACCAACGATCTCCTTTAACACTAGAATAGATACCCCCGCTCTCCACCTCTGGGAGTGACCCAGAGGGGATATTCAACCTAGGGACCAAACGGCCGTGTCAGGGAGGGAGATCACCTAATCGTTATGTGCTTACAAAGTAAATGCAGGGCACATTAATAAACGTGTTCACCTTTTAAATTTTTTCGGCACACTCCTTCCTGAGTGATATGGGCATTATCCAAAGGGTGTAAATATTGTTTTGAATTGCTTAATTGTTTTGGTCTCTTGGATCTTGTATTCTGTTGGTTTTGCGTCGTCATAGAGGCACCTAGATCGGGCCTGTTCTCCGCCAGTGATAGGTATGAAGAAATAGAGAACTCGTGGTTGACGATTCCGTAGTTTATTGATGAAGGTATATATGAATACTGATGAACATGGGTACATGTGAAGCTTATATAGTATGGTTAAGTATGCAACGTCCATGTGACGTTTGGAATGTTCCTGAAGGATCTGGGTCTATCATGTGGATCTTTCTAGTTGGAAAGATCCATGTGATAGATGATGCAATGTACATGAATGTTCTGGATCCTTGATGATGCAATGTTCTAGAGGGTTCTAGACAGTGCCAATATGTAGGTTACCTTAGGCTCACATGTTATGTTTACATTATGGAATTAATTAACTATTATCATTCTCATTAACATTATAATCATGAATCATCATATTCATAAACATATTAATTAGGTTATGCCTTATTACATAATATTATAAGGCCGGATATGACAGATGCAGCCACACAAGTAAATGGCGCCATGTTTTGACTAGAAATCATGTGATAGGAAGTGGGAATCAGGGAGCATTTAGTGAGCTTCCCTGAGCTCTCTTCACAGACATTCAAGATGGCAACTAAATTTGAGCGGGAACAAAGAGAGCTTGTACTTGAATGACTGCTCCCTTTGGAACAGGAAGTGCCAAGAGTAGTCCAATGGTTTTAAAATGGAGGCCTTGTTTTCGATTCACCTAGATTATTACTGAACATCCTATGTATTTGTGGATTACAATGCAATATAAAGTATCCTAGGGGTGAGTTTTTACATCAGCGATTAAGTGGATTCAAGTTTTAGAGTGTGTTTACTTGTGTAGGTCAAGAATCGGACGTTTATTACCAGCGATCCCCTTTAGCATAAGAATACATAGGAACGCTCTCCACCTCTGGACGTTGTCACAGAGGGGAAAGTCTACCTATATTATATCATGCTATATATATGCATGTAGCCTAACTATAAAGATGCCTGTGCCTAATATAAATGAATAATGAATACATGGTTCTGGTGAATCAAACAATTCAAGGGAGGGAGAATGTGGGGACAATGGCACAGATGTTTCTAAGGATGGGCGCTGATTGGCTGTATGGCCTATGGGAGTTGACCAAATGGTCAGTGCTAAAAATGGTCAGTGCTCAGATTGTTAAGTTTCGCAGCATTTTCCCCCCAAAATGTTCCCGGGAATTCCCCTGCCGCCCCGCCCCCCCCCCTCACACACACACAGCGGGAGGGGACATTACAGAGTGCGAAATTAACACCCCAAAACCCAAAAGTTACCCGCCCTCCTTAATTGGCGGGTGAAGGAAAGTGCGACAGAAAGTAGAAATTAACGTCCATTGTGATGTGTTTGGAGTGATTCAGTATTCAAATATATTGTAATTATTATAGTACATGATAATCTCTAAGATGCAAAAAATGACTGAAAAATCTGTTTGGAGGGAAAGAAAACCAAAAATCGCCAGAAGATGGTGGAGGTAACCTTGTAGGAGTGGGAAGCTGAATGTGTAACTAGAGAGGAGTGGACCTCTTCCAGGGCAGTCACAGCTAAACCTCATTCTCTTTTGTGTTGAAAGCTTTGGGTTAATTCAAATGTTAATCGGCTTGGGGTACCGTATTTAAACCTAGCGGGATTGGGGCAGTCCAGTCTAGTTTTGGAATTGTGAGTTGACAGAGTGGGCAGTCTTTAGTTGGAATCAAGTACCACGTACAGTGCCCTGGAGTACCCTCAGTGTCAATACATTCTATAACAGAACAGAGATTACCATTAACAGACTTGGAACAGCATAATATACTCGTGTCTTTCCTTATTCCCCACCCGGATCCCTTAAAATCCCTTAAAAGTATAAAGGACAGTTCAATGGAAACACTTACCAGTACAAATGTCATAAAACTTTCAAGTTTCAGGGATGGTTCCTTACTATAGAAGAAACAAATAAATGAAAGGAAAAGATATGTTACCCCATTAGTTTTTTTTCAGCGTCACTTGAAAAAAATGGTGGTTTACTAAAAAAAACATGTTTTTATTCAGTATAGGGTCTATGGAAAAATGTGATATTTTTTCACGTTTTATAGAATTAAAAGAAAGCAACGGGTACGATTTGATTAAGATTATAGAAATTGAGGAAAGGAAATACAGTAACATATACAGATAAAGATCATATCCAAGAATAAAATGCGGTCCATATGATACTGGGAATCCCAGGGGCAGAAGAAAAGTATGTTTGCTTAAACTATTGAAATATTGTTCACACACACCGATAGTGCGAAAATTAATTTGACTTATATGAAGTATTTTAAGAGATGGGAGGGCTCAATTCAATTCAATTCAAGAATTCTTTATTGCAATATAGGTGTTGTTTACAATGAGGTGGACCAGCATTCTAAATAGACATGTGTCTAGGTAGGCTTCCTCCATAGTCTATACTATTATAGATCAGTGACGACTAAGACTCTTCCTTGATTACTTGTATTTTAAACTACCATTCAGACGATTTTTAGAACAATTCATTTATATATATGACGACTATATAGGACCTTGACAGCAATGGGAGTAAAAGAAATCACTGATCAAGAAACTGATAAAGAAAGTTTTGACGTAGTTTTGTATTCTTGCCGTAATAAAGGGAGATTGGACAGGATTTCATATCCCTATTTATCTTGAGGAGAGCGTTCACAGGCAGTACAGTGCATGGTATTGCTATACACATACATCAAACGATGTACACACAAAGGCACCCGGCGTGGTGAGAGTCGTGCCGGGTGCGAGGGACGTTCATTATGTGGCTGGTGGCGGGGGGGGGGGGGGCAGGGGTGGAGAGAAGTGGAGTGGAAGAACACTCATTCCCTATACAACTGTACTGTATAATCAAGCAAACCCCTCGGCGGGTATACTCTGGATGTAGCCCAATAAAAAGTATGTCTAACATCTGTAATAAAAACCCGATGTAGGAAAAAAATTATTCAAGCAGCAAAAAGAAAAAAAGATAAATAGATGGACTCCACACATTGTATATAGAAATAAAGTATCACGGAAAATAAGATTATTTCCACAATTCAATTAGATAGAAAAGTACACTTAAGTTACTCCAGAGCCCGTTGAAAAACCAAAAAGAAGTATATAAGTACTGTTTGTGATAATAGACCCCTAAATTGCAGGAACGTAGTGATTACATAATTATATCCATCTTCACTGGTTTCATGTTTCAAAGATTCAACATATCAATGCTTGGTTGTAAAATGGAAACTTGCATGTGTCCGCCAATCCACATGCCAAACAGAAAAATCCTAGCATTAATGCAATCTATATTCAGTCTTCCTTTTTTTCAGTATTATTAACCTAATCCTGGAAAATCATCTTAACAGAAGGACACATCTTGATGCAACCCTTCTGTTGCAAAATTGGACAGTAGAAGGAGCATCGATCATGTGTCTTTCCCCTTAGATATGTACATGCATAATGTATGTTGAGCTAAATTCGTTTATTATGCAGTACCATACCTAAAATAAAAAATCCTATCCGACAAAAGCTATGGTAAACTATTTCAAAATAACACACTGTCACATATATGTATCTTTTATTCCAGGGATTCGAGGCGAGGGGAACCAAAATAAAAGGTCAAGAACAAGTAATGCTTATGCTCCAGGAACCTATGGATTATAATCTATCATTTACTCCAGTTTCGCCTTTTGGAAACGAAACTTTAGCCTCACCTTATGTTATTTGGACTTTCAATAATTACATCAAATCAACATTTAATTTATCATCAACCGTCTCCATGTCTAAAGACCTGAATCCTAATAGGAGCCCTCAAAAAATGGAGCCCAGCACTATTACGTTAGACTGTGGGAGTACATCATTCGGTAAGTTTTTCAAATTACTATTCACCAATCTTCTAGAATACAATTATTGTATTGATAAGGTGATCATGTTATATATTAATATAAGGAAATAGACCTCAGACGACTGGAAGGCCAAAACCTCTACAAGATATAACATGTGCAACCCCAAGCTGGATTCTTTGTCAACTATTAGGAAATATATGACGAAAGAATAGTATAACAGCCATCCAGATGTTAGACATCTGAACATCCTACACTGCGTATGAGCAATTATTGGGCCCCTAAATGTAAAAAAGAGGGTTATCATAATATATATAATGAATCTTACCTTATTTGTAGCCTGTGAGGTCTACATTTCATATACAAAATTAAGTAATTAAGTATCTAATTCCCCACCCAGTCCTGAAAGACCTGAAGACCTGAATCCTAATAGGAGCCCTCAAAAAATGGAGCCCAGCACTATTACGTTAGACTGTGGGAGTACATCATTCGTTTTTTTTTCTATGGATACAATGAATGTGCTAATCGTGGAAAGTAAACCCTAGACCCCCAGTACTTATATTGGTGATGTAGATGCCAGCTGGTCCTGTCATCAGGTGGATCCTTCTTCATCGGTTGTTTGGGTGCTGTCTTGGTTATCTTCCTTCGCAGTTCCAGGGTGTCAGCGAGGGTGGTCATCGAGGGTGGCAAGTACCTGGTCATGTCGCCAGGTAGATCTATCGTCTTTTAAGGCTACAGAACATGATGGAAGTACATGCTCCGGATTGGCTGGCTTCCCGCATAAGGGGCAATTGAGATCCTCTGACAATCGCCATGTTACCAGATTAGTTGGGCTGGGTAACACATTATATACCAACTTTAGCTGGAATATGTATGGTCCTGTGTTCCATATGTCGCTCCATGATAGTGACATATCAGTGCCTCAGGTAGTATAGTTGACCCAATGCCAAGAAGAGTATTACTACAGTATGTAGGAATACACCAGTGCCACCAGTATCACTAACCAACTACTAATATAATCGTAATAAACAGGTCACTCCTAGTATAGTTGAGTACTCACGATGAGCACATCGTGTGTCTTCTCTCTTGTTATTAGGATTAATCTTACAAAAATCATGTTCCAAACATGTCGATTCTTTTGTTATGCCCACAAACCTAAAATAACATATACTACTCACAGATTTCAAATGGGGAAAAGGCCTCGGTATGCCTAGTTTTGATCTCGGTAGGCATAGGTAGTAAGTTGCTGCTGATTGCTGCTGAATTTTGCAGCTGCAGTGTTGTTTTTGCATTAAATTGTGTGATCCAATTCCTATTTCGTTCCTAAAATGTCTCCTCCTACTCCTCCTCCTTCTATAGATTATGTAGGTAAAGGGTAATTTATGCTTATTCGTGATAGGACACCTATTGCGTTTACATTGCCATTTATTGCGTTATTACGCATGATAGGACGCCTACTGCGTTGCTGTAGCTAAATGGCTTTCCCAGCCCTGGAAAATATTTTTTTCCCTCTCTCTCTCTAATCTATGGAGTTATGTACTTGTACTTATACTTGTATTTATACTTATATTTTTACAAAATATACTGGGATAATCGCAGGCCCGCTTAGAACAAGCCAAAGCTTGTGTCCCTTGTATATTTTATTAAGCTGCAAAACTTTTCACAAGCTGCAAAACTGCAAAAACGGCTGGCATTGTTTCGTGTAGTAGGAGACAAATATACTCTACGCCTATTAAATTTCAATTGGGTTTAGATGAAACTAACATATTACTGATATTTGGGTTTCTATGTCTATGATACAAGTTTTGCAGGTTTTTGTATGTGTTCTTAACAATTTCACTGAGTTTATGTATCGCACACTCCTCTCAATTTCTCTCCCCGGTCTCATTCTCTTTTTCTCACACACACACTCTCATACTCCCTCCCCTCACCCAAACGACAATTTATTCAGTTGTACCTTCTATTGCAAAAAGCTGTCCACATCATGTAATGCTAACTCCATTATATATTGTGTCTCTTGTTTATGTTATCGGAGAACCCATTGTTTTTCACAAACTGCGCAACTGCACAATCAGCTGGCAGTTCTGCATTGTTTCGTGCAGTATGAGACAACACATGCTATAAACCTATTAAACTTCAATTGCATAGAAATATTAAACTTCAATTGCATAGAAATATCCCAGAAGTGTCAGAAAACAATGATGACATATCAATATAATTATATATCTTAGTATATATGCTCATATGCACAAATATGCACTAAACATTATATGTACATTGTATTTTCGGCCATGTTCTTAGTTAAGCACCTATAATTCTTAATGACACAATATTAAACAGAAATTTTAGAATTTTATTTATCTCACTTTCAATGTTATATCCACGAGCGTTGGAACACAACAAGGGCAATTTAGGTCTTTCTTGATTGTGGCTGCCCCAGGCAGAGTTTTTAAGATAAGTGTTCCTAAGTGTCGATGTGGACTGTTGAACATGTGTATACAATCGATGATGTGAAGGATTAGTAGTTTCAATGAACTTAAAAATTGACCCCAAAATAGCCCCAAGTGCCCCCATTTCGTGAGAACCGACCATCATATATGGACACCTACATATTATGTCTACATGCATGTTACAATATCTAAGACTCATAACCAGACCAGGTCTATGTTAACGCATCAGAACTTTACATATGACATAATACTTTTCACCATATACAAACTACAAAATAACTGTTATATTGATTCGAGCTTTTCATGATTTTCAGAACCCACGTTGCCAAAGGTTGTATTCGCCAGAGAAGATGGGGGTACGCTGCTCACCGAAACCTCCATACGAGCTATGTGCGTTTTGGAAAAGAGAATAACCAAAAACATGGAACCTGAGGATTGCTTACATAGACTATCAATAACGTATTATATGGAGAAGCTTTTTGGGAAGTCTTGTGAAAACGTTGATGAAAGTGATATAGCTAGCTTTATAGAAATTCTTCATTTGTGTATATCTTTTTATGAAACAGGAATTATCCACGAATTCTGTGATAATAAAACTTGTATAGATTTACCCTTCGAATGTAGGCAGGATAGAGCCGTCTACAATATATTACATTACCTCAGTGATAATGAGTTTTTCCACAGGGATATAAACCAAGTCAAACACAAAGAGAAGCTCTCCTACGCACTTATGTCAGTAGCTAATCTTAACGTTGAATTTACAAGGTTCTATCGAGAGCACATCGAAGGTACCCTCTTGCATGAAGGGGGTGTTTATGTAAAGGCTGTTGATTCCCGTGTCAAATTTGAATTGTTCAACGTTTATCTATTAGAAAACATGATATTCTTTGTCGTTGCTATGGCACTGATTCTTTTTTCCATGATGTTTTATTTGCGTTCCTGCATAATTACCATTGCTACATTATTGAATGTGATATTCACTATAGTCATCGCATATTGCATTTACTATCTAGTCCTTGGCATTCATCATTTTCCTTTTATTAATTTGCTTACCGGTCTTATTTGTATCGCTATTAGCGCAGACGATGTTTTTATATTTTATGACACGTGGCAACAAATGAAGAGAGATTTACCAGAAGAGACACGTACTGTCTGGCTTTCTAAAACATTTAATCATGCTACTCTGTCAATATTTGTAACAAGTTTGACCACCGCCTCAGCGTTTTTCGCTAATGTAGTCAGTGAGATAACCGATATCAAATGTTTTGGTATATTTTCGGGAGTAGCTATTATGTGTAATTTTGCTCTCATGATCACCTGGGTTCCTAGCGTTGTATGTCTCCAAGAGGAATGGGGTAAAAATTGTTGTACCAACAGCAGCTGTAACACCAACTGTTCGTATTTTGAGAAACTCACCGAATGTCTTGGCAAAGTCAGTATAATCTTTGAAAAGATACTGCCTTTAATCATTATCAAGACATGGTTTATTTGGCTCATATTGTTATTTCTATTGGGGGTTGGTGGTGCGGTGGTTTTATTTGTCGAGCCGCGTTTAGAACTCCCAGATTCAAGAGAATTCCAAGTTTTTAAAAGATCTGATCCGATGGAAATATGGGACCTTGATGTTAAGCACAAATTCAGATACACGGAGTTTGATGCTAATGATATAACCTCTCAGGGTCTACCAATATCTATTGTATGGGGAATGAAAAGCGATGATAATGGTAATTCCTTCGACCCAGGAGACAGGGGCACCCTTAAGTTGGACTCAACTTTCAATATGTCGTCTCGTGACGCCCAAGTTTGGATGGAAAAAAATTGTAACGATTTTAAACGGGCATCATTTGTAGCTGATTCTATAAAGACTATCCCATGTACAATTTCAATATTTAACGACATGATGAAGTTGCCTTGTGAGCACGAGGGACTCAAGCCGTGTTGTGGACAGTCAAGTCCACCCCCTTATTCAGCGGATTTATTTGAATTATGTTTTCCTAAGATAGTATCAGCGGTACAGTTCATTCTTCAACAAGCATACGGTTTAAAGTTAGGACACATTGTAATGCTTGGAACGCCAGTTTATTATACCTCACACGAGAAAAACACTATAGCAGGTTACACTATGACAGCAATTGCAAAACAGGCGTGGTCACCTATCCTCGAAAAGATGGATGGATTTCTTGGTGAATTGGAATCATTTGTAGACAATTCTACGTCTTCAGCTCCGCCTGACGTAAGGAACTGCTGGATTACGAGCGGGTTTAAATTTTATGACTTACAAAGAGCTTTATCTAGTGGAACTTACATAGCAATTGGAGTCTCAGTAGCTGTCGCTTTTGTTGTCATGCTCGTAACGACATTAAACGTATTCATAACGATTTATGCGTTATTTACAATTATGTTGACTATCTCCGTAACTGTTGGTAGTTTAGTACTTCTAGGATGGAAACTCAACATTCTAGAATCAATCACTATATCGTTAGCCGTTGGTCTTTCCATCGACTTTTCTATCCATTATGGAGTAGCATTCAGACTTTCAAAGAGTGAAAACAAAGAAGGGAAAGTGCAGGAATCTTTTGCTAGGGTTGGCACATCCGTTGCTATGGCAGCCTTCACAACTTTCCTGGCTGGGGCAGCCATTATGCCAGCACAAGTTCTTGTTTATAAACAACTTGGCGTATTCTTAATGTTAGTAATGACTATAAGCTGGACCTATGCTTCATTCTTTTTCCAATCATTATGTAGAATCATTGGTCCAACGAAAACAGTTAATTCCCCGAGATGCTTGAAACGGAAAGTGTCTGAAGAAGTAACACCGACCGCGAACGGGAAAGGTTGGGATCCCGATATGAATTTTCATGAAATGCAGTCGTGTGCAGAGACTGGCATTGGTACTAAAGATCTTAGTCAATCGTATGGTATTGAAACAGTTCCTGTCACAAACTGCAAAAATCCTAATGATGGTATTGACACTTACGGTATGAAGGACAGGACTCCCAATGGCCATATTTAGGCTATTTCAAAAGATGTTAGAATATTCCTGGGTCATTTATCGCTTGTCAAAGAAACAATTGCCAATAGTGGGGTTGACCCTTGATTTAAGAATTTAGGGGTACATGCAAAATCCCAGTAGAAATAGTAATAGGACTATATATGTGATATCAAAGTGATAACTGTTTTTATTTATCAAGCTTCAAGGGTTGTCAAAAAGGTGTCATATATCTCGCTAATTTGCCATGTCTTCTAACATGCATGCACCTGATGAAATAAGAGCAATATGTCACATAGCATGACCATTGCAGGAGTACTTAACTTCAAAATAAATTAATTAAGGTAACCTTCGATACTAGAGCAGATTCTAATCCAGAATCTAGACAAATTCCGTTATGTTCATATCAAAGCAGATTTGCCCGAGCCAGATAATAACCCAATTGAAGATGGTATAGCCATACATATATTAGTTGTTTTATTGTTCTTACAAATTATTTCTCCATTTACATGATGTGAAGTTTGAAATTTAAGATCCAAAGTGTGGCGTTTAGTTGTAATGCCCCACAGTTAGGAGGCCTTTTAAGGTGTGTTCAAATTAAATGTCTCATGGCATACCTCAAAGTAACTTTAAATCTTGAACCTAACAGTTCCCTCAGGGACGGTGTCTTGTGGCGCCCACCATGTCCATCACTGGCTCTGCTCCAGTCCCTCATAGCATCCAAAAAGTACCGTAGCCTATGTGATAATGGAAGAAATTAATTTGAGAAATATAATAATCTACTGAGTTTTGTCTTTACCAGATAGTTCTTGGAAACTTCGCAATGCGCATACCAATATCAATTAATTCTAATAACTATACAAAACACTATAATAGTGAGATTTCACATTAATTGAGATGTTATTTAGATATGCAGTTTTCCTTTATCAGGTACTGGGATGTTGTCCCCCCTCTCCTCAGGGTTCTGTCCTACAACCCATGTACTATTACCCCCGAAAGCACATTGACACATGATCAATTGTAGGAATGATTCTTGGAAATCGTCCCTGGAAATATCATTTGCTCAAACATATTAAAAATATACGGACCCCTCGATTATGTTTTTAAAATATTTTCTTAATTAATATTACAGCTGAACTTTGTCTGATCGAAATAAACTGCACCTGGGGTAAATAGAATTGATAATGTTCATCTAACCGCCAAAGTAGATTTATATTGTATTGTTACTACATAGTTCTATGATATCCGGGTTGGCGGAGACATACATTGTAACTCAAGGGTTCGACGTCGACGTAATTGTGCCAAGTAATTCCTGTAAGTTTTGGGTAAAATAAATTATGTCAACATGTTGGTTATTGATTTCATGATATCCACTATTTTGTTGTTAATTTTTCTCCCCTCATAATATTGATCACAATTCAGTACAGGGACGTGTACTGATTACTGTAGGATACTAAATAAACTATATTACCAAGTATATCTAAAATTGAATTGTTCACAATTAGCACCCCTACATTACATATATATAGTGGTTCATGCTGGTAAATCTAAAAACAAATCACCACTCCAATATTACGTTCAATCAAAGTTTCTCTCACATTTTTCTTCATTGACATTAGTAAGTATGTTAGCACAATTAAAACATTTACTTGTAATACGTGTGGTAGCATAATTAAAGCACTATGTGATTGAACCATCTCCAAACACTGCTAATGATGGGGCTCTCTGACCGCGTAGAATATGATAAATAAATCATAATTAATTGATAAAATACAACATATATAATATATACATTCCGTCAGAAGTGTCAGGACTTCTCATATTATTGTTTTATGTTAGCATGTACGTTTTCCAAGCATACTGTAGAGTAATAATTGGTGAAATTCAAACAGCAACAATGGTTTATGCAAACAAATGATGCTATGCTTTAATCAATCTCTCAGTTCAAGCTTGAATTCAGAAATGAACAAAGGTGTGTCATCAGGATGAGGTGTTTCATTTCGTACAAAGGCGCACCAAAATCAAATCAAACGTATCTCGTCACTTCATAGCATTGTTCTGTATCGCTCACACATGCACAACCATATTCCCATTGGCAAATCTTCAGTCGTCCACAGTGACAGGATCTGGCGGAGAAAATGAGTTATTTATGTGCAGTCAAGTCTAATCAAGTTTAACCTATCCTAATAGGCAAAGGCAATCATCATTGTGGAGGGGGAAACGCTGCATTCTCAATTAACCATATTCACTGTGCCGGCACCGATGTCTGTAACGTGCTTAATTTACTTCATCACATATATATACATAATTATGGTGATTTGGAGGCTTCTATTCATAAATGTTTGCTACGTTTTAGGACCTTTATCGTTCATAAAGGTTGGTTATTCATATGTTTGTGGAGGCATAGAGCACCAAGGAAAACTGCACTAACTTTAATTAACAGTATAAATTGTTTATACTGTTATTATTTTTAGGTTACAATTTTGTTGACGATGCCTGTAAAGCGGAACGTCATTTTGAACTTTTCTATTTTAATGTGCCATTCAGAGACATTTGGAGCACAAAATAAATATTAAATCACATACAAACATGATTGTTGTAGGCTATATGAAGATAGACCCTGGATACAATAGGGCCATTTGCGATTCTGACTATCCGTGAGTGTGTCTGATATGCCTCTCTGGATGAATCGACCTGGTACTCAGCATCATTACTCTAAACACATTTGTCTTTCATCCTACCCGGCTTGTTGGGCACAGAGCTAAGTTAAAAGTAAAAGTAAAAGAATTAATTGTGATAATATTAAGGCATGTTATATCTTACCTCCTCATTTTTGCAAAGAAGCTTTTTGCTGCCTTCGAGTCAATCAATTTCAATTCATTGTGAAGCTCTTGCTTGGTGCTCCAGCCCATTGACAATAAAGCCAAGTTTATGGCTATCAACATGGCAACTTTCATTCTGACTCAGCTGAAACACAAAATGATGTAAATCTTATTAGATGCAATTACTATACCATATAGCCAGAACAGTGAGTATATTAGGGGCAACGCATGAAATATAGCTGCGTGGACAGTTATGCGTATTTTCTATCATTGTTAATTGTCTTGACCAATAAAAATATTTTAAAAAAAATTAGTTGCCACTCCTGTTAAAATGTGGGTGCTATTAGGCAATTCTTCTCAAAATGAATGCTGTTTAGGACATTCTGGTGATTTTGAGGGCAATCCCTTAACCCACAACAATTTACTTGAGATCAAACTCTATTATCATAGTCACCTTGAAAATGCTACCAATGCTCAACACTGCCAATAGGAAATCTAGATTAATATAGCAGACATTATATATATCAGAGGCATGTTGCAGCTGACGGAGCGGTGATCTTCTCCACCACAACGGCCCGACAATAGCACCAACGTTATATCAGTTCAAAGACACTTTAAAACTATTTTTATTTATTCAAAGACAATTTTCTTCCTTACTAAAAATCCACTATCTTTTAACACCTACTGCCTAAATATTCAAGCCATCACAGAACGTCTGGAGAGACAGAAACCACCGTTGATGCTATACGCCTATACACATTACCATTGTAATATTTTAATAATACGTGAAAGGTCTCATTAATGTGTGTACTTCTCCGAGATTTATCATCTATAAATACATGTATATCTATTGTGTTTTTTTCACTTTACATAGCCCACTAAAGTTCCCATTAAATTATATACACTTTCAAAGCTTTATTTCTAACTGTATCCCATAATTATGATCTGATTAGTATTTCATTGTTTTTGTATTGCTCTGCGAGCCTTTTCTTGTATCATGTTTTATATTCATGTACGTGTATAATATGTTCCAGGGTTTAATACCCGTGATTATTAACCTCTTTCTCCAGTTAAACTCGTATTTACCTTTGTCTTGGTCTATTACCACCACTTCATTACATAATATTGCATAATATTCCACCCAATTATGTCATTTTTCATAATTCTATATCCCCAATAATTCATATAGGACATTAGACATCTTTATTTCTATTTCTATTATTCCAATGACCATTAAATGAATACAAGGTCTCTGAGGTTAAGGAACCAGCTGCACTCACCTCGGCAGCCATCTTACTTTTGATGTGGGGAAATCTGGGTCACGCGTTAAAACTAGCGTGTGCGTTAAACCGCGTAGCGTTGTGAAAATGGGTGGCCAGATCCTTCTGCTTTAATGAATAATCTTAAGTCTTAACCTGTCTGACTTCAACACCAAGTCATGAACAATGAATTGTAATATAATGCATTATACTTATTGACATTGCCAGACACAAATTAAGCAATTGACACCTGGTTTAGAAGTTATTTTCTAGATTGAGCTTCCGGAATTGAAGAGCCCCGCCCATGTAAAGCTATAAGTGTGCAAGAACTGGTAAAGATTTGTTTTATATAAATCTGGTGTTGGACGGAAGAGAACATTTGAAAATAGGTATTGTGTAGATTTGTAGATTTTCTCTGGAATTTGATATTTTTTGTTAGAGATATTGGTGGACTTTTGACCAAATGCGCCCCCCCCCCCCCGCCACACACACCAACAAAATTAAAAGAATAAGATAATATAATTTAATTTAGTTCATCAGCACACGGACTTGTCAGTGACCAAGATATTCACACTCATTTTCTTTCATTGGTAGAAATGTACATGTTTTCTCTATGACGAGAATTATTGGTTAAATAAAACGATCTGTAAGAATGCCCACTCCTATCCAACCGGTATTTGAAAACAGATTGGGATCGAAAAATGCTAGGAGATGGAAATCCTTACTCAGTGGGTATTATGTTATATACGGACGGTACAAATAAACAAATTCAATATCCCATACTAAAATGACTACGTGCTGGAACTTTTGGACAAAAATGACTGCTTGATAAACAGTTGTTTCGATATTTTAGAAGTCAAAATCTTGCCATGGCAATTAATGTCACGATGGGACGTCGAGGCGTTCATATACGTGGAGTTAGATTCCCTGTGTGACGCCTCTAGCCCAACAAAACATTTCATGCATTCAAGAAGACTTGATCTATCTAATATTTATCATAACTGTCTCTACTAATTTTGTCTGCAACGCTAACGCAAGTAAATTGGGTGTGGTGGAGGAATAGACGGCAATATTATTTTGTCCATTCATTTCTATGCGTTTAAATATCCAGATATAATTTCTCAACAGGAAAACTAAAATACTAAAAATATTTTTTAATAGGCTTATTCGATTAATCTGTTCATACATCTCAATCTTACTGTAAAATGAAATGCCTCCTGTCTTACTGTAAAATGAAATGTCTCATGTCTCTTTGTCTTGATACAAATCTTATTTCTAATGCTTCATTGCGAGCTTTATTGTATCTACAACTCTCAATCAGCATGAAGATGGTACCGTCAAAGTTGAATGTCTGGAACTTGTTCCACTCAGACAGATTATTCCTATGTTATCGATGAAAGCGGTGAACACACTAAATTAGATTATGAAATTAGAATGTGAAATTAGAAATATGTATACCGCTAAAATGCTATTAGATTAATAATACTGTATATGGTGACTACTTTAAGTGCCTTTGGTACAACATACTATTTCTACTAAGTATTATTGTACCTCATCTAATGATTCCTATGCACGCCAAGATGCATAAATGTCTCGTGCACAAAGTGCCTTGCATACATCATATGAACTAAGACTTAGATGTAAACTCTCATGCTACATTAATTTTGGCACTCTATATGTCTAACTTACCTTAATTCAAACTCTGAATATAACTGTTATCCACACTCTATGGAGTGGTAATCTCGCCTATACTTCGCTTCTCATATTCTGTTAATGTTACCTCATCTCTCATCTCACTACGTTATGACGCATGTACTGTTACATATCCTAATTTAATTCTCTATTCATTGTTGTTAACGTTAAAAACTACCTTAAAAAGAAAATCAAGATTCAGGCGCTCGTTGGAAGAACTGATTATCAGAATTAACTTCTATAATCAGACATCGAATTACCTTTGTAAAATCAAGATCTGCAAATAAAGATCCTATGAATTGAATTGAATACATGAGTGAATTTGTGTCCTTTATTCTTCCCAGCTGATATATCAAAAAGAAAAAGGATTGCGATGACAATATCCTGTCTGCTAAATAAATTAAAAGATGTAAAGCATTGTTAATGTGTTTTCTTTGTAGATATCAAAACACACTAGTATAACAGTTTCTGATTTTAATTAAAATATTGATATGGCTAAATTAATTCATGAAAAACAGATTTATATGCATAAATACAATTAAATAAGTGGGAAAAGCGTTACTAAAATAATAATGATCGGCGTTTCAATCGAAATTACCTTTTCAAGATCCTTGTGGGTTGACTTGAGCTTTGTAAAAGGCACAATGGTGAATTCTTCTTCTCGACGGAATAAACCACCACAGAGACTGATCAGTATTGCAGAGTATCAATAGACTGTATGACTCGAGCAGCAGGCGTCAACCAAGTAAAGCACTGCACCAGGGCGACACCACGTGCTTGCGAGCAAATCGTAGATCGAAGCGCGCATACACCGGCGTGCAGATGATGGCTATGATACGCGCAGCTCGGCTTCGAGAGCAATCGAAGCAGGAATATAATTATCACTGCAGTCTATAATTATCACTGTTCCTCCATGCTGTATTGAGCCGGGGTACCGTTCCTCTATGCTGTATTGAGCAGGGGCACCGTTCCTCTTTGCTGTGTTGGATATTGGTTCCCCAATAATGATCAACGAAATGATTATTAACGTGTAATGATTGGATCAATTCTGACGGATTTATTAATCCATAATACTTTAGTCCACGAGGTGTCAGAGTCATGATCAATGGAATGCTCTGATTTTTCGTTCAATACATTATTTGCCTTTAATTGAAGCATATAGTATTAAATGATGTAAGATATGAGATGGGACATAAGTATAAAAAGTCGAAAATAGGCATGGATTAAGAGTGATTATTAGGGTCATATTTTCAGAAAATGTACAATTGGCAGCTCTACAGATTTAGTAAATTCTGCTAAATTAGGCTGAAAAATGATGAATACAGGGTATATCTGAGTATATTTGGTATCCCATTGATTTAGAGTATCAGTTCTGTTATGTTAAACTGCATTTTGAAGCTCATTTCTGTCTTAAATGTGGTGAATTTGAGAGGATTGATGAAGACGAATTGTACATTTTCTGAAAATCTGACCCATTGACGTCAAAAGTAGTTCAAAGTTAAAAGCATTATAGGGCCTACTTTCTAGTAAAGATCATACTTTCAGTAGTTCCTTAATTGGGGTGTGAAAAGAAGTACTTTCATCCGCTGGGCTTTCCCAAGTCAGATATCAACTATATGGATCAATACTGCTTGAAATTTTAAAACTGCCAATTTGCCTGTATTAATCACTGCCTTGAAATATAACCACCATGCAGAGATTAAAATGATTAGTATTAAACCTCCATTTCAGGCTTGCTGATTCACTGTTCGGTGTATAATCCCGAGGCGAAGCAGGCCCACAATATCCGCCATTAAAAAAAATAAGTTAGATAATAATAATAATCCTTTGAAACAGACTATAAACAGTCTATAATTATCACTGCTGGAAAATGGGGGATAGCACTGGGATCATCATACCCGAACAGGTGAAAACAATAAAAAGCAGATTATGGCATGATTGATTGGGGTTTCTTCTCCCATCTTTAAGTCAATCTAGTTCTTCGTTGCTCAGTGTGATATATATCATGGAATCATAAGTCAAATGGATTTTCTGGTAATCTACGCGTGCATGTCTAATTCCTCCTTGTTTCCAACAGGTTGCTCTACTGCATAACACCTGTACCGTACATGTTTGATTCTTCGTTGTTTACACGCCAGTTAGCACCACATATTGCTACTTTTGATAATGTGCTGCTTACTGGCATATAATGAAGAATGACACATGTGCGGTACAGTTTTTAGGCAGCAGAGCTACCTGCTGGAAACAAGAGGAATTAGACATTGCACACGCACGTTTGTCCACATTTTCTTTGTAATATTTAGCTCAGACTGATTGATTGATTGAACTTTTTTTATTCAAGTAATCATTACAATTTAGGTGGAAGACAGTACACATGTATAAAATTATGCATTTCAGGTGTGCAGCAAATGTTCTCTCTTAAATGCCTTAATATTATCACAACTAATTCTTTTACATTTACTTTTAATTTAGTTCTGTGCCCAACAAGCCGGGTAGGATGAAAGACAAATATGTTTAGAGTAATGATGCTGAGTACCAGGTTGCTTCATCCCAGTCCTATCCAGACACCCGCATTCCTCGATTCCACATCCAGCGATAAGCTTAACCACAAGGCTAAGACTAAGGCTAAAGTGTTAATGACCCCCTGAGACTCAGGGGTCCAAATCTGCCTTCTGAACCTGACTGATCCGCTAAATTTTAGAATATGACAATTTTTGTGAGAGTGTATTTTTAAAAAACCAAATTAGCACAGGGGTAGATGGGCAGCATGTGTGTGAGGGGTGCCAGTGTACGGACTCCTCGCCCTGCATTGTATGTCTGGACGAAATGTATCTGCCAAGCACTGTCGGTATAAGGTTGTACATGTGTGCAGAGAGGCATATCAGGCTCACACTCACGGATAGTCAGAATTGTAAACGGCCCTATTGTATCCAGGGTCTATCTTCATATAGCCTACAACGATCATGTTTGTATGTGATTTAATATTCATTTTGTGCTCCAAATGTCTCTGAATGGCACATTAAATTAGAAAAGTTCAAAATGATGTTCCGCTTTACAGGCATCATTAACAAAATTGTAACCTAAAGATAATAACAGTATAAACAATTTCTACTGTTAATTAAAGTTACAGCATGATGCATGTAATGAAGAATGACACATGTGCGGTACAGTTTTTAGGCAGCAGAGCTACCTGCTGGAAACAAGAGGAATTAGACATTGCACACACACATTTGTTCACATTTTCTTTGTAATATTTAGCTTAGACTGATTGATTGATTGAACTTTTTTTTATTCAGGTAATCATTACAATTAAGGTGGAAGATAGAACAAATGTATAAAATTATGCATTTCAGGTGTGCAGCAAATGTTCCCATGCATAACCTGCATGTTTAAACCAAATTACGAATTATGAATACTAATTTACTATTGCTAAATTGCATTATACAATCTAAAATGCAATTATGATATTAGAAAAATAGTCAGTAATTAGTATTAACAATGACACTGTATGACACAATACTACCCATAGGATTCAATATGATGATTACATGTATCAATATTATGAAGTAACGCAAATGTATTTTGTTGTTGTTCCTGATAATCTGCTATTCTATCGCACTGAGAAAAGTGCATTTATGTGTTTATTTGTTAAATAGGAATACATTGTTGGCAGTGAAATAGAGCATGAATTAAATTCCAATGGGTGGTCATAGTATGTAATCTAGATATCCTTCTATGTGCATACATACATGCACGTTTTTATACATATATATATTGCATTATTCATTTAATTTTAAATCCCCCTCTACACTTAATAGTATTAATATTCTCTCGGCCATGGCATTAACAACACATAACAATGTGTACGATGGTTTATTTCTTTTTTTTATGATTGTTTATTTCAATTAGATATTTTTTTATTATTTCCCTCAAAAGGTATCTGTACTATCTACATAATTATGTCTGCCAGACTGTCCATAATTCAATTTTAATCCTAGGGATAAACATAATATTTTTTGTTCCAACAATTTGAACCAAAAAAATGTATTCAATTGAGCAGCATACCGATTCTTAAATATTGATATATGAAATTAAATATAGCATATAAAATGGTTGACATTTAAAT
The DNA here is from genome assembly GCA_942159475.1 of Sthenelais limicola. NCBI lineage: Eukaryota > Metazoa > Annelida > Polychaeta > Phyllodocida > Sigalionidae > Sthenelais > Sthenelais limicola. Next base: position 74,224,020 of record OW804098.1, read on the forward strand.
TGAACAAATAATCTCAGAATTCTAGTTTTACGGATTGTTTTTTGCACCATAGGAAACATTATTCTGATTCTGGTATGTTAAGAATGTAAGGGTAAGCCGGTTTGATACCAATAACGCTTCCCGATAACTCAATTTTGTAATTATGAATATGACATGCTGACCTGAATTTTAGTATATTTTTAAAAGGATGTTTTGCAGGATGTTTATTTTCCTATAGGAGGCAATAATACACATGTATAATACAATATACAAAAGCTAAGAACATCACAATAATCATGTTTTATTTATATCCCTCTGACACTACCTGATGTTTTTTTCTAAAAGGAGCAAGCGTACTTGTAAACAACTACATGTATGCAGGCAAGGCTGGGTAGTCCTGGCAAGCAAGAGCTCCCCCTAGAGCGGTTCAAACCGGCTGTCGACTCCGACGTGCACCCACCCACGGCCTCTCCATTGCCTCCTAGGCTAGAAAGGCACTGGCTGCGGCAGGCAGTGGACGTAGCTGGGGAGGCCGTATCCAGCATTGCCACAATGGCTACCACCACCGGGACTGCAGATGCTGGAACTCAAACCATCATTCTGGCATTGGATGCCAGTGAAATGGCAGAATTCGCCGTCAACTGTAAGTATACGTGTGTGAGAGCTCGATCATTAACTGCAGACACGATCCAAGACATCTAAGATACGTATTTCACATCAGTGGATGTCTCTTGTTGGATCCCAACAATTGCACCATCGCTGCCTATCCCATAGTAGCAGACATTTAACGGACGACAGTGGATAACAGCTGCATGAGTGAGTGGGTGGGTTAGGAAAGGCTTTGCAATAGCAGCTGATGATCCCGTTCAACTGCAAGCCTATGCTAGGATTTGTTAAAATCCAAGCACAATATATAATAGATAGAGAATCTATTTACAGTTATGCGCGAACATCCTTGTATGGCAGTATTTACACTATTATTGTTTGATAATTCCGCATTGATAGCAATAGCTGATTCAGTTCAAAGGAAACAAACATCTGATGAGTAATGTCAAATCACAACAATAACATTATTTTGACGGTTGGGAACAGGTTTATAAGTGTTTACATGTGTGTAGTTAGATGGATATATTTTATATAATAGTGGTTCTCTGTACGTGGCAGTATAGTAATGTACAACTTGCACATTCACTGATTCAGACCTTAGAGAAATAGGAATTACCAGTACTCCAAGTTCAGACTTTGTACCTTTGGGAACTCATATATGAATTACACATCTCCCAGGCCTATAATATATATTTGTTTATTTTTAAATATTTGTTTTGGCCCATAACCATCATGCGTTGCCACACATATAACATATATCATATACAAAAATAAATAATAGAGATGGATTTGTCCTTGAAAATATGCCACCACACAGGTATAATTTACAGCAGAATCAAATGGAGGTGGCCCAGAGTGGGGAATGTCCGTCAGCGCCAACTCCAAGGTGTATAATGGTATAGGGTTTATAATTATTTTGTATTTGCAATAATAGTTTTTAAACAAAATATCCACCCAAAAATGTGCCCCATGGGGTCGGGGATTGACAAGAATTTCTTGCCCTGGAGGTCGGATTTCATCATATATATATGTATTTCCCCAAATGCCTATAGATAGGACATTGGATCCCCATTATCTCCGGGGATCGGGGTGGGGGTTGCAATTGGCAAGTGCATAAGTTCACATAGTATATATAGCACAAATTATAAGACAGTATATACACAGCTGCTGGCACCATGTTCTCCTGGTACTAGGCTTCCAGGATTCCCCGAACACGTGACTCTACAGCTGAGCGGGAATCCCCGTGCAGCATGCTAGTCAATCGGAGTTAGCTCGCCCATTCCGTCCAAAAATAGAATCCTATTGTAGATGAAGCGGCGAGTCAAGTTGAGTCAGTCGGCGAGAGGCGATTCGCTATAGTACCCCATTAAAAATAAGGAAGGCCGTTTTATTAAGTTCTCTGTTGGAGATCCCCATTTTAAATTCTCTGTTGGAATCCCTCGATACATCTTTGATGACGTAAACGAAATCTTAGATGCCAGCCTCCATAAAATATGGGCTATAACACAATTGCCCCCGTTGCATAACAATCTGCGAGTAGCTTTTTCAGTGTTAATATTGCGCTCGCAGATTGTTATGCAACGGGAGCTAAGCACCAAGTTCCATATATGTCTTGAATCATTTCGGATAATAAAAGTGAAAGAACTCCTCTATCTAAACAAATCAATCAGTATTGATACTTCCAAATCACGTGTTTAGAAATAATGGCCATACTGGAACCCTCATAATAGACTCAATTATTTAGATTCGTCAATAATCTATGTGCGTTCATTGTTAAATTTAGCTCTGACATAGACCGGTTAAAACCAGCTTTCCCAAGCGCTTGCCGCTTGGACTGCACTGTGAGTTGAGGTGGAGTAAGAAATTTTTTAAAAAGCTGTATGGTATAGCGTCTGTTTTTTCCCTTGCGATAATCAGGACGTAAAACTTCATCTCGCATCGTCAGGTTTCCACGACTCGGATGTGACATCCCTACTATGTGACAGTGTCATGTTTCACGCCAGTAAAATATCTTTAAAGTATAGGGAACGGACGGCGAAGTGCAAAAATGGTGTTTGCCCCCAGATGCCGCCTTTTTCCTAGCCGATAAAACGGGAAGAATAATTCTTTAAACCATGTTTGAGTGACATCCCTCTCTTTTAAAATGCACACAACTTTCTGAAACATGGAGGTATGATATCATTATACACCCCCGTGTAAAGTATTAGAACATGGTGATTTCATTGCATCGTCGCAAGGCTTTCCCCAAAGAAATGCCGTCCTTTACCTTAAAAAAAAAGGTTCCAAAGAAAGCCCATGAAGGGATAATTGCCACCCTCACGGAATCCCAAAACCTGTCTATGCTATTCCTTTATATTCGTATCTTGCTACCATAAAGACGGTGGCAATATCAATAATTCGGGATTGAAAAACAGGGAGAGGTTTGAGGACTGAGGTAGGTCGGTTTCTATAATTGGCTCTTTATCACACTGGGGGGTTGTGGTTTCAGTGCCTACTGTATGTGTTCCAGAAAAAACTGCCGGAAAATAAGCATGGTGTGAAAATAGACTCGTTTCGCTAGACAAAATCATTTTAGAGTGAATAAGGTAAAGGCAGTGTTTTTTTGTTTTAAAAAAAAAAAAATGTATTCATCATAGCCGAATTTATTACGAAAGTATAATTGATAAACTGGAAAATAATTAGACAAAAAAATGATCAATTAGGTAACATTATCTATGAAAAAATAAGATGAGTGATGTGGTGAATTATTTGAGTAGGACGTTTGGTTGATGGGATAATTATATGATATACCATATTATAGGCGGGGGGGGGGGGGGGACTATGGCGTAGTATTCATCAATAGATTCTCTATTATTACGTCTGTGGCAACCATATATTTGCATGAATATCCATATTAAATCACCCTTCAATTGGTACAAGTTTACATATAGAATATAGTCGACCGGAATGAATACTAGCGAAATTAATGTGCGTACAGGCTAACTTTATATAACGAGTTGGTTCAAGGAGCGTGAATATTGCACCAGTTGCATATCAAAAAGTGCAATATTCTAAGTGACATTTAACTTTAAGACTAAAAGATATTTTCTATTTATGTCTTTAAACCACAAATAATAAAATAGTTAACTAACTCGTTGCTATAAATTGTATTTCTCTTTGTGTTAAAGGGTATGTCAATAGAGTTCATCGACCTGGCAACAGACTTGTATTCGTTCACTGCATAGAACTTCCAGAGCTCAAGCTCAACCAAGCAAGTAAGTTCTGTTTAATCTATTTGTACAGTTGGTAATATTGAATATTAGTATCGGCATATAACCCTTCTGCCCAAAAGCCAGGTACTTTAGCCTTGATCCATAACATAGCTATCAGTTGTCTTTGGTTGTAAATTGTATAGTAAAAGATGTGTAAATCCTATGTTTTGTTCCCTATCATCAAGAATGAATCGGGGAGATAATTATGGATTAAAGTGAAGTTGTATACCGTACTCTACTAATTTACTATATTTATAGTCATATGCTGACCAAGAATCAACTAATATATATAAGCACGACTCTATTATGTTTGCTTTTGTTATCATTTCAGGAGCGAAAGGTAACATTTCGAATATTATAGGCAAATTGTAATAGTAACGCGGCCCAATCAAAATTGGTTCGCTCAAGGCATATCGCATCTATATTGACAATTCTGAACAAACTGTACAAATAATAAATATATCTCCACATGTATTAACCACAATAAAATGGAAGTTGACACTATGCTAGCCAATTTTGTTATACCTCCTAGTGAGCACCTTTTAAATTTTGAATAACAATACATTTAAGAACCTTTTTAATACATATTGTAAGCACTCTCTGTATATATCTTTTCTTTGCAAATCCTTATTTTATTTACATGATATACTTAGGAGACAGTATTGTTCAAAATGTACTGATGTATATAGGATTAGTGTGACCATTCTAGGAACGTTACCTCTCTGAGATGTCATATCATACTTTCAAATTTTCGTATTACATTATGAACATGATCTGTTACAAATCAATGTTACGTGAAACAATTGCCCATGATGACGGTCAGTATTCGTATTGTTGGCATAATTTAGATGGAAATTCTTTTCCTAAAGTTGCACGTCTTTATCTTTGTTAATATTTATTAAGCATTTAGGACAGCTGTGCACTTCTACACTTATTTTAGCAATTCAACCTTACAACAATAAGTTTATTATTGACATAAAAGAAAATTATTACACCTTGAATGAAAAATGTGTTACTTCGTAGTTGCTCAATACTAGACCAAGGGGAACCTATTCAAGGGTCATATTTATTTGTTATAATAAACTTGAATTCATTTTTTCTTGAGGTATTGATGATTATTTGTCCCAGCTAAAATAAGGGGAAGGTTCACCTTACCGTTATCTACAGGTTTTTCTTCTTGCCACCATGTAGATAAATTCATAACTATGTGGATGGCCGTCAAATACTGTTGCATTCAAGGGAATTACTTCTAATTTGGGGTGCAAGCATGTCTATCATAACTCCATGCTTCAATGAAAGACTAACCGATTGGATCCTGTTCCCACTGACCTAATTATTTTAGGGCCTAGATAAGGAAAAATCAAAAGTAGATAAGGAGAAATCAAAATTGGCATTACATTACAGGAAGTATGCATATGTCACCGGGTGTACTTGCTGGGATGTGGAAGGAAGAGGAAGTAAAGACGAAGAACCTTGAGGAAAAGATTAAATCACTACTTAAGGAAAAAGGAGTAAGTAGTCTCTGTTCATTACACTTAACTAAAGAATGTCACTGCATTGTACTGAATTGCGGATCCAACTGAGGCTTCCAAGTGTGAGCCCAGGTTTTTTGCGATTGTTTTGGATAATACATGTGTGAGTCTATGTTTAAAACACGGCCCTGTATAATTATTATACATACGCCTTTACTATTTCTCACAGATGTCAGGCATCCTGCGAACAGCAACAGGCAAACCTGGCGAGGTGATTTGTAGGATCGCTGAAGAAGAAGGTGCTGTAATGATTGTCACAGGAACAAGGGGCATGGGAAAGGTAAAGTGATCCTCATATTGATGTTTGAATTATCTAACTGACAATAACAGAAACTCAAGACAAGAGGAAGCGAGTGCGCTTTAGCTGATTATATTTATTTCACCACAAGCTTAAAATATTATTGTTTCCCTTAATTATTGAACTATTGCTCTGATAAATATATTAGGATATCTCCGTGGTAACACAAACATGGCTAGAATAATGGAGTAGAATCTGAAGCCTGAGTGTAGTTGACGCAATACGGCCACGTGTACCAACAACAAGCCTTCACCATTTTCCATGTATTTCAACAGGTTCGACGCACAATACTTGGGAGTGTATCTGATTATTTGGTGCATCACGCCCACTGCCCAGTAATAGTCTGTCGTCACCCAGATACTATCAAGAAGCGACGCCCCTCCGGTGAAGGCAAACGTTCAAGAAATACTTCAGGCGATTCTTCAAAATCTTCAGGATCTCGCCCACCCTCCCGCGGAACGTCGCTCAGCAGTGACAATGAGGTGTAGACAAAGGAGCTAGAAGCTATTATACAGTCCTCAGCATCGGTAATAATGCGTAAACTAAGACAGGATTCGGTATGAAGCATGATGAGACGCATGTAAATGCTACATGCAAGCCTTGATGAATTTTATACGTGGTATTATTGTGTGACGAGCTGATAATTGATGGTCGGTTGGAGGCACATTTAATTACAACAGAATGACATCAATAAAAATAACACGAAATGCTAGTAACAAGGAATCCTCGTGCATGAAGATGTTGGTGAAGGAATTGCATATGAATTCATGTATTTATGTATATGCTTCCAGTAAGCAAAATATCTAGAGAAGGGTGGAAGACTAGTCATCAAAAGGCTATACATGTATGATATGTCAGGACTGTTGTAACCGAGCTTATTATCTTCTTGATTGACAGTTCGATAGCTGCCATGTTCTTAACACAGACGATCAGCAAAGGCAGTAAACAATCAATGAAGTTATTGTTGTCATAGCAATTACTCTCGATAGCTATAATTTTGTGTTCATTTCCTAGCTAGTAGCGTCAGATAGGATCAGGAGAACAATCAAATATGAACTATTTTCCTCATCACATTGTCCTGGTCTATCAGTAAAGAGAAACGCAAGGGCTTCCCAGACAGAATTTTTCAGCATCCAATATTTCATACCGTTTTTATGTTCATGTATATGTGCATGCTTCATAATGAGAAACTTATTGATCCATCGTTATTATTATCTATTCATTCTCCCACTATAAGTGTGCAACATCTAATGGGCAATTTTAGACCGCTGGTATGATTATGAAGGATTTATATTCCTAGTGAAGGGATTTTATGATTATATCGATAGTTATCTAGTCACATCTCGCCTTCAAAATATACAGCATAGCTGCATGGCCACTTATATTCATTTAGACAATGTCCAAATGGCAACGTCTCACATATTTCGCCAGAAATAAAAAATGTATTTGTTAAGAACTATTTATAATACAAGTACAGTTGGAACTGACACCCCACTGATGACCTCCAGGGACCAACCAATTTTCTCATTTGCAAACTGCCTGTTCTTATACGTTACGATTGACCAAAATACTGACATAATATATTGTGGAACTACTTCTGAAACTGTATCGGGAGCCTCAGTAAATTATGATTAAAAAGTATATGCCACTCATTGGAAGAGGTTCGTCACATATGATGTGATGAGATCAGGGTGATGATAATCATAATATTTTCAGGAATCCATATATAGAGGGTTTGTTGAAGCACAAGATCTCAGTCATTAATCAATGTCTAGATGGTGTGATGATGGAAAATACTTATTTTATCGATGGCGATGTTCCCACATGTTATATTCAAACTAGCTCTTACGTATACAAATAATATTTATATCCCGAGCTGTTAGAGGAACAGAAGGCTTCTCCGCATTTTCGTCAGTTTATTCGTTATATTTGATTAAGGAAATATTCATTTAAATAAGTATGCTACAATGTGGTTAACAGTTCAAGAACTAGGCTTGCTTTGTCATTCCAAATGATTTGCTTTCTGTCAGTTAGGGGCCACTAATATATGAGCGTGCTCCGGCACGCAACGTTATGAGTCATTGCTATGATATTTTCCTAGAACGCATGCAGATGACATTTTTAAGGCACCACATTTCATTACCCAAAGGTGTTTAGTAAATATCACTGGTGCTTTATTATTCCCTATGTTGCATTCTTAGTTTAGAAGCACATGTATCGTGGTGTCTTGCGTCATCCTTCGTAATTTGTAACAAAGATTCTCAACGTATTATATTTCAGCAATTAAAAATTCAGCTCTCCAAAACATGAAATGGCTCTTTTTGTATTGGATATAGATATGGTAGCAAACTTTCATGATTCTGAAGGTTTAATCTGACAGACACATTTCCCAGAATGTCTTAAAAGAAATTATTGTAGGAAGGAGACATCTTGAACCAAGATACTGCTTTTGTAAGTCAGTATTCTAAATAACAGGACTCCTTGAAAATGTACAGTCCTATATCCACACACTGCAATTGCGTTTCCATTAATTTATTGTTATTGCATGGTGTTAAAATGTAACATTTAGTACATTGTACCTCATAGAGATAATGTTACTCGAATGTATATAAGTATGAATGGATCCTATTTATGACTATTTTGCTGTCAAAGTTGCATGATGTGATAAAGAAATGATGTTGTCTGTATAGGTCGGAACGGCCATTGATGTACTGTGGTCAAATAAAAACTGGCTATGTGTAAGATATAGGTGTCTTGATCTTGACTACTGTGACTTCATCTATAACCCAGGCCAGAAATCTCTACTAGACAAGCAACAAGTTCTCCAAAATTCGGCATAGAGGAATTATCTTTAATAAGTCAAAATTTGAAAATATAGACTTGGAGCATAAACATTCTTCCACTTAAGCTTAGGAGAAATAAACATATTTTGGATATTGCGTTCTACTTAGCAGAAAATACTGACAACCTTGATGATTGAAGGGAGCTGAAAACCAGGAGCCATGTAGAGGGCAAAAAAATCTTGAAGGTACTATGACTTCGCTCTTCAAAATGTCAAAGTCAGTGGTCTGTCTTAAATGTCAAACCCGTTGGAATGACTTAGCCACTGAAGCACATCTTATTTGCAATCGGTCTTAAATTCACTGCCTACGCACGAAAACTTGTTAAAAAGAGTGTTTTTATCATTGACTGATTGTCAACTTTGTATGTAGTCGGGCAAAATTAATTTGATGGACTTTAATTTTAGTCAATTATAATGTTTTAATTCAATATTCTTCCCTAATCCTCAACTGTGGACTACAAGTGTCATATTTATTTCGAGGTGCTATTATACCTATTGGAATACAATGTAATTTTGTATAACCACACTTTTACTCGGAACGGTTTATTTGTTCCCTTTGCAGTGAATTAACTCAGGGACTTGGTCCTTGGCAGCTATCCGCCTTTATTCTGCAAACACACATCAGGAGGCCAGAACTACAGGAGGTACTACTGAACTTGACCCCAGAATCCTCACAGGGACTAGTGTATAAAACACATACATCACACATAGGGTGTCACATTACAATATTACATGTTACACAAAGTACACAGAGTACACATAACACAAGACAATACAGTAGTTATCACAAATACAAGGCTGCAGTGCATAAGATTGACCTCTAGTAGTCTATATAGGTATTACATACAGCACTGCCCTGCAAAACCCCTAGTGGATTATTCTGTCACTGCACCTGGTCTTGTATTTAGTCAGTTCGGGTGCCTGTATAGGGAAGCAGTACTAACAAGGCCACAGGTACTACACCTTCATTATTTACATCTTACTTTCATATTAATACTAGTTAGACTCTTTATATGCAACTACTTTTTTCTTATCTCTTTTAGGTAGAGTATAGTATTTCTTTTCTGTAACCAGCAACACTTAAGCGAATTCAAATTAAGGGCCCGAACAGGAAGACTTGTAATACAAATGGTCTCTACCCATTTGTCAAAACCATGCAAGACCAGTGATAAATAAAGAATATTTTAATTGAAATTCTAATGACGCCCTCGCCAGTCACGGTCAGAAAAAGGTGGATGCTAGCCAATCCCTTGCATAAGTGTACTCTCATGATGAAAAAGTTGTATATAAGTATGGATCCTATAAACCTAGAACAACTGATGATGTAACATTAATATCTACCTTTTATATTCCAATGGTATCTGTCTTCACCAACCTCCTATCATATTCGTTCGCAAAACACGACGACTTGTTGTCCTTGAAAATCTGTATTTATTGAGGCGTCAATGATTTACATCAACATTTACTATGCAATACGAAATACAGCAAGATTTGTATGCAATACTAAAGAGATTTTAATTCATGATCAGACAGAAATTGGTAATATGTTATATTTTACTTTAATTTTAGTGGGTTAGCCGCAGGCGATATAATGATTCAAATTATCATAAAAATATATCTTCCATCTGCAATCTATTTCAATAATATGCCAATGCAGCAATGTTTAGCTCTGAACGCTTCTCTGGACGAGTTTAACGAGTATGGTTAATTTAGGTTATGACTCATAAAAAAGGGAAATAAACCTAGCTGGGGGATAATGGATCGACGATGAAGGATATCTGTCTCGAGGAAATTGTGTGATTTATTCTACAGGGAAAACATTCAGGTGTCCCTTTAAGGGCCCCTGTTATTATGATTTGAGTAGGTCTTTAAACTCAGCGTTTCTTTTTAAAACCATGATGCTGATATACGTGTATGCATGATGGAATATTTCCCCAAATGTATTTAACACTTACACGCAATTATGTGTGTTACGAGTTACAGTACATGTATTGCGTTTCCGTATCTTCTTAAAAAACTTATGGACGCATAGCTCTGATAATTTTGATTGAATATTATTCAATAATCAGAGAGAGGAAACATGAATGGACTTAAAGTATATCTGGTGCCCCGGCGCCGCGGACACTGGGTCACATGCGTACAAGTTGGGTAAATTAAGCCATTTGATCATCAGCTCCCTCTGCCCGCATGTCCCCCATTCCCCATTTCCACTTGTGCTCATCTCAACCGCGATCCATCATGTCATTATATGTATGTGGCACTTGTGTGATATACAATACACGGGCTATATACAGAGGCAGAATAAAGATGGGGTGCAGATGTCGCGTATATAATTTGAACGGAAATCACCAACGAGTGTTCAACATCTTACCTAGAAAGAAATGCATACTTGCTTGAAGGATGTAAGAAAGACGCATGTGCAGTAGAACAAGAATGATTTTATGATTTCATCTGATAGTTTGCGGTCGAGGTCGATTCCTCTCGCCGGAATATTGTTTGATCTACCTAACCCGGAACCTTAAATATTGAGAAGCAAAGGATGCAGTATCAACAAAAGGATACAAGTTATAATACATGAAGGACAGTAGTTGCTTTGCGATTCGAGGTTTGTTAACTACGTTTCGGCATAATATTAAGCTTTTAATTCGATCGGAATGTGTAGCCAGTTTACGTTTTGAATGCAATAATAAATGTATTTATATATGTTGTATCAAGGACGATTATCAAAGTATTTAAAGGTATAGACACTGGGAGGTAAATATAAACCAATTTCCATTTTTCATAAAAGGTCATACATTTTTTGTTTTTAATATTTTGTTCGTTGAACATCCATACTTTTGCAGAAACTCTAATGATAAAATGGGACGAAGGCAAACGGGTGAACTAGATCGGAATATGGAGGGACAGCGAATCCATGGAATAAGCGGCTATGCCCATGTTACTGGGTGGTAAGGATATTATTTATATTATAATATTATTGTCTATACTTATTATCATTTGATAACTTAATAATCTAATTAGGTCGGCATATCGGCGGCGTATCGTTGAAAGGTTGCACGCAATATACGAAATAAGAATACCATTTTGATTGTACACAATGACGTTATTTCGTATTAAGTCCTCAAATGGATAGATATTGAGAAATATTTGTAGTTTAAAGTATATCTGTATAATAATTATAGCAAGGATTTGAATGTTCCTCTCAACTGGCCCACATGAATATCTGATTATCTCTATGACCATTTTAACAGCTGGATTTTGAAATATATATGTAAGTCAAGGAAGAAAGCAATACACATTGAAGATATTCCTTCGATACGGGATATTGATAAATCCAAATACAGATGCGAGGTATTAAAAAGGTAAGTTATTCATTATGTTGTAATTTAAGAATCAATTTGTTAGAGTGTATAGATATATATGGGTGACCGGTCAAAGTAAAAAAAAATATGTACAAATCAAATTGTTTGCTTTCCCCAGGCCATAATTTCTTTAATCATTAGTTTTTCTTCTCATATTTGCTAAATCGGCTTTCGATGAAAGCTAAAGGGCAATATTATGATATGCCTATGTATTAGCCGAGAAAATCAATGCTACAAGCCAAAATAAGGCAAATTGGGGGCAAAAAGGGGAAAAAATCAAAGTTATCTCCAGGGCAATGTCCCCTGTTAAAAAAATAATGACTTTCATTCTAATAAAAATGAAATGAATGTAGAAAGGTTGTCTTCAAATATTATTCCTAAAAGTATCACAGCTGCATTATAGATGTTTCTATTTTCCCCACTGTGTTGATTTTTGGCAATTTGGGTAGTAATTTCCTTAACGATTTTTAGACCCCCACCCCTTGTAGTTTTTGCAAACAATCATGTTATATGGTATAACTACTAGTGCATTCAATTGTTCAAATAATCCCCTTTATCTGAGAAATAAAAGTTAAGAAATTGGAAGTTACATGAAGACACAACAAATGCATGAAGTTTATAAAAGTCAGTTTTGTTAATTTTCGTTACGGAAATTACTTTTTGATTAATTTTCAATAACATACACACAATTATCAACCTACATCAAAATGCTTTCACACAAATATGCATATCATGATGGTCTATACACATGAGAAAATATATATCATTGGCTCATATCATTTACTTTCACTGGCCCTGGATATGGAAAATAATTTTCGTAACGAATAATTTCCTTAACACCGATTTATTGCCAATGGTAACATGATTAGAGACATACATCAAGATCCTTTCACACAAATATGCATAATAGTATCTTCTATACACATGAGAATATATACATTGATGGCTCATGTCATTTGCCTTCACAGGGCCTCAAAGTTGTGCATAACTTCCGTAACGCATAACTTCCGTAACGCATGACTTCTATAACGCATAACTTCCATAACGCAGACTGCATCTATACAAAGAATATTAAGGGTGGTCTCCACTGGCTGCGGTAAGCTCTGCGGTAATTAGCCTTGCGATGGTTTGTACTGGTTCTGTAGGTGGTTACAGAGACACTCCAATAGGACTGTGTTGGACTGTCTCTGGTGGTTAGGAATGACGAGGTCCTTGCCTACATGGTCAGTGAACGATGTCTATAGGCATGACCTCGCTACTCCTCAACAACACAGCACCATCGCAAGGCTTACCTCAGAGCTTACCGCAGCCGGTGGAGACCACCCTTAGCATATAGTAGCAGTTTATGTCCTATTGTAAATTGTCCTGTAAGTCGAAAACATAAATTTGGGACCATAATATTTTATTCATTAATTATTTTTCCACTGGAATTTCCCAATACTGAGCTTCAAAAAGAGGGTTTGAAGGGGCAAATCGGTCTTAGCTTAAACGGCTTTCGATGAAAGCTAAAGGGTAACATTATGGTTTTGCCTATGTATTAAATTTTAGCCGAGAAAATCAATGCTACAAGCCAAAATCAGCTATCAAAAGGCATTTTCCCCCAAATGCTGGAAGCAAAGGGCTATTCAGAATAACTAAGGATAATATTGTGAAGTGCGTTTGAAAAAATGTCATTCGTACATTTTTCTGACTTTGACCCATATATTTAAGCTCAGATTCTGCCGATTTTATTTTTTCCCCATCATGATGATCACATTGTCCAAAGACTATTAACCAAGCTGGTATATTTTCCACGTTTCTACGATTATATGGGAGCATATATATACATATTTACGATTCCAAAACATCCTTCCTCTTATACATTAACATACATGTACTATTCAATATGTTTGCTTTCTCTCCAATGTAATTGAAGGATGCTTGAAGCAAGAGCCAAGAGGAAACCTCCCTCCTTACTATCGGCTTTGTTTCACAGCGCTAAAGGTACATTAATACCGGCCATCATCTTGACATATATTTCAGTAAGTAACATTATACTAAACTCAAACGAACAGGCTTATCTTTTAGCATTAGTTGAAAGATCATTATACCATATTCCCCTGTCTAAATCATTGGGGGAATGTGTTACGTACATATCAAAATACACATAGGGCTACTTAAAATGGTTTATTTGGGTATGGCACATATTGATATTCAAATATTGGATGCTTGCTTATGAAAAACGGTGTTCGTTGTGCCTTGTGTTAATAATTAACATTCGACGTTGAATTAGGACCAATGGCAATCTCTATCAATGCGAAGTAAAGGATCTGAACCAAATGTGACCATGTTGTATTATTATTCTGATTTCTGATCGAAGTATTCCTCGATCATTGCAATTGGAAGTTGTCCATATATATGATTAGTAACCACCGTGTTTTCTTCTTTAAGGAATGTCTTAAATTCAGTCTTCCCTTTCTCATCGGGACATTGGTAGCACATTTCGAAGGAGATGACATATCAAGGATCAAAGCTTACACATGTGCAGGGGTACTAATAGTTGTGAACGTCCTGTTTAGTTGCATATTTTCAACTTATTCATTTTTGTATCAATACGTAGCCATGCAGATGAAGACCGCCAGCGTCAGTATCATTTTGCAAAAGGTAAAGTTTCCGTCGGCGCATGGTTAATGATTTCCCTTATTAATATAATGTAATCTCATCTCCCATCAGTGTTTTGTGACGTAATCGTCATCCTCATGATTTACCAGATATGGAAATAAATGTTTTAAATGAAATGAATTTTTGTCCTGACCGAAATTACCTACTGTTCATTCCTTGTAAATAGAGATGTAACAATTTCCGTTTAGCTGATGGTAAGTTGTACGTCTATGTTTCAGCATTTTTTAAGACTGATTTCTTCTGAGAAATCAGTCTCAGTCTTCTTCTTAAATAGACCAGTCGTTGTTTCCTTTGCAAATGCAAAAACCGGAAAAAATGAATGTAAAGTGTTAACTGCATGTGGGCCTACTGTTACTACATATTTTGAACCTAAATTTTCTTTACCTCCTTCTATAGGTGTTGAGGCTTAAAATTAGCTATACTGAAGACGTGGATTCAGGCTTCATTTTAAACCTTCTAACAGCTGACACAGAGCGGTTTCATACGGTAGTTCTTCTTGTTATCAAGATTTTAATTGTAGTGTTTGGAATCAATGGGGGTCACTGTATTTATATTTTGATGGTAGACACTGTTAGACAGTGTATTATTTGTCCTCTTACTGGGGTAGTTCAATGTGACAGATTTATGATTTGTAATCCCCGCCTAAGTGCGGAACAGAAGTTGAGCATCTCCATTTGTGACATTTAACACTTCAGGTCTATGGTCAGATGTTGTATGAGACTCATCAAAATATAATTAGAATCATGTGACATGATTAAGTTCATTTGGCATGTAAATATTTCCCTTAACTCTGTCGATACATAAGAGGAATTGTGTAGGCCTGAGCTACACATTATGTAAAGATGTTTTTTTTTGTTTCAAGGCTCTTGTTACATTCCAAGGACTAGTGGCAGGACCAGTGTCATTGCTAGCTTTGTTTATCCTCCTTGCCATAAGATTGGGATTATCTGTGACACCTTCTTTCATATTTGTACTACTGCTGTTTGTGGTCAGAATGCTCATGGGCAGATGTATTGGCAGATTAAGGTACACGCAGGTTTTCCATGACCATATATATCATATACTTGTTTATTTATAAACCAGCCTCCTGACAAAATTATAATTTAAAAACTAAATTTATATGACACTTCTTTCATTCAACAGTTGTTATCCGTTAACATTCCTTAATAAAGTCCTTCATATTTAATACAGGGGCAGTATTGGTCATTGGACAGACAAAAGACTGCAATTAATAGCAGAGTCGATGAAGAGTATGAAGATAGTTAAAATGCAATGCTGGGAGGACAGATTGCTGAAAAAGGCTTCTATCTTCAGGAGGTAAGTATACCCCCATAACTGAGAGGGCATCAATTTATGATAATTGTCAAAATACTAGTAGTATTATGAGGCGCTTAAATAACTGAACGTAGGCTGTGAGTTAATACACACAATGATAGCGCGCACATTTATATCACTGTTTAAATTGCAGGAATGAAATGGCATTGCTTCTACGTCAAATGATTTACTTATCTGTCAATGTGGTACTGGGAGCAATAGGAATAAAGACCACAATAGCGATGATCCTTGTAACTCATTACCTTCTTCAGGGTACCATTACTCCCCAGGTAGGGTCTGATAATAAAGACAGATATCTTCCCTTAATGTTTAGTATCAAGTTTGGTTATTGTAATTACGTATGCCGTAGCTGAGAGGATGAAGGTTGACTTTCTTGCTGGAGAACGAATCATCCACAATGTCACAAGAAAAAAAGCCCCCTACCTAGCAAGCTAATATACCTGTCTATAGCTGTAGAAGGACAAATTACTGCATTGGAAACCAGCAGTCGTTCTTGAAGATCTTCGTTTCAAGTCAGAATTCAATCCATACTAGAATACTGTCTAGCTAGAGTATAAGTAAATAATTTGTCATATTCAAAGTATTCATCTAAAACTAGATTGTCTGACCTCCCCGCATTTCCCTAGTCGTCTTTATCTCGATATGCTGAATGCTAGTAAGTTCAGCTTTTTCGGCTGAGTCGCTCGACCGCTCGCAAATTCAGTCAAATTGCTAATGAGGAACTGTCATCCCCCCCCCCTCCTTAAAAAACTTCACCTAAACTATTAAACTATATATATATATGTAAAAATACAATTTATACATTTGCCGTAATCATTGTTTATCATTCTTAAATGAACACTTTTCTCCCCTGTTTCAGTTGGTGGTGGAAGTAATAACATGGGTCCAGTTATCAGATTACATTCTTTTTACAATGTTCCCGCTGAGTATGTCAGCATTCTACCAACTGGTCGAATCTGTCAAGAGAATACAGGTAATTATAGAAGCAAAGATCCCGGTAAGCGCAAACACTAGTAATGCCTGCGACCCTAATGCTGACCTTTGGTCCGCTAAATAAACTGAATCATTTCTCCTGTCATCTAAAAACATGTGGATTGGTGATGGAGGATATGGTTCGTACAAACCAATGCGATAATGAAAATGATCATTACATCAAACCCGATTTTTGTATAATACTTGCTTTTATCAGTTTTTCCTGGAGACGGATGAAATTCCGAATTCAGTGAACGAGACCACACCTTATCGACAGGGAGTCGAATTGGAAAAGGAAATAGGAATTGCCTTTAAACACGTGGAAGCAAACTGGAAATGTGTGGAACCAAGAGAAGCAAATAGTCCTCCCTCCACTCAATCTCCATCGAGCTACGTTTCGGGGATGAAGAGGTCGCCTACACCTCGTCCCAACTCATCAATGATGGTAACATCACCAACGCCAATTGGAACACCCATTATCTTCCCAATCTCACCGTTGCTATTGACTCCATCTGGGATGGCCCAATCTATGATGTCCCATCCATTATCTTTACCCGTGACACCGATGTCCGACTTGTCAAGTGAATGCATGTTTCCGTCTTTAGAGGTAAGCATAATTATAGGTTTATGAAAGAAGTACCGTGCATAATGACATAGAAACATATACCTCTAGTCATCTAACGAGGTGTGAACAAAACATCAATGTACGGTTGTGTTACATTTTTGTGGATTTTAATTTAACCAAAATGAAGCAAGTAAACTATATAGGATATACCACATCACCGATCACTTCAGCGTTTTATTACACCCTCCCCCTTGTCGTGTTTTTCAGGACCCAATCGAAAGCCAACCAATCCTGTCAGATGTTTCGCTCAATGTCAGTAAGGTAAAACATGATACTTCTGACCCCAGTATAAGAACGATATTTTATAATAATGCAAAGGTCGAAAAGAATGTTAAATATATTATGTTTGTTATGTTTTCTCTTGGCAGTCCGAATTGGTTGTTATCTTGGGAGGAGTGGGAGCTGGCAAGGTACGGTACCTGACTTCCTATTCTGTTATCATAAACATTATGGCAAGGCGTCCTCTTCGTTTTTAGATTGTTTCAGATGTAAATACACACCCATTATGAATTAAACTTTCTTTTAGAGAAATAAATATGTAGTAATTATTGTATACATAGGATAACATAATTCGAAGATTAAACAAATCAACTTATATTTTATTACTATGTATTTGCAGACGTCCTTGTTGATGGCAGTTCTTGGTTTCCTTCCCATCAGCCGAGGCAACTTAAAAGTGGAAGGGAATGTGGCATATGTACCTCAGGAATCCTGGTTAATTAATGCCACTATAGAAGAAAATATACTTCTTGGCAAGGTTATGGAACCTCATCGTTACAAGGAAATAATTAAGGCTTGCCAGCTCGAGGAGGTCAGTATCAATATTTTGTAATTTTCAAATTTCAAAATTAAATTTTTTTTATATTTCCGTTTTTAATTTGGTCCAAAAAGGATTTCACTAAATTTATATCTGGCCGATGCATAAAATACAAATTCTTAGCGATTTGGAGTTGCTGTGGAGGGACAAGTTAGGTGGGGAATTCCTACAGCAGGATTGCCCACATGGGCATTTTTAGGTGGACAATGCCCATAATTTACACTATACCACTGGACCTCTAATTGTGCACTCATACACTATCACTAGTATGTATGTGAGTTCATGTGACACTTTGCATATTTTTGGGACTAAATTCATGCAGAAGCAGACACTTGTCTCTAGGCCAAAACAACATGCATGTATTATAACCATTGGGCATACACATACATACATATATAGAGAGAATGGGACGAGCCGGCAATAATAAAAAATTTATAGGACGAGATTCGTCCACATAAGCACGATGCCGTAGGCAGAGTGCTTATGTGGACGAATCAAGTCCTATAAATTTTCAATTATTGCCGGCGAGTTCCATTCTATATTTATTATATGTGCATACAAATTTGATGATATATCATCAGATATCACTGAAAAATATCTAAAAAAGTCACAGAGAACCCCACTGTCCCGCTGACAGTCCCATTAGTACAGCGGTGCCCTAGCTGTCAATCTGTCTGTGTGTCTCATGCAGTACATTTACTTACTGACATTGTTGAATTAAAACGTTCATATCATGGCCATTCCTTGAGCTACATTAATTCAATTTATATCATTCAAAAGAGATTTAATGTTCTATTTAATGATGTAGGTTTTATGATGCATTTCTATAATTATAGTACCAGAATCACGGGTGGATTACCGATCGCGGGGATTTGTTTACATGCTCCGCGGAGAGCCAAAGCTCCGCGAAGCATAAAAACAGAGCTATTTTTAGACAACTACATTTCATATAGGACGCGTCCTATATGAATATTTTTATAGCACCCCACTTATAGCATGTCTCATATAGAATGCGCGTATAATAAAATGCTATAGTACATGAGTTCATATCACAATTTGCATGCTGTTGGGACTAGATTCATGCAGAAGCAGACACTTGTCTATAGGTCAAAACAACGTTTATTATAACCATTGGGTGCTCTCATGCACATGTATGTACGCTATAGTACATGAGTTCATATCACAATTTGCATGCTGTTGGGACTAGATTCATGCAGAAGCAGACACTTGTCTATAGGTCAAAACAACGTTTATTATAACCATTGGGTGCTCTCATGCACATGTATGTACGCTATAGTACATGAGTTCATATGACAATTTGCATACTGTTGGGACTAGATTCATGCAGAAGCAGACACTTGTCTATAGGCCAAAACAACGTTTATTATAACCATTGGGTGCTCTCATGTACATGTATGTACACTATAATACATGAGTTCATATGACAATTTGCATACTGTTGGGACTAGATTCATGCAGAAGCAGACACTTCTCTATAGGCCAAAACAACGTTTATTATAACCATTGGGTGCTCTCATGGACACATATGTACACTATAGTACATGAGTTCATATGACAATTTGCATACTGTTGGGACTAGATTCATGCAGACCCTTGTCTATAGGCGAAAACAAGATGCATTAAAACCATTGGACACCTATTTGTGCTGTCATACACATACATACATGTATGCTACAGTACATGAGTTAATATCACAATTTGCATGCTGTTGGGATAAGATTCACGCAGAAGGAGACCCTTGTCTATAGGCCCAGCCACCCCCCAATCAGAGGTATAGATATGGAGCGCACCTGTGTTCCCAAATTCTCCGGAAAAGGGGTAGATTTTGGCTAGCAATCTCCGGCTACAGAATCCTAAAAAAGGGGTGCATTTTGCTGGTGGGTCCGGAGAAAAACAGAAAAAGGGGTACTTACATTAACCAGCCCGGAGATACTTTTATAAAGGGGTGTTTAAAACCAGCCCATAACTTAATTAGACACTGTAGGTCACCAAAATTGAGGCTGGAAATAACGTGTTCACCATGTCAACTTTCAATTAATGGAAATAAGGGGTAGAAAAACAAGAATAATGCCATCAACATACTATATACATGTAGTCTAGAAAATGAGTTCATGTCACAATTTGCATGCTGTTGGGCCTAGATTCATGCACAGGCAGCTGCGTGTCTTTAGGCCAAAACTACATTGACTACAGCCATTGGGCCCCTGTTTGTGCTGTTATGCACATGTACACTGACACTTATCTTTAGGCCAAAACCTTGTTCCTCAGATATTATCTATAATATTAATTCTCTAAGAGAAAAGTGTAATTCTCCGCATCTCCTCCTAAACCGCTGGAGGGATTGCCACGATTTTCACGGTGGACATTCTTTGGCATAGAACCCGTTCCAGCATGTTTTTTATAGCGATTTCCCAGAAAAAAAGAGGGTTAAAAAGGGTTTCAAATTCAATTAACACCCGCTTCTTTTATGCCTCTTCCGACCTCCATCCCTCTCCTTCTTAAACTCCTACTCTCTTTTAACCACATGCTTATGCAGGGACTCCACTATGGGAAAAACGGCAAAAAACGGCTGCGACGAATTTTTTGCGACGAAATATCTAATCAAATTAGATATTTTGCAATTGTTGGCAACAAATAAATGTGTTGCCGACAACCTATTTTACCCCCTCTTCCACTCGAATTTTTAGTCATGTCGAATTTTCCGAATTTTTAGTCATGTCGGCGACGAATTTTGCCTGTCGGCGCCGTTTTTTTACCTATAGTGGAGTTCCGCTATTAGATAACAAGTATCAGTGACTGTTACCTGTAACAGTCTTTCAGATTAATTAGTTAATGCTTACAGTAGTTTACTGTTTACAGTTGTGTCTTCAGAATTTAATTTCTAACTTTTCATTACAAGTCTGTTTTACTATTGTAAAACACTCAAGTTTACCATTTGTCACACTTTTTGCCCAGTTCCATTCCCATCATTTCATTACAGAGCCTACTATTAATCTCACTGCTCCTTTGCCTTGGTCTCGAGCACTCTGTACCTATCTTACATTGACTCTGAATCTGTATCTGTTGTACAAAAATGACCAAAAGATGCATCTTAAAAGGGTTAATATGGGTACGAAGTTACAGAGAGAAGTTGAAAGAACAGCCTCTTAATAGGGTTTTATTTGAATAAATGGCATTATGGGTACTAAGTTACTAACAGGCTGAAAAAGAAAGATGGTGGGAGAGGGAACAAGGAGAGATGAAGATGTGCATAAGGGTAGCACGGGTATTTAGTAGTATTATATATTTGTTATCAATCAATATTATGATTTGTATGGGTATGGTATAAACTTTTAATCTCCAACTAGATTCATGCAGAGGTGGACTCTTGTCTTTAGGCCAAAAGCTCGTCCACTATTAATTACATATACCATTGAGCTATATAGTTGGGCACTCATGCACCTATATTAGTACTGGCACTGGATTTCATATGTCACAATTTACATGTCGTTGGGGGCCAGATTCCTGCAGAGGTCTCCTTTAGAACACATCTTCGTTCATAACTCTAACTGTGTAACACTCTAAGCTTAAATAACAAAAATACCAACTTCAGGATTTGCTCATCTTGCCGTATGGAGACAAGACCATCATAGCTGAATC
This sequence comes from Sthenelais limicola, assembly GCA_942159475.1. Taxonomy (NCBI): domain Eukaryota; kingdom Metazoa; phylum Annelida; class Polychaeta; order Phyllodocida; family Sigalionidae; genus Sthenelais; species Sthenelais limicola. The sequence continues at coordinate 74,245,960 of OW804098.1, forward strand.
GGACACATGCCTAAGCGGAGGGCAAAAATCACGGATCAACCTCGCAAGGTAAGACTTCTGAAGAATTACACGATATTCTCTGCACAGCTCCAGGACGGCCCTTGAAGATCTCTTTGATGAACATCGAAGACACACATATATTTATAAGTAGTAAGTTTTATGTGGAAAAGGTTATCCTTCGTGAATACGGATGCCTGCACAGTATACAGAAATGGGTGTGTAAACAAGAGCGGAAACTTACATAGCCTATAATTATAGAGATGTCAATGTGGATTTCTTAAAATTTAAGAAATGTACGCGTGGCTTCGTAATATTTTTCAGGGCTGTCTACCAGGATGCAGACATTTATCTCCTAGACGACCCTATCTCAGCCCTAGACGTGCACGTCGGAAAGAAGGTGTTTGAAAGGTATACATCACATAGTGATTAATTTTCATTTCATTTTCATCTGATTATTTTTTACATGTTCTAATAATATCCCAGCTCTTCCATCTATGTTAAAATATGAAACAAATTTAGAGAAGTCCAATACATAATAGTCTTTCTGTCAAAATTCACCTTTTCCGTTTCCAAACATGTATCTTATCCCAACATTCATCAATGCTTTTGAACCCAATTCAACCCATCGACTATTTTCTTCAATACATCGACCTGATCCTACTTTGAAGGAATACACTCTGTTTGAGACCTACTTAGAGTAAACATCAAAGCGACCCAATAGTAACCCTATGGCGAGCCGCTCCAAGTAGATCTCAAATAGAGTGTATATAAAGTACACTATTATGTATGTATGCAAAATACTAAAATATAACTAAAGGAGTGGTGCATATGGAATGAATTATTCCCGAAAAACTTGCTTATCGTATGTACCCTGTGTATTGTTATCTTCTGCCATGAATGAAAGACAGAAAACAACACACATGTGTTTTGGTAATAATTCATCCCAAAGAACCTCTGTTTTTATGCAATGATATATATTTTAACTTTATTTGATTATTATTTACGTTTCACAACCTTATAATTCTGGGATGTTGCTTCTGCAAGAAAACACGTTGCTGCTTGATTTTGCAAAAGCGCAGCTGATAAGAGCGTCCCGATCATGGCGTAACACACTAGAGTATTCAGTAACACCATACTACGTACTATTGTATTTCAGTGTTATCTGTGGGCTACTGAAGGACAAGTGTCGCCTCCTTGTAACTCACCAAATTAACGTCATTCAGGGAGTAAAGCGAGTGATAATACTTGAAGACGGGAGGATTACAGAGAGTGGCTCATATATGGACGTTGCTCAGAGAATAGACTTGCAAAGGACCATTTCTGTTGATAGTAGAATAAGCTCCTCGAGCAGTCACACTGGCAGCAAATGGAGCCTTCTTCGTGTAGCATTCCGATTGGCATCTCCAAATGTTGTAAGCCTAGCAACTTTTTATTATGGCATATGGATACAGTAGATTTGATAATTTTGTTCGAAAAACCCATCTGCTTTGGAAACCAAGTTTGAGAAAGTTATCTTTTTATGGGAGCTGTCATATTGCTTATTTAATGCAGACATAGAAAATGAAAATTCAATCTATGATTTTGATGACACAATTTTATCATTAGCTCCTTCCAAGCTAAGCCAGGAATGGAGCTACCGATGGGTCAGAAATTAAATCTATGTCTTGAGAACTAATAATTCCCATGCTTTACAGAGTCGAATGTCATCCACTAGTACATTTCATGAAGAACCAATGCCTGATTATCAGAGAAAGGTAAGAGTGAAATTATGTACTGGGGGAAATAGAATTTATTAGACATACATTTTGGTCCCACTATTTCAAGCAATATATATAGTCTTTCCTACTTCCTTTGTGACCATCATCTTTACATTCCTCTGTGTCTCCCCTACACTTATTTCTTCTATATATCGTACTAATTATACTTTCTTCATCTGCTCCCATCTTACATTCCACTTTAAACCTCTTTCTCCACCACAACCTTTTTCAGTGATATTCTTTCATTTTAATTGATAAATGCATTGCAGAGTCACGTGAATTCCAATGCCTCAAGATACCAACAGATAGAGCTGCTCACAGAACCAAATCAAAGGGTGGTGGATCGTTCAATATATCTTTGGTACTTAAAGGCAGGATTCGGACAAGTTCTACTTCCTCTGATTTATGTGACTACTCTTGGAACAATGGTGGGTTACCTCTATCGATTCATCAAAATCGATTTTAATAGTAGGCCGATTAAAATGGCCTGATTGATATAAATTAATAAGTTACTACTTTTTCAATAATTATGCTCTATTGTGTTTTATTCCGTGGATGGATCAACAATGATGTTTGTTGTTTACATTGTCAGGTTGCGAGTATTTATGCAGACTTATTCGTCACAAAATGGTAAGTTTACAAAAAAACGCAGCCGGACGCTGGCGGGGAGTACATGGAGAGGCATCAAATTACAATATTCAAACATACATACAGGGAATGTCATCAATACCAAGCAGGAAAATATCATAAATTCAATTGAATAATCAATACATTGGAGGCGAATGGTACCATGTATACTTAAGATGTTCGTGTTGCGTTTTATCACAGTAATCTATCGGGAACCAACGGGGAAAAGTATTCACTATGTTGAATGTGTGCATGACACACACACATATATATATATATATATGACAACTTGAAATGGTCGGATACTATAATCAATAACAATCGTGTATTCGGTACAAGGTCATCCAACCTAATTCTGATTTCCGACTCTGTGAATACATTTGATTAAAAGTAGTTTTCCTACAAAATCAATGAAAATATAAAATACAACGGCAATTTCAATTATTTCTTCTGACATTTATTCCAGGGCGGAAGATTTAACCTTCGCTCAACACAAATTCAATAACACCAGCAATATTATTACGGGTAAAGACGCGAATTCCACCTCTATGTATATCTATCTCGGCGTTGTTGGATCCTTTATTGCTGGGTGTCTGGTGGAATCGTGCATTGTTGCCGGGATGGTTTGGCTTTCGGCGAAGAATATCTATCGCAAACTTCAGACATCAGTGTTTAATACCCAAATGAAATTTTTTGAAAAGAACACACTTGGTGAGTGTATGACATCCTTGCATTCCATACTAAATGTTTCCAGGTCAAACCAGGAAAGGTCATTCACTCTACAATTATAGTACATGTATACATTTGACATTCGGACTAATAGTATCAATACTAGTTCTTATAATTATTATACGTTTACCCATGAACATTCCAGGCTCAATACTAAATAGATTTTCCCGGGACTCAACGTGTGTTGATGAACGTTTCATCCTTCCAATATTCCTTACTGTGGGGGTGAGTTCAAATTTATTAAACTCATGAATGGAGTATCAAGGAGTTCAATCACCCAAAAGCTATATAATTATGACATGTTTGCTATACATATCTTTGCTATATTATATTCACACTCCTTTATGTTTTAACCATCGTTATACAGGTTCTCCATACAGAATTGACAATGCATACAGGCCCTCTAACACGGAAACGTATTGATCATATATACTTGCGGGCAAAGAACTTTAGATATACAATTTTCCAAGTCACGATAATCTAGATAATCTAGCGCGTTATGGATAATCAGGTTGATCATCATGGAATGACCGATTCTTTTTGGCATCGTTTATAGATACATGGTCGAAGGGCAGGAATAATTGTATTAAGAGTGCACTTTTCGACGGTTACCTTCATAAACAACAGCAATTTTTTGTTATTAAACTGTTAACTATTGCAAGAAGCCAACTAGCAGTCTATGACTGAGTTGGTACTGTTTCTTGCCTATGCCACATTGTAAAACTAAAAGAAGAGACCGAAAACCTCCCGTCCGCTGGAGACTCTTCTTCAATACTGATCTTTGGTCAATAAAAATGTTTGCTAAATCTAAATCTAAATACAGGCAAAAAAAGGCGTGTTTCCAATTCTTCTGGCTGAAAACTATAGGTAGGGGTGGTGGTGGTATTTTTTTTTATTTTTTTTTTCTTCAGGAAACCACCTTCATTGAACAGAACCAAAATTGTCTATTTTATAACAATAGTTTTTTAAACAAAGGATCGAAGTGTTCCTGATTAGGACAACCTATTTTCCTTCGTCTATTAGCAAAAAGAAAAAAGAAAAAAAAAGAAATCCCCCAAAATCAGGCGTGATCCAACAAACTTTTAAGTAGAGGAAGGTTTTTCTAGTTGGGGGGGGGGGGTAATCGGAAAGACACCTAATTTATTTTCCTAATTACACAGAAATAATTATATGTCACATATTATGCGTGATAACAAAAGATGAGAAAATGTATAGATAATCTACCTTCAGTTGTCTTGTAGCATATTTGCCTACCTTGCATATGCTATGTTCGTGAACATATTGGTGGTGGCAGCAACTATTCCCTTCGTGGTGGTAACTTTATTGGCGCGCCAGTTCACTATATACGCAATAAGAGACTTCAAACGATTGGAGGCCAAATGTAAGCCATTTATTTATTATCCTATTTACTATAAAGAAGACATAGGGAGCTCTTAATCTCATGACCACTAAATATTTTATTTTATTCATTGAATTTTGTATGAGACATGTATTGCGCATATCCATAAGGATTCAGTTTTTCCAATTCCATATACAGCTCATGGTATTTTTAAACCAGAGATATATTTCGAAGCCTACTAAATACTAGTTTTCTGTGCGGATAAATCGTCAATTTCGGGGACTTGGGTCTCGGATCTTGGGACTATTATCCTTATAGATAAGATGGTCAGCTGGTGGCGGGTCAAGCCCAACAGGAGGTTCTTCATGATGTGTTACTGGACATACCTCTATTCTTTTTTGTTTGATAAGAAAGCACAGATTCGTGCATTTGAATACATGGGAAATCTGTTAATTATAAACAATTTGTACTTTAAGTAGTATTTTTTGTTTAATTTTAAGGTAAAATGGCATGTTCACTTCTAAAGAAGATATGCTTTGGAGAATATTTTAAAGTTAGGGATGAAATTCACCTACGTCCTATTACAATTTAAGTAAAGGCACCGGTATTGGCGCACATGTCAACTATACTCGATGGTATCCCGGTTATAAGGGCGTTCAAACTGGAGGAATACATGTCAAATGGTGCCAATCAATTGATAGATGATCATACTAAAGCATGGTAGGTGTTGGTGAATACATCTATACATGCACATATATTCCTTGTTAATGTTATGTTGAGGCGGATTTAAGGTACAATTTTCTATGGGAGCATCAAGCAATACAAAGTGTTTGGTGCCGATTCCAAGTAGCAATTGTAAGCAATAATAAAGAATGGTTAGGATTAGGGTTAGGTAAAGAAATATATGTAAATGTCAAACAGTGGTCAAAAGGGGGCCTAGGTAGCTTATAGGTCATTCTGCAGGATTTATTTGCTTCATCCTTTTAGTAGCCATGATCGAAAATCATGCTTGGATATACTCCTAAGGCTAATCCAGAATGGCAGATTTAGCACAATCACCATTTTTTATTGCTTGGTACTTCCTTAGACAACCATATCTCAAATCCGTCTCAACATACTGCTCATGTTCATAGTCTAAAAGGAAATACTGATGAGACAATTATATAAAAATAGTTAAAATCACACAAAAAGATTCTTATATGCCATAGATTATTATTACATGTTGGGTGAACGTTAAGAAATGGCTTGTGCTGAACCTTGAAAATGTTCCCCGTATAGAATTAGAATAATAATGCTCATCTTTTCTATGATACTCGATTTGGTTTGAAGGTCATAAATACTTGATTAACTCTGATCGTGGCAGGTGCTAAGCTAATCGCGAGGAGTGTGATGGTCACATGGTTACATGTGACCATTCCAGTCCACTGGTTAATTTGGTGTGACTCCATATGTTAATCCAAATAGATAACTAATTATTCAATAACCCTGTTTAGGTACTGCTACTTGAGTTCTCAAAGGTGGCTACAATTGCTTCTCCTGATGTTGTCAACTGTCTACTTGGCAATGGTAGTATTTCTTGGTTTGATGTTTCCAACAAAAGGTGCGATAATTCATTTTTATTGCTGTATCAACAATGTGTACAAATCACTAGATTTTCATGGATTTATATGAACCTTCTGAACCATTGTTCTTGGAATTCTACAGCCTATAAAGGCATAGTTTAACATCTACTAAATTTATGTCAGTATACATGGTTTTGCCCAAACAATAGAATTCATAATATAACCCATCCATCCCCATTCTAGGCATGGGTAGTGGGGCCCTAGGTCTTTCCCTTACCTACATAATTACGATGATGATACAAATACAGGAATTGATGAAATGGACGACCGAACTTGAAAGTCAAGTGAGTCTCCGTCGTATTTAATAACACTAATATTTTTCTTACACTCACTTTCACTGTATTCTTTATTTTCCATTCTATTTCGTTATCAAATCGAATCGTATTCATGACATTATGATATTTCAAAGAGAGATCAAGCCTTTAAATGGACTCTGCTTTTCACAGATGACATCGGTTGAGCGCATCAAATCGTTCTCAAAGCTGGAGAGAGATGGTGTCAACAACAGCAATGGTACACCTTCAAACTGGCCAAGTACTGGCGAGATAAAGTTTAAAAACCTAACTTTAACCTACTCAAATATGAACACACCCACATTAGTCAATCTAAACTTCACCATCGCGCCGCGAGAGAAGGTAATATGCCTAACAGTACCGCTTGAAAAATACTTTTAAAAGATTTGATTTAACCGCCATTTATACCTCGTTTATTTCCGGCTAATACTGTACCTGGTCGATACTACAGCTGAAGTAAATCCAGTCATGAATTAATTCATGGAGACCTTACATTGCAGAAATCAAATCTGGTGGATTGTGGTTTCCTAATGTAGCTACCTACGATCGACCACTGTATACCAGATTTCTATTTAATGACAGATTTATATCATAGGTAGGTGTCGTTGGAAGAACTGGTGCAGGAAAGTCATCATTGTTTCTGGCGTTACTTCGTATCCAGGAAACACAAGGGAATATAACAATTGATGGTATCAACGTTAAAGATCTGGACATTAAGCAACTCCGGCAGTCTATTTCAGTCATTCCCCAAGTGAGTTCATCGTGATATGAAAGTCATATAGTACATGTACATGTATTAATGTGGTGAATGCTATGTCACCCAGTACATATTGTAAAGTTAACAATAATACACTCTTCTCTTTCCAACTAAACTACAGGAAAGTATGCCAGCAATGAGAGGACAAGTGTCCAATAATCTTATACGATGGATGGGTGCATTTGTACATTGCCGTTCTTGTGTCAAACCAGCAGAGGCAACTAGAGTAGCATGTACAAAATGTTGATACCAACTACAGGGTCTTAACATATTCTACATGTGTAAGCAACCAACATCTCGAATGAACACGAGTCGTTATAACTATAATCAACAACTTTAATTGTATGGATCCGCATAGCGATCGAGGTTTAAGTCAAATCCCCCATAACCCGGTATGTACAAAAATCAACCCCGCCCATTTACCCATGGAGGTTTGGTGTTATTATGCAATTGCAAGTCTTGCTTTATTTCCTTTTGAAGTTCTTCAGACTAGGACTGTGGTAATTCTATTACAGAGATCAGAATTAACCATCCTGCATCTTACTTACTGCTTAGATTAATTTTCTAAGCTTACTGTAATCCTATAGATCAATTGTCCATTGATAATCTCTCTCCTACTTAGAATATAATTGTGAATTGGAATAATAAGTACGGTATGTGTGGTTGAAAAATCAGTGTCTTGGAATAAATTCAAATACATTGATCAGATAGTTTTCCTTTCTATATGTGCCTATACTGGTGATTAATTAGAGTTATCCGCAGATACAATTGTAAAGGACCGCCATGTATTCAAAAATAGACCAAGAGAAAATTCTCCCCGTGCCCGCACTAGGTTGGATCTATAAGCTTTTGTCATACTATAAGCCACAGAACTAGGTAGCAATGAGGGATCTCAGGTTAGCATGCGGCCCGTAATTAAGTTGACGACGGCCCAAAAAGGCCCAAAATGTGCTGGTCCAGATTCCATTCAAATACTTTTAACCAAGAGAAGATCTAAGTTTCTTTTAGCTTTACGGGTGTCTACATTTCCAATGACTAATTGTCAGAACTCCAATGCTTGACATTCATCTTTATATTTGAACATGTTATATTGTTACTAGGATCCTGTCCTTATGAGCGGTAAACTTAGGGAAACATTGGACCCGAGTAGTGCCATTCCGGATAAAGATATTTGGGAGGCTCTGGAGAAGGTATGCATGGTATCGAATGAATATCAGGAAACTGTGTGGTTATTAAATACAGTCATGTGCATACTTTAGTTTAATTGCCTCTTGAAACTACTCTAGATATTGTACTTCGATTTAATACCTAAGAGTTGTCTTCTCAACGAGGTCTATGAACAAGAGTTATGGGATTAATTTGATACAATATACGTTTTAAATTCATTTGTATCAGGTGCAGATGAAGGAACGAATTGAAGAACTTCCCGATGGCTTAGATTTTGAAATCAGTGACGGTGGTTATGACCTCAGCGTAGGGCAAAGACAACTGCTTTGCCTTGCCAGAGCGCTTCTAAGAAATTCTAAAATATTTATAATCGATGAAGCTACAGCCAACATTGATGACAGGTACATATATATGATTATAGCCTCGTAAAGTGTTGCTGCCAACATTCTTTAAAGCTAAGAAAATAAAATTATATGGCTAGTTATTTTTTAAACGGTGTTAACTGCTATTAAAATAATTATTTTTCTTTTTTAATATTATTACTATATTTTACCATGATTCTTTTGATGTTTTTTTTAAAACTATGTTGCTATCATAACTTTTTGTATTTATTTACATTATTACTATATTTTGCATAAATACTAAGTGTATATCAATGGTATATGGTATAAGTGGTATATCAATGCAGATATGTACATGTGCGCACCTCTAGAACAATTAAATTATACAATAGATTAATGCAATGTTATAACTAGCTTTATACAACATTGCAGCAACTATTAGTCCATGGTGGCTGTGAAGAACTAATTCGTATAATGAAATCATTCATAATGTATTTGTAGGACTGTCGCCCAAATCGATCAAACGTTTCAGAATCAAATGAGAAACTGCACTGTTCTCAATATTGCTCACCGCCTGGATACTATAATTGGTTATGATAGGATAATGGTAAGTTTTATCCTTATCTAAATATAGCAATATCTTAGTTGACTCGGCAATCTTATAGTTGACTTGGTCATGGCCACGATGGTCAAAATGTCTTGGTTTTTATTCTAGAGCAGTATCTTACGGTCTGGGGAATGATTTTGCCTTGCCCGTTTATTTCCGAATCATATGAACATCATAGACGTAATTTCACAAAACAGTGTCAACAGGCATTAAACAACCTACTGAATACTTTGTTCTAGTGAGCTCGTCCTTATATTCTTTTATTTTTTCCCTTTAATTTCTACATTAACCTTCAAATACTAGAAAAACACAAGTAAATTCAGGTATGACTTAAGTCAACAAATATTTCTATTTCTTTTACTATACAGGCTTTTTTCTCAACATTACAAATATTTCTGTTTCACTACAGGCATTTTGTTTCACTACAAACAAATGTAACGTGGGGAAAAGGTTAATTAATTGTAATAATATGATCTAAAGGCGGCCACTAAGCCGATTCTTATGCAATTTTGCGCCGCGGAGGACTCTTTTGCACTAGCTTCTGTGATAATCACATGACAATCGGCTTAATTAATTGGTGGACTAGGCCCTTTATGCTGCAGATATTATCATGAGTATTTTCCACTCTAGGTGCTGGACGAAGGCCACTTGGTTGAATTCAAGCATCCTCATTTGTTACTACAAAACCCATCTGGTGTCTTCTATCGTATGGTTCAGGATACAGGGAAAGATTCGGCGGCGCGATTATCTAGAAAGGCATACCTAAGTTACAAGCGCAAACAGCCAACAAGTTGATATGATTCATATGGTTGTGGTGGTGGCATGAACACCTGGAAGGCCATGGATTCACTTGATAACTACCATAGAAAATACTGAGAGATATAACTTATAACCTACGAATCGTGACCGATTCTTGCCATACTCCATATCTAAAAACAACTATACTCTGAAAAACAGACTAATAAATGCCATACCATATATCCTAGTGTTTATATTTAATAATTCCTCTTAATGATTATCTTAGGCAAGTTCCCATGCAAGCATACCTATTTGTCCATGAACTATTTAATTTTTACCCAAACACATTTTTCATCAAGAATTTCCAATGTTAATGATACACCGAAATACCATTATTTATGTTTGTAATTTTGTGGGAAAAAAAGAAAAAAGAAAAGAAATAAAAGTCTTAAGTGAATTGTCATTGCAATTAACCGTATGCACATTTGTTAATATAGCAATTAATAAAAATAATATGTTCCATGGGTGGGAACTTATACAAACATATTTATAAACTCTGAGTTGGTACGCCCCCTAGAGCTACTGTATGATCCAGCCATTGTCCAGACAATTTGTTTGTGACAATGCCTTAGTGTTCTGGTTGTGAGCACACAGGTTGATATGTTATATTAGGTGATAGATATATTAGGGGGAATCAATGCTTCCATAATTCCATATATTTACATGTGCTAGTGGAATGAATATCTAGAGCATTAGTATTTCAATATAAGAGTTTTGCTGATTCAACATATCGATTACATTTCTAAAAGGGTTTAGCTCAATCATGATTCCCCACCACAAAATTAATTCCTTAAATTAAAAAATGTAACGACTGGGCAAAAACAATGATAGGGATCGATCTAGTTGCAACAGGACTTTTCTTTTCAAAATGTATGTACGTATAGAACATCATTACAATGTAGGTTAAATATATAATGTGAGTATATAAGCATGTCTATGTATAATTAATATAATAATTATTATAATTATATGCACATACCAAGTACCAGCTATACAACAAGTGTAAATGTGGTATAGAGGTTCTCATATGACAACATATGTCTGAACTTTCTGGTGGACAGGGACATAGGCCAAGAAATAGAAATTCTTGGTTACGGTTAAATTGCTAAATTGAAAAATAGGTTTAATTTAAGCTCGCTCACAGGCTTCGAATGAGGGAATGTTATACATGGAGAAGTACTTTACTGGGCATATTGGGTTTTAATGGAACGGTCTGCACTCTGCCCTTATGTGGGTTTTTTTTTTATTACAGTTGTCTTGGAATTTTAGAACCTTCATCACTAATAAGAGACAGTATATTTGGGGTATATGTTATGGCTATAGAACCTTTCGAAAACTTTATTGGACACTAAGACCATTAACACTATCTAATATGCGTACCTGGTATTACATTTTTCTATATATAAACAATGGTATGGCAAACAGGAGCAGAACATGTATAACTTTTCCAATTCAATTTCACCATGAAATAATGATATTGATCATTAATTTCCTAGATTCATGGAACTTTTAGAGAAATATACATGTATGAAACAGAAATGCAGGAAAACGACATAAGGGGTCATATGCACCGCCTTACGTATTTAAAATCTAATTGGAGTCAATGCTATATAAAAAAATGCAACAAATTAAAAGAAGTTGTCGCCGTCATGCATAGAAAGAATCAAAGCCCTAATTTAGTAAGGCCCCCCCCCCCAAAATAGGTGTGTTTCCGATTTATCTGGCTGAAAACTAGGTGGGGGGGGGGGGGGGTAACTTTTTTTTTTTTTTTTTTTTTCGGAAACTACCTCCCAGGAACTGAAAAAAATGTCTATTTTATAACAATAGTTGTATTAAACATGGGAAATGTGCTTTTTGAAAAACCGTTTCCCTGCTTTCATAAGCTTTTTTTTTTGTCAAAAAAAAAACGAAAAAAAGTAAGTAGGGGGTTGGGGGAGGGGCTAAATCGGAGACACACCTATTTTTTTGTTGGCCTAATTATGCCTGATGGGCCCATTAACTATGATGAAGGGACTTAGGGAATTGGAGGGACTTAGAAGTTAGACCTATAGTGTCTAAAATCTAGCTAGGCCTAAGTTAGGCCTAGTGCCTACCGGTAGGCCCTAATGTGAGGTGCGAAATTCCAGGTTTAGTATACTGGAAACAAGGAGACAGACTTATATTTGGCCAAGCACAGAATGAGATTAGCGCGAGGTGTGCACGCAGTAGGCCTATGTAAGATAAATGGGAACAAACATGAACAAAGACGGCCATCTGCGTGGCCATCTGCTCAGCGACCTGTGGCTGCAGCGCGCGAGCGACGTTACTCATCCCGAGAAGTAGAACTCTCTAATAGGAGACGTGAAAGTACTAATAGTAGAAAAATGGCGCCCATCTCCTGGCACCTAAACACGGTGGCGTTTGAATATAGTTCATTGTCAGCTGTATCCATTTGCCTGGGGCTTGCCGTTGCGTATGTCGGAAGTCTGTATGTCAAGACGGATAAGAGCAAAGGGTATGTTTCCTTTTAATATTGATTTGCAGCAAGATAGTTAAAAATTTGTAGCGGGTACCGTACCATCCTGACAACTACCTGAGTGATGCCATAGGCATAGCATAGGCCCATAGCCATAGGATAGCACAGGCCACGGGCCATAGCTTGGCCAACTACCGATTTGTGGGAAGAAGGATTGGTACAGCCTGTTCAAATGGCCAAGATCAGACTGCTATACCTCGGGTGGCCGGGTCATGTAGAAAGAGAAGCGTAGCTTGTTTATTTGTTTTGCACAACATTAACCCGGCTATAATTATATTAATTAGTCTATATCCAAACATGTTTGGTGGCTGCAACAACATGGTGAATAAACAACCGATATAGCACATGACTCATGAGATGATGCAGGGGATTGGAAGATACCCGAGGTGTGGTGTCTGCCTCCCTGCAGACGTATACATGTGCAGTATACAACATCTCTTTGGAAGGCCCCTTGTCTTACTATCTGATCAAATCATGTATATTTCGTTATCTGTCCAGCATGCGGTACCGTACTTCCTTGTTCACTTCAATGGCAATGCGAGGCTTAACTTAAGCATCCTTACAAGTTACACGTTCATCAAGTGTCGCGTTTGTCAATCAGCTAGAGCATGCTTTCATCAAAGACGCCTTCTGAAGTTCTGCCTTAATTGGTAGGATCATATTGTGGACCTCAATATCATTTGTTTAAACCATGGCTTATATTGTGTTTAAAGGGAATTGCGGTAATACTAATAACATCCCATGTGTATAATTTTTTAATTTAAAAGAACATTTTTAATTGTATAGCCGCAGATTGTTCACTTCTACGAAGTAGTTAATTATGATATAAATTTAATACCTTCCTGATTCTACTTTATTATATTGATTGATAAGTATGCCCAGACTTGCTTGTGCTAAATTCCATTATGTGTAAAGAACCCGACAGAGTTATCCTACAAGGTCAACCTTTCTACCATTTTATGTAGATATATTACAGTTGCGCCTGGGTACCGTTTTGTGTGTGTGTGGGCGGGCGGGGGGAGGGGGGACCTGGGCGTAGGCTATCGTATTACTTCATCGTTTGACCTTCCATATAGTATGTCAAATCATAGGTTTTCCCATCCTTGAGCGGGAGGTGGGCATATAGCAGGGCTCGAAAAAGACCTACCAACTTCACTTGCCCTTGCCCGAGTGGCAGCCAAGATTTACTTGCCCAACATCATTTTTCTCTTGCCCAAATTTATTTGCAGAATTATAAACGAAATCACACTGATCTGTATGTATCTGTATGTATCTGTATGTAAGTAGACATCACAACAGGTGTTTGAAGTCGGCGCCGTGGAGATTTGCACTTGCCCAATCGGACAACTAACATTAGATTTTACTTGCCCAGAGACATGTTTTAGTTGCCCCGGGCAACTAAACATCGAGCCCTGTATAGTATCGGTCGTCTCTAAGGGTAGCTTAGATTACACCGGTGGCCACTGAGTGAGGTGAAAAGAGGAGAATGTCTCGAGGGATTGGTATATAATAAACAAACGTACAAAACATATTGTTCCAAATAAACCTTTAAAGTTTTAAAGTCATGACGTTTTGTCATGAATACTTACATCAAGCAAGGACTTTGTCTTATCTTAGTACGGTACTTAGTGAACTATATAAACCTTTTCTTTCTAGACGAGACCATCCAGAAACGATCAGGGCCAGGTTCCTGAGAGTAGCTATAGTATGCACCCTCACAATTCCATTCTTATGGCTTTGTTCAACGAACTCACATGCTACCAAGGTAAAGAAATTACTTTCTTCGTATTGTTTTGTATTTTATATTCTCAAATATTTGTGTTTTATTTTTATTTCAGATAAAATGCCATTCAATAAGTCAAAATATATTACAAACAAACTCCAAATATATTGTGTAGAAACGAATTACATTTATTTACACAAACGCTTGTGTAAATATTTTTTCCCCTAAATATGTTTTATATACTTTGTTATTATCTATTTTTTCCCGTGGAGTAGTATATTAATCAACAAAATGATAGATAGATTTAGATTTTGTTTGGTTACTAAGAAGGCTTATAAGTGTATGACTTTGATGCAAATGTATATTTGAGCCTACTAGCATTCCATTTTTAAGTATATACATTGCATCTGTGTACAAATTCTTTTTTTTATGTTAATTGATACATTTAAAATTGATATATATATTTCCTTATATTTAATTGTTATTTCTAGTGTTCTAGAAATGAGTGCGCTGTAAGTTTCCTACCAGATAATTGCTATGTGATCAATGTTCGTTCTACTCTTCAATGAGGCATGCTTCATTCGTTGACACTTCTGTCGTTCTAAGAGCTTTATAAACACTGACGGACTCAGATTTGATTATGGTTTGGGTAATCTCATGTTTCCCCTATGAACCCCTCATGCGTGGCGGTATTATGCACAGAAACAGTCTCTACAAATGTCATTTTAAGGACTTGTTGAGCATTAGAAATGACGAATCTGTTCAGCTGGAAAACTTCATTATGTGCGCTCTTTGTTACGTTTAAGTACCCTAATAATACATGGACCCGTGGTGGTCCTGTTGACTTAAGGGAATGTTACAATTTGAGCCTAACAAGTGTGGCCCAACAAACACCATGTGGCTCATAGGCGAAAATTGCAAGCCTTCCCCACAGTTTGTTTTGGAGTCACTGACCAGCAAGAGCGTTTGTGTAAATAATTCCTCTGAACTGAAGATGTATTTATTGTAGCAGACCTATAGTAACGAACCTCACGTCAAAGGCTAATCTGAGATCGCACGCTTTACTTGCCGAGAAAATACACGTCGATTTATTATGTAATTCGTTTCTTTGACCATCAGGTGTTTAGATTCATATGCAGTTTCTGTGTAACGTTATTTTTTTCTCATTGAAGTTCTACTGCCTAAATGTAATTTTCTGACATTTCCTTCCCGAATAATTTTCTTTGACCCCCTAATTGGAAAATATATGAATGAGGCCTATTTTATGCTTTAAGGCTGCAATCTTTAATCATTATTGAATACCAGTTCAACTTGTAGCAATGTCTGCCTTTGGCATCTTTTCAACTATGCCATGATAACATCTAATTTTTTAGCCTGAAGGTGGGAAGTGTGCTGGTCTCTTAAGCCTTCCCGCCTAATCCGATCCATTAAGGTTATATCTCTATTTGTGCGGATATATTGTGTGGGGACTAAGCCGTAAACTCTGCACACAATGTCATTATGTCACCTATTCTCGGCCCAATTAAAGTTATCAGCTGCTCACGTAGTTAGTTATAATAATGTGTAAGTCTTTTGTACAGCTATTCAACACTACTTATTTACTTAGTTGGTGTGGAGAAATCCAGATAAAAATATAACTGATAGAATCATTACCGGTACTTGTCAGCACACTTGACCTTTTAAATTGCCTGTGTTATCTTTACCAGCTTGGAAATATTAAATCTTCTGAGTCGGGGCTTCGGGTTCCGATAACTGGTGATAGACCCGGAAAAGAACAATGAAATCTTGGGCCCAGGGGGAAAATGTTCATACCACCCTGAATAGCTCTCAACTGTGCGTGAAAATTGTTCAGAAAACAAATGAATGCCTCCCTGTCCACATTTTCCTATAATGTACTAAACCAAATTATATGAAATCAGTGTGGTCATAGACGACTACATACACAATTTAACAATATATTATATGGATATGATTATGTAGTGACCATTGGATTCGCTTGAGAAGGAGTATAAAAACACAGACAATGTCTAATACTACAGATAGCATATTCTAAGTATCATAAGTAAAATCTTTTTCTGAGAAAATGTTGGAAAATTATTATATTATTGAATCTTCGTTGGTTCTAGGCGCGTATCCTGTTCACGTGGATTGGGATCCGATTTGAAGGCCTCATCTGTGCAATTGTTCTGCCTATGATTTTAACCATGGTAAGTTATTTTCAGACACCAATATAATATAGCACATGTATTAACTTTAAAACTCAACCTATTTCGTCCTTACTGCACAAAGAGTTAATTGTCCTTAACGAATCTCACGCCGGAAGAACTGCTTTAGCAGAGGCAACCACCTTTTGTTAAATATGATGTAACTGTTGTTGATGTGGAAATATAAATAAATAATAATGATAATTCAGTGGCCCTCTAAGAATATGTTTATTGGGATTGTATTAGCATTGTGCATTATACAGTGTCCCAAATGCTTTTAACTTTTTTCCTTTTTTCTGAGGCCTAAAGCTGACATTACTCCCCATTGTATCGTTGTTTCTTAATCAATTTTGTACATTTAAAATAATTAGTTGTTAAGTGACAAACCTTTAAGTATTTCCCTATGTGTACATTTCCTTTTAGATACTTTTTGCCGGGCCATTGTATCTTCATTATCTAGATGGGATATTCAGGATTTACCGAGGTAAAGCTTTTTTTTTACTCGCGAACATTTAATATCTTTCAGTGCATGTGTGTATTTATGCATATTCAATATTAAAGATATTGGTTAACTAAAGAAAGGTAACAGAATTCTATCAAATTCTGATATATACATATCTCGCATCGTTAGATTTTTTTCCATAACTTGAAATGTTTAGGGTTTCACGCAAAAGTATGTTATAACCATATCACATATTTACTACATGTTAGTATTAGTATTATATCGTATTGCGTAGCTTTATTTTTAGTGATAACATGTAATTATCATACGATTACTATTAAGATTATTAGCGAATGTAACTCTAGTTATGATAGCACGTTTATGCTTTTAACATGAATAAAGTTGAGGAATATTTGTTTCCAGATCCTCAATACTGGTTGGCTAACCTGAAGAATTTAATCTGGGTCCGCAACCATGTCGTGGTAAGCATGTTATCTTACCATTCTGCGCACACCTGAAATGTTATTCAATTCAATACTGTGTAATCATACTTTAATCACGTTATTTCAATCCCCTGAATTGTCTGATGTCCATGGGTTATGTAGCAAGATCAATGTTTTTGTTTTAACTCAAATCAGCAATTTCTTGGTAATTACATTTCTACCTACTCTCGGTTTGTCATAATAATTCCCTTTGCTTTGTGTACGCTTCCAAGTCTGGCCTGTTATGAATGTGTGAACCATATTGAATGTTGTGCAAAAGAAGTGAACCTTGTGGATCTCCTGACCCCTAAATACATGTCCATTATCTGGGGTCCCTATAAAGCGTCTATTTCTAATCCATTTACTTTTGGTAAGTGAACATTCGAAACATACCATTAACAATCGTTTAGATTTCGTGTCTTTGCGATGGCACACCTAGTGGCATTTGCTCTTCTTATCATAACCAGTCCTTGGTGACTTTTTTTTATGACAGAGGCAAATGTATATTGACATTTCCCCTAGTATAGATGCTTTCTATGGGTTAGAGGCATAATTGAAATTATACCATCTTTGAGTTTTATCACGATTCATCTCACATTTCAAGGCGTGAGTGCAAGTTTTGGGAACATTTACAGAGACCAATGATGTCAAATGATATTGTTGTTAATTTTATTTTGCTTATTTATTGTCAACACCCTACTTTTAGTTTCACTGGAAAGCATTTTTTGTTTCTATTCAATCCTCAACTCTTACCAAAATGTATGCAGGCCCCCTTGGCAGAGGAATTCCTTTACCGTGCTGCCATGCTACCATTTCTTGTACCGGCTTTGGGTGAAAGGACTGCGATAATGGTTGTCCCACTCTACTTTAGTGGGGGTAAGTCCGGCCCAGAGAGACAGCCACGCATGATCGGCGTTGCATTTGTTTCTCTATATACACAAGAACGGTGTTTTCTTTTGAATTTTAACCGTGTTTTATGAAATAACAACTTTGTTTAACCACCCTTTGGCATGATAACTTTTTCAATTCATGTACCACTGTAAATGATCTGTTTGATGATCTGTTTCATATTCCGTATCATTCCTGAACGGTTTTCTTTATCCCTAACGAATTCTTTTCTGCCTCGCTTCTGTCCCACTTTTGTTTTAATGTTAAAACACTGTTAATGGATATATCCATGTAAATCCTTCGTGGACATTGATTTTCCTGTCATAATGGTTTTATTATATACAAAAAAAGTTCATTTAGATTTTAATTTTCTGTTAAAAGGAACTAATAATATGATAAAGTTGTCATGTGTTCCAGTTCCCATTAATTCATGTCAAAGTAAAATTGCAGCAGATATTTCAAAGCAAACGTTAATGGGGTTGAGAATGTGGTCAGCACTTGGTAAATATTTCTCATTCCCTTTCCCTTGCTGAGATGTTCCTAGTTTGTACTTTTTTGTTTGTTTCCCTTGTTCAATATCTTGAGTGTTCTCTGTTGAAACTTAGGCAAGACTGTCTTGCCGTAGACCCCGGCCTTGTTTAGTTTAGTAGTATATTAAATCGCCTCTGAATCAAATCTGAAAAGCTACAGAATTCCACGTTCCTACATGAATTAAGTTCTCTAGCCGCATCCATTTGTTATAACTTTGTAGAGTCTGATAAATGCCACTCTATTTGAAATTCTTTGGTGACTCTTTTAATATTATATTGTTCTTGGACAAACATAAAATACTAAGATTTATTTACCTTCAAAATTTTAGGTGACATTATTCTGTGGATGACAATGTATTTGCTTAAAATTTGTGTTTTGGCTATCTGCATCTTCTCAACATATTAAAGATCATGCCAAACGAAAATTGCGCTTATAAATTAGCTAGAACGAAGGCTACGCCAAGTTGTATATTTATACATTTCTGTGCAGTGGACTAGGTAAAAGATCGTCGATTTATGATCATTGGTATTCGGGCTGATGAACAATTGATAATATTTCCGCAATGTTTCCAAATGCCGATGGAGATGGGTCGGGCCATATAATCGTCACATTATGATCTTATTGCAATCGATATCTTTAATCCAGAAGCTATAGTATAAACTAGAGATAATGTCCAGTACTTCAAGTGGTGTTCTGAATGATCATATCGTTGGCTGTTTATTTTTTCCACTCCTATGACCTATAATTGCGCCTCTACATACGTCTTTGTCAATTCATTCTTTTTATTTCATTAAAATTCTGTTTACATTACTTGATTGGATGCTGCTCGAGAATAAAACCTCGGTACTTGCTATACACCTAGCTGCTTAAGAAGGTTCAGATCCACGTATATAGAATTGATCATCCCATAGTTTTGTTGATTGCATGCTTTCAGGCTCCTCTAACTGAAGAATTTATTTTCCGCGCCTGCATGCTGCCACTACTTGTGCCCACAATGGGTGAGGCTTGGGCCATATTTGTCTGTCCTCTTGCCTTTGGCGTTGGTAAGTAAGCGCTATACCTCCTTTCTATGTCCTAGTCGAATTGTTTACTCCCAAGTGAAATATGTTATGAACATCTTGGACTGTTATGTATTGCTGATAATCCTACACGATGCCAGTTTATTCCATTGATCATACTACAATATAATGAAAAGCAGAAATAGAATTCTAAAAAGACGACTAACCTCGGGTCTTTCCATCCATTATATAATGTAATTATGTAAATCACTGAACGCTCTGCGCAATCTGCGATTCGCTTCATCTCGCGATTCGCAAACCCCACCCCGACCCCTTCCTATGTAATCTATGTAAAATATTTTTGAACTGTACAGTTAAGTGTGTTACGTGAATATTTATTTTTGAACTGTACATTAAAGTGTTTCATGAGTATTTAAATCTTGCCTTCAACATAATTAATATCAGTTATGTATGTCTATCCTACCGCCATTGAAAGCGTGGAGAGCCTGCACGTAAACTATCTATACATTGCTCCTTCTCTAAACGAATGTCTGGAATGACCAGGTACTTCTGGATGTATGTTTCCAACCCCAGTTTGTTGTTTTGGTTTTCTATGTCTCCTTAGTTAAGTTTCAATAATGTACCACCCAAAGACCGTAGTTTGATGTATGTAATAATGTTCGCGTACCAATTTCAGCTCACTTCCATCACATGATTGAGAAGATAAAAGATGGGTCACCTTTGCAGAATGCTATCTTGCAATCATGTAAGAACTTTTTTTTTTATCTTTTTTTCCCATGATGTATTCTACTGCTCACGTTAAATAACCTCCTTCTGAAGCAAAATCAAACAAATGAGCCATAGTCGGTGATATGTTTTACTTATTCGGTGAATACGGTAACTAATTTCATACCAAATTCTTCTCCGTGAAGATCGCACACCTCGGCTCAATCAGTTAACTTAGGAGTAGCTCATTTAAGTATACCATCGATCCCCTGTGATCCATCGGAAACTGTTAATAAATGTCCTGTTTTAATTGTTTTAATGTTTTTTCTAGTGTTCCAGTTTTCCTACACAACGGTTTTCGGGGCGTACTCAGCATTTCTATTCCTGAGAACTGGTTAGTATTAACGAGTTTCCTGTGTGCACTATTCACTTTATTTTCAGACACATTATACTTATTGATATCTTTGAGAGATATTGTGGACACTTACTCTCTCTCTCTGAATAATTTCCCACTTAAAATATCAACCACTTTAGTCCAAGATTTTTTTTCTTGTATCTATTGTATATGGAAGGTGAATTTGGCACATACCGAAATTCGGTCACCGGATTCGGAGCAACTTCGGCGAAATTCGGTCTAACCTCGCCGACCCGAATTCCGAATTCCGAATTCCGAATTCCGAATTCCGAATGAATTGATGCGGCCGACGAAAATAATTTATTACGGAGGAACTAACCATTTCTTCCGGCTGTTACCATAATTTTAAATATATAAGAGTAAAACTAGATTAGATGACTTAGAGATATAATAAAATATATAGGTACGAAAAATTACTAAAGAGTGGTTAGTCGAGCGGTACAGCACGACTCTACATCTAGGGGTATCTCAGGTTATGATAGAATAATAATAACAATGGAGTTGTAAATCGTTCATATGCACAGTACAGTACGATACGATCAGATACTACAAATCATTTACATGTAGTATTTAAAAGGGCAGTCAGATATTCCCTACAAATATATAAACTCCACAAATGAGACCGTAATAAAATACATTATTACTTGATATATCGATTTTAACATTGCGTTTCTCAGTAACCCCCTATACTAGGGTGTCCAGCATGACCAGAATAGATTTAAATCCATATTATTTTGTAATATATAGCTAGGTATCTACTCTAGATGGCGTTGTAAATAAATACAAATGACCGCTCCGCCACCTAGCCACTGACTGTACCACCTAGAACCGGTCACTTCTCCCGTGGTACTCTCACAGCCTGCACCTGCTTTTTTTTTTTTTATTAATTTTTTATTAATTACAATCTATGTGTCTAGGGTGTCAGAACATAATAAGAATAAATGTTTAGACCTATATTTGTAAAATAAACTCATACACATATATGGGGATCCATATTTTAGGCTCAGCACATAACGTCTGTACAGGCAAGTTAATTAAGGCTATAAACTTGTATTGTATACCAGACGAACCGGGAACATGTCAGCATCACAGAGCTTTTTAAAGTATTCCAAGAGAATTTCGCCGAGTTTACCCTGAGGAATTAGCAGAATTTTTCCCGAATTTTCTAAAACTCGGGTCGGCTCGGATCGGATGGTGCACGATTCGGACTTTGCCTAGATCGGTGATTTCCGAAAAATTCCCCAGGGCAGGCTGAACTGGGTTAGCCCGATGTGTACATTTTAGTGAGTTTAATGCGATCGGAAACAGGACTTAGGTATAGAAATTGTATAGGGAAGTTAAGTTTGGGGTTTGGCATCGGTTCGGGGTTCAGGGTTCGGCATCGGTTAGGTTCGTTCGGTATCGGGGATTAAATCTGGGCATCGGATGTCAGACATCTGACATCGGAATGTACCAAATTCACCTTTCATAAGTTTACTTCATTGCCATCTAGTGGCGATGAGCAGGACCAAATGAGATATATCTCGCGCATGACAAACCAGTTACTTCCGCTAGTACGAACCTACTCGGACGCATTCATAGGAGCTCCTCGATTCTTTGAGTTTTAAGGCTTCAAATTCACCATCCGACAAAAGTTTTCCTCACAAATCACTTTATTTAGCCTCAGATCAGTTCGGTGAACTTTCTGAGTCTCAGAAATCAGAACTTTGGAAGTTCTAGGACTTTTGATCCGATCCGCGAGCCAGTGGTCAAGCTGACCGTTACTGATAGCTTACGCAAGGTGAACACGTGTAGTGACAGCACCAAGTGACAGTATGGGAGACGATAACATGACGCGTCAAGAGAAGTTAGCCTTGGATAAGAATAAGAAGGAAAAAGAGGAAAGAGAAAAGAAGGAAAAGAAGGGAAGGGAAGAAAGAGAGAAAACTGCCGGGAAGGCTTTTTCATCTCTTTTAGGTATGAACCTAGACCAAAGCCAACAACGAGTGTTCCAAGCGAACCTGCTTAAGATGCTATCCCCGGGCGGGGAACCTAATAGCAATGGATCATCAGGAATGGGACCATCGGGAAGTGGACTAAACATGGATGGCAGCCACGAAGAAGGTGAGATCCCCGAAGAATCGGACAAGATTATGGAGGAGGTGTTCAGCCAGATCACCCAGACCGAGACGCTAGGGCCGGACATAGAGCCCGGAATCATAGAGAAAGTGGTTCCCCTCTTCACCCAACCGATGAACATCACCAAGCTCGACGAGTACAGGAAGAAGTTTCCAAGACCAGCGAACCTGGAACAGCTCAAGACACCGAAGCTAAACGAAGAACTACGGAAGGAAATGTCTAAGGATCATAAGGAGAATGACCGCATGTTATCACGCGCTCAGGATTACATGGTCGGCGGCATGTCAGTGGTGCTAGGCAACATGAACTGGGCAAAAATAGCGGCTAGGGAGGACCCCGACGCCAATATTGCTCTAGGAACTTTAACTGAGGGTTTAGTGATGCTAGTAAAAGCCTTCACTGAAATCACTAAGGCAAGAAGAGAAGTGATCAAAGTGGACATAAACGAAGCGTTCAAAGCGCTCCTGGATTATGAAAAGCACCCACCATCAGCAGACCTGCTCATCGGAGGGGAAATTACAGCCAAAATCGAAGCAGTAAAAAAGGATAATAGGTTGAGAGCGGATCTCAAAAAACCCACAACTACCACTAAGACCAACAGCCAATACAGGGGAAACGCCAATTCGCCTTTCGCATGTGGTTCAGGAGGTTACGGCAGACGCTCCTACGGGAATGGCTACTACGGGAACCGCCATGGAGGTGGCTACAACAACTACAACCGGAGTGGTGGTTACAATAACGGCTACAATGGTTACAACAACTACAGAGGAAGAGATAACTCCTCCTCTACCAGGGGTAGAGGCAGGGGGAACTCAGAAAGATCGAACTCGGGTTTTCCCTCGAAGGGGACCCGCTAGACCAGGTAGGTCCCCTGATTGAGATTGAGATTGAAGATGAAAATGTATCTAACTGTTTGGGTGCCCAGGCAGGGAGAACCAAAACTTGCATTGACGATTGGGAAGAAATCACCAGTGACCCGTTTATTTTGAACGCTATTAAGGGCACAAAATTAGATTTAGCTGTCATTCCAGAACAAGCAAGGGCACCAGAAGAGTATAAGTTCAGTGAATTAGAACAATTAGCCATGGACGAAGAAATCATTAGATTCCTAGCTAGAGGGATTATTGAACCATCAGAATGGGAAGAGGGCCAGTTCGTGTCAAACGTTTTCCTCCGGCCTAAACCTAATGGGAAATTCAGAGTCATCTTAGATCTGTCTACACTTAACTTAGACATCGAATACAGTCATTTCAAAATGGAAAGCCTTAGTTCAGCGATGGAACTTTTGAGTGAGGGTAGCTTTATGGCCTCAATTGATTTGAGGGATGCGTATTACTCGATAGCCATAGCACAGAAGGATAGAAAATTTTTGAAATTTCGCTGGAAAGGGGTCCTTTATCAATACACATGTATGCCAATGGGACTAGCTCAGGCTCCCAGATATTTCACTAAAATCCTCAAAGCGGTTTTCGCTTCACTACAGGAAAAGGGTCATTCATGCTTTGGGTTCATAGATGACACGTTCATTATAAATGAAACAGCAGAGAGATGCAAAGAAACAGTTCAGGAGTTAGAACAACTTTTCACTAAACTAGGGTTTACAGTTCATAAGGAAAAGAGTGTATTCACACCAACCACTAGACTTACCTTTTTAGGGTACATTTTGGATTCAACAACCATGTTGGTCACTCCAACACCAGAGAAAATTGAAAAATTTTTAGACATGGCTACAAACTTGTTAAAAAACAGAAGACATTCTATCCGCCAAGTAGCAGCTCTAGTAGGCACTATGGTGGACTTAACAAAAGGAGTAGAATATGGCATGGGTCACTACAGAGCTATAGAACTAGACAAAATCCAAGCACTTAGGATTAGCAACGGGAATTTTGATGCCAAAATGAGATTATCCCCAGAAGCAAAGCAAGACATTGAGTGGTGGTTAGCCAACATCCAAGCGGGCAAGAGAAGGATCTGGGAGAGTCCTCCAGATATCGTATTAGCCTCTGACGCCTCTAACGAAGGGTGGGGAGCAGTCGTAGATGGGGTTTCAACAGATGGGAAATGGAAACCTGAGGAATTAGAATTACATATCAATGCAAAAGAAATGCTAGCGTGCCTCCTGGGCATTAAAAGCCTACTAAACGTATGGAACTGCCAGATCAAATGTGAACTAGACAATACAACAGGAGTAGCTTATATTAACAGGTTAGGAGGCACCAAATCGGTCCAATGTGAAAGATTAGCTAGAGAAATCTGGGATTACTGTGAGCAACGAGAGATCTGGCTCATAGCAGTGCATGTACCAGGAGTTTTGAACGTAGTCGCTGACTACGAGTCTCGGAATTTTAGAGAAAACATAGAGTGGGAATTGCCCAAAACAACTTTCCGACAAATTTCCAACAAGTGGGGTCCATTTGAATGGGACTGTTTTGCTTCACGATTGAACGCTAAATGTAACTCTTATATTAGTTGGTATCCGGATCCGGAAGCCTCGCTTATTGACATGTTCGCTCAAGAATGGCCAAATGAACTTTGGTATGCTTTTCCTCCATTCAGATGCCTGACACGGGTCCTCCAGAAACTGGCGAAGAACAGAGAGACTCGGGGAGTCCTAGTAACACCAACGTGGACAGCTCAACCCTGGTGGGGGAAGCTCATGAGGAGAGCTCAGATGTGGAAACATCTGGGGAAACGAACACTCCACAACACTTCGACAATGGAAACCTGGGAGGTGAAACTCACTGCATGGAAGATTTGAAAGAACTTATGTTGGACTGGGATGTGAACTGGGATGTTATAAACACCATTTTCGCGTCCTGGAGAGACGGCACCATCAAACAATATAATTGTTCTATTAAGAAATGGGTTGCTTTTTGCAAAGGACAGCCAGCAAACCCGCTTGAAGTAAACATAAATCTGGTTTTGAAATTCTTACAATCGCTGCTAAACAAAGGTTTATCACACTCAGCAATAGGGACAGCGAGAAGCGCATTGTCCTCTTTTCTAACATTTGGACAAAAACCCGAAGATACTATAGGGAATCATCCTCTGGTCAGTAGATTCATGACAGGTGTTTACGAAACAAGACCTCCACGACCAAGGTACTCCCAGACTTGGGATGTTAACTTAGTGCTAAATCATATCAGGACGTGGGGGTCGAATGAAAAGATGAGTTTGAAGAATCTCACGTTGAAATTGTGCACGTTGTTCGCTATTGTTACTACCCAACGTATACAAACGCTACATGCGTTTAAGGTCCCCAATATCAATTGGGAAACAGATCAGGTGGTCATTAGTTTAGACAAAACCTTGAAACATAACAGAGAAGGATCTAATCTTGATGTGGTAAAGATCCAAAAGTTTAGAGAGGACAGGTCAATCTGTCCGGTAACTACACTTAGGGCATATGTCAAAGCCACAAAATCAATTAGAAAAACAGAACAACAACTGTTCATTTCTTTCGGAAAATTACACAACAAAGTGGCAAAAGATTCTATGTCTAGATGGATAAAAATGGTTATGAAAGATGCAGGTGTCAACACCAATGTATTCAAAAGCCACAGTACACGCTCTGCGAGCACATCCAAGGCATTAAGTCTTAATGTACCATTACCAGTTATCTTGGCAAGAGCCAAATGGTCAAATTCCATAACATTTGGAAGATTCTATGACAAGAAAATTGTGAAAGAGATCGATTTAGGGAATACCCTACTGAAAGACAATGTAGCAAATAAGAAATAAATTCTTGTGACTAAATCCAGTTTTGCTTTAAAGTCTCATTTGGTCCTGCTCATCGCCACTAGATGGCAATGAAGTAAACTTTAAAAGTTAAATGAGGCTTACCTTCGGTTAAAGATGATATTTGACTGTAAGTTTATGAATAACATCTAGTGGTGATGAGGGATCAAATGCCCGCCACTCGCCACCCTTGATCGTCACAGTTACTTCAGAATAATCGATCAACTGGATTTAGTCAGCGTCCTAGCCTGGTTTGTCATGCGCGAGATATATCTCATTTGATCCCTCATCACCACTAGATGTTATTCATAAACTTACAGTCAAATATCATCTTTAACCGAAGGTAAGCCTCATTTAACTTTTAAATTTTAATACCAACCCTTATTATCATGCTTTGTGGAGTTTGATGTGATATTTTATGAGAAATTATAATCAAACGGAAAGATAATCTTGCTCTCGTTTTCTCTTATCCACCAGGTCACCTGTTGGCTCCAGTTGTAGCACACGCATTCTGTAACCACATGGGTTTCCCCAATTTCCAGGAAGTATTTTCACACAAGGCACCCACTCAATATTATGCGATGGTTGCCTTCGTACTTGGCCTTGCCGCCTGGATGTACTTACTCTACCCGATGACGGAACCTTGGATCTACAGCAACGACCTCTACTATTAGTGTTCAGTTGTCTCATACTTAATAAGCCGTTGTATAAATACATTTCGGTGTTATTTTTCTCAATCAATGACTTTTCGCATTATGTACTCAACAGTCGTAAGTTGTTTGGCCCAAGTACATAATATCTGCGTTAACTAAGGAAACAATAATGTTGATTTATATGAATATTAGGTACACGGTGAAGTGTGGATCTGATTTTCATACGTGCGCAACTTTATTTATTGGAATTGTGCTTGTGAAGGGTTTTTTTTTGTGAATTTTGTTAGATGCGCGGATATCACTGCGTGTGATTGATTCTTTAACCAAATTTACTGGACACCAAAATGCCTTTTTATTGATCTCTTTGGAGTAATAACTCACAAGTTTGTAACCTTAAAAGGCAAAGTGTGTGTTATGCTTTGGACTGGATGCGCAACCAACATTTCACGGTGTTGTGCATCATTTTAGATACACAGGGGGGAAGGGATTATTGTGCGTACTAACTACGGTATTTCTTTAGTCAAATTCACCAAAATAGACGGAGATACGTTTCCCCGGTCTTGTCAGTCATTAAATTTCTGATGCAATTCATCAGCGATGTACCAAATACTTATGAGAACTTCCCAATTAATTCAATTATACCCGAGTTGTGGGTACTGAAACTTATAATTTGTGTAAATCGAAATTCTCTTATTGAAGCAACAGCTTTTATGGCGTGTAGAGCATGTCATTTTTAAGTTTAGGGGTTCAAAAAGTGCTAAAAGCAGGGGTACGATATAGTTTAGGGTTATAGGTGTATAGCTCTAACTAATAGCATATCATTTAAACACTGTGAAGAGCATTACTTGGGATGGTGAGGGTGTGGCATTCCCTAGAGATATTCGTTATAGATAAAGCATGAGAATTTTTCCATAACCATGCATTCAAGGGGATTCTGTGAAAATATAAGAAGGTTTGGCACAAAAATATCTTGTGGAAATACGCGCGTATCTCTGGTATTTGCTAAGTTGTGAACGACCGTAACCCAATCATTTTCAGCATAACCATTGGGGATTGCCGTGTTTTAGTAATCAATTTCACCAATCTTTACGGCACTCTCAGGCTTTTTTGGTAGAGCCTTTTTATGTGAAATGATAGCTTCTGTTGCATTTTGCAATTTATCCTTGATTGAATATTATGTACTAACAATCTTCTGAAACAATTTCCTTGTTAACTTAAATCTCAGTCGACGCCCACAAAAAATCATTGTGCGTGTCTTTTCCCTTACAGTAATAGAAGTTTTGCACTTTATTCTGGTGCCACCAAACCTGTGATATTTTTGTCTTATGAAGAACTAGTATCCATAGGTTTGTAATGTATAATAACAGATTTAAACAAACAGATAACAGATTTAAACAAAATTACTGATCCTAAATATTATGACCTGTGAACTATGGTCACTATTTCTCTGAGAATAGTAAATATTATAAAGTCATGTCCAACTGTCATTAACACATTTATGTGAGCAATTTATCTCTTGGTGAGTCTTTACTTTGCGGTTCGTGTTCTTTGTGAGAACCCTGATCAGTTTCGGTACTAACCAAATGTCAGCTCGTTTATTGACTTGCGGTACAATATTTATTGTATAGGTTTTTTTGCATATAATGTTCTGTTGCCAATGATAAGGTGCTAAACAGTTGTCTCTTTCTTGGACATAGAAACAAAATATCACGTTTGTAATATTGTAGTTTCTCTAACCTGTGTTTTAACTTTGTGGTAACATTAACTTAGCGCATCTATTCACATAATGGACATATTTGAATAAATGGATTGTTTTCCTAGTGCCTCATGGGATTGGTCTCCCATTATATTTCATGGGATTCTTGCTCCTATACTAATAGTTCCAAAGTTTGGTATCTCTGGAATGGAAATGTAGTTTGAGCAATAACTTGGAAGGAACTGTCATGCTCTAAGTGCCTTTACATGCAGACACTCATTATTTTATCTCTTGTTCAAACGTTTGTGAAGCAAAGTGTCTCTTCAGGAAGTCTATATACATGTCGCCTATATTCTGAGATAGTGAAGAGATTGCTGTTTTGAGCATGTATATATCGGAATAAAACTGCAATTCACCCCCAAATTATCGGTTCATCATTTATTTTAATAGTATTTTCTAGTTTTGTTTTACATGTAATAAGTTTTTATCAGGGGTGCACTTCCCTGTTTGAAGCATTCTACTACACTCAGTTCATACGGTATTACCTTCACCTGTGAACTGTAACACTTGATTTACTATCCAATAAAAGCTTGTGAAGTCACACAGATTCACTTTGCACTTTCGCTAATCTGTTAGCAGGATTTCACTAATCTGTTAGTAGCATGGGGTGTTACCCTGTGGCAAAAAGTACAAGTTGTGAATATATCTTTAAACATAGCCCCTATTTCATTTCCCCTGTATTTTGTTGTTTCACTTTTTCGCCCTCTCTTACTTTCTCTTGTAACATGTTATGGACCCCCCTCTCAATAATTTCAACCTATAGTGTCCCCCATTCATCACACAAAGCTGTAAGATAGTACAATACGGACACATTACATGGAATCGTAGCTTAATTGCTAGTGTACCTTCCTAGCTAGTTTGTATCAAGCCAACCTGGGGACTCCCTACACATTGGTACTGGTAGGCTACATTGAATATTAATATGACACAACTTGACAAGGAGGTATAACCTATTATCCCCCATTAATTACTAAGTCGCTCCGCCAACGAGTTATTAAAATTAATAAGTAGGCCTATAACGATATTCGATAAGAATTTAAACAATAATAGACTAGAGGCTGTAGCGTTATATAACCTTGCGTAAGAGAAACAAATATAGAAGTGGGAAATATTGAACCAGTTCCAATACCAGGAGACATTTAAAATGAGAAATTTACAAAGTTGGGTAACATTATGTAATAACTCCCAAAGAAACGCATAAAGCTAACCCCCTTAATGGTTTGAAATTATCGTTCCTGCCAAGATGTATTCTCAGGTCTTTTATCAGGATAGGTACCTAATATCGATTAAGATGTCTTGTAATGGAAATAAAGGATTTTGCAAAAACAACAACAAATTGGGTGAGTTCAATTTTATTGATAGTCTTATCTATTTTCCTGATCATCTCTCCCTCGATCCGCCTACCTCTCTCTCCCTATAGGCCTATGTGATATGTTTCCTCCTGGTTCAAGCTTTTAACGGTTTTTACAGATAATTAAGCCTAGCCCTCTAGGGCCTACTAGGATAAATAAACTTAGTCAAAACCTTTTATAATAAAATAGGCACATTTTCGACCCTACATTTAGTAAATATTGGTGATTTATCTTCACAATCAGATGATTTTATTGAATCCAAAATCACTGGCCCTCTCCCTCTTTCCTCTCTCTGTTCCTCCCCACCGCTCTCTCTCTCTTCCAAAATCAAAAAGAACTTCTAAAAAGAAAATTTAATAATTATGTTGGTAGGCTATGTAGTCAAAATCTGCATTCCTAGCTAGAACGACGCAAAAATATATTTCTCAGATTTGTCTTTCCTTTATCCTGAGTAGGCCTAATAGGTACTGTAGAATGGAAGATTCAAATAAAGAAAATGAAGTAAAATATATATGGTTTTATAATACCAATAGTCTATAGCCTAGCCTATAGTCGGCTATAGCGGCCTATACACAGCTAGCTACAGCTATAAAATTTTATAATAAAATAGCTTCTCTGTTCCTACATTTCACAAATGGGTGCTTTTATTGGATCGAAAAGGGAATTTGACCTCGGTTTTTCTGATCCATTTTTTATGTGATCTGTTTTTCTGATGGCGGGGCTGAGCCGAAGGCTCTTGTGATGAGCTACCCTGGGCGCGAACTGCTCGCTGTTGGCCCTCCTGCGGCGCTGAGAGTGACTAAAGTTACAAGAGGGTTACCCGCTGCCACGAATTGTGTTTTACTCTTTCTCACAGACCAACTTCCGCTCATCTGACACCGGGCAAGGGTCGTCTGTCTCGGAATGCGGATGACAGCATGATAAGCTTGTGAACAATAGTATCACACCAATTCTCGACAAGAATTAAAAAGAGAAAAAGGTTTGTCATTCAATATTTCTACTCTGCAAGTTTAAACACTCGAGTTTTATCAATGCTACTGCTGTGTCAAGACTCGAGGGTCTCCGGCCGCTCTTGTGCCCGCCCGGCATCCGCCTTTCTCTATCTCTTCGCCTTGCCAAGCCCTTGCTTTGCCCTTTGCCTTGGGACCATTTGCCACTGTCCCCTACTGTAGACTCCAGTGGATGACTAACCAACAGTTAGTTTAAAACATGTGATACACTCGTTGTCTAACCTGACTATATGATTTAAAACATAGACTTTCTCGAGTCGAGTCAAAGACCCCTGCAAGTTGAAGCTAGTTGAGTAACTTGAGAGTTGAATCGAACAGGTAGCCCAAGGCCTACCGTACTCATTCAAGCTTAGAGTGAGACTTGAGATTTGAGTTGCAGGTTGAGTTGTACTCTTGACTCAACGTCTCACTCTTGACTTGTCCGCCCTCGTACCTAGAATAGATATACCGGTATCTAGCCTGGGTGCCTATCTCCGCGAAGCGGAGCTAGGTGGCCTTCTATAAGAGCTTCCCATAGGCGACCGTTATCAACCAATATCATGCATGTTATGCACAAACAAACTTCCGAATTTATGTCCTAGCTTTCAGTAATGATAAAACTTACTTTATTGACACTCCATGTTGCTCATACTCCAATAGTAAATAAACTAGGGATGTAAATGCTAATGAAGCGATGGGATCGCCGCCATCTATATTTGAATGGATGGCGCTACATTGCAAAAGCCAGAATGTTATTCCAGTCATAGAGGCTGGCAGAATGAAGCCACGCCTATATAAGCTGGCTCAGCCAATCCGCTTAACAGACAGCGAAAATGGTAAAACATGTTTGCCGCCTTGTAACTGGTTACTCTCCAATATTGAGGGTAAGTTGCAACCCCTTGCAGTCACGTGACTCCAGTGTAAGATGGCGGATGGAGAATCGGAGGAAGTTTTTCCCATTCAACTTATTGAACAGGCCCAAAACAACACTTAAACTCACCGGCGCATTACGAAATTGCGGCGAAATATTGCTAGAGACAACATGTTAAAGGTGAACAACTTTGCATGTACTCATTGATTTTTGCCTTCCCACATCATCCACGCCCTCGTTATACGTATGAAATTGTATCTAACCCTGTCTGGAATAACAGGGGGAGAAATTCTAACTACCGGTATCTAGTTGACTAGTTTCCATCAATTTCGCTGATTTTCTCTGTACAGCTTGTGTAATGGGGTCTTTCAACTCTTTGCCTTTTTTTGTGTGGATCGGGACCGTGATAATTGCTTCGCGTCATATCTGTGGGAGATGTCCAGTTTTCCAGAATATATCCAGAGGTTTTTCTTGACTTTGGGAGAAGATGTGACCTAGAATATTAAAGTTGCAACAGAAATATACATACGGATGATTACTCTACTATAGTCTATACTTTCTTTTGATTTCATATCAAATCAGTCATATACATGTAGAACAAGCTACCCCTACATTATTTTGAAATTGGCAAGCTCTGCAAGACCTGCATATTTTAATTTTACCAACCCTACTATGTCCATATATATTATATTTTTATTCAATTCGCGGCACACATACATCTACTTTTAAAATGGAAATGATGACAATAGAAAATCGAATTGGTATTAATATAATTAATAGAGCTGTCTTAGTTTTATAGAAAGCCCAAACCATATGGTGGTGAAAGATGTGAGGGGTGGTTGGAGGCCGCATTTGTTAAGATGTCAGTCCTTGTGGTCCTCTATTTGGTGAGTGATGATAATAAAATAATAGACCTACTAATAACAAACAATACTTTCTTCAGCATTCATACAATTATGGATAAAGCTTAAGTCTGACTTACTTAGTCTGACTTAGATCACGCATGAAATTCTGAGTCCGTGCCACATGTAGTTGGAATAAGGTTTATTTCTTGTTGGAATTAGGTTTATTTCTTGTTAGCCGTTGCTGGGTAACAACAGAGATGCACCTTTGTTGTATGACAAATCTTGTTCTCTGAAATACAGAATTGTAATGAAAACTGGAAAATCTTTAAAATCTTGGGAAATTAGTTTCTTTATCACTCACTAATATGTAATACTATAGACTTTAACATTTTACACCCTTAATATTTGTTATGAATCAGGGAAAATTACAAACACATCAGGGAAAAATCATGGAAATATCAGTGAATTTTACTTTTAGTTTCCCGTGGTAACCCTGTAGGTGTGTATCTGACATTGGTCAGAATCGTTAAAGCCACTACTTACCACCTAATAATTTGAAATAATAGAAGCCACTAACCAGCTAAACAATGCCACTATACAGAAGATTCCTAGTCTCTACAGAAAATACCACTCAACAGTGTTAAAAAAAGCACAAGACAAAATACCACTCTTCAGGAAAATATGCCACGGGGAAGTAGTTGCATATTGTGGCCTGTTTAAAATTCAAACATGTTAATTAAGTCGGCGACCTTACTGGCAATAGCTCTTCTTTTCTTCTTTCAATGTTTGAAACCCACCTCTGGTGTGATATTGTCAGCTGTGCATGCCCATGCGGCGCAGGACTCCACCACACTATGTTCATGCTTTTTTAAAAGCCATAGTGGCATATTTACAATTAAAATCAGGCATTGTTTATCGAGTGGCCGCCTGGAGGCTTGTCTTGAATGCCTCCAGTGTGGTAGCATCGGCATCTGCTGGCAAGTTGATCCATATGCGGATTGTTGATGGAAAAACCTCCAAAAAAATCTCTTCGACTACAACCTCAAACTTGAGAGTACCCCTTGCTGACTCACTTATGGAACAACTATATTGCGTATGACTATGGGTTCCTTTATCCAAGGGTGTATATAAAACGGTATTCCTCCCAGCTGTATCTTCTATTTTTCTTTACTGAGTCAGAGTGCCACACTGTAGCCGACGTCTCCCCACACTGAAGTCAGGCGAGTGCCAGGTCCTCCATACCCTCCCTTTACCTACTTTTAAGGTTCATACTATACCTTGATATCTGGCATTGCAAACTTGGAACTGGATCGCACCGTTACCCGCCCCTCTCATATTGAAACGGAAACCAAAGCATTCCTTGGGTAGAAAGATTCACTTTGATTGCATTTCTTCCCATCAAACAAGAATGAAGTCTTGGGGGAACAAAAACACACCTAAAAAGTGGAACACATTGATAAGATGTTTTGTGCAAAACATTATCTAGATTATTTGGTATCGATACATTTGCAGTCATTTTTATCTTAAAAATTGAAACAGGAACAGAGGCTAATAGCTTCTCAAAGTATTTTAAAATACAGACTTAGCATTTGCCATTCCTCTATTCCAGTTACCATTTCAAACTCTTCGGTTTGCTGTCGTGACCTGACCTACTCTGTTCATTTTGTCTGACGTCTGAGGGAGCTTCCACCAAAGAACCTGCCCTGCAGCACTGAACTCAACACCGAGATGACACTAGTAACGTCAATGCTGAGAAGGATAACATGCATTTCCAATGTCCTCAAGCCTATAAAGGTTACTAGGACTGTCAGTGCAGTACCCATACAGCTAAGAATGGCTTCAAGTTCGTCGGACGCGGATGATGTGATTCTTGGGAGGTCTGGCTCTAAGGGTGTCATTACGCTGAACAGACCCAAAGCACTCAATGCTCTCAACCTTTCCATGATTAGAAAAATCTATCCACAAGTGAAAGCATGGGAGGAGGACCCTGAAATGACTATGGTAATTATTAAAGGTGCTGGCAGCAAGGCGTTTTGTGCTGGTGGCGATATCCGCGCTGTCACAGATGCCGGTAAGGTGGGTGGAAGCCTCCCTGTAGATTTTTTCAAAGAGGAATATATTCTAAATAATGCTATCGGTACTCTGGTTATTCCTTGGATTGCACTTATTGATGGTATCACCATGGGAGGAGGAGTTGGACTCTCTGTTCATGGACAATACAGAATAGCTACTGAGAAGACTGTGTTTGCAATGCCAGAAACTGCTATCGGACTCTTCCCCGATGTTGGAGGGGGCTACTTCCTACCACGACTAGGCGGGAATCTGGGAGCGTTCCTGAGTTTGACGGGTTTCAGACTTAAGGGTCGGGATGTCCAAAGAGCTGGGGTTGCAACGCACTACGTTCTCTCCGAAAAGATAGCCGATCTGGAAAAGGATCTTCTGTCCCTCAAGTCACCAAAGCCTCAGCACATAGCCGACGTCATTCAACAATATCATGCGGAAAGTAAGAGGGCAGATGACCCTGCCTTTGTATTAAAACCACACAAAGAAAATATCGATCGTTTATTCAGTGGCGACTCAATTGAGCAAATCATGTCCAACCTCGAGAAAGACGGATCCGAATGGAGTGTCAAACAGACGTCAATACTTCGCAAAATGTCCCCTACCTCTTTGAAAGTGACTCTCAGACAAATCAGGGAAGGAGGTAGTATGAGTCTGCAAGACGTTCTGCAGATGGAGTATCGCCTGAGTCAGCACTGCATGGAAGACCATGATTTCTATGAAGGGGTAAGGGCCGTCCTCGTGGACAAGGATCAGAGTCCCAAGTGGAAGCCTGCTACGTTACAGGAGGTTACACAGGACAAATTGGATTGGTATTTTTCCCCTCTGTCGGAAGCTCAGGAACTTGTGTTGTGATTCAAATACGTGAAATGTTGATGGCAAATTCTGAGACTTGGCCTCCCAAACTTGGCCTGCCAACTTCCAACTAGTGTGTGTGCTGTGCTTTTACTATGTAGGTGGCAATTATATACTTTGTAACTCTCTAGATGTTGCTAATTTTCAAAGTGGGACTATGACCAGTACTTGATTTGTAAAGTTAGCTGTTAAAACCTAAAAAAGGATACACGAGGATTTGTTTAGATGTGAATAAATTTATTGAAGTTCATCTTCTGTTCAGCAATTATTATTTCTTTCCTGATTGAAAACGCTTATAATATTTACCAGGCCACCGGGGCTATTACGGCCAGATGATAGCTGAATATATGTCACTTCGAAACGGGAAATCCATGAGGTGCCACAAAGGGGGCGATATTTTTTTTTTTTTTTTTTTTTTATAGAAATCTATTAATTTTACGAGATCTTTATTCTTTTTGCGGTTGGCTAAAATGCTGTTCTAAATTATGGTTTGTAGATTGTCTGTGCATGTTCAATGTCCTATAGAGACTCCGTTGACGCTAGCGCTCGGTGATAAAAATGACAAACGAAAAGCTTCAAACTCAGTAGTTTTCGCGTTAATTAAATTGTACTGTCTAGAGGTTGCTCAAGAACCACTGATCTTTGAATAGGAAACCTCACACTGACTACACAATGATTATGTCTCCTTTGTATACAATATTTTTTAACAGATTGTTCCTAATATATTTATTCATTATTACGTTCTGCATATTAACAATATCGTGGGAAAATGCCATAGGGTGAATATAATTATATATGGCAACAGGAACTACATCGATGGATGATACTTCGTACCACAAAAATATATTAGATGTGTGCCACATATTATACACGCATTGCTCTGAAAACAACGTATCTAGAGTGATGTAGCAAAAATGTTAAATGAAAAAGAAATTTGTTATGCAATGATAAATCTTACACGAGATTTACGAATAAAACAATACCTTCAGACTGGATATCGCTTCCATACAAAGTGCCCGTACTAATGACAGAGACATGCATTCAACCCTGGATCCATCCAAGTCCGAAATAAATCAAGGGGCAGTCATTAGTCTTGAGTCGTCATGTTAATCTGCGGGTGAAGTGTAATTAATTATGACCCTTATAGCTGGCATAGTTGCTCAACCTATCTTGACGCATTCCTACATGCTGGTTGTAGCTCTCACTCGTTCTCTGCAGCTCTCGCTCTTTTCTCTTGCCAGCACTGTTTCAATGTTGCGTCTTTCGCATTCGCCGGGCTCCATTAGATGGGAAAATGGCTTTTCCCGTGATGTTTTCCTAATTCTCACCATTGGTGGAGAGACTGGTTCGTCCCCATCTTCCTACTTTCTGTAAACACCGCATACACTTTCTAGATACTTCTGCGATTCAAGTTTCTTTTTAAAAAATAAGTTTATAGTTACTGTTCGTATTTATCAATTATATTATTACATTAATCCAATTGGTCCAATTGGTTTTTCACACATTATTAGATGGAATATCGATTACATAAGTTATCCCTACAGCAGCACCTATCCAAGCCATCCCCCATTTTAATTGTATTCTCAATCAAATGTACTGAAAACTATTTTAAAATTAATTTTGTATAAATTAGCTTAGTTATATGTGACTTGTTACAGGAAAATGAGTCACAAGTCGAAGAAAATAAATTTTGAGATACACACTCATATTCAAAAAGAGGACGTGAAGCGAATTCAAATGATAGGAAACATTAGAGTGTCAAGTAATTACTTCCATATTTTTGTATGCATGAAAACGGATTACTGCTATTTCTTAATGGTCAATCACTACAGTAAAGTAGGTAAATTTAGTGAAATATTCCCCTTATAGGATAGCCTCGGATTTGCATGGATATATTAAATACACAGTTATCAAATTTGGTACACATATTCATGCCTCTGACAGCACTGAAGAACACCCCAAATATGAAAACATTCTGAATAAGGGTTCAAGTGAATAAATCACTTCGAAAAATGACATTTTGCGACTTGTGACTTATTTCTCTGTAACACATCACATATAGCATGATAAACTAGGAAACTAAATGGTGCTACTAAGTGTGGAGAGATTTCTCTATTTGTATAACATTGGACGTAACATTATTTCCATGACATCTATCCGAACTGCCAAGAGTGATGTTGGTTCCTGTTTTCAGGGTTTGGAAAAGACACTAGAGATGGAAGGGATATTAAAAAATGCTCTTAAAACTAAATCTCTGAAGAGTTTCGGATTTGGGGGCGGCGGATGCATCAACGAAGGGCAGGCCTACGAATCTGACCAAGGGAAGATTTATGTTAAAATGAATCACAAACGCGAGGCAAGTTATTCTTTAGTTATTTTCGATCAATATGTGATAATATTCATTCATTTATTCATGTTCACGAATTAACGTTATGTAGGGAGCGTTTTGGTATACCCCTTTCATTTAATTATTTCACAATCGTCATATATTGACAGTGATTTCTTCGTGTATAGATTAATCAACCACAAAGACAACAATCTTTTACGTATACTATTTTGGAAAATTGTCTTGTAAATGGAGGAGATGAAATGACTGAGGTCCATATTTTCTTGGTAAGTTACTATCGAAATTAAACGGAAAATAAATTTTCTTGATATCGTCACACACTTTTTTCAGGCTCGTGATATGTTTGTGGGGGAAGAAGCAAGTCTTGCAGAAATCCTGAAAACTGGTGTCATAAAAGCTCCCAAACCCATACTGGTAAGAGAACTTCCACGCCGTATCTGGCAAAGCTTTCCCTAAATATGTAGAAACTCACAAATAAATCTAATCAATGATGTACATACCAAGTAACGTGTGCAGTAGGAGTCGAAACCCTCCCACAGCCCAGGGAGAATAAACCCACTGACATAACAACAACAACATGATTACAATTTGTTTATTGGCGGCGGGATAATTATGTAGTATCGATTGGTCCTAGTAATGGCCTTCATACCGAGTATTACAGTATATAATTGTCATATGTGGGCTTTTGATTTCCAATTACTTAATCTGTTTCTATAATCATGTTTTCTTGAATATCCCATGGAGAATTTTTATATTGTAATTATTTATTACCCCAAACCAATTCATCTTGAAGGTTCTGGATAACCCACAAGGAGGAGCCGTTCTAGTGATGGAGCATTTAGAGATGAAGGGTTTGGCGAGGCGTTCTGCAGAACTCGGGACACATTTGGCTAGGTGAGAAAATGTGAGGTCGATCGAAGGGTCTCTCTTTCCAACCCCGTCTCTTTCTTCTCACCCTCAGGTAGGGTACTGACTAAATACTAGGCGTAAGGCTAGGCTACTAATGTGATATATCTACTACCTACACTGACTTTGGACCACTAATTTAAGGTTAGGGTTAGGGTTAGGGTTATAATAAGTATTGTTATCAATCCATGTACTCCATTCCACCTCCAGGACGATATCAAAAACCAGTGCTTCCCTCAGGGTGCCTCGTAGTGTTAAGTATAGACACCAGGTGGCGCCACGGGTCCTGTACCCTCGGCGGATAAATAATAATAAAGGAGGGTCGGCGGAGACGACACTCTAGATATACAACCCAACCCTAGTACACGTCTTTACTTGTAGTCCTCACTAGTTGCTAAAAGTTTAATATAATTCAGGAACATATACTATACACCAACATAGTAGTATATCAATTATAGGTTTACACTTGTATACGTATAGTAGTATGGGAAGTGCACATTAACTCAGGTTTTCTTTGCACTTGTACTTTTGCAATTAAATAATATAATTATGTCTTTCTATATTGTTTATTAACCATGAGTATAAGGAACATGTTTTACTTTGCTACTTATAACCCTAGTTTCAATCAATATTTATAATACTACACATCACTTATCGATTAATTGAAAAATAATACTATGTTTCAACCTGCACCAACCTCGGCGGACATCATACTTTTGTATTAAGATTAAGTGTATATGGAGCCTCCTATATCTTTCTCCTCTCTCCTTTCTCTGACTAATCTCCGCCCTTCTCTATCTCTTTTCTCCCTTCTCCACATCATAAATTCAGCGGCAAAGACGAGGCATTATGCCAAGCGGCCCAAGAATATCGGTCATTAATCCTTACTAATACATAGTAAGGGAAAGGCGTTAAAATCGTGAACTATTGTAGGCCTACTAACTAGTCAAATGTGGGTTTTTTTCAAATGACATTATTTAAACTTTATAATTATATTTTGTTCATCTAGAATGCATCTTGCCAATGACGAATTAGGGAAACAATTGCAATCAGCAAGTTCTTTTGTGAAGGAGGAAAGTGGAAGGACTTATGTTTCCCAGTTCGGATTTGATGTGCCAACATGCTGTGGTTTTATCCCTCAAGACAATACTTGGAAAAGTAACTGGGTGGTAAGTTGGACCTTGTATTTAATAAATTAATCTTCCATCATTATTCTTTCAGTAAATGTTGGGGACCACATTCTTTGTTTATTCAAGAAATGTGTATGATGATATATTCCTCAGATGATTCTATGGTAGGATAAGACTTTTTCCATTCTAATTCGATCGGCTAATGGAACTCGAGTTTTGGTTTGAGTTTGGTGAATATGGTTTTGTACTTGCGTAATATATCATTATGAGTGTCCGCAGTTATACTTGCATTGATTATCCTAAGTTTGGGGT
The DNA here is from genome assembly GCA_942159475.1 of Sthenelais limicola. Classification (NCBI taxonomy): domain Eukaryota; kingdom Metazoa; phylum Annelida; class Polychaeta; order Phyllodocida; family Sigalionidae; genus Sthenelais; species Sthenelais limicola. Next base: position 74,286,854 of record OW804098.1, read on the forward strand.
ATTGTGTAATTAAAATTTGTTGCAGAGTCTATTGTGCCGAGTATTGTAGTTAATATAGATAGGTAACATCAGTTAATTATGTCTATGTTTGTTATGGTGCTTGCCCCAGGTCCTTTCTGAGGTGCCTTAAGCATGGCGGGTTGGGTAATATTAATATAGCGGGTCTATTGGCGGGAGAGGTGGGGAAGTCTCCTTCGTGCAGCGGACCCTGATAGGCCTGAGGAACAAACAGATGGTAGGGATTGGCAGGGTTTTAGGCCAAGGGTTGGTGAAGTGTAGTCTTTAGCATATATAGAATATTCCCTTTTTATATCAATTTCAAAAGGTCACGGATTCCTTGATTGGTTATTCTAAAAATACATGGAATTACCCATGTGTAACATTCAAAACCATTCTCAAGATATTCATGATATTTGTAAATTCAAATTGACACGGTTTAATTACATATTACAGGAATTCCTCTGTCAGAACAAACTAAAGCAGCAGCTTGATTTAATTGAAAAACAGGTAAATATTAACTCATATCTCAATGTCGAAAATCAATTTCGTCTTTGCCTGCAAGCTTTTTACAGATTATCTTAACGAAATGTATTTTTTTAAACTGCATACAAGTATATACATTTATATATATTCATATATATGTTCATATAAATCCAGAGGTAGGAGTAATGTCACGTTGGCGCCCCTTAGAACAATCTTTTTTAAAGGGCGGTCTCATGAAAGCCGGCCATCATGCCACTACTTAGTTACTTGTCTTTCTTTCTCGCACATTTATATATATATAATGTCACCGTAAGTATGAATGATAAGAAAGGTTAAGTGCATATGCACATGAATCAAACATGTGAAATTTTAGGGAAAAAACACTTAGCCATATCAAATTCTTCACTGATTGTGAACGGATTATTTTCCCATTTCTATTGATAGTATTCTGATAGGGAAGCCCGTGATCTCTGGCAACAGTTACTGCCTAAGGTGCACAATTTCTTTGAGGGTTTAGACATCAAACCAGCTTTACTACATGGAGACCTGTGGGGTGGCAATGTGGCCGAAACTGAGTCGGAACCAGGTGAGCGTAATACTAATCAAATACTTAATGTTCTTTATCAACGCTAGTTATACTTGTTCTGGATATCAGATCCTGGTAATGATAAATGTGCTTTTCCAAAATAGAGAGTAATTACTCTTGGCATTATTCTCCTGAAAACATCAGTATTGAAAAACAAAGCGGTGGCAGTACTTCGGAAAATAGAAAGTCCATTCTGAATTTGCATCTTTTGAGTTAACATTTTAATATTGTTCTAACGCACGGGAACCTCCTATTTTCTGTTGGGATTGAAGCCTTCATGTATACGCATTCCTAAATCAAATGAACACTTACCATGATCAGAAGAGTGCTCCACGATCATATATGATGACTTATAATGATTAATGGTTTTATATAGATTCATCACATATACCATCATTATCAAGTTAAGTTCCATATCATCCTAAATTTTTCAACTGAAACGTCCCTGATGAGGTCAACAATGTTAATCTGGGTCTGTTTGATACTACACCGTATATGAATATATATTATATATAATGCATACTTTATCGTAACTCTTTATCTGCAGTTATATTTGACCCTGCCTCTTTCTATGGTCACCACGAGTACGACTTGGGAATAGCAGCTATGTTTGGAGGTTTTAATAAGTCATTCTATGATGCCTATCACCAACTTATTCCCAAACAGCCAGGATTTGAACATAGACACAAGTTGTACAAGTTATTCCACTATCTTAATCACTGGTAAGGTTGACAAAATTATATCAATTTAATGCCATATTTGACAGAATTCAAAACATGCTCATAGCTATCCATGTAATATAATCCACGTTATTTGCATATAGTTCAAGAATTTAGTATATGTAAACATTAGTTCAAACCAAATGAAAACGGATGTTTGGGAGAGATGTCATATATGAGACTGCCTAAACTAATTTTGATGACTGAATATAATTTCAGGAACCATTTTGGATCGGGCTACAGAGGACAGTCAATCAGTATAATGCGGGACATAGTAAAAGTGTGAAGCCTCATTTTTGTGGTGTAAATTTTCATCTAATGCATAAAGCTGCAGGGTACTACATAAGAAAGCTTCAATTGTTTCTGTTATTCTTAGTAGAATTGGTAGTAGGTGGGTAGATAGCAGTTATAACGTGTGTTATCTCTGACATGTTCACGCTAAGGTTAAACAAATTGCACCAATATAAGGACACACTATTTCCTTTTAAAATACATGCGCATAGGGGAATGTATTTTAAGGGGAATCCTGAATGGTGTGAGATGAGAAAGTCTATAATAACCGTGACGATTAGTTTGTGTAGATTCCGAGTTATAGTTTTAATGATAATGAGAGTCATTACGACCCAATCTATATAGTTTTATTTATTTAGTAGATAGTAGATGTGTGGCAGAAATATTTTGTGTATAGATGACCCATTCTCACGAAAGTAGTGCAACCCCCCATTATTTCTATTTATTGGTCAATATCTTGGTCGATATTGATCTTAAATACATAGGAATTGGTTAGCTAAATGCATCTTGGCATAAGCATAATTAAAATATATACTTTTGTGTATGTGTAATGTATATTTTTTTAATTATATACTATCAAATCAAGGAAAAAAACCATTAATCACTACCAAACTGATAGTTATGTTGAGAAAAAAAATGATTGAATCAATATACATAAATACAATTTGTGCCATAGAATGGAGCATAAAAACCGAATAAAATGATGTATTAAGGTTGAAGATATCTGCAGAATTTTTGCTCCTAAGTCAATTAATTTAAAAATGGCTAAATTGAGGTGTAAAAACGTCGCCAGACAAAATAGCTGTGATTTCTAAAATAATTAAATTAATTTTGTCTAAGAAGTCTGATTTCATAAGCATAGGTTGGCAGACACATGTATACCACCATTGGAAGATTCTCAGACCTTAGCCCTTAGGCCTTGGGCCTGATTCTAATAATCGGTGGAAAAAACGTCGCCGGGTGGCGACGTTTTTTCCACACTATGAGGACGTTTTTACATAAAAACATGAGCTAAATATTGGCCAAATTAAATCATTTTCCACTTATTTACCATTTATATCATCTTAGACTTTGTGTAAAATGATTTCCAGAAACTGTCAAGATTTCAATAAGTGAGTTATTTAGACTTTAGATAGGGCGACGTTTTTACAACTTTCACTCAATATATGACTTGGCAGTGTAAAAACATCGCCCCTATTTGAATCCTTGTACTCAAGAAATAATTTGATTTTGATGTTTGTATCCTGCTCAGTTTTAAGGAACAGGTCCCAAGGTAGCTTCCTACAACAAAATATGGACATCACAGGATGCAACATACTTTTGTCACCATTCTTTGACAAGAATGCAAGAATATATCAAGGATATATTTAATACACTGTCCTGAAATTTGGTACAGATTTTGCTATGATCATTAGCGCATGGCATCCCAAAAATGAGAATATTCCACCAAAGAGATCTGATGATTTAATCACTTTGAATGACATCACTTTTGGCACTTGTGACTCATTTTCCTGAAACACATCATATATGACTCTACTGCATGAAAACGTCACCATCCTTGAGTGGGTATTGCCATGAATGACAAATTTTCAATACATAATGCTAACAGGGTCTAAAATGGTGTAAGTTATGTATTAAAAACATCAAAATAACAATCAAGCTTTATATAATTGACGAAATTTGACATTGATTGGGCGACGTTTTTTCACTCAGAAAAAACGTCGCCCAAATTTGAAGTCTTAAATGTTGATAATTACAAAAAAATCTGGATAACTATTCATACTCCGGGGGCAAAAGCTGATATTTGATTATATTGTGGTGGAAAAAATAAAACGATTTGGGAATGATAAATAAAAATACAGTTAATAATAGGATGCTTCATCTGATTGATATGGGAATCCAGTTTCTGGGTTTTTTTGTTGTCCCTGATTTGAAAAGTTTTTATACAGGAAAGAAAAACTCTTCTTGGCTATTACATCAAAAAAACATTTAGTTCGAGAATGGAGGTATAAGTAATTGATGATATACAAATTAAATAAGAGAAATGTTCATTACTAAGAAATATAGGGGTGGGCAACGTTTTTACACCAACTTTTCTACACCAAACTTTGATTACCTCCTGTACAAAACATAATGGTCAAATTTAATGGCAAACTCAGATATAGTACCGCCTATATATTACCTTCAAACCTACCAACTCTCAGATCAAGCAAGCAAAATATAATTTTGACTCTTTTCGGATGGGCTGCACCATTTTCGTGAGAATGGGCCAGATATTCATTATGACGAAGAATATCTATGTCAAACCAATATAGAAGTAACTAACAAATATCTGTTGGGTTTTGACAGCTTGCTAATAAGTAGCTCGACATTCTAAAGTTATGGGGAATGGCATAGAATGCTAACGGTTCTGCCAGACATTGCAGCATTTGCTAGCTAGTGGGCAGGCTTTCCTGAGTAGCAGCACACCTGTATTGGAGATTTAATCTTCTCACAGTGGATATTAATACATTTGATTTCAGCTCTGGCTCACCAGTTGTGCCACCTAGTGTGCGTGCCAGGTGGACATTCCTCTAGCTATCTGCCACCTAGTATACAATGGTAACTATGTAGGCATCCTCTGAGGATCTGTCTCCACCTGGTGGTATAACAATATTAGATAATTATCTAGAAGTAAGTACTACTATAAGTGACTCAATTAGTATACCTTATGAGCCTGTTCAGCCTTCGAGGTGCTTTCACAGCTGTGTTCTGTATTATGGGCAGCTTTTGTTTATATAAAGAACCGTTCTGAACGTTAAAGTGCATTTATTTATTGTCCATTATTTCAGTTTTGGAATTCCAGCAACGCTAGGGCAAGGGCTACTTGTAGATTATTACCTTTTGTGATGATAATAAAATTACAAATATGCCCAGTTCCAATGGTTTATATGTCCAGTTTTCAATGGTTTATAAGTGTTACCAGAAGGAATTCTCAGAGAATTCTCTCTCTGTTGTCGATACTTCATTTTTAAACTTAAAAATGTTTAAACTTGAAAATGCATTCAATGAATCTAAAGTCTCCAACTTTCTTTGCGTAGACATAATAAATTGGGTCTCTGACAAATGCGTTTCTAACATGGATTTCTTTATTATAACAAAGTGTGTAACGGCCTTGTAGTAGTTAAATTTTATTACCTCTTGGTATAATAACAATAACAACATTAGTTTAACCAATGCAACGACGAGATAAAATATTAACATTTTACTATGACAATCATGGCTTAGCAAACATTTTCCAATACGACCTTTGAAAAAAAAATAATAAAGCCCTTTGAGAGGAGGATGGAATGCAGGTTAGCGAATCACCATAAACATTGTGTTTTGGACTGTTTCTTCGTAGCGGGAACAAATACTATGCAGCCACGATATTGTCCTATTCATAAAAACTGTTGATCATATCATCATCTTAGATATCAATTTTATTACTGTTATATTCGTTATGTAAGACTAGTATGGTTCTTGGATCTGATAACAAAAGAGAATCACCAAAAAGAGTCCTCTGAGTGGCAATAAAAACTTCCCATATCCCAACCCAAGTAGGCAACAATTGGAGGCATTATAATGTTACATCATCAAAAATATTTTAAACTGCGTAAGAACAATGAATATCGAGACCGGATCAGGCAGCCATTAGAGTGCTTTCATCGACCATTTATATTGATATTGGGACAAAGAAATAAGAGAGTTTCATCTACATTGTATACATAAACCCCTATACATTCAATTTGTGCGATATTGACCCACCTCTTCTTTTCCATGGCATGTTCCTTAGGTTGTACAAAATTCCGCTATTCAAATTACTTCAAACGTTTCCAATTCACATTTGACTGCCATTTCATTTAGTGTGTTTCCTTTGGAGCAGTTTAACACTACGGATACCATGAAATTTATAAATAAACATGTATACGGCATAATTATGCATCGATAAAAGGTATATTTGGTGCTGAGGTTAACAAGTGTTTAAGAAGGAGTTTTACCAAAGTTTTCGCAGAAAACTATGGATGCTTCTCTAACAAATAAATAATGGCTTGCAGACGACAATTCAGGCCAACAATTGGTCTAAGTCACATTAGGTTTTGAGATTCTATAGAGAGCGGCACTTGATACAAGACGACATGCCTATATATTTACGTTTGAACCATCTATATAAGGGGATGGGGACGTGAAGGACACGCCATACATTGATAACATTGTTTTGTCAGGGATATATAGTCGGCCATAGAATATTTCCATGGTGAGAACTTGGACACTTAAGTTCACTTTCAGGCCACACGAGGAGTATTAAATAAAGCATTGTTTGGCATAATGATGAAGGTCCAGGGTTCAGGCACTTTACCACTTCTATGTGATGAGTATTTAAAGATTCGAGGCGAAAAATTCAAACATTGAACATCTTCTACAGCCTTGTAAAAAGAAATCTATTAAGTAATTCTTTTTCAAAGTTTCACACACAGAAGACCCATACAAATATCTGCAAGGACTCATTTGCGTTATGTATTTGGAGATACAAACGATGGTGAATCTACCGCATCAGAAATAGGTTAGATTATTTCTTACAAAACATTTCTCATCAAAGTTTATGTTGTTTATATGATAATAATGTTGACTAGTACCATTGCAGCCTTAAGTTCCCCAGTTATCAGAATAATTAAAATAATGTTCCCGGTGTGTTTTTTTTCAATGGGGAGATACTTATACTATTTTCTTTTGTGATTGGATTGGGCTGAATCACGTGAATGCTCAAATAAAAATGTGACTGCATCAACATTTTTAACTTTAAATCGGCGATGAAGATTTGGGCATTGGCAATAGTCTGCAAACTATTATAGTTCTACACAAAATGTTAGAAAGGAGCCCATCCTTCTCTAGTCAATAATCTGAAAGTAGCGTAGAGTTGAAACTCGCCATGATTTGGCACCCCCACCCTCAGCATGTGCAGAAAGTGACAAAGTTACCTCCGTCCTCAACTATGCCTTCCTGTGAACTGAATACTACTTCATACAAATAAATGTATGTTAACTGTTGACACCATCGATAACATTTATCTACAAAATAGTTTGTTCCTTCCCCATTTAAGCTCATACAGATAGTATGGGTGTGAGGGAAGTAACCCGATATGAGCAAACACTGTAAAACCATTTGAAATTATCAATCGTGGACAAATCTCAGACCATTATCAAACTGTCATTTGATTATTTAGTAGTCAATGTAATGCTGGCTCACTCATCCCAACACTTTATTTAGAAAATTTTCAACATATTATATATACCTAATGAGCCTTTTCTGGTGTCGAAACTTGATTATTTCCACTTTAAAAGATCTGGTTCCACAAAACTTTGATATCTCGGATCAACATATTTTATGGACGGTCTGTTTACCGAAAAGGGTCAAACTTCACTTTGAAAATGTACTAAAAGATAGTTGACTTAACTAGAATACTCAATACTCAGTCAGGAGATTTGTCTTCAGCTATTAGGTGTTCTATATAATTCAGCGATCGGGGGTTCTTATCTTCAGCAAATGGGTGTAATGATATTAAAATCTGTAAAATCATGCTACTCATACAAATTACGTTGCACATAGTGGTTGCGCATTTTTTCGGGAGCCACTTGGCCAGAAAAATATATTTACCACCTTTGGTTATGGAATTATTGTTACGGTAACAAACACTTGATAAAGTATCAACTACAATGCCTATGCATGATATACCGTATATGTTATACATCGTATATACAATAGACAGTCTATTACAAATCTAACTCACTTCTCTACGACAGGGCTTAGCTTCGGGACGAGTGGAGTCCTTTAGGGCACATACCCTAACATTACATATACCATAGACCAATACAGGCAACTATGATTACCTACAATTAAACTAAATAACTGTCATGTATAAATGGCTCCATAAGCACCTCGACCAGTATTTGATGACTGACACAACTGGCTTTGGAACAAAAAGCCAGCTCCGTTCCACAGCAGTGCAAACAGTATTAAGATTATATTATATTTCCATCTTCAATATCTAAAAAATATCAATCCAAAATGATTATTCAACACTTCCCTAAATGCTTAAGACATTACCTATAAGGATCATATGATTTTTTCATAGCAGATTTATACTTTCCTCGCCACTTTCAGACACCAATGTCTGCGGTTGGGTATAGCAGAAGGGTATAATGCTGGTGACTTAACACCATGGTATTGAATATCTAGACACTTGTGGCTAAATATCAACCTATATTGATCCAGTGATTTATACGGTACTAAAAACATATGATGTGTAATTAGCGCCTTTTCACAAACATTTCCATTTCAATAAAAGAAAATGACCTTAGCGATTTAGGGCTTTTCAGAATCTGCATGCCAGCGTGCAAACCCCTCATATTTCTTGAAAATGGAATGGACTAGGTGTATTAACATTATTGCCACCATTATTATTTTGCCTCTACTCGGGAGATTGTGATTGTTAAGGCTCTTTCATTTACTAATCAATACGATAAAAGACGCTTACATCCCAGAACCCTCAGAACTACTACCACATCTACCAGCATCAGTTTTAAAGACCATCAGTTTGTTTAAACACTTGAGTAAGGGATTTCTTGGTATTTTGACGATATATCAAACATGTAGCAACATATACATATGATTAACAATTTACCCGTGTATCCAATTGCAATGCAATGTCTTATCTAAGTTGAAGTTTCAATCACAACCCTGACTTAAATATTTCTTAGCTTCTTTCATTGGATCATGCCGACATCCTGGTAACATAATGTTCGGTTGCATATGCATGACATGAAAAAGTGCCCAGTTATAAGGAAACGATACATTGAAAAATCGAACATATCGAGGTGTCAAAACTGTACCATATTTAAAATCGTTGACAGTAGAATGTATGCATTGAACTGTATTTACTGCACGTTAACCACGCTACTGATTTCCACAATTTTGGATTTACCTTATCAACCAACCTGTTGCAGGCCTGTAAATCTTCCATAAATAAACGAGGAAATTGTGGTTTATGCGTTAATGCATCAGCGAAGCAGTATGATGTCAGCCGTGACACCTCTTTATTGTAAAATCTTTCAACGCTAGGAACTCAGATCCTGACTACCAGTTCATCCAACAACCTCAAATAATCCATTCCTTTATACAAGGTATCCATCAGAATGTAACAATGTCTCACTGGGAAAATATTCACGTAAAAACGCTTGTGAATGGTTTCTTAAATATATTTAGAAGTGAAACATCAATGTGATTTCCCTCTGAGCCAATTTAGTTAATGCTTTGGCAAGTATTTCGTTAAGGCAAAGGTTATCATTTCTTAATGTTTGAGGAAAAACGCATGATATAGGAAGACTTAATTATCTTAATGCAGAACCACTGATAAAATGCCATTCAGAAATACAAATGATGATAAAGAAGAAGCACATGAATATCAAAATTTGCAAAAAGATTGCATCAACTGAAATGCTGTATCCTTTTTGACGTTTCATCTTAAAATATACTTACAAATGCCTGGGAAAAACTTAGTAAAATGAAGTACAGTTTGTTTCACACCAATGCTTATTGTTTTTTTTACTTTGCTAGGACCGTTTTTTAAATCGATCAGCCTATTCAGATGTACACGGATGGATAAGTATTTTTCACATTTGGTAATGAGTGGTGATCTTCTTTATCATACTTCTGTATCCCTCTGCATATGTAATGTATCCATCTGGTCCAGTATAAAAGTGATTGTGTGTTGTCGGATGAGTCCAAGTTGAGACTTGAGGGCTGAGATCTGTTCTGTTTGTTGATCGCAGTGGACTTTTAATCCTTTGTTTTCATTTATAACCTTATCTCTCTCCTGAAACATCAAATAACTATGTTATCGGACAGTAACGTATTTTAACTAAACAATCAACTCAAATATCCAAATAAAACGATTGATATAATAGACCTTTTAGATAATATTCGATTTCAGGTACAATTCGTTCTAAGCCAATGCCTCTAACGACACTCATTCAATAATATCATATACTGCCATATTTTCTCTATACTTCCGATCTGTACCACTAAATCCAGTTCTATACAGATACAATCGTCTAAATTTTGGTTGTTTAATTCCCAGTTATATTCATGATTCAATAATTATAGACAAAAATAAGTCAATGAAATATGTAATATTAATTGACCAATATACTTGAAAGCCATATTAAAACATTAACAACTTACTTCCTCAGCTTTGAGCATCCTTTCATACAGTGTAGCCTGCTCTTCATAGAATTCGACATCTTGTGACGATGTAGATGTAGAATGTCCAGGTTTTGAAGTGTTGTGGGTTTCACCGCCTGGCCCAGCTCCCGGTTTGGGACTGTTGGCTTCAGATTTACTGCCCTGTTTAGGACTATTGCTGACGCTACTAAGAGCGCCTAGGCTGCCATTTATGCTACTCATAGCCCCAATACTGCTATTTCCGCTTCCGCTACTGCCACTTCCCCCTCCTTGGTTTTTGTCTGGTTCAATGTCTCCCGCTTTAGAATTGTCCTTTCCTGTTGAGTAGTCGCCCAAGTCGCCCTCAACTAGGCTTTGATCAAAGCTGTGACTCTGCCTTGCACCAACCTCAAAGATGTTACCTTTTCCGCCACTGAAAGGACGCTCAATATTCACACGATCAGTGGTGGTATGTTCATGATTTGTTTTGTCAGAACTAGCTCTTTCCAAACGACCTCTGATGAAACCTGCCTTTTTACCAGCTGATTTTTCTAATATACTCCTTTCCAGCAGCCCCGAGCCACCTCTGTCAATTGTACCTTGATCGAAGCTGCCACCCCTGTCTATGAATCCTTTATCAAGGCTTCCTCTACATATGTTTCCTCGATCGCAACTATTTCTCTCAAAATAGCCACGATCCAGGCTTCCTCGAGTAAGACCCATTCTGTCCAAATTCCCGCGATCAACGCTCCCCCTACCGTCCATACTATTTCTCTCAAATAGGCCTCTCTCTATACTCCCTTTGTCAAAGCTTCCTCTATCTGTACTTCCCCTGTCTATGCTTCCCCTGTCTATGCTACCTCTATCAACGCTTCCTCTGTCAATGCTTCCCCTGTCCAAACTGCCCCGGTCAAAGCTGCCCCGGTCAAAGCTACATTGGTCTACACTATTTCTATCTAGACTGGCACTGTGTTCAAGCACACAGTCGCCACAATCCATGTCAGTTTGGGTTCCGCGGGAAAATGTAGTTCTGCGGTGTCGCTGAGACATCTTTCTTTTGGCTGCCATAGTGACATCACGAGAACCATTTGACATAGATGAACGCTTGTTTGAATGATTACTAGAGGAATCCATATGACTCTTTGGACGACATTCCATTACCACGAGATCTTTGCAATGTTTATGTGCGTGGATGTTGCAGTCTAGAAGAAAATGCATTAAATCCTTTTAGAACGGCATTTTACTAAATTAGTGAGACATGAATGTGATTCTAATGAACAAAATGCATTGAACTTAAATCCTTACAATTGGTTTAATTCCAATTTTATCATGCCATATAATAAAAATAGGTCGACATACCTTTGCACTTCCAACCTTGCTTTATGATGCCCCAAAGCTGGAAATAATCAGAATCGAACGTATGAGATTGTGTTGATTTAAGAATTTAAAAAAGTTTTAGACGGGATTTTGAAAATGTAATAGAAATCATGTAACTCCCTAGTATAGGTGGGAATTAAATCCCATATTTTAACGCCTCAAAACATGAAGAATACAGAATGCAATAGCTTGGCCTACAATGCCTTGAGTAGTTACATGCATAATTTTAAATGAAGTACATGGCACCTACCAATCCCGTGCAATGTATACAGAACGTTGGTCTGAAGTACGTTTGTTCATGGAAGTCATGTTTGAAGCTGTTACGTAGAGCGTGGCAATTAGCGCGAATAAAATATGTTTTCATTTCAGATTTGCTTATCATTCCATCTCTGTAAAAAAATGAATTGATATAGAATGAATTAGAATTGGAATTATAACCATCATCTTTATAATGTCGGTAGTATGTGTGCAGTAGAGAAACGGGGGGTGGGGGGGGGGGGCTGCGCATAGTCACTGCAGCTGGTAGAAGGAGAACGGAGAAACCAAATGGTTCAATGCATGGAAAAGATGAAGGGAGATCTAGAGAGATTCAGTCATTTATTTTATTTGCTCTCCTCCAAAGTTCAAGTCTCACTATATTACATATGGCATGATATTGACACTTGTACATATTAATAGATTTGCAGTTTTCAAACAACTTTCTACTCAATGTGAAATACCGTTATCTGTAATTTATACTAGCGATTGTTCTTCACATCATGTATATTTAGGGGCAGGGAGGGTTCTTTGAGAATAGTGCAGCACTTACTGGTCGGCGTCCAATACACAGAATGAATCAATAAATGGAAAATTCCCGGCAATTAGCTCGAACTCTGTATGAGATATAAAGCCATCTTTATCGTGATCGTAATTCTTGAACACCGCCTGAAATGAGGAATTCATTATACAATATAATTATGTGCTTAGATGTTAACAGTAATAATGATTTAGGGTTCTGTCTTCAAAATTACTATTGCGTTTACTTAATGCATTATATACCAATCACTTTTGTTTTAGTGCTGTGTACTAACGACAAGTAAGGAATTCTGATCCATTGTTACACTAGTCTTCTTGTGTCATGTAAGGGTGGTCTCCACTGGCTGCGGTAAGCTCTGCGGTAAGCTTTGCGATGGTTTGTGCTGGTTCTGTAGGTGGAGAGGAATGTCGAGGTTCTGCCTACATGGTTCACTGACAAGGCTGACCGCAGGGCTTACCGCAGAGCTTACCGCAGCCAGTGGAGAGGGTAGTCTCACCTACAGAACCAGCACAGACCATCGCAAGGCTTACCGCAGAGCTTACCGCAGCCAGTGGAGACCACCCTTTATAGTACCATGTTAATTTTAATTCTATGGATATGTCGACCTTACATTACCCCAATCACCTTACTATTATCTGGTATTTTCTAATCACTACTTTATTATGCCTTTACATTAATATTTTGACCCGCGCGCAAGCGGTTAAGTAGAACAGCTGTGAGGTGCGAGTAGACAAGTTTCCGCCGGCTGCACTCACCACGGCAGCCATCATACTTTCGCCGCGCCTAGATTTCCATACATTCCTAAACATCGAACGTTAGGGCACGGATTTGTAATGAGAATTTTCATTACAAGTCCGTGGTTCGAGCGACTACGTAAGGACATGATTAAATCACATGATTATATTTCCTCCTTTTGTTGCGGATTATATGATTATTTTATGGTATTGCGTAAAAATTACGTAATGAACTGGATTACATTAGTCTGGTGTTTGTGTCTTCTATCTCCATAATTTCATAAATCATATATATGTTACACCACCCGTAACATTATCTAAAATTTGTCACCAAATGATTAAATATCTATAACTTCTAAGAAAATCCATAGTAGGTTAATTATGAATGAGCAGCAAGCAAAAAAACATATCATTTCAATAAGATACCTTCAGATATCAGACCAATAAAAATCCATTGAATTCATGCTCTGAATATAGTCAAGATAAAATATCCGTGACAGAATTATAATATAGATAGGTGTCGAGACTAAGGTCTATAATTACCTCAACCATGTCGTTGACGTGCTTGTTTATAGTATTTGGATCAGGAGGACTCACACCGGCTATCCAGTCGGCAAAAACTACTGGCTTCGTCGGTGTTGAGGGCTGAATAGGGGAAAATTGAGAGTTATTTATCAATTGAGAAATAATTTAACAATAAAGCTCATTTCATCTATAGGAAGAAAATCTGATAGAACAACCCCAAATTTCCCTTCAATTCTCATTGAAGAGAAATATAACAGAAATAGGTTGATAATTTTACTTACCGAAGACAGGGAATTTCTTGGTTCTCTAGCAAGAGATAATTCATAAATTTCATCTTCAGTGTAGTGAAGATCAAGAGACAACTGAAATAGATAAAAAATAATAATATGTATTACATTGCTCTACCTATAATAATAGAACAATTGCTTTTAAAACTGTTCATCTTTATGGCAGATAAGGGTACTACTTTCACATTGGAGGGCAATGACTCCTCCAGGATAAATTTTGAAAAATAAGAGCAAAAACGAAGTTAATTACAGGGGCGCCCGGGGATGGTGCCCGCCACCTCGCCCCCCCCCCCCCTTACACCTTACATACATACACACCACCGCCGCCCACCCACCTATTTATTTTACACCAAAACAATTTTTAAAAAACTCAAAAAGCATATTCCAGAACCCAGGGGAAAATACATTTTGATATCCTACTACTGTAGCCTACTTATAATTTAGCAGCAATAATTTGTTTCTTTCTATTTTAGTCTTCAGGGATGCGTCTCTTGTTTTTGTACTTACTCGAATCATGTTAACTAAGTCCATGTTGGGTTCTACTGGAAGTGAGGAATTTTGAAGGAGCATCAGTTCTGTGAATGTTATTGATAGTTGAGCCATTTTTCGGAAGTTGATCAATACGCCCTCGACTTTGTCATGCAGTGCAGTATTTAATAACACTAAGTCCTTCAAATGTACACCACTGTAATATGAAAAGAATGTAGTATGCGCGTGAATCTTGTCAGGACTTTACATAGGTGCACTGCAGTATATTAACTCACCATTTAATAATTATGGAAGATCAAATATGTAGTGATTCAACATTATTAACATCTAGGCAGCCAGCCAGATACCAAGTTGTTCTTATTAAATTGCTAATAGTTCGGCCCAATGGAAATAATATTATATTAATAGTACATATTATGAACATTGATTAATACTTACAGGATTGGAATCCTGAAGTCTTCACATTGTTGGAGTGCTCTCCGATAATTGCTGAAGTTGGTACTCGATGAAAGAAGCTCAGTCATTTCTACAAGCACCTGTTGAGGTAGAAAAAGAGGATGACAAGAGTGTGGGGGCGAGAACTATCAATGGCAGTCTGAATAGGAGAATACACTCCTTATGGGATTACGCGTTTTCTTTTTGTAATTTGTTTAATGTTTGGCCTAAAAGTGAATAAAAATAATTTAGGTAAAAGAATCGTAATGTCCCTATAGAAGAATAACACGTGGAATTGTTTTTTTATTGAAAAGCAGTTAAAATCTTATTTCCAGTAACAAATCCGAAACGTTTTGTCTATTGTGCATGCGTCTATGTGCATGCGTGATCAATTGCGGGCGCGAAATCTTAATCATTTACCAAAAGTAAAAATTCTTTACAGTGGATACCTTTTGTGTGTCGGTAGGGATGCATGAATTTGTCTTGTTCAGACGGGCAAGGGCACTATGTGTAAGGCCGCCAACCACAGCCATCAAAGTGTTGAAATTTTGGAGCTGACGTAGACGCTGGAACAAGGAAAGTATCTCTGCTGAGTACATGCGCATATCAATATATCTCTTATATATTTAAGGCCAAACTTGAAGTATAAAAAAATAATCATTAGTTGCAAGGTATTTAGTACTGACGGCATGGGTGCCCAATTCAAATTTGTATGGATATGGTTGGTTAATGACGATCTTCGGCGAAACCCAAACGCCGACATTATAGTAGCTTTCCAGTAGACAGTTTTAGACATGAAACTCAACAGATTTCCTGATGTGCTCATGTTATGCCCGCCTCACACTGTACGCATCCGACTGGTCGTACAACTTACAACTACAACTTGCTAAGGCAAGTGAAGCAGTTAAATTACCTTTGCTACATTGACAAATTTCACGATGATTTCTGCGCGTTGCTGAGGGGTGGTCTTGCTGAGGACCATACACTGGACCCACTGCGAAAGGCCATTGAAGAGGGCTATGGATCGCTCCAACTTGGGGTTGTCTTTGAGTGATGCCTGAACTGCATAGTTTTTAAAGTCCGTAAACTGTTGGAAAAAGTAAAAGGCCATGGACAAATGAAGTCGGGCCATAACCGCAGATTTTTAGGAAACGAACTAGGGGAAACTGAAATAGGTTATATGGTAAATTTAATTCAAACGTCTACAGGTCTTCAGGTAATCAAAAAAGATTGTATTTTTAAAGACATTTTTTTAATCATATTAAAGAAATGTATTACATAAGAAGAAAGAAATTATTCTGTCTATCTTTGCACTAGCAGTTAGAGGTTCCTACCGTAATTCTGCGAAAAGCTTTATACTCTAGAAACGTGAGTTGGTCAGCGAGTTCTTGTGGAGGTAGAGAATTGAAAAGTAGATTGACATGTTTCCCTCTTCTTGTCAAGTTTGGGTTTCGCACTGACATGTTTCTAATCCAGTCATATGAGGGTCTAAAGAAAAAGGAGTTATTATAAATACGCGGTACATGATGACTGTTTCCAAAATCTAGGATCTAAATTCATTATCCAATTGTTTATAAAACAGCAACACTTCTAATGATAAATGGTCCATAAATGGTCCATGATAAAGAGGCAATGACTTGAAAGTCAAATAAATAAGCCCCCCCCCCCCTTAAAATCTATTATAAGGCCTGAAGATCAGGCATAACAATACAATGTTCGAAGATAAAAAAAAATGTTCGAAGATAAGGTATCATACACAATATCCTCAAAGAATCATTCTGAGTGGGTTCGTTTGTCCGCACAAAGTAGTATGTAATGAATACTTGGAATATTTTATGACCTCAAATTGGAATTTTATGACCTTTATGCAGCTCAAACGCATGTAAAAAAAATGTATACAATGATATTTATGAAAATGCATTCCCACGGACCATCTATGAATATTTAGTAATTAACAGGCCATAGAACGGAATGGCAGTGGCGGTGATGTAGGGACATTCCCAAGATGAGAGCACCGGGCTTATTTACTATTAGTGTGATTACATAATTACTATAGTTATATAATTCTATCATTTCTGATATGGGTACCATGCTGCCCATCCCATACTGGGACAAGTCAGTAACCTATATAGGGAGTCGGTGTTAAGTCTTGCATTTGGCGTTTCCAGGCTTCTTACCCATCTAATTTCTTTTCGCTTCACTCATATCCTTTATCTGACTCGATAAATGGACTCTACAGATTTAAAGCTGTATTTTCATATGTGAGTTTTGAATTTAGTTTTGAATATGGAAATTGTTTGATATAACATGCTTACACTTTTGATATATCGAGTAGCTGCGGGAGATGGGGGTCCCCGCTGGATTCCATCATATCCTGGAACCTTTGAATGCATCTTGAGAGGCGTGGGTTGAGATCAAAATGCATTGGGAATGTAGCGATCCAATATCTGAAATACAATATGTGGATGAATTATGCGATCTCAGTTGACTACCTAGATATACCTTGCCCCATGCTCACCCGCCCTTTTCTCTCTCACCAATGATATATATATCTCCCGATATATTACACTTGCCCCCATTTGAATTTATGCAAATTTTTCTACCGTACTTAGCTTTTCTCAACATGTTCAGGTTATCGCTTCAATGCATCTTTTCCTGCAAATGATTATCACAATTTATATGTATGTATGTTGTGGTCTTACCTAAAAAGGTAGCAAACTTTCATGCGGAATTGTTGGTGTCCACACTTAGGCAGTTTAAACTTGTGCGAACAACCAGATGCCGTACATGTAGCGTGGTTCGAAGCTGTATTATATCTTTTCAAAGTTAAGAATATATTTTCGTCTATATAAAAACCGTTTGATAATGTCAATTTACACAGATGGGCATGAGTCGGGTTTTCTGAAAATAATTATTTTAAAAGTTTTTAGTAGATTAAGTAGAGAACCGGTTGCGTTTTTAAAATAGAAGCCCATGTAAAGTTCACATGAAGGCAGAATGCTAAAGGATACAATTCCATGAACCGTTCTGCCAGGTTCTCAGACGTGATAAACCATTGGTGCATCAAAAGCAGTACTCTTGGGTATTCACTGCTCTCTTCCAGGATATCTCCCGTCTCATGGTCTGTAAACGTTAATAATACATTATTTTCATCCAAATGGGGCAGGATACCATTACCTCTACCAATGACGACAAATCAATTGAATAAATGGTTAACTTAGTATTTCCATTGATGGAAACGTAGTGTCTTTAATATTGATATTTCGATCGTGGTTTCTTATGCTATTTTTCAGAATATATTTAAAGTAAACTATATTGATTATATTGATCACGTTTCCGGACCCAATTCAAAGGGTGAAAACAAGAATGTTCTAGAACGAAACTAATGGGGACGCACCGAAACAGTTGACAGCCATACTGGCAAGCTTAGCAACAGTTGCCGCACGAACGGTGCCCCCAGCAACCAGAGGTTTGTCCTCTTCAATGAAGTCGAGGTTGAGGGGAACTGGTGCCAGTGGTGGCGGTGGTGCCAGTGGTGGCGGTAGTGCCGGTGGTGCCAATGGTAGTGCTCCATCCTTACTTTCAAACGAGGGTCCTCTCTTTGGGCTTCCACAACTTTCTGTTAACAAAACATTTTATGTTTTAAAAAGTTTCTGTTCAAAGTTTGACCATGTATTACACGTAGAATGGAATCTGGAATCTGAGATAGTATAGCCTTTGTCATCAAGTTGTTTTTTGAAATTCTCAACTGTTTTCAGGGCAACCATTTCTGAAATGTAGAAATTGTTAAACTTTGTTTCGATGGTAACTACAGTACGCTAGAAATTTGACTGGCGTACTAGAGAATATAAAAATTGAATTTAATGTTACAATTCTATTTTTTTTTATTATTTTTTTTTGAAGAAGCCCAAGAAAGGCGAAACGCGTCAGGGTCGCCAAATAAAAGGCTACAAAACTACGAACATGGTCGTTTTCAGTTGAGTTGCCTCAACTATTATTTTTTTTTATTCGCTTACGGGCCAAAACATTTAACATCGATATCATTATATTTATAACCTTTTGAACCCAACGTATTACGGTCACAGGAGTTTAAATTCTAACTTTCATAGCATGACGATTTTCATAGAAACTGTGCCAATGAAATGTAAACCGACAAGTAAGATGTGAAATATTAATAATCACTTAAGCCACATTATTCTCACAAATGTTATCCTTTGATAATAGTATCTATAAATGCCATTAAAGAATACAGTTATCAACAATCGTGTGCATGGGAACAATCAGCATCGTGATTCTTTAGAAGTGTTTGTTTCTATTTTGTATTTGTGTTTGGTAGTTTCATCTGGTAATTATCTTGCCTATATCTTCCTCCAGATTTGGCTAAACGGACTACTTCAAGCTGCATTACCAGCTAATTTCTGTAAAAAAAAATGAAAATTTCTATTTTGTGGTCTATTCATTACCAACCGAAGTCACACAGATAGAATATTAAATATTGGCTAATTTAACATATTGCACTATCAATCCTTTTTACCCCAATTCCCGGTGTAGAACCTTAAAGTTTAGAGAAAAAAATGAACCTTTAAAGAAAAATAATCAATTCATGAAATACTTTTTTTCATGAAATACTGGGGAAATAGCAAATTTTCGTCATTTTCACTGTCAAAATCTTGCATTAAGGATCTAAAATAAAAAATCCATATAGTTTTAGGTCGATAGGTCGATATAGCTGAAAATGCACCTTAAACAGAATCTTTATACGAAACTACTTACAATATGTTATGTTACAAGAAGTGATTTTTATTTTAGGTGCATAATACTTAATTGTTATCCTAATTTGGTTTACTGTTTTGTTATTTTCATAATATTGTAGAATAAAATCTATTTTGATTAAAATACTCCGTTTAATAGAAAATTTGAACATGTATAATGTTGCTGTGAGTGGTAGAATTTCAAGTATCTCGATGAAAATAATTAACTCGCGCGGAATGCTATCTGGCATAATAGAACATTTAGAGTATCGGTCACTGCATGAAACATTAGCTGCGCACCTTGATATGTTAAACGAGCAGTAAACTACGCTGTATTGAATTTCACTGTATTGCACACAGTGACATTGGTTTAGTGTTGTCTCCAGTCTGACATTCTTAAATGTATGGTTAAAACTGCTTTACCATGATAGAAATAAAATCTAAATTGATTTGAATAGTTGGCTCCATATATTTATCTGTATCCACTTCATAATGCTATGCGAACATCAATTCTGTTTGCTACAGAATTCTAGCGACACATTTAGAATGTAAATAATTCAAATATAAAAATGTGAACGGTGTATATTTGAATGTCCCTATAACAGAACCTTTTATAAAAAAAAATATCCGACACCTCTTGCATAAATCTAACTATCCCAGGTGCCAGAGAATGTTTTGGCGGACTTCAACTGAAGCAAACAAAAGTGCAAAACAATCGAATTCCATGGTTGCCATTAACATTCGCAGGGAAATCTATCTGGGGTACCGGAAAAGGGCGGGAATGGAGGGAATGGATCTTGTTGAGCTATAAATAGCAGTATAGGGGTTAGGGCTAGTACCTCGGATACTATCCAGGGATCTAGGACACTGGCTGCTGCTATTCGTGCATCCATAAATGGACATCTGATATGTTGATCACAGGGCGGCCGTCACATGCGGGGTGGTGCCCAAGCATGAAATGCTCTGTACTCTAGCACTGTGAAAAGGCACTGCAAGCCATTAATCGCACAAGTTTAGTCTTCGATTCTCGAAAAGCACTGAAGTTGTTCCGGGAACCTTCGGCCACTGACTACAGGGGATACTCCATTTACACATTGCGATGACATTTTGGGAATGTGCACTTAGAAGCATGACTATGGTCCGTCATGCATTGAGACCACCATGGAAAATATTGATCACGCTTTGAAGATCCGTTCGATTGATCCCCTGAAAATCGGAATTGGTGCGCCACCATCCCTCGTC
Organism: Sthenelais limicola; assembly: GCA_942159475.1. Classification (NCBI taxonomy): domain Eukaryota; kingdom Metazoa; phylum Annelida; class Polychaeta; order Phyllodocida; family Sigalionidae; genus Sthenelais; species Sthenelais limicola. The sequence goes on from OW804098.1 coordinate 74,307,807, forward strand.
TGTAAACTATAAACTATAACATCCAGCATGGTTATCCGGATAGAATCGACGAACTTCCCCTCCCAGCCCCAATACCCCCCCCCCCCCCAAACACACGCACCCCCCCCCCCCCAACACACGTAATATTATATTATATTATATTGTATAATTTGTGCATTTTATAATAAATATATAATACATGTGAAATATTATTTGACCAGTGATTGTAAGAAAACTGCAAAGCCGAATTATATATTGTTACCCGTTCAATGCAATGTGTACATATAAAGCTATTCACAGGTGTTCATTATAGCCATGCTTATTTCCAACCTGCATGGTGCACTGGTAGAGATATAGTGCTAGAGAATAGGAGCGGGGAATCTGAGTTGTCTGTATTTTGAACAGTACATATGGGATGCTTGTTGTGCTGCGGTATACCAGTATATTCTGACGATATGTTCATGTGGAAAATATTATACAGAGAGGCTGATTAACGAATACTGGAGTTAAAGTTGTTGGGGCGACGAGAAATACTTTGCTTACCGCTATCACTGCTCCCACTGCTATCTATATGCATGAGTCGGTGGAGGCATGGCGATCTCATCGGTGAACTATCCTGTGGTCTGGCGAGAAGGCCCTCAGTGATGGCGGGTGGCACTGGTGGTGGTGGTTGGGATGGGATGGGAGGTGGAGTGGCAGAGTGTGGCTGCTGACTCCTCGTAGTAGCCATTGCACTAAGGATCCCGTGTAGCTAGTATAATTATGCAATAACTCCCGTATACTATTCCTCGTGTTACTATTTCATTATAAATGTAGTGATTATTATTATCATTCCGAGTTTGTATATTCCACCCCATATTCCCAAAAGGCATTGCATCACACCTCCCTGTCATCGAGACCAATAAAAACTTTCAGTTTGACCCATCCAATGGACATGGATTTAAGTCTGGGCTTTGCACATTACTTGTATCGCAACATGTCATGAGATTACATTGTAATATTTGTTCGGCTATCACTAAGGGAACATTCTGACCACTAGTTGTAAATCACATCTTGGCGCACCTGCAATTGCCAAACCGGGACAGATTGATGTGTATTGAGGGTTCGATGGGAGATTATCGAGGCTTTCCCAATTCGACGATGAGATCCAGCAATTAGTTCCCCCGGGAAGAACGTCCTTACATGAAATTACTTTCATTGTTGGCGGCGCCGCGCGACTGGTCTCGCTTTGACACATGTTTTATGAATATATTATGGCAAATCCCAGAGTATTGAGATGTAGATAATCATGGGAAATTAGAGTGGTAATTGAATTCACCAGTTCCTCATGTATACCTACCAGTTTCGCTATCTAATTTATCTTGCCGACACGATGACTTATTATTTTCCTGTCCGAATTCCTGCATTGCAGTTGCGGGACAAGTCGGTCAACATTTTTTTCCTTTACCAGGACTAGATGAGCTTATATAAATAGAGATGGTCTTCATCTAACCTTCCTAAAAATTGATATGATATTTCCTGATTGCTTAACAGGTCCCTCAAAACTCGTATCCATGTGGAGTTCCGGTCAATTTTCTCGTACAATGTCCTCCGTCGATGACGTTGAAGCATTCTGCGCTCATATGCCTCCATTTCCAGCAATGTCGTGTGATAATTCACCCGATGATCTGCAAAAGACAAAATATAATTATGGACTTGGAAAAGTGACTTGGTGACAAGAAGACTACCATCTGGAAAAGTACCACCCAGAAAACCACCATCAAGGCAAACTACCAACCAGTAAAACCGTCATCCTAAATATCGCTCACTCAAACTAATACCCCCTTTCATTATTTGTTAGTATTTGAAATAATTGCAACCCCAAATGAAGGGAAATATAAAGTTATGTTGGGTTCATGTATTTCTTTCACCTGTTTAACTGGAAAATCGTATGCATGACTTTGTTCTGTTATTGTCTGGCCCGTTTGTATTTATCAGGGTTTGCGTACATAATCAGGTCTGTGTCGCTAGGCTTTTAAATACAGATTTACTCTGCATAACTGTACAGGGATCTGCAGTACAAAAACGCTTTGAAAATGTAGAGGTTTGAAATTGAAGACCAAAGTTTTCAATCAACAAACAGTATCAAGGATACGAGAATGGAATGTGGCAGATGTTCAGGATGAAACATTACAAAAGGCAGGTATATTGTAAAGATCAATTACCGACATTTCTAGCATATAATCCTGAGGCGAAAACCGAGGAATTACGAATCAGTAGTGCGCCAGCAGGCCAGAAATGGAAGTTATTAATCCTTTTAGTCGCATCGGATGGTTATAGCCCCTGGACCGTTCAAAAGGTGAATATAGATTTTTAAAGATTTGGATGAGTGATGTTGAATCAGGATGGATACGAACTCACGGTAATGGAGATATAGATCGATATTGTAGACGGTACAAAATAGTGGACCGTGTGTGAATCCTAAAAAAAGTAGTTATTTGAAAATTGGAAGTGTATCGAGGGTAAAATTGACGTGTGAGTATGAATCTGTCATTCGTGTAAATACCTTCAAATATTTAGGTTGTGTTATAGACGAAAAATTAACAACAGCCCAACAGGTCAAAAGGATGTGTAGAGAAACTTCATGGAAATTGTTATGTATTGGATGGCGTCGGGGCTTGATGAATAGTAAAATATGCTATATTCCTATAAAAGCCTATTATCGTAGAGTATGCCAGCCCATTGTTAGTTGGAGGCAGTAATATTAAATCTATTGAAAAAGAAATAATGGGGTTTAGTGGCGGGAGGTTTAATGATGGTGTATGGAAGGGATAAATCAAGTCAGGAACTGTAAAGTATGTCCTAACGGTGTGAACAAAGTTAACCTAAATATGAAATATCAATGAGAAATAGACTATATGATAATGATGATGCTGTCTTCCCAACTTCCATTACACGCATCCAAAATTATTCTTAACATGCATATTGCAATAAGAACAAACCTTCTTCAATTGTGTGTGCCTGAGCCTGACAGAATTTTGATTATTTTTTAGTCTTGGGGCTATTGTCCTGAGATTTCTGCGACCCCCCAGCATGGCTTCTGGGTATGACTTTTCTATTGTCTAAATTGTCCTGATTTGTAGCTAAGTGGTGAGCGATTTCAATAATGTATCTTTCTCTCCTTTCACTGAGAGGCAGAATGTTTAGAAAGATTGTGCTCATTGTTAACATTGTCTAGTACATTTTTGTCCAAAATGATATGTAGATACGTGCTGAGTTTTGTAATGTTTGCAGAATGAAAGTATTTATTCTAAAATGTTATATAAAATAACAGATTACATAATCATTGCGTGCATAATCGATGTACGATAATACAACTAGGTTGATTTTAATCTTTCACATACTTTTATTGTTTTTTTTAGATACTGGCGAGTTTATCATAAAACATCGAAATAGATCGAAAATATTGTATATCTATATAGAAAGATGTCTTGGATTGTCTAGATGAATGTGAAAATAATATTAGCAACGAAATCAGTATGAGAAAAATTAGAGAACATAAACTAACATGATTGATGATAATGTATGTTGATAATAAATATATTCGAATTTTACTGTATATTTGGTTATACAAATTTAATCATAGGGCAACGTATAGAATAGTCTAAAAAAAAGACATGGTTAGTATTGTAACTTTGCAATGTTTTTTTGTTTGTTTTTTTTTTTTTAAAAAAAAGGGGTTCACCGGTTTCTACCCAGAATGCGAAATATGAAATGTACTTCTGTAGAGCAGTGGAAGGACGATAATATCAGGGTTGCACCCATATATGTTTTGTACTACAACAAAACCTCCACCTGCGAACACCTTTCTAATCAGGACACTTCACCACTAAAAAGAGTAAAGAGCCTTGTCCACTAAGCCGATTATCATGCAATTCTCACTTAATTTAGTGCAAAAGAGTCCTCTGCGGCGCAAAATCGCATGAGAATCGGCTTGATGGGCTGGGCCCTTAAAGCGGTGAATACACAGTCACGATTTGGGAATCAGACACGATTTCAGGATCTACGATTAATCGTGGGTGCTTATTTGCCTGAAATCGTGCCTATTTTTGGACCTACACATGCACGATATGGAGAAAAAAGTGAAATCGTGGGTAAAAAGTGAAATCGTGGATGGGTTGGCAGTCTAGATTTGATCTGCGATTCTGGAATATAGATCTGAGAAAATAGTTTTAAAAAACGACCCTAGAAGCAAACAAGAAAGTAAAAAACAGTAAAAATAAATAAAATATAACGTTACTCATTTTCCTGTGACACATCACCGATTTTCTGGTGTTTTTTTTTCTCTTTTTAATTGTCGAATGAACTAAAATAAAATATGAGAAGAATGAGACCTAATGTCGACATGTGTAGAAGGGAAACTCTGCATTATAAAAGTGAAAAAATTGTGTTGATACTCCAAGAATTAGTGAAGTTATAGCATTTTAAAGTAAAATTATAAATAATTCAATTCTTTTATATTGCCAGATCGCAGATAGACCTACGATTTTCGGATTTATTCGAAAATCGTAGAAACACCTACGATTTATCGTAGACCCCATTATAAAGGTCTACGATAAATCGCAGCACCCTCTACACATCAACTATTAATCGTAGAAGCAGCGGCGATTTGATTTGAAATCGCAGAAGACACTTTTTTCCCCCTACGATGAATCGTACATCCAAATCGGCACTGAATCGGCGCTAAATCGGCGCTGAAATCGTGCATGTGTAGCGCATTTGGCACGATTTGGGACCTACGATCTGATGTACGATCTCAAATGGACAATTCCAAATCGTACGACGGATCGTGGAGCGCAAATCGGCCGCCAAATCTTGACTGTGTATTCACCGCTTTAGGACCAGTGTCGACGTGTTTTTTTATATTTCTAACCCCTCGCCATTAGGGACACCGGGGTCCAGCCCCAAGGGTATCTTGATTGTCTCAAGGGCCAGTGCCTAGTGTCCACCAAAGAGAAATAATATGAATTTCAATGTGTAGCTTTTAAAACAGAAACCACGGCTACGCCGATGTATAGTAGGAGTAATTAAGCAGCTACTGGTCTACTGGTGACAAGGCCCAATAATTATATTGCCCAAAAGTGGTCACGCTAGGCCAGAAAAAAAACGTACGTTGCACCACCTTGCACCCAGTAATTCCAAATTGTGTCTCGCCGCAACACGCAGGGTGTAAAAAACGAAGACTAACGATTAACAGAAATATTACAAGAAAATCAATTTAGGAAAGAGATCATGCATGGGTGCCTAAAATAGCTATAACAACAATACAAGTTGGTATGGATCGCTAAACCTTTGTTTTGGCGACTTGACTAAAACTCATCGAGTGGCAGAATACACACGGGCAATCAGTTTCCCATTAGTTACTGTAAATGGCACTAGATGTATATCCCTTTGCGGGTCCAAAGCCTAAGTAATACCTATTCATGGAACCATTATAATATAGGCAATAGGTATTAATGTATGACAGACATTAATTTATTTTTAAAAGTTCAGTGGCATGCCTGAGTAAACAGTGGTTATTGCTATGTTGTGGATGAAATAATAGCTAGAATACCAAATGGCTCTCCTATGCCCAATGATTCCTAATTTAATGGGAATTAATCATCGTGGAAATAATACGGATAATAGGTATATATACACGTTTATTTACCATATGTATATATATTATATATATATAATATATGTATTAATAATTAATGGCTGGTAGCTTCATCATGTAAACATGATGAAGCTACCAGCCATTTTAGACGGTGCAATGAAACCAATCGTATCCAAAACTATTGTATGCATAATCGTTTCAGGTCAAAATTATTAACCATGTATATCTGAGGTCAACAAGTGCATACTGCACACCTTCTCCAATTGTTTAAAGAAGAATATCGACCTTGGTTGAGGGTGAACGATCAATGCCAAGGCTTCTTCTAAAGATACCTGACACTTTCTTCGTAACAACACACATATGCCATATTTCTTTACACTAAATTGCTGTGTTCAGATCTTTGCAATAAAACTGAAAAATCGTTACCCACAAAAACAACTAAAGACTTCTCCTGAAAGAATTGTGAAACAAGTTCCCATATTCTAGATATCGGAACACCAAGAAACAATTATTAGTACGATGTTTGTCAAAGGCTTATCTTCATTGATGATTGCTATAACCTGGGTTTACTCGAGTAATGAAATATTGGCCCTGGATTGGGCGGTGTGTTAAAGCCCGCACACACAAAACCCGATTTCAAAAATAGCCCGATTTGGGGTGTACCAACCAATTGGGGCTGAAATCCTAGGAATAGTCTAATGAAATCGGGCGTATTTTTTGGCTCACACTGAGCCGATTTGAGTCGCGATTATAGTATTTTGTGTCCCGACTTCTCAGCAAACTGAGATCGGCTGTACTCGGCCCACACATAACCGATTTGGGGGCCGATTCTGTAGGCTTATGCCGGGCCCACACATTCAAGAACTCACAATTCGTACGAATTGGGGTCTCACAACAATTCGTGGACGAATTCTTAACAAAATTGGTCGTATGAATTTGTGTTAGTTTTTCGTGGCCCACACATGGCCCACACATTCCCGAATTGTCTTAGCACTTTTCTTAATTAAGTAATTACGATTTCGTGGACTCATTTTCCTGTGACACATCACATGTAAAAAAGATAAATATAAGAACAAAAATGTCGGGGATGTACAGAAGGGAAAATGAGCATTATGAAAGTGAAAAACAAACAAACTTGATACTCTAGAATTTAGTGATGTTACAGACTTCCAAAGTTACCTGCCTCTCAGAATTACTAACATTTTTGGTCAAATCGTAGAATTTCTTAAGACTTTGGGATATATTCGATTGTTTGAAGGGCCTTAAGAATTGTCTACAGAAAAAATATTTGTCTTAATATAACATAAGAATTTACTCTAATTCGTACAAATTGGGAAGTGCTCTTAAGACTTTTCGTAGCACCAATTCGGCTCTGAATTCGGTACAGTGTTGGCCAATATTCTGCCTATGAATTGTCTTAAGGACCCACAATTTGTCGTACGAATTGGAGTTTGTAAGAAAGCCCACACATTAAGGGGTACCATTCTACGGCCGACCTTAAGATTATGTCTACGATTTCATTCTAACCCCCGATTAGTCGTAGGATCCTAAGACTAATCGTACGACCAATCATGTTACTTTTTGTTCCCCGATTCGGATGTCATAGGGCCGATTTCACCGCCGATTCGCCGATATTTAGTCGTACGATTTGGACATTAGAAAAAAATGGATTTTTTTCAGTTCTACGATCTGTGTTGCCAGTGTGGGTTGTGTCCCGATCAGTCGTGACCTTTCTTATAATGGTCCACGACAGATCGGGAGAGGTCCTACGACATTCCATTTAATGGAAAGTCGTGGCCAGACCCCCGATTTATTTAAAATATGATTTTTTTATTTTACTGAAAGCTGTAACTTCTAAGCTATTAGGGGTACAATGATGTGTCATACATTAAATTAAAGATAATTTTGTTGTCTACAAATAATTTAATATACATAAACCTGTATGATTGATATTTTGGTCGGTATTCAAGAAAAAGTGAAACAAGCACCATCTAGCGGCCCTTTAGAAAGAGTTCCCCAATCATATGTATACATGTACATTTTTTAGATATTATATTATATGAGTAATTCCAATAGGGCATCATTTGGTATTCGAGCCTAGGGGGTCTACAACCTGTATTTGGGATAATCTCACACAATTATAACCATTTTATTTGAATTCATTGGGCAAAATGAGGTCTTTTAGGTCTGGATTTAGTTTTTGGTGGAGGGACGATGTATAGGCCTAATACGGTATATTTAAAATAGATAAAAAGGAAAGTTATCAGCCCACAACATCCCTAAAACCTTTTATTACCTCACAAAAAATTCCTTGAACTGCTGTAGGAATACTTCATGTCATGTGAGCATGGTATCTGAAGCATAGGTATAGGAATCGAAATATTTGCCACAGCCTTCCCAAACGTTGTCTGCATTATACTGATATTCCCTGCTATATGTAAACCAAAGATTGTTAGCAAGTTAAATCGTGGTGAAATCTACCCAGTGTGGGTTGACTTCACCACGATTTCACATTTTCCCTGAATCGGGTCAGATTTTGGGTCTGTGTGGGTCGAAAAAAGTCGCCCGATTCTGTTTTTTTTAACCACGATTTGGGACACAATTGGCGCCACGATCAATCTTAGACTTTGAAATCGTACGATTTCGCAAACCGATCCAGTGTTGGTACCCCTTTAAGAAGACCTACTTGAGTCTGGTAATGTGTGGGCTTTCTAAAGCCCCGAATACAGTCATATGACGCACGATTTGAGATTCATTCACGATTTCAGGTTCTGCGATTAACCATGGATGCTTATTTGGGGTACAAAGCCGAGTGGAATCCTATGTTATATCAAGACAAATAATTTTTTCGTAGACCACTCTGCATTTATTCTACGACAATTCTTAAGGCCCTTAAAACAATCGAATACATCTGAATGTCTTAGATTCTACAATTTGAACTAAAATGTTAGTAGTCCTAATTTTGACAGGCAGGTATAACGTTGGAAGACTGTAACTCCACCAATTTTTGGAATGTCAGCAAACGAAATTCACTTTTATAATGCTCCTTTCTCCTTCTGTACATCCCCAACATTTTGGATTTTTTTAAAATTTTGTTTTGATGTATCACAGGAAAATAATCCATTATATTGGATCATCAGGAGAGCCAAATTTGCCAAATCGGGCTATAAAAAGTAAACAGATTGGTCCCCCGACAAGTCCTAGAATCTCCCGATTTCTTCCCCGATTTCAAAATGAACGTCGGGCTTCAAATCGGGTATACGTGTATGGACGGGCTTTTATTCTCTGGCTCTATCTATATAACAGTGCATCTAATAGCAGCAGATGTATCATTGTGATATGCAATATATGAATATTCATCCACCGTTTATTCAATCATGGTAAGAAGGCAAACCTCTAATCCTTTTAATTGAGTGGTCATTTTGAGTAGCACTCTGAAACCGCACTTTCGTATACCTTCAATATGACTTTACTTCAATCACCAATGATTTAACGTTAGTGATAAATATAAAACCAATGCAATAATACCAACAGGACTATGGAAAGCAGTCGCAAGTGTTCCTGCATGTGAAATGAAGAACTCTCGAGTTAAATATAAAGATAATAACAGAATGAATAGTAGACTATTAAGCAAAACGGTCTTTATACCGACTTCAGTTCGACTTTTTCGGGAATTAAGTGTCCTCAATATGACGAGAAATAGCGAACATGTGAAAATGATAATCGATGTGTGCCTCACACGCTCTTATCATTAGAACAGGTCTAATGTTTATAAAAAATTAAGAAACGGAATTCATTCAAACTCAATAAGCTGCGCCCTATCTCCGTTATTCTTTTGTCATCCAAAACCCTTGAAATATTATTAAAGACAAAATAGAATAATACCTAGAATCAAGCTATCTGAGGACCAAATTTCACCATGGTTTTAGGAAACTTACCGGCCTCGACCCAACTATTAGGCTAAAGTTCTTGTAAACGTCCTTTCAAGTAGGGATTGGGTATAGGGACACGCACAATTTTGACCATTTCAACATTTCTAAAGCAGTTTAATTCAATTACATTGTAATTTAAACCTTAAGCAATTTTATGGTTTTGATGGTAAATCCTAGACCTAGTTGAACGTTATTCGATGGGACGGACACAATGTGTTGAACAAATGTCATCGCTGGAAAGGAAAATTTAATGGATAGCTAGTTGCTATAGCTGCCATCCCTCAGGGATCGGTCCCCGGGCCGATCCCATTCATTTAGGATTCATTTAGGATTCATTTATTATAAAGGACGTGGTAAATCAGAATTTAAAGTCAAATATGTTTTAATGCGCAGATGATTGCGTTATATGGGAAAGCTTAGGCTCAGACAACTATATCCAATTTATGCAAAAGGAGCATCGTAAACGTCTATGATTGGTAGAAGAGATATGACCAGGAACAGAATCGCTCTAAGATAATTTGGAGTCATACAAGAAAATTAACGCTGCGGTAGCTACTGTTTCGTTCTCCACCTAACCACATGTATGCATGACACTAAAATTAAATTATATTAAACCTAACTTGTTAGTTGTTTGTAAGATAGGTCCTCCATGTGCATCGCCAATAGCTGACTTAGGTGAGCAAACAAATGACCTTCAGTTTTTTTCCAAATGTCAAAACCCACGTAATGCGCTCACTTCAGTCAAATAAGGAAGCCAATTGACTGGTCAGCGAAACTATTAGAAAAGGGAGTTTAAAATAACGCCGCCTGTAGTATACTTTGAGGACAATGGATCAGGATCGCTTTCTTTTTGGCATGCTGCATCATTCACTGAGAGCTTGATGCTTTAATACAATGACAGCCTGTCCTTTACTTAATAAATAGAGCTACTAAAATATAAGTGGGTCACAACATATTTTTGGCGCAAAGCACTAAACTAGGACTATGTGGAAAGCTATTTATCCTTGTTTATAAATAACTTAATTTAGTAGTGTTCTATCTCAGAACTGGTTTAGCCTGAGGTACTCTGACTGTCTCCGCTCAAGTTTGCTTTTGTTGGTCGCTAGACAGTCAGAGAGGTAAGCAATGTTTTTCAATAGTAAAATTGAAGCCCCCACTGAATACTTTAGAACGGTGACATTTTCAGGCTAAATACTTAATTGGGTGTCTACTGTCTTCCGTCGTAATTAGAGCATTAAATGTATCTTTATTATATGCGCATTCCATTTGAGAGGGGCAATAAGTGGGGTGCAATACAAATATTTTTATGGTATGTGTACTATAAAAATTCGAATTGGGTTTTCTTTTAGCTTTTAGACACTTTATGACGATTCAAAACCAAAACCAAAGGTTGATATATCAATATGTGTCTATGCTAGGGGCATATATAATAAATAGTGAATGTAACTCGGTACTAGTAATGGAATATTTATTGGACGAGATTGCGTAGCAATCGAGTATAGCACCTCGTTCCATTCTCTCCATGTGTGGTATTTGAAGATGTAGCCTATTTGATCACATTCCACACTCATTTTCACCGCACGGTAGGCCAGGTAGGCCTTGGCAAATGGCGGCAATTTTCTGCATGGCTGTAGCACCACCTGGGAGCTCCTACAACACAAACTTCGTTGCTTTTAATTTTGGCGAGAAAATGCCAAAACACTACTTATTTCTTGTAACCATTGGTCTTGTTATATTTATGAGAATATATACCTACATTCTCATAGATTTGCAAAATATCTACATAGTCTTGAGCAATTTTAAACACTTCCGGTACCCACAGCACCTTGCATAATGGTTGCGAGAATCCCGCCACATTTACCTAGAAACATTCTCACATATAGTGAAACTAATCGGCCATCAGGTATTTAATTTTTGCTCTGCACATTTGTCAACGTATATACTTTTGTTGGGAACGTTAAAAATCGGTGGTCAAAGCGTTTTTCTATCACATATCTCTACTCCTCCAGAAGTGGATGAGTAAACTGCCCTGATCATAATATGTCTCTGCCTCCTAACGCAAAAGAGAAGTATCGATGGGTCAGGGGCCCGGACTAAACTGGTTATAAAACCGATTATTTTCTGACGGGGAGCACCTGCAGGGGGCTGTGTCGACGGATATTTTTCGCCAGAGGCATGTTGCACCACTTTTTGGTGATATCGTAGTGTTGTTATACTATTGTGTATACTAGTATACTGAATTAAAGATAAAAACGATAAGTGAATAAGTCAACGATCTGTATGTGTTGATGGTCTGGAGTAAACTGTTTTATTCCAGGAATAGCTCTCCCATCCACAGCCACTGCTTTGTCTGACTGTGGATCCTCCCGTGTACATAGCATCATAACAGCGTTAATATCATATATAAAGGATACAATAAGGATATAATAACAATGTGATTTTTCCAGTGTTGCATGAGAGCTTTCATAAACGTATCTTATCCATAAACCAGGCGGAAGTGGTGCATCATTTTCATGTAAGTAAGGACAGCAAGGTGTTAAGGACATTTTAAGGACACAATTTTCACGATGCACTTGTCAATTACAACCCCCACCCCGTTCCCCAGTGGTATGGGGGAATGTCCTGGGCATTTGGGGAAATATGATAAAATCCTCGACCCCCCCCCGGCCGGCCAGGGCAAGAAATTGTGTAAATCCCCGACCCCATGGGGCATATTTCGCGCATTATCTTTGTAAACGAATATATATATAAAACCTGACTGATATTCCCGCATCCTGTGCCACCTCTTGATACTTTGGTAAACTACGGGATTTCGATCCCACTCACCTGGGTGGTGGCATATTTTCTCTGACATCCCCCTACCATTCCCCCATACCCAGGGGGTGGGGGTGGGGGTGGGGGTGGGGGTTGCAATTGACAAGTGCATAATGATACCTCATGTAAATTTGAGAACTGCCTGATTTGAGAAGAAGTCGGGGTTGTAGGTTTTGGGGGGCCACAATATCCAGGCAACCGCCAAACAAACAAATCAGGTAGTGCTATACGCTACATATATTTTAATATATGTTCCTAGGTTATACCGTAGCCTGTATAATTCATATATATTATGAATAAATGGGCCACCTAAACCATCCAAACATCGTGGATCTGCCTTGTGAACAGAAATAAAATATCGAATCGCCTTATGAAATCCATGCTCACAAATGGGAAACTCTTGTCTGAAGCCACAAGTGACACTCCAGATAGCGAATGGAGTCCGCAAAAGAGAATCCTTACCTCACACAGCATCGGCGAAAGTCAACATTATTGACTGTCTGTTTCAATCCATGAGCACACACAACTGACCCCATCAGTGCCGAGTTTGTGTATCAATAATGCACAAATTCTCACACTAATATGGCCCGTGGGAGACAACATGAAGCCAAGTCCAGTAGGAAGGAGAATGTCCAGTTATTCAACATGTCTATTTATCTGCCGCATGCCACAAAACCTCTCTCCTATTCCGAATCTATATATTTGAAGAAACTCTGAGTATAATTTATGAAAATCAGCACACCATAGATTTATATAACCATAGGGATCTCGTAAATTTTGCATGAAATTGTCAAAAACACGTATTTCACAACCATGCCACTATTATCACTACGACACCATATAATTATATAACTGTATACTATGTTCTTATACCATCCCCCAAGCCGGACCTATATAGGACACATGACTTGTATACATTTATAAATGTAGTGTCGGGTTTTAATACCAAGGAAAACAAGATTTTAAATTAATGAGAGGGGACAAGATATGTATGGTATTATGTCATCATAATTAGGCCTATGTATGTGTGCACATGTGAGCATGTCGATTGTTTTTATTGGTCCTATATAACAACTATAGAGCAAATATATTTGAAATATATCCTTGCTGTAAGTGTTATCATAGAATATCTAGATGATGCACCACAAAAAGTAATTAATGTACTATAGGCCTACATAGTTCCGGAGATACCTTTCATGCATCTAATTAATTGGGACAATATGAATCTCCCCTGGAAGACGTGAGCCGGGTTAATTGTCATAAAACACTAGTTTGTATAGAATTCTAAAATATCATTGCCTGTAATGGGTTCTGTTACTCCTACCAATGCGTCCGTTGCATAATAATTGGTAATTGCAGGGACATGCAATTTTGATTATTACTTCATGAAAACAACGGGAAAACATCCTTTCATCGATGCCTTCAGTTGTACTTTCGTATTGAGTCTTACATGAATTACCAGACTGTACAATCAAACTGAACCCATACAGTTTGTAAACGCTTACAAAAATTAGAAACCAAACGTTACGATTTATTGGTATTGAATGGACCTTATGATTATTTGCCATGGACGCATACGTCAACTTGTTTACGTAATCTTGACTACTCTAAATAAGACATGGCTGCCCTCGAAGGATCTTGTGGAAGCCCATCATTACCCAGAAACACCGGGTTTGGATCCCATGGGCGTCTAGCACAAAAACCTTCTATTAATAGTAGGGTCATCTGGAGCACTTCTGTGACCGTTGAGAGTAGAGGTTGGTTTCTCAGTGGATTTGACATCTATGAAGGGTAAATAAAAAATTGAGCGGGGGCGACCCTCGCGAAAGTGTGGGGAAAACCCGTGAGAGCCCCAAATCCAAAATGGCCGCCATCAACCATTATGAGAATTATTATTTCAATGGTTTGGCCTACCATGCAGTCCAGTATATGGTTATTAGGGTTTGGGGGGTTGAGGAATTCATATCTGATATCAGTTTGATGATTTGATCTTGCTTTGACCTTCAAATCCAAGATGGCTGACAATTTTCAGCTCACAAGGGTTAAATTTTCAAAATCATCATAGAACCTTCCTAATAGGCTCTTATAAAAGCTCTTACCATGCTAAATTGACTTATGGAAAGTGAAACTACAATGAGGACAACCATAGTTAGCACTGAGGACTTATAACTAGTCACAATTAACTAGCATTCTCCTGCAGATAGCTTAAGGTTTAAAGTGCTATATTCACACAAAAATCGTTCAATATTGTCCAAACGAACAATGTATGAATTCATAATGAGCTCATATTTGATGAAAGTAGATTCAGTAATCTCTGCTGGGCATATTGCACAGAATCCAACTATTCCATATGATATATATTCCATATTGACCATTCCAGATAATGTTGCTCAGTATTATTTTCTAGCACTATAACATATAATGTTACCCATCCGGAATCTGGAATGTTTACAAGCAATTATCAGTATTAGTAAATATCAGTATTTTATCAGTATTACAGGAAAATAAGGTTACCATCATATTGCTGATGCTCTGACGGAAACTACTTTGGTCTTCATGGAGTGATTTGTGATTGTGATTTCCATAATGAAAATATTGTTTGGAATTTACCCTGCTGGTCATATATCGAAGACTTGTCCATTCACCTCATTAAATCCAATGGCAATCTCCCAGAATTTGAAATTGTTAAGCGTGTCTGTCCATGTTAACATGATTATGAAGGGTAGGTAACTAGCTAAGTTCCTATAATTCAATTAAGCTAGCTAGGCTTTGAGGGGGCGGCTCTGACCAGGTACGACCTGGGACATTTGCTCTAATTCTAGGCGATTTGGGGGATAATGTGACAATATAGAAAAGTGAGGGTTATCCATGGAATGATAATGTTTTAACAAAACCTAGAAATGGCCTTTACGATTCCATTGGCCCAAATGCGTGTACCCATTGTAGGCGGTAGTAATGTTACTTGGACTTGTTATCATGAATCAGGACTAGGCATAACAGCGGTTCATTGCCTAGTGACATTACCAGAGGCGATGATACCTATACCCAATTATAAATCATGGTCATGTTATTGTGCATATCAACATTGATATATGAACTATAGCCAATACCGTGTGGCTGTTCATCCACACATAGACCTATTATTTTGTCGCATATTAGATCTCTAGGATAGCAAAATAATGAAATAATAAACTTAATGCTGTCACTGATCCAATAAGCTGGTTTGTTTCAAAAAGCCCCTGGAGTACTGAACATTAAGCCCGACGCACACAATTACGTTATGGAAAATTGATTGTTGATAACAAATCGATACAAACGCATTACTATGACATGTTGACTTTTATGCTCTGGGAAACGAGCATCCTAGGGCAAATGCTGTATCACTTCATCAGAATGTAATATTTTGCAACTTCTCCTAGCTATGAATTATGCATACATCGCGGTATAGGTAACTGTAAAAATGTATAATTTGTATAATATTTTATAATTCCTATACCGACATGTACACCAGCATAAAAGGTATACATATGCAGGGGCGTTCAATCTATGTATGGTAGTATAGAGGCCTAGTTATAGTGCTGTGGGACTTGAACTTGCGTATGGACGTAAGTCTATAATTTACTAGCATGTCTAGTTTTCCGCTATTACTATCAGTTACTATATGGCAATCGACGAAATCGCACTAATTTCATTCTCCGAGTCACAGCAAATATTTTCAATAACAAGCCAGAATAGTAATTCGGGCGGAATACACCGTACTCAGCTATGTCGAACATTGGCAGTCTCCGACTCAACGATTCCTTAAAAACATAAGATATTCTCACATTATACAAAACAAATAGTACTGAATGTCTCGGTGTACTGTCATGGATATTAATAACTGTACACTTGTATTACAAGTTCTATACTGAAAGTCAGTCTATCCTTCAATTGTAAATTGTCTAATCCTGAATACAAACATATTAAACAACAACTGTCCTCGGATGCTGTGTTTTAATTGCCCTATAGGATATCGCGTGTTGAAAGGAATTGGGAATCATTTAATCTACTTAAGTTAAACACTCGGGGATGGGTGACGAATGCGAAACAGTAAAAAATGCAAGAATGTATAATTTGATAGCATATAGCTGGTCAAGTTGTCCGGGAGTGGATATTGTAATATGAGTATTTTAGAAGGTGGTATCAGAAGACATCTGAGGGAGGGGGTTGGCCGGGGGCGGGGTATAGACAGGGGAATCATCATAGCCAAAATATTGAAGAAGTGTCACAAAAGGGTTTCTAAGATACACTAACATTACCTCAATGTTCTTTTCTCCGAGCATGGATTCGATTGATTCAAAGCACCAATACGCATGCCTTCACAGTTATCAAATTATATTCTAGAGTATCATGTTCATAATAACCCCTAGAAATTAAGATAACATTTCATTTATAGTTTCTTCGGTTTTGCCTCCAGAAATTAAATTCAATGCAAGATACGGCCTTTTCACCAACAATTCTGGCCTTTTCAACCTTCTGCTTTTGTTTTGTTTTAGTGTCTCTATCTTGACAGCGTCGCGGTTCTTTCGCGTATGATGAACAGTCGTTGCCTACTAATATCTGGACCTTGAGTGACCTACTTTCTTCATATTTGCGGTGAGTATAGTCCAAATTAATTAATCTATGTCTGGTCCTTGCTGAAAGAAATCATCATTTTCTCAGTGATCCCCCTTTAACAAGGCTTATGGGGAAATTTGCCACGTCAGCAATATCTCTGTTTCTAATTTCTTTACACCAACAATATCAGTACACACGTTGCTGTCGCTCTATTTGAACATACTATGTGCATCTGCAGACTTCAATTATATTAGGTGGTGATAAAATTAAGTTAAGTCATTATTCCGTATAGTATATGCCGAAATAAAATACTGCAGATTTGTTTTGGACAGCAGGCCGTAGTAAAAAGTAAGGATATACAACTTCAATCATGTGGACTAAGGAGATGGTTATTTTCAATCATACGAATCAATTTTGTTCACAATTATGTGCCCTCATGTCACAATATGTCGATATTACGAGGAAATTTTAAAAATGCTCTAACATAAGAAACCAAATTTACGTTTCCTTTTGCCATTGAAATACAATCACAGAAAGAATCAAAAATAGAAATATCATATAGACTCATCAATGTTTTTTCCGGTGACCGTGACAAGAATTGTAGTGTCATCGGCGTTCATCGACATTTTTTGCCATAAGCTCTGTATCAACATTTGTCTTATATTTGGGTAAATGGTTAACATAGATTATGAACATAAACGGCTCTAACAAACTCCCCTGTGGTACCCCGATATTCGTATTCAAAGGGTTCGAAAGAAACCCATAAACATGCAATGGAAGCTCCATAAATTCAAGACACTAACACATTAGAAAGCTTGTGCACTCAGGGCAGTTTGGGACATCCACGTACGTTTCCGAACAGGATGATTGTAGTAATTCATTCCCAATGCTTAGACTTCAATACATCTGCATAATCTTGTGATACGAAAAATAGAATTATGGAACCTATGACAACTTACACAGCAGCTTAATATCATCACTTAGAACTTCGAGCAGTAGGCTATATATTAGTTATATCACATTGAACAATTGTGCGTTTTTTTCTTGAGCACAGAAAAGAAGACTTTCTATTTCATATGTAAAATAAACCAACTGACGCTGCAGTGAAATGAATTCCTTGATAAACATTCAATTGGTGTTCGATCGCAATATTATAATTATTGTTCTTTGCTAACAGGGGGACGCAGACTGTTATAGTTATGAGAGATTTACGAGTAGAGCCTTTATGGGGTGGCCCAGCGGTCTGAACGCAATGTCCATTGCAACGGTCGATTATGAGTACGCCTATCGTACAATTGCCCACGACGACCGTGTGTAGAGTAAAATTTTGACATGGGAATTGATAAATATATCTCTGCGGCCGGCCAGAGTATAACATGAGTACAACATGATCGTTCCAATAATACACCGTGTCCACTGGCCCAGCCGCTCACTCACAAATGTGCGATGTTGCAATAAATATTTAGGTAGCAGGCTGCTATAGTACGACGCTCACACGTCAATATTGAATTAGAATATGTTTGGGCCTTTATTGCCCCCATATACAGGTCGCTAATAGTTGACGACGACTTGCTCGTGATTGGTTGGCGCTAGAGAAGCAATAGTGACCAGTGTCCTGCAATGGGCAAACCAAGGATTTTATCATTGAAATTCCGACAGGACCACTTTATTTATGCTAAACAAATGTTATTGTGAAAGTTTAATTCACGTGCATGAAGTAAAACGCCTTGTAAACGAAGAAATGTGTTCAGTGAAGTGTTTCAGTCCTTTTTGATGGTCTCTGGGTTAATAAAGTTCATAGTTCATAAATGTGTTGCGTCTTCTGTAGGTTGATGAGACATTTTCTTTTACCAATTACCAATTACCATTGGCACAATTAAATATTAAACGTTCAGATTACAGACCGTGTAGATATATAAATTACAATTTACATTCCCATATTGTGTGTCTCTCAAGCATTGCCTTTAACCCGTGTACAGGGAGTTATAGTGAAATGTTCATAATAACCCTTAGAATGGCCTCATGTGTAGCCGATTTATAGTATCGGGGACAACGCCTTAGCTACACTCTAGCATATAACTTAAATCGTATTAGTCTAACCTAATCGTGACGATAACAATAGCATTGAAAAGTTGTAGATACTCCAATCTCCTGCAATAATATTAACTTTCAGATTTACAATCCGGTTCTATACATGTAAATTATATCAGCCTCAGCTGTAAAAGAAATCACAACGGCCAGGGCCAGAAAAGATGTGAGTTTCTAACCCCGTAACAATTCAATTTTGGTAGCCAATTAAATCAAACTGAGACTTCAGAATAGTGTCTTAACGATGTTGACAATTCAGTGCTGACACTATATATATATATATATATATATATATATATAGTTGATATCGCAGTATATTGAGCTTTGTTGTTATCATAAGGAACCATTGTACGGCTGTCAAGAAAATCTGAAGAAAATTGGTATAGTATAATGCATTATGTCTTTATGTGAATAGTATGTGTTTTTAGTGTGAATTGTCTTTTATTGGGGTTTAAATACAAAGAGGTTTAATACTAATATTAGTATTAAACCTCTTTGGTTTATATGTTATTGGAGAATATTAGTCTGTGTCAGAGTGGCATGGAAGAACTATAGCACAGACATAAGACAATCAGTATTTAAAGAGCAGACATTAATATTCGTATTCACATATATTATATTGGATGGAAATCTACCAACTACTGTGGATATCACTTTTATTTTCGATTCGGTTCTTCTTGGTTTATGTGACGCATAGAGTACTCAAATGAGTTTTTGTTTGACTTTCTTTATTGCCTATATGTTCCATGTTCCATGTTATTATATATATATCAATTTTCCCATTTTCTACAATCTTCTTAAAATATGATCTTTTGACAACTTTTGAACAGGGTCTATATAATAGTCTGTGATCATTCTTTTTTCATCTAAGCTGATTCATAGACCACGAATCCGCCCGCAACTAGACCTTGCTATTCGATTTTTGCTCCATCCAGGGACATATATACGTTTTTAAAAAATGTACGAATGGCCTCATTCGTTATGAAATTTTGACATTTTTTCAAACGCATTTTAGAATATCATTCGTTGTTATTCTGAATAGCCTCTTCCTGGAAATTATGCGTCACGGAAATTATGCACCCTTTGAGGCCCTGTGAAGGCAAATGACATGTGCCAACAATGCATATTTTGTCTTGTGTATAGAACATGCTAATATGTATGTGTGAACAGATTTTGATGTAGGTCTTTAATCTTGCATGCCATTTGAAATAAATCTGCGTTACCGAAATTATGCGCCATATTGAAGGCCCATGAAGGCAAATGGCATGAGCCAATAATGTATATCTTAATAGAAAGGCTCTTGAGGCCTTAAATTGCCAAATCGACATGGCCTTTTCTTAGATGGACAAATCGACATGGGCAGTGAAGTGACATCTGATAAAAACACTTCGACATAGACCTTTATAGTCCTTAGCGGCAAAAATTCGTCCATGTTACAAAAAACTAAGAGAATTTTCTTAATGACAACCGACAATTTCTGTTTCTTAGTAGTGGCAAGATAAATCAAGACCCCGCCCCTCAGGAGCCCTAATAGAGCCCCCCACCCCCACACACACCTAGTATCAGGTCTTTACATATAGAGCTATAGAAATCCGTGCATGGGAAATATATTTACAATGTATCGCCATATATCAGCATAATATATATATATATATATATATATATCCACTTCCGAGGTAGGCACTACACATTACAAAAGAGCACTTCATGAATCTACAATCATGTTATCTGTCTATGCTGACGCAAAGGATATGGATAGGTAGGATGTAGATTCATCAGCAGGGCTTGGCGAGTTCACAAACATCCTTGTGAAAATAAAGCGGGTAAGTACGTCTTAACTGAATATACATAATTCACAAGGTCTGTCAATGTTGTTATGCTGTTAGATATTGCACCAACCAATTGGTGTAGTAGGGGCAGTTAGGCTACATTCGAGGCAGACTGGGTTATTATACCTAACAATACCTTCTCGATGGCAGCATTTCAATTTGCAAAGGCAGTCCATTTCGGTTTCTAGGATCTGCGTTCTCTAATATAAATACGGTGAATGTCCAGTTATCTCTCCATTGCTTAGTTCACGAAATTGTACATGCGATTATTCTACCACAATTTCGCAAATAGCAGGAGAAGGCGCAACGCATCTCGGTCCGCAAACCGCATCTTGAGAATGTTTAAACCGTACGTAGCACATGGCGCTCCATCAAGGGTTGTTGACGGTCAGCAATCCTATTGACTATACCCTCTACAACTCTCACTTCTCCAAGCGCAGCAGGATATTAAAGAACACACTATCTCACCTTATTCCCTTGTCGAGAGGCCTCCGTCTTCTTCCACATGAAGGCATGAATTGTTTTCGCAGGATAAACAATTTAAAGATATATATCGGTCAGTCGCCGCAATGCAATCATATGGCACTTGTCGTCGATGGCTTCTTCTTAACCTAAGCGTTGTCCGTTTCCTGTAACGACACAGAACGCCTGTGGAAGCGCTGCGACGAAAATCCAAGGTGGTGGGCCAATAGCCTGCTTAAGGTATCCACATCTGCCTTAGCCTCCTCCTTCTCCTTTCTCTCTCCCTTTCTCTGTTTCTCTCTCTGTTTCTCTCTGTTTCTCTCTTCGCGCACCCGCGCGTTCGCTTTCACTTAGGTTCTTGCTGTGGCAAGCAGCATTCAAAGCCAGGTAAGCTTGGTGCATAACAACACCGCTTGTTCCTCAACAGTAGCTGTGCTTGACTCATGGCTCTCCATCTTCTGCAAACACAAATATTGCCTACCTAGTAAACCGACTGGTCTCATATCTTATTCCCTGTTTTATTTCCCAATGGGTCGGGGGTAGTTGTCTCCGTTTTCGATGGCCGAAAGGACATGTATTACAAGCATGCTTACATGATGATATAGACAGTCTGCTCACTCGTTCCTAGCCTGCATTGTATGCTGTCTGTCACTCTGCACGTCATATCCTTCCTTCCTCTGTGCACTCTTTTTTCCTCTTTACATTATCTCCAATCGTAATTACAACCGTCTCTTTCACTCTCACACACAGGGTCTGTATCTTGCTCTCTTCCAGCGTGATGCTAGAAGATCAACATGGAAACGGGGAGAAGGAGGCAGACTAAAGGCAGTAGAAGCAGCAGTAGCAGTTGTAGCTGTAGTTAGCCTCTGCTCTTACTGAGCCACCACCACCCAGGCTCGGAGCAGCTCCATGCTGCTGCTACATTCACTTATAACCGAGGGGCAGTACCTACCGTCGGAGCAAACCCATCTAGCGACAACATCGGCTCTTCCATTCGCTCCTCCTGCCTGTTGTAACCGTCGAAAACAGCTGCCTTATTTAATGCAAATGTATGGCGATGTAAGCATGTATAGTGCTCCCTTCCATCCTATTCTCTCTCTCGGCAGTTGCCCCTTTTTCTTTCCCCCCACACTGTATGCATTTCTCCCCATGCAATATCTTCAGATAACGTACGTTGTAAGTGCGCTGACTTCTAATAGTTGTTCAATTGCTTCTCCTCTCCCTAGATGAGGCTGCCTCTCCAGGCCCCAGATACCATACCTCAAACCAATCGGCTAAAAACGTATGCATTATATGGCTAGTGGTCGACTATTCTCCGCTGGGGTGGGCAGCGAGAAAGCTATAGGCACACAGAGTCCTCCTGGTGTTCGGACCCGAAGCAAGCACTTTAGGCGGGAGGGGTCATAAACCTGCATGGAGGGGTGGAAGCCGTCCACGCCACGTCTGGTCAGCCCTCAATTGTTTTCGTATATTATAATTTAGAATATAGCATATATTGTTGAGTAACATACAACTGTAGTTATATAATATACTATACTAGTGCATGGATTGTGATATAACTAAAGTATGTATACATATGAGACATTGAGTATTATTATATTGTATACCCTACTAATTTACACCTCGCTCCTGGCAATTGTCACTTTAGTCGGAGCACTAGGGAAGAGTTTTAAGAGGGTGTATGGAAAGAGATGTAATGAGATGAGTCCCAGATGAAATATTAGTGATAGTAGTATATGGTAAACATTGTTTTGTTATACCTTATTGCGTCATAGGTATACACATTATCTTGAGTTTGTACACTTCTGTCATGATAAAAATCTAGGACTTTTTAAGGAATTTCAAGGCCAGCGGTGCAGTTTTTCAAGGACCTAAGAAACACAGACACACTAGATACAGGTAATGATTTTGATTTTTTTTTCATGAAATTCTTTTCCATTTTCCCGATGAAATGCATGACTTCTATGAACAGCCAGCCAGTCTGCCTAGAGTACAATTTTCAAGGCTTTCCAAGGTCTTTGTGCAAGTTTCAAGGCCTTGAAAATTAAAATGACTATCCAAGGACTTTCAAGGTCCTGTGCGAGCCCTGTTATCTTAGAGCAATGGGAACAGGGTGAATAAATACTCGTTGCTTAGAGTATACTAGAGGCCTCTTACTCAAGAAAATATTATATTATCTAGAATCCATATATGTTTGAAAATTGTCAATATGCATAACGTACTGCGGTGTCCCAGCCTATCTTATATGGTTAGTGGTGATGTTGTCGTAATACTTCCATGAAATAGCATTTACTATAGTACAATCAGTAGTAGAATGGTGCCTTGTGGGATGTGGGGTGATCCCGATCATTCGGCAGTCTAAAATTCCACTCACTCACTATGTTAAAGCTGTTTCTCACCTAATTTTTATAATTTTCTAAGAAAATAAAATAAAAAGGTTCGGGCCATCCTTACCCAACCGAAAAGTCATCCGGTTAGAATCTTAAGTAATTTTGCTCTGCATTTTTTAAATAACATCCTATTTATTATATAGGTTTTCCATTTCTGCGTCCGACGAATTTCTAGTTTTCCACATGCCCATCTTGCCTCATCCAATTAAGGTAATCATGACTTGAAAAATATGTTGGGGAAATTATGGATGCTATAAGTGTTCTTTTCCGTCAAGCGCCATATAATGTGGTACAGGGAAGTGGGGGAAAACTAGATGAAAACAAAATATAACGAAAAATGAAAAATAAATAATACCCTTGTTCCTTTACAAGATTCAATAAAAATTTTTTTAACGTATAATTATTCACAGATAGTTGCCCCTTTGTAATGTATAATTCCGTTTTGGATCACAGTGACAGATAAAACATCGAGAGATTGTCGTCTAGTAGACGTGCGTAAGTCTTGGGATATTTCTTTGGTTAAACAAATAATTTGTTTAAAAACCGCTATCCTATTAGAGTCATTACTGCCTAGACTGAGGAATCAAACACTATCAGTGAATGAGGAGCAGTAGATTGCACTAGATTGTACACCTGTCAGAACTTTTAAAACGCCAGAGAAAAAGCAAAATCTGTTTGATGGATGTACAAAATTTGTATTTTCCTTGCATCTAAGTCGATATGACATCATAGTTTAAGGTAACTGTATATACAATAATTCTAACGTTTAATTACAGTAATAAATAATCATGTATAACAACTGTGGGTGAGATCAAAGAGAATATGTCCCCTAGCATTCTGCACAACAGCTTTTTATAACGTCAATTTTAACATTCACAGCAAAAGGCCATCAAACAAGTTGGTGATATGAATGAAATGAGCAGATAGAACTATCAATCAGAGCCTCGCAACTTTACACCTTTAGGTTTACCCATAATGTTTCTTTTCACTGGAAATATTACAAAGCCATATGATATCATATATTAGGTTTAGGTAATAATGTCCTATACTCACGTGCATTGTATGTAATTAAAGATATAATATATACAAGTATCTAAAATGCGTGAAATATATTATAATGGATCCGAAATGTTGCCAGGCCCTACCCCTTGCTTATGTATTAGTAACGATGTTTTTGAGTGAGTGTCCTGACATTGCGCCCTCTAATCAACCTCCGTGGTTACATCAAGAAAGAATATCAATATTTGCAATGATGTCGTGTGTACATGTTCTTGAGATGGGTGGATTAGGACAGTGAATAGAAAGATTGTCCATTTAGTATTTACCTCTGATTGAAAATGCATAATAGTATAAGGAAATGTGTATTGGTATTAAACGCGCGAATAAAGAAATATTCAATACAAAACAACATTAGGACTTGTTAATGCCTGTCATCTTCCAGTTGTCTAGAATATTTTAATCACCTAATTACATGGAGATATTCTTCCAAATAAGTGTTTTATCCTAGAGACTCTATTTGCCAAGAAAAGATCAGACAATGTCCACTTTATTATATCACAATTGTGTTCACATAATAAGTTGGTAAGTTAGAAATTTAACCTTGTTGTATATGAAACGGTCTAACCGAATTTGAACATAAATAGTTATGTAATCAAAGTGAACATACAACGTAAAAGAGGTATTTCCCATTCTTTTGATACATTCAAATAGCAATAGAAATCAATGTCCAATCACAATATACTTGAAGTATCATGTGAATTTTCAAAACCACATTCCACAATCCCTAACTATATACACGGTATTAGATTAGGAGTTGTACAAATGATGCATTGAATCTAGAATGGTGATACATTTAGAGAAACGTACTGTAACTAAAACCATGAGATATTTTGTATTCCACACCAAACAATGTGTAAAGAGAAAAAAATATATTTTTCTTGCACGTGATTAAACAAGTCTTAGCTTGTTTCCACGATGTTCGTTTATAGATAATTTGGTTCAAAATCAGTTGTGACCATTTCATGGAATTGGAAGATGTATCTGTACAAAACCAAACGACTTAGAACCTACCAATAATCTACTACAACGAACCTCTTAATCATTCATACCAAACATTGGCACAAAAGACAGTATGTGTGCGGAACCTGATCTTTTAATAATCATATTATTTCCACATATGTAACCCATTCCATCGTATCATATATTCAAGAGACTGCTGTTGTTTAGCAGGGATACTCGAATCTATTCTTCTCAATTGTTCCACGATATTACAAGTTGGTAACAAATAATTTAAATAACAACGCTTTAAGCGGACTACAACATGTTCGATTCATTCCCGATGAACCCTCCTCATTAAATACTACAAGTTTAAACCCTGTGAAAATCACGTTATAATTAGAATAAATTACATTGTCCTGCATAACAAATTCTCATCACAATGTTCCAAGTCTGTGCTGGCTAAGTCGAACGGGAACTTGAAGTATCACTATAGTTCCCAGTACGTAGCTTTTGTCGTTGATTTGTGCACAAGATCTATATAATATAAGCTATATATAATTGTATTTACATCTTACTTTTAACGGTCATATAAACCTTAATAATTCTTTTAAAGACAACATGAGAAGTAAGTGTTAACTGAAACAATGGTAAATCGATTCTTACTAAATTGACTCAAATGTTGTCCACCTTGATACATTTCCTTTTCAACGTCATATTTACAATGTACACAGCAGCGATGTGATACATATCACTGTCCAATACTGCTGCATGACAGTATACCACACCTGTCCCGACCGGCGCCTCAACAAAATGCATTACATGAATTAAAAGTAGCAAATCTTGATTGAACTCAACCTACTGCCAGTAAACTAGCCTTCCACATGTATCACTGCTACCAATTTTAAAATAAGAAAAGGCTAAGCGGATGAGCATTTGATAGCATAAACATAGTATATAATACATCAGTACTTCATTTGTAGGTAAAAAAAATGAATCCAAGTTGGAATGTCTCCTCGATCTTCGCTTAAAAACTGAAATGCTGGGCCATCTGCACAACTAGTAACCTGCACGACCAGTTCTAAAGTTCCTCTTGTGTGCTATTATTAAACACGAAGACAAGTACCGGGTATCTCTTCCTGCGACGCACTTAGGATTACACCCGATGGATTCCTCACCACTCGCCTCTTTTCATCATTAGATGCGCGAAGCCTAATCTTCTGCGGCAGTCAGTGTGGTTCTCAGGGCTAGAATTGCGACAAGGTGTTATGTAATTGTATGACGCAATGTTTGGCTATGACAATAAACCATAACATAACACTCAATAGTATTAGATATTTGGCGTGAAAACGGTGGTTCTAACTTCAGCGTTGGGGGTAAGGTAGAGAGAACCACATATGTCTCATTTTGTTCATAGTCATAATTACAAAGTAAATAATAGTTATATAATAGGATAGAGAATATAGGGATATTACCATCAATTTTGACATTTATTCCATGTTTCCCAAAAACATTCAGTGGAAAAAGATATATATATTTGTACACACCTTCCATGTCCAACCATGTCCCTTTAACCATCCAAGTTTTCGTAGATGTTTTATATGACGTCATTTCAGGAGATGAATCAGAACTAGAGGACAGGTAGAGGGAGGCATTGTCTGGGCTGGCCGAGTCGTACTCCCTGAGGGCTTCACACTGAGAGCACTTGACAGGGGAGGCATCGGGGCCACGGGGATAGCCTTCCTCACTGTCCTCGTCCTCGTCCCAGTGGTAGACGCGCACAGCCCCGGAGTGGTGGTGTGGCCGCTCCCTCTTCCACACCCAGTGGTGAGGATCCATCATCATGATCTGCACAAAGACAATAGACGTGTGAGCACTTCTGTCACACAGTAGCGCTTACCCACACAGGGGTGAGTAGAGGGGGAAGTGACCCTAACATGGTAGTGACCATAACATCAGTTTTTATTTTTTCGAGATTTCGGTTTTCAAAAAAAAACAAACCCAAAGACTTGCGCAAGTCTATAAGGGGTGAGGTGGCGAGGAGGCCCACCTTGATTCCCAGACTCACCAGACCCCAAAAAACGAACTGAAATGAGCGTATATATAATTGATTTTATTTTTTTAAATACATGTTTTACTTCATTGTCTCCGTCGTAGGCTTGTGCAAGCCTTTGATTTTGTTGTTTAAATACAAAAGCTTAACAAAAATCATATCAAAGAACTTTGCCTCCACCGGAGGAATCAAGACCGAGACCTGGTGCTGTAATCTACCTCAGCCGGCTGAGTTTAATTGGTCGTGGCCCGGGAGTTATGGGGGTCAGAGCCATGACACCTGATGGGATGCGCTATAACGCCCCGCCAGACTAATAATATTAATTAAGTTATGGTTATCTAAATACACGTGGATATAACAAAAAAAAGTACCATGAAGCCGACACATTACTGTTAAAATAATTTAAGAAATGCTTAATAGTTCCAAAGGAAACTTACGAGCGGTAATTAATTAATGATAAACTTATCCAGTATTATTTTATCATAGATGACTTAATTATTTTCTGTTAGTTTTAAGTTAATACTGTTAGTTTTAAGTCTTTTATCTTCCAATAACTTTTGTAACAAATTAATTTATTGTAACGAATCAATCCAAGACCCTGAAAGGAGATTGTAACAACATCTGCGATAAAAGTATTTTTGAATTGAATGCTACATGACAATTAATATACCTCTTCACAAGCCTTCTTGCTCACAACGGCCCTGAAGTCCATTCTTGCCCAGAGTCTGTCGCGCTTCTTAAGGAAAGTCAAGTACTGTTTGGTCCAGCCATAGCCTAAAGCCCAGGGGAAAATCTCGTGCTTGTAGTCCTCATCTTCCTCTATGTCACTCGCCAAATAACTGAACATGATTTGTAAAAGAACAAACCAGACCATAATATAACATATCAGGGGTTCAATGATGTACAAGTCCTAAATAAACTCCGTGCTGTGTACATCTATAGATAGAGGTGTTCTGCAGTTATAGATAGCTACATTTTTACACCAATGCGCTTGTACAGGCAAAGGTCGAGAATTCACATCTGATCCTCATAATATCTATAATAAATTGTTTTCCAGAAGGAAATATAGTAACAAATGTAACACTTACAGGGCAACAAAGAAATTTTTTTTCGTGTATTCCCGGAGTTTGAAATGAGCCCGCTTGAAGTATGCGAATACCATTGCTATGAGGTACTGTTGGGCAGAAAAATAGTGCACTGGTATGTTGGAAGTATTCAATAGACAGTTAGACATGAGAAAATCTTAGAAATTGAAAATAAATTCCACACAACATTGAGACTATAGACTATACTCTTTTCTCCTTTGTTTCAATTCATGTTTTATTGCTTCAGAATAGGTCTGGATTTTCTCTTTCACGAATGATTGTTTATCAATTTTGATCATGATCTTAAATGTATATTTTAGCTACACATTAAAGAATGCAAAACATAATGGTTCGTCTACCTTGTCGGAAATTTTCTTGCAGAAATCCATTTGCAGGAACTGGAAAATTATAGGATCCTCTGAAAAAAAATGGGACAGCTTACATTGAGGGAAGTAAAAGTTATAGTTAACACTTTTAAATTAAAACCTAGCTATTGCTGTAGGATGCATTATTATGTAATTAAAGTATATGGTCGTAACATAAGCGTCAAAGAGTAATGCCCAGTTCTGACGCTCAGATCAAAGGTTGCTGAAAGATGCCGCATGGTTCCAGTCGCGCCTGAAGTTGCTGTCTCCGCGTAAAGCTTGCCGACTGGACGCCGGTATACTAGTAGTATAGATAATTAGCCCGTTGCGGCAGTTATATTGTCGTTGGGCTTAGTGTGATGACGGTGTGTACACATTTATATGAACAAGGCCACTGTGAATGGTATGTTGGAACACATGTCATTTCCACATACCAGAACAGCGGATGTACAAGTTGGACTACAGCCTGGACATCATGTCAATGTACACTTCTTTAGCATAGTAAACATCACTTTTAGAACTAACTGGCCTTGAGTTCACATCTATCTGACATGTCTCTATCCACAGCTCCAACGATTTTTATTTAATATAGAGTAGATACTATTCTCTAGGGAATAACATATCCGTTAGTTATTATATTGCAATAATTATTTACATGCCCCCCCCCCCCCCCCCAGCACACACATAATCTTGGCCTCACGAGCTGCGACCATGAAACCTCCGACATTAACGTATTTAACATGCTCACCGGTTAACTTGAAGAAGGCCGACAATTCCTGTGGTTTCACAATGATTTTCTCCCCGATATGTTTGGTTTCCCTTTTACATATTTGTTTGGTTGGAGTTGTTAGTACTGCGTCGTATTCATAACCAGAATCACTTGAATTTTGTCTAGTGCGTTTGGAAGAGGAGCGTAAAGGTCTCCGCATGTTTTGCTTTTGGTCAACAGGCGAGGCTTGGACCCTTGTCTCCAATAATTGGATGTCGTCTAAGAGGCTTAATCCATCCATGTTGAATTATAAGAATAAAGGAACACTTGCACGGAAAGTTGCGGTCGACCTCTGGAAAAAAAGAAAATACAACATTAAAGAATGAAGAACAATCACTCAGGTTAGGGTGTATTTTTTTTAAAAAAAATATGGTAGCGTTAAAGGTCAGTCGAGCTGTTGAATCGCAAGCAAGTTGAGTTGTATATTTGCATAATAAATTTGTTTTTAATTAATTATGTATGAGTAAAAAAAACAAAACACAACAGGCAACTCCTTTCCAACTCGAAATTGATGCCACGTACAGCGAGTGAGTTTCATGGATTCACGGAAGCTCGGAGACTTTCAATGTGAAAAAATAAATCAATATCATGAATAGCCTATTAATGTTGTATATTAGGACCCAATTATTTTCTAACCCTCTCTTAATTTTAACTGGGATTATAGCAGGGGATATTATAGTAAGAATACGAGGTGGGGAATTCTTACCGAGTTCTTACCGAGTTAACTTCAGTAAGCCCAGAAGCCTCGGAGTATTGACTATTAATTATTTACCGGGTACTTCACACTATGGTATTCTTGCTTTTATTCGATGAATTTATGTTAAATAAAAAGTGATTTTACGGGAAACAGGACTAGTTTCTATACTATAGTGGCCAACAATACCACACTAGGCCTAGTCATGAGAATATACGCCACACTCATGCACAGCCAAATCATGATGGAATAAATATATCCGATATATAATATCAGCGCCATTTTGGGTATATGGCTCTGATAATACGGTACATAGTCTACACTACTCTCACGGCCAAATCTTGGAATGATAAATATTCAAACTTGTTTAAAGAACGGGTACCGTACTTAGGCAGCAACCACGCCGAATTTAATACTCTATATGAAATGTATTTTGTATTTAAACAGTTTTATTCAGCAAGAACATTATGTAGTTTACACTTTTCTCAGCCATGCTGAAGCTACTATTATAATAGGCCTATAACAAATAAAGGTATCAGGAACTCTAATCTATATAAAATTTAGGTTATGTCGGGTCATGCCATTTAAATTAAGAAAAGGACCCACTGAAGTCAAGATGGTACGAACACATAACATATACATATATCTATAACTCTGCGGTCTATGGGCCTGTGCCATCTAATTTACAAGAAAAATACGAGCCCTTACAAAGTACAAAACAATATCGGTAATAATTTAGCCTAATGAAATATAAAGGTTTCTAAAAAATAAATTATGCTTTTATCAATTTAGATTATTGTGACATAATTGTCAAGCCATGTACGGTAGGCAACATTATTATAGTACATATATACCGCAAAGGCGCATGCCGCTTTTTTTAATTTAGCCTAGGTAAATTGCAAATGTCGGAGCTTAATTGCCTTAGATTAAATAATAGTATAGACTCTTAACTGATAGATATTGTTATGATGATTCCGTACACGTATAGTGTAATTCTGTAAAGGTAAACGTAACTAAGGGTTGATGCCGAAATACGCGATATAAGCCAAAAATATGTGAGGCCATATGTATTCGCCAGACCGATTGAATATATTCGCCACGGATCCATTCGTCAGGCCGGATCGAAAGCCGAAATTTTAATGTTAAATATAGGCCTACAGACCGCTAGCTAGCCTAGGTGAGTGAGATTGGTTGCTTTACGCCCATATCAACACTTTGAAGTGTTATATCAAGGGCGGGAGAGCAGAGAGAGAGGCAGTTTAGGATCATACCCAGGAAATAGAGATAGAGAAGAAGGGAGAGAGAGACAGAGAAAATAGACAGAAAGGCACTTTAAGGCTTAAGCCTAGGCTTAAATATATTGCAAACTTACTTGATTGTTCGAAATTATTCGAAAATATAATCTGCTGTAGAAATGTTCAGGTAAGAAGATGCAGGTGGAAATTAGGAAATACAAATTAAATCCGAAAAAAAGTCGAGTGGGACAGCCGCGTACAGACGAACCACCCTCGAGCTTATCTTCTGTCCACTGAGTGACGTCAGAGGCTGAAGCCTGAGCAGGTGCTCCTTGCCTTGGCGACGACAATTATCCGCCGCGTATCTTTCGCTTGTATTTCAAGAAAAACAGGGTAACTAATTAAAATATTGGATCATAATCATGATAAACATTAAGGAATGAGATGTCTCTTTAAGAGTTGTCATTTACTAGTCCTGGCTTAGGCTTAGGGGCCTATAATTGATAAAAGTGGGCCTAGCTAGGGCTAATAGTAAATATATACTAGTAAATAAGTAATAGTAGTAGCCTAGTAATACAACAAATATTATATAGCTTTATATAGCTATTTAATTTTAGGTCTTATACTAGGTAGCCCTGATTATTCGTTACAGAATCGTCCATTATCGGCGGCATTATTTCCTTATTAAATGTAGACTTTGATTGTTTACACAATTACGCGCTAACCACAATACAGATGCAATCCGGTTTCATGGGTATGAACTTTAGCGGTAAAGACGGTATGAATAAAGCAGTTGATTCTGCCACTATTTGCCTTGAACCAAGGTCTACCATTCTTCAATGCGAGAGGTACTAATAAAGTGCTTCCTGTTTTAGTTTCCATCACGCGCGGTCGAAACTTGCTTACTTCGCTGGTGCATGATATTATTTCAGTGATTGTGAGTTAATTATTTAAATATATTGCACGTTTTCATAACCAAAGTTTGATTCTGTATGTCTGTTATGTCTTTGTTGCACTGTACCGACCTATGAATCGTGATTCGTTGGTCTAACATGACCATGTCATGTACATGAAAAAAATTGAATGAAGATTGTGCTAGGCCTACACGAACCCCCACGAAACCGAAAGTTTGAAAGTTAAGATCGCCTCTGAGTGTTGTAACCAGTAATCTTATGGTTCGAATTTCATCCAAAGGGGAAGAACCCAATAATATTTGGGTGAGAATCAGTATCTAATAACTACCGTCCCATGGATCCTTTTCTTTTCGGTCAGGAGGCATGTGCCGGACTGCAGTGCTCCGTTGCCGTTGGCCCGGCTGCGGCGCGCGCTTGACCCCTGGACGTACAGCATTGATCCCCGCGCTGTAACCACGCTTGATATAATTAATACACCATTTAAAATGGCATTTAAACGTAAAACACCAGATTCAAATTGAAACATCCCAGAGTGACAGTCTACGTAGACTAGTACATTTGGAATTGGTAATAATTCGAGGCCCGGGGGGGGGGGGGGGGGGGGTTACTGTTTGGGTACCGTAATATTAAATATAGGAAAGTAAGAAATAAATATTCCCCTACACACACTCGGGAAGTGGGGATGGGAATGTCAGGCATACGCCTAGACAGAGTTTCCGTCCCCCGTATCCTCCCGCACCCCGGAGTGCGAGGCCATTACATAGGCTAGCATACGCCTAGTCAGCTAGTCAGCGAACCTGTCTCTGCATCTCTTTGGACTTGATTCAAATTATGCCAAGACAAACTAACTAGGCTTGCTGCCGGGATAAATCTAAAGGATTTCCAACCTACCTCGGATTTTTTTTTAAATCTCCCCATGTCCAAGGCCCAATATTATGGAATAAATTGCACCCCCCCCCCCCCCCCCTGGAGAAAGAAAAACCATGGAATGAATTAAAACTTTTCTTAAAGACCCAGTAGCAAGCAGTAAATATGTGTTGCAGTCACAAAAAATCTTTGGTAGCATTAATTCCTCGTGAATGATTTTTGTACGACTTTTGTACCTGGATATTTATCTGGGTTTTCATGGATTTTCGATGATAGAGGACTTTATTAGACAAATGTGGTCTCCCCATATTAACCAAATCGTTGTTTTATACCTGCTGATTGTTAATTGCTACTCTTGTATATTGTATCTCTGTATTTTAGCTTATTTTAGTCGGCGAAAATTCTTCAAAAAAATGTGTGTAATATATACTGTTTATTCTTTATGTTGTAGAGCTACATTATAAACGAGTTCTCCTTGTAAGACTCGGTAAAGTCTATTTTCGTCTTTGGATTTAAATCGTTAGATTAATCTTAACTCTAAAAGTATTGTTGACTACTACTTTGTTTCTATAATTCGTATTTGCATCAGAAATATTTTCGAACATTGAAAGGTATCACCTACGGTATGTGAAATTTGTTTCGAAATAAAATCTGTTTAAAAAAAAATCTCTCGAGATTAGTATCGGGACATACGCAGAGGCAGGTTCGCTGACTAGCATACGCCCTGACAATCTCACATAATACCACTAATTTAGCGGTATGGTATATGATATATTACATGTTTGAGTCGAAACCACCATCACATTAGACAAAAACCAGGAATAAACAAAGCAAAGAGGCTTATTGCATAGTTAAAGTCTTTATTTAAGTGTTTATATTTAAATATGAAAACTCGTAGAATAAAATTATGTCATATGTACCGTACTACCAGTAAATCTTGAGGGACAGATCGTACCGTATGTATAATACATGTGTACATGTATTTAATTTTTTTACTTCTATACATAAAATGGCAATTTAAATGTTGATGTGAGTTATATCTATGATGTATTTTTTCAGCCAAGTGTTCCAAAATGAAGCAAACAGGAGGCTATCGAGTTCAAGGCCCCCCAAAGAAGAGGCCTTGTGAGTACAGTCCCAATACCGGTATTCCAAGCTTTTAAATTCCCGACCCTATTCTATGAGGATCTCCCTTTGAATTTACACTCGTTCTCTGTTAAGTTCTTGCTTATGACAACACACCATTCACTTTATAAGTTCTCATGTAGTAGTGGTTGTACCGGTACCTAATGAAGTTGTCGTGTTCAATATTACCCTGCATTTTAAAATAATTAATCTGTGATATTGATTCGTATGCCATTGGCATTATACCATTTTATCTCGGATCACATTATGTCATTTTATCTCGGATAACTTCACGTTAATATCACATGGCTATTGTATAATTTCAGATTTAGAGAATCCATCCGGGTTAAACCCTCATAGTACCTTAAGTGACAGCAATGATTCAGAGTCTGATAATGATGAGCCACCGAGAATGTCTTTCAGTCAGAATCCTAGTTTCTCCACTAGAATGGAATCTGCGGCGAGTCATTCAGATTCTGATAATGATGAGCCACCAAGAATGTCGTTCAGTCAGAATCCTAGTCACTCCACTAGAATGGAATCTACGGCGAATCAAGATGGTCCTGACGAGGTTCCGGATGCGGCCCGGGATTTCATTGTCAATCAACAGAAAGCGCCTGTATATAATAACTTCGCGGCTAAAATGATGGTGAATGCAACATTTTCGTTCTCTCATGCACAGATTCTTGATAACGGCTCTGATTGATGTTGGGGCTCAAGTTTCAGTGATA
Organism: Sthenelais limicola; assembly: GCA_942159475.1. Classification (NCBI taxonomy): domain Eukaryota; kingdom Metazoa; phylum Annelida; class Polychaeta; order Phyllodocida; family Sigalionidae; genus Sthenelais; species Sthenelais limicola. Next base: position 74,343,368 of record OW804098.1, read on the forward strand.
TTTAGCAATAATACAAATGCAATAACATGTTATTTAAGATGACAATACAAAAATCAGAGTTAATTTCTATACAATCAGTATTTAAGAAGGTTTAGGGTTTTTTTACTCTCCAAGACTTACATACTTGGTAAGGATAAAATGATTTGATTTTACGATCATATCTTAATAAACCTTTGAAAACATTGCATTACAGGAATGAATTGAGTAAAGGGTTTACATAGGCCAGGACTGGGCTAGGTCCAGGTCAAATTGATCTAGTTCTGATATGCCATTATATGTTCCTTGTATGTACTGTTATATGTTACTTGTATGTACTGACATTGTTCTTCTATCACATAGGCAAAAATGGGCTACCAGAAAGGTAAAGGTCTTGGAAAGCATGGACAGGGACGCGTAAACATAGTTGAAGCATCCACACAAAGAGGAAGGCGTGGTCTGGGGCTTAAAATCCGGGCATTTGAACCTTCGGACGTGTCCTGGGATTGTTTGAAGGAGCAGGTAAGTTTCCTCATTCTTTACCCACTCTTATTGTTAGGCTATCGCCAAGCGAAGCTTGATGCGATAGCATTTACGGTTTCTGTTTGGGGAGGAGAATCCCGGAGAGGAAAGGTTAGAGTCCACAATTATATTGTTCAAAACCTATTCGCAAATAATCTTATATATGAGCTACGATGATGCAAAAACGCGAAAACTTTGTGAATTTAAGCACAATGCAATTAAGATCATTTTGAACTGTAAATCTGTAAGATAAAAATGGCCTACTACGTTCTAGGATATGAAGCCATTCATTTATATGAGTTGTAAGTTTTCGTTATCGTGACCAACAACTAACTGTGACCAACAACTTGATTGCATATTAGAAACTGTAAAGCCTATTTTTATAAACCTTGCTTCTTTGGACACATAAAATACATGCAAACATAGAACTTTATACCTTATAACTACATTTCTGAGCAGCTATTATTTTTTAGGTGACCTAGTATGTAGTATGATAACATTCATTTAAACTTGAACAGTTTACATCTGTCGTAGACGGTGAGGGTGCAACTTGTATTTTCATCTTTTCGTTGTAAATAGGTCACTCCCGAAGAAATTATCGACTGGATGAAGCCCTGTGAAACAAAAATACCTGACCTTGAAACGCTCCGTACTTGGTACAGTATTGGACCGGTAAGTGCACAGCCACTATTTAATGAACCTGCTATTAACAGGAGCTATGTTCATATTTGTCTTGTTATGTAGGGAACAACTTGTCGAAGGCCCCTATTAATTATCAATCTCTTTTTGGGAAGGTAATGTTTGGTCAATGAAATAAATTATAGTCCATGAGAAGAAACTGACAATCAATATTCGCCCATTCTTAATTTCTTAAGTCCAAGAGATAAAAATGGCCTACCGTAATATCATTGTAGCTCAATACGTTCTAGGATATGAAGCCCTTCATTTAATAATTATCACGACTTATTTCTTTATAGAAATTGCATAATCGAGAAGATGATTACGAATTCTGCAGTGCAAAACTTGTTGATGACGTTAATCGCTGTAAGGTAAGGAAACATAATATGTTTACCGTAAATGTATATCTAATTTTTATTGCCGCACTGCTTTGTAATATGGGTTTTAAATCCATGTTTTAGTCAATTTTGATTTGATTTGAAAACGTTTATTAACTTCATTAACCGGGTACATCTACTGGATTTCTCCATAATGTTACCTCTTTGATTTTAGTCAACGTTTGACGAATTAGAGCCAGAAGAAATGAGACGAGCACGGACCCGCTCTAATCCATTTGAGACTATTCGAGGCGGTATTTTCCTAAACAGGTACATGCGAGTATGGCCTTAATATTTTAGTTTACTCAACTTTATTACCACTAACCTTTCTAAAATGTTGTCTGGTCTTGTCCTTGACATTTTACAAAGTACTTTTACTCACTGTCATATATTACATTTTCAGGGCTGCCATGAAGATGGCAAATATTGATGCTGTGGTCGATTTTATGTTTTCTAGTCCAACATTTAACGATGGGGTAAGTTATAGTGCAATATCTTTTTTAAGCGAGGATTCTCCTCATACATATTTTTTTAGAAATATTCCATGATCATACCGTGGAATGCTATGGTAATCTGGTGCTCGCGACTGGTCTGATCTTAGGTCGAGGCCCTGAGCTCGGTCCAGAGTAAGACGCCATTAGTTTATTCCGGGAGATATGATATTAATGCAACTCCCTGAGGACATTTATGAATGGACACTGTTTGATGTTTTGGGTGTGATGATATACTTGTTTAACTCTCTGCAGAGGTCTCTGGTAGAACCCGATGAGCTCTTCTATTTCGCGGACGTTTGTGCCGGGCCTGGTGGCTTTAGCGAATATGTATTATGGAGGCGGAAATGTGCTGCTAAAGGGTTTGGATTCACATTAAAAGGTCCGCATGATTTCAGACTTGAAGATTTCTTTGCTGCTTCAAGTGAATACTTTGAGCCGCATTACGGTAAGTCAGTATTAGATTTCATTACTTATAGTGTCAATCCCATCAGTTCCCGATTGGGATTTTTTTGTTTGCCCTTCTCTGCTGAATGTAGGACATATTAGATTGTGTAATCGTATCCCTTGGTATATCTTCAGCGAGCATTAAGTGTCTTTTGATCAGAGAAATTTTGATAAAATTGACTGAATAGTAAATAATGAAAGCGCTAAAAGCTAATTATTCTCCGCCCTCAGGTGTTGGTGGGTATAATGGTGACGGAGATGTTTACCGACCTGCTAATTTGAAAGAATTCAGAAAGTTTGTTCTCGATAGCACGGAGAATAAAGGTGTGCATTTATTCATGGCGGATGGGGTGAGTATTCCAGGTCAATGTGTATTTTAAATTTAAGTTGTTAGAAATCACCTGTGTAAAAAATGGAATGACGATTGTTACAGTTTTCTAACGACGAACTTCTTAGTCTTGGAATTAATTATCTCTTACCCAAGAACCTATGCGAGTAAATTGTTATATTGCCTGTTCTTATTTAAAGGGTTTTGATGTTGTTGGCAAGGAGAATGACCAGGAATGGTTGTCTAAAAGGATCTATCTCTGTGAATGTATTGCTGCTCTGTCGATTTTGAGAGAAGGTAACATTGCACCTCCCTGCTTTGACCAGTGCTAGCTCAAAAAGAGTCGTTATGAATAGACCTACACAAACACGCATATTTGTCATATTACACTCGAAAAGATATAGGTGCCATTTTGATATAGAATCCAAATAAGATAAATATTAAGTTTTTAGTTATGGTCCTCCCTTGGAAGCATATAGAAATGTTAATCGAAATGGTCAAAAAAAAATTTTTGCCTTGAACCCCGCTGCTTAAATGACATTTAGTATGAGAAATCGTTTATCCTGTTTAGGGAAAACGTTATAAATGCATTTAAATTTATACTTTATTTTGTATTCCAGGGGGAAACTTTGTGTGCAAGGTATTCGACATTTTCCTCACATTCAGCGTTGGACTAATCTACCTTATGACTTTGGCATTTGAGGAAGTCGCTATTTTTAAACCTGTCACTAGCCGTCCTGCAAATTCAGAGAGGTATTAATAATATCCTAACAATTAAAAATTACTTCAGCTTTTTTAGCAACTGTTTGTTGCCATTTTTTGTTTTCGCTGTTCATATATGTCTTTCATTGAAATTAATGGGTTTTGAGCTAGGCTCGGCGCGCATGCGCAGCCTAGCTCCTTCTATTTGGTACGCCCGAAATTTGTTCGCAACTGTTTCCTGATTCAGTGTTTATCAATCTTTTGATGGGTTGATTCTAGGTATATCATTGGTAAACGAAAAAGAAGAGAAGCTGATAGAATTCACGATTATTTATCGGAAGTGAACGAACAATGGGAGAAGTTAGGAAACATATGTGATAGAGACGTGAACGACCTTGTGCCGCTTGAAGTTCTGACGAGCCATCCTGAGTTTGTGGAATATATAGTCACATCGAATGAGAAGTATGTTATGTTTTTGTAGAGTTACTTAAAAAATAGTTAGCATTCTTAGTAAATAAAGGTTTATTTAAACTTTAAGTAGTTGACCTCTACTAAGTCATCAAACCATGAGTATGGCATCATTGATATGATATTTACCCAAGTGAAAGTGCCAATTCGATTATTTTATAGATTTTGTGAATGCCTATGTACAGATTATAATGTCTGTACATTATAATGTCTGTTCATAATGTATTAACCATATTTATATCTTATAGCCTGTAATCAATTCAGGTCAGCACTTGACTGAAAATAATTCCCCAAATTCCACTCCCTTACAGGATGGGCGTCAAACAGGCTATAGCCTTATCGAAAATCAAGGCCTTTGCTCAAAACAGGTAAGGGATATGTCCTTATAAAAAAGGGGCCACTTGGTATATTTATGGATAATTATCTATCTGAAGTTAAATTAATGCTTCTTTGTAGAAAAACCTTTCCTCTGTCCTCCTTGTCATTTACCCTCTAATAAAGTCTTAATTTAGGGGGGATAAAATACAAATTACTGAAAGTTTGTATTTCAGGAGGATCAATGGTACGTATTTAGCGTCCTATTTTCTTATTTCTTTGTCTCTGTTTCTAGTGCACTTTATGAGGCCCGGCAAGCAGATATGCGAGAGCAGTGCTTAACTTTATGGAAGGTATGTACAATGTATTTTTTCTTTCTGGGCTATGCTCTATACTCTTATCAATTATGGTAATATAAGGATATGACTTTTCCTATTCATTCCCGATATCTCAGCGTATTGTTAATATGATTTATGTTCTACGTAAAATCCTGGTCTAAATGCATAAACGACGCCCATTTCTTGGCCTAGGCTCTGAGACCGGATAATGTAGTGTTTTTGCTTAAAAGTGTTCCTCTCACCATCTTAAATACGTCTTTTATCATATTTAATTCATTCGTCGGGTGTAAAACTGCATAATATCATCATGTCTGTAAAGAGTGTAGAATTCAACCCATTTCAATTACATTTGTAGTTTAATGAATCACAAATACATAGCTTTAGTTCAAATACTTAATAGTACTTGTGTTTAAAGCTATATAATTATACTAATTTGGGGAGTGATGTCAGTAAAATTTATAATTGCAGATTTATGAAATGTAATTGGTCAGTTTTTCAAAATTTTGAATAGGTCATCTATAGATATAGAATTACCTTTGTCACTATTTGCTTCCCTATCCACAGCAATGTTGATGGTGGCTCTATTTATGCATTATAGCAATACTTGTTTTATCAGTTTTAGAACCTTCTGATAACATGGTCACACTAACTTTAAATTATCTTGTTTTCAGATTCCTCTCCATGCCAGGACTGCCCCCAATAAATCTATCAAACCGATCGACAAGTTCCATGAACTTTTAACAGTAAGTATTCTGTTATCTTTCTTTCCCTTTGTTTGCTTTTTCTGTGGACAATTGAATTTTCATAAATGATAATAATCAGTAAATTTAAATAACAGTATGCTCATTCGGTTGAATGTTTTTCGTTGTACCCTGATATTCATTACATTATATGTCGGGTAGTGTGTGTATATATTAACTATGTTGTATTGCAAATTGTCATGTTGCACATGTTTACTTGAGAAAGCATAGGAGTCGACAGCTAAGGCATTCTATTGATCACAGCATTGAGTATGAAACTAAAATTATACACGTTCTCAGTACCCCCCCCCCCCCCCCCGACCTCATTAACATAAGTCTGTCTTAAATGTTTAGGCTGACGAGAAAGAGAGCTTTGGACACGAAACTACGAAGTTAAACTTGTCAAATCTAGACACGATAAAAAGCGTGTTCGATTACAGGTGCTACCTCGGAACACCAGAGAAGAGATTTTTCTTACTCGGCTTAGGGGTAGGTTCCTTGATATTTTGTTGTGCCAAGAAGCGTATGTGTTGTGTGGGAGAGGGTGGACGGGATTTCTACAGGAGAAAATATCCACAATAATTTCTTTGATAGATTCTATATAAATTACAAAATCCTGATGGTCTATATTTTCAATTTGAATGATCCCCTGCTGTTCATTTTTCTTTATAGAAATCATACGTTTTCCAATGGAATGGACAGCCGAATCAGCGATGGGCACAAGTTAACAATATTAAAATGGAACTTCCTGCTGATACTTTAATCGAAGCTGAGTTTGTTCAAGAACTCAAAGGAGAGGTAGGATTTCTGACTTACTATACATTTGTTTCGATTGTTATAGGGTCTAGGTGTGTTGATTTTCCGTCGTTATGTTATCAAACTGTTAATTATACTGTAAAATTGTTATAATAATGGGATCATCTATTATTCGGACTGAGAATCACATGAATTAGATATTAGCGCTAGACCTAATTTTATAAAATGTCAGAATCGACCTCCTCTTTAATTTAGTTTAAAAGAACACTTTCAATACAACCTAACAAAAAAAAATTAAATCATTCAAAATGTTAAGTTGAAGGTCGGTCTGGAAGACCTGCATAGCAGAAGACTTATTTCCTATCTCCTGCATATATTTTGATGGGAAACCATTACATACCATGTAAACAGAAGCTTGATTCTTACATTTGGATCTGTCATTTGAATCCAACACTTTCCTGGGTCGGGAATGTTCTAGTTACTAGTATGGGAAGCCATATTTGACCAAATTTACCTTCATGCTTCGCAGGGCAAAGGCCAGAAACGGATCGTTGCTGTTCACTGTATAGACGCATTCGTCCTGGGTGGTGTCGTTGTAAAAGATCTCCACTATAATGAAAGGTATGCAAAATGTGTAAACTAGTAAACATATAAAGCTAAAGGAAACAAGTAGTTGAATATTAGAATGTTGAAGGAGCATGAATATGGCTCGTGTGTGATATTCTAAGCGACTGTATCAAACGAGTTAACTGTTTTATTATACTAGCAATGTATTCGTCTGTGACGGTTAACAGTCAAAAAGGGGTCAGACCAGCATATGTTGTGGATAGTAATCTTTAAGTATGTGTATTCCAATTATAATATCGGATAGGATATGGATCGCGCCTCCTTTATCATCGACTTTTGCACTTTTCAGATTGGCGAAATTGAAGTTATTTGTCAAAGCAATCACTCGCTCAACTAGAACTGAGTTAGCTACCATCCGGATAAAAGAAATCTACCGAATGGAGGAAATACAGCACTGCTTTGATAAGTAAGGAATTAATTTCACTGTCGTGTTCCTAAAATAAATGAAGCTGCGTGTAGTACGGGTGTCTCACCTTGGAAGTCCATCATTTACATATCTGTATTGAATACAAGTTGAAGCGTTGGTCATTCAGCAACTTCGATCAAACCTATATCTATCTAAGCTAAATTGTTTGAAAAGATCCATCATAATGGAAAACTGACGTCGAAATCCCTTTAGTCAGCTTGTTCATATTTAAATCTCATTAATACATCGATGGGTAACTAAACTAAATTGAATGCGACTCTAGCGGTCTCCAGTTCTACCAAGCACTACATATGTTACTTTTCCAGCTATTATCAGCTCATACTTTTAGAATAAAGTCTTCCGCGATTTTGATTCTTGCGTTTGCACTCAGTGCTATAATTACTCATCCTGATCCAGATTAGAACTACGAACCGTGAAAGGGGGAGGACAACATAAACGCATCTGCTACTGCCCTGAGGGTGGTGGTGACTTCGTCCCTAGTGGGGTGTGCTTCGTCAAGTTTATCAGAGGTATGTCTGGCCAAAGGTGTTCCTGATATTACGATAAATAAAATCCTTCTTAAAGGACCAACCCTATTTATACAACTTAGCAATAGACGGTGATAAATTTATGATACCGAAAGACATCTCTTATACCTAGATGGTCGACAGGAATACTAGTATAAAAAAATCTGTCCCTGATGGTGCTTAAAGTGGGGTCTCCACTGACTGCGGTAAGCCTTGCGATGGTGTTGTGCTGTTTCTGTAGGTGGAGAGGAGTGACGAGATCCTGCCTACATGGTTCACTAGCCATGTATGTAGGCAGGTCCTCGCCACTCCTCACCATCACAAGGCTTACCGCAGAGCTTACCGCAGCCAGCGGAGACCACCCTTACTTCTGTCGTAGCAAGAGATGTAAATCATTATGAATTTAAAATGCACTGAGATCCCTCTTATCCTATAGTACTCTTCTTTTGTGGTGCAGATCCTTGGATGGTAGCGTTTAGTCAAAGTCAGCAACGGAAGTATTATTATAACACTGCTGACCGACAGTCGAGATTTGAAACGCCGCGTGAGGCCCTTGCATCTTTCACGTAAGTCAGTTTTGTTTTTCATTCTTGAGATGGTTTATTTTCATTTATTTTAAATACATTTCTGGAAAGCACCAGTGAAAATGTTTTGTTATGTATGCGAACATTTTATTTTGTACAATGTATTGGTGTTACCCAAGTTGATCTGTAATTCGTTCTAAATTTAAGGTATGTGATTTAAATTAAAGTCTGTATACATGTATTTATTGTGATTGATGTCATGTCAGCCATCTACTAATACCTGAGTAGGTGGTTTGGGGGAAGTAAGTTCTCTCCCCAACAATCAGGGAGCACGTCACCTGTTATATGAATTCAATGATTTTTACAACTTTACGATGGACTTTTACGACTCATTGACTTCTACAACTGACTTTTCTACTTTTACGATCAACTTTAAGACAGACTTTTACGACTTTACGACAGACTTTTACATGCATCATGAACATATAGGACTGCATTTGGTATAATGTAGTGACTGCAAACGTGTTGGAAATAGTGCTATAGTATATACAAGTATTTATTGTGATTTATCTTCTTTCACTCTTCCTATTTCAGGGCCTGTCGTGAGAAACAGTTATTCTGGGAATGGGAACACGGAGCAAACATTATTGATACTCCAAATGCAAGCGAAGACACTACAAAACTCTCCAAAAATGTTGTGTTAGAATTTATCCAAGCCAAACTTCCTGGGGCCCGGTGATCGACGTGCATGGTCATCACATTTATGTTTATCATATCTGTTTTATATTGTATATAATATAATACCCAATTGGCGATTTTGCTTCGCCTTTGAAAGATACATCATTTGTGTTATAAAGGATACATTTTCACCAAGATGATCTCGGCGGAAACTGCCATAATCTTCATGTTCGCCATTTGGTTGATTATCCTTTGTTGAATCATCGTCTATGTCAGCTGATCAAATTCATATATATATATAGTGACACAGAATATATTTCTTATTTTAATTGACATAGCACAGTGTTTCTTGAGGTGTGAAGCCTAGAAACAGCTCCCAGTTGACAAACATAGTGTGTACCTGAGCTTTGGTTTGTTTGTTTTTTTATTCACAGTACCATGTGATGTATAATAATTAAAGAATGACGTATGAAGAATGTTAATTCTGTCAAAGACAGTTATAGACATTAAATCCCGAATTATATGTGGTGTACTTAGAAAAATGAATGAATTTATAATGTAAGAAATAATATTTCTAATGTTAAGATTGGCAATTCGATTAATTTATAATACCAAAATATAATATTGAATGAATTGACAATATTCCATGCAACTCAGAAGTGAATATCATCTTTTCATTGATGTAACATTTAGGAAATAATAAAAAGATTTCTGCTTCTGCTTCATTTTTTTGTTCCTGACCAATCATTTTGTTAACACCTGATATGCCCACAAATGATAATAGCATGCCCGTAATACAGGGAGGCAATATAATTATTCAAAACTGAAATGGAGGGTCTTTTATAGGGGGAGGAGCTAATAACATAATTATTACTCATTATATCACATATTAATAGACTAGTGAGTTTTCATTGTAAATTGATGCTGTATTAGCTTCAACTTGATGCCTAATCATGTATCCAGAAGTTGTGCTTTGTATTTTTTTTGGTTATTCTGGAGATTGGGAGTAGGTATATCTGATGGGCACACCAGAAAGATCTGTTCGCAGAGGCTCCTGTCCATTTCATGTAACTGTACTGATCAACTTGTATAAAAATCTTTATATATATAACCACGGCAGCTGGCCGGGGTGAAGATAACAATGCACGCCTCCCAAGAGAAACCGCTTTTTTCCCCCAAATGTTAGGGCAAAACACTTTTTAACCTTTTTTTGTTCCAAAAACTTTTTTTCAAATAAGATGCATTAAAGAATGTTTTTTTTATATATTTTGAATAAGTGTTAGTACGCTTGTGTTTAACATTTAAGCTACACAGGCTAACTATTTTACTTCTGAGTGATTCCAACTGAGATACTTTCTGCCAGACAAAAATCTCACAAGAGTGATACGTTTCATTTGCCAATACAAACCTGTTGAAATTCAACATCAATTTGTTATTTAATATACAACAAAATCATTACTTCCTTTAATTAACATTAACAGTAACCATAGGATCGAAAATTTCAGTGTCTAAATATGATGCAATCTGTATGACAAAAACTACGATTTTGGATAATTTTATGTCCAACGTATGTTCAAGACGACTGGTTTGTTTGAATCATCTTTAAGATATGGGTTTGAAAAAGAGCAGAGGAAGGAGGTCTTAATTTGCATGACGTTAAATCAAAAGTTGCTGCGACAAAAATGATATGGATCAAAAGGCTTATACTGGAAAAAGGGTCTAAATGGTCAGCGTTCTTTGAAGACGCCGTCGGCCAAGATATCCAGGCGGCCTTGGAAGCCAGATCGGTAATTGGTACAACTGGTTCTGATTTTTATGATGAGTTGTTGAAACTGTGGTCAAGATTCTATGTCGCTAATGAACCTGAGTCAAAAAAAGAAATCCTGTGCGAGAAAATCTGGAATAACAGAGTTCTAAGGTTGGAAAACAAAAATACCAATTGGGAGGTCTGGAAGAAGAAAGGTCTATATTGTATTGAAGACCTAATCCACAACGACAAAATTAAGAGTATAAATGAGCTCAAATCTGATCATAATTTGAAAATGACCTTTGTAGAAAGATTCCCCATGAGGGGCTCAATTCCCAGGAAATGGTGGGTCACAATAAAAAACGATACTGTAGTGAATTTCAGGCAAGAACTGATTTGTAGATTCAGAGGTAAAGCGGTGAATATTCTTTCCGCAACTGCAGGTGAATTGTATGACGCGATTAGAGGAATGTATCTGTTTTGTGAAGATAGAAATGGAAAATGGGTTACAAAGTTTCAAAGGAAAGGTATCGACATTACCCAGGTAGAAGCTAAAGATTGGTACAGAAAACCGTACACATGCACCATAAATGCAAGGCTGCAATCTTTCCAATTCCTGGTGGTGAACAGGCTAATAGTGTGCAATAAGTATCTAGCCGATACCGGAATTAAATTGCTCCCTGATTGTAGCTACTGCGATGATTACGGCAACATGTTTCACTTTTTCATTGATTGCAAAGCTGTTAATAATTTTTGGCATACCCTGGTGAAATGGGCTAGGAAGAACAACGCCGTTTATAGGGACTTAGTTAACGATCTGAACGCCGCGCACATTCTGCTGGGCGTCCCATGCCAGGAACCCAAGAGCCAAAGGTTGAACTTCATCATGATTAAAGCCGAATTCTATATCTATGAAAAGAGATTATTTCACAACAATGAAATCTGCTTCTTTGAATTCTTAAGAGAAGTAAAATCCGCCTTAAGAGCTCTCAAAGACAGCGCCTCATACAACCAAACGCATATATATATAAACGAGTTCAGGTTGTGGAAGGATTTTTATTCAAACTTGTAGTACAACATGTCTGCTGCGATATTTGTTTCTAGCAGGGTGCGTCGGTTGATTTACTATTTGATTGTACTTTGATTGTTTTTCTTTTCATGTTTTTTCTTTTGATTATGTTTTGATTGTATTTTCTAATTTTTCCTTATGAAAGGGCCAAACCTAGCTTGGTTACAACTTTTTATACAGAGCGTTGTAATCCCTTTTGTAAACCGCTCCTGTCCTGTAAGCCTGTTTAGCGTCTTGAATAAAGACCCGGTGTTGGGTAAAAAAAAAAGACATGGGTTTGAATAGGTTGTTCAGGTCTGAGGTGGTACTCATCACTTGCCAAAAATTAAAAGAAAATTTTAACTTTATATTGTGTGGCTCAATAAATCCTGACAACTCTGAATTATGAGGTAAACTTACCTCCAGAATGCACCATTTGACCCCTAATTTTAAAACATTTTCCAGGGGGGGATTAATTTTCCAGGGGGAGCCCCCTAAAAGTGCTTCACGCCTTTTGCACATAGCTCCCCACACAATACTATGATAAATGTTGGGGGCTCTGCTAATTCTAAGATGAGGAACATTGATAACGAGCAAGGAATGGCCATGAACCCCAGCGAAGCCAAGGTTTATTTTTACCCTATACATATTACATTATATATAAGCAAAAGCACACGTCGATGAATACATACAGACATGGGCTACAGACAAAATAGATAAAGTGAAATATAATCATACAGAATTGTAAGAAAACAGTACAATTTAAAAATTCTCGTAGACAAGCACCTCTGTACGTGTCGGAGGCTGGAGGAGAAGTCGGAAAGTTCTCCAGGTGAAACGATGAGTGGGGGGAAGGGCGTGCGTTGATTGGCTTAGAGAACGCAGGTACGCATCTGCTGCGTCATAATAGTGATTGTTGCGTCACCCCAAATATAATCACCGAGGTGTCGATTCTGCTTATATAAATATACTGTGTCACTGAAAGAAATCTTGACATTTCTGCATTACATTTGGGTAATATTGCATGACTACATATATGTAGCTTTAACATCGTTAGGTTCTACTTGAAAAAAACTCTTTTTCCTTTCGAAACCCATGGACATTTTTTTTTAAAGGAATGTCACTGGGAGGCCTGAACAATGGAACAAGGTAGTGGGTAATTGAGTAATTGAGATGTGTATGCCAAGCCATCTGTGTAAGAATTAGATAAACACTGTTTATCAGGGAAAAACATTGTTACTCACTGACAAACATAGTTATGGGAGAAATCTGTGTTAATCAATTGATATCAAAGGTTTCTTATATTACATTTGAAAAACTGGCAAAAAAACATTAAGTGCTATAGCCCTTTATGAGTAGATCATTTTCTCTATACTACTCACATCCATTTCTACTTGCCAGTAACCACTAGCAAAGTCAAGTGTGCAGAATATGCTAGCGCCACTGCTAGCGTCGATGCAAAGCATCCTGCCCCCATCTCTGTTCTTGACCAATACTATGCGACTAGCCCAGGGACCATTTCCTGGCTTGATAATTTCTCCTTCTTCCATCTTTCTTTGCTCCTCTTCCACAATTTGCCTTCATTGGATAGTAACGCACCAGGGTCTACTCTCGATAGGGTGTCCGGTGTTTTGCCCGCCAACATTCTCCCCGCCGCAATCTCCCCGCCACAATCTCCCCGCTATACATTTTCCCCGCCATACATTCTCCCCGCCAAACGACCTCCCTGCCGACATTTTCCCCGCCTATTTCTTTTTTCTACAGGAGTAGGGATCTTATCGAATGGGTCAAATACATAATGTACAGTAATATACATATTAAATTAATGCACTATCACTTACTTACCACCGATATCCAAGCCTTAGAAGTAGAGTATTTAAATTATGAAAGGACATTTGGGACTGTAATGTCAGATCTGGAGAGAAGTATATCGAACCAGACACAGCAAAATGTTATAGATTAAGGATGTATGCAGTTTAATAGGAATTGGTTGAGTACTTTGTCGGGACAAACTAGAGAACTTTGAACTGTCCTGTTTCTAGCACGTCCAATTGACGACCTAGTATATACAATGCTAATATGCAAGGTCGTCTGAGATTGCTGATGTGCATAGTAACATTCTACAGCTAATTGTATCGTCTACAGTTAATTGTATCGATATAGTAGACCCTTTAAGGTAAGAGAAAAAGGAATATCAGTAAAAATAAACACCATAGCAAGTGTGGTCATACATATACTCCCTTTTCTATATACTTCTGTAGTGAACCTGCTGAAAAATGCCATTGCCTTGACGGGGAACCTCAGACCTTAGATTGACGCTCCAATGCTCTACCACTGAGCTATTGCGGCAAGCACAACCTCAGCAATGCTGCAATTCCAGCGCACGGCGTTTGCTGACCTGACCGACGGCCGATCTCAGATTGTTATGACGCAATCCTAAAATGACATATACTACTCACAGATATCCAATGTTAAATTTGCTATGTAAGCCTATCATAGGCTTAGTTTTGATCTTGGTAGGCATAGGTAGTGATTGCTGCTGCGTTTTGCAGCTGTGGTGTTGTTTTTGTGTTCAATTGTGTGATAGGACCCCTACTTCGTTGCCAAACGTCTCCTTCTCCTCCTCCTAGAATCCTTCTATAGACTATGTAGGTAAAGCCCAGGTTGCCAAATGGTGCCTCCTCCTCCTCTTCCTCTTTGCGTGATAGGACACCTACTGCGTTGTCATTGTTGTTTATTGCATTATTGTGTGATAGGACCCCTACTTCATTGCCAAATGGTTTTCTCCTCATCCTCATCCTCATCCTCCCCCTCCTCCTCCTATAGTCTATATAAGTAAAAGCCTTAGGTTGCCTAGCGTGGTTTCCTCCCCCTCTTCCTCCTCCTCTTCATTGCCCGATTGGATGCCTACTGCATTGCTATAGTCAAATGGCTTTCCCGGCCCCGGAAAATAGTTATATTTGCTCTCTCTCTCTCTCTGTCTCTCTATCTCTTTTGGTCAGTACTTGTACTTGTACTTATACTTATATCTAAAAAATATACTTGTACTTATACTTATATTTATATAATTATTTAAAAAAAACTATATAATTTGAGTAATTGAAAGCCCGCTTTAACCATGTTAGTACTTGTGACTCTTGTTTGTATGATTGGTTAGGACCTTCACAACAAAATATCTTGAGAAGGGGGGCCAAATTGAGGGAATGGGGAGGTTTGAGGGCCTGGGGATTTTCCTAGAAAGTTACCAACTACCGGAACAAGTTTATAGTATAGTAGGCCTATCTCTCTTCACAAAGCTAACGGTAAGAACTTTTTAACGTTTTTTTTGTGCATCTGATCTAAACCATCCCTAAGCCAGGGAAAGAGCTTTAGAATGAAGTAATTAAAGGCGAAGAGGAAAAAGGTGTGACGTGCTTCTGTATGATGAGTTTAACTATTTATTGGAATTAATATAATTGAAGATAAACAATTCAGAATCCAGGAGCCTCAACAGGCCACACTCGCAGTGTACTAGGCAGTGTTTGCCAACTACCAGGCTACCCTATAACTATGTCTTCTCCCTCATTGGAAGTAAGAGTTATTATATACAAAATGTTGTTATATTTTTATGCTGCTAATTGATCAAAATAAATGCTCCTAAAGGAGCAATTACTTAAGTTATTGTCAACCATGACACAATTGGAGAATATGATTACATCACAAACACAAGGATTAAGGTGCGTTTCCACCGGATCTCTTGTATATGTGCTCATGACTCGCTCTTGCTGTGCTTGTTTATAGTGCGTTTGTTATTCGCTCTTCATCCGTTAATATATTTTAGCACAATACAAGCGCAGAGCGATTCTACTGGTGCGCTTGTTTCCTATATGAAATCAATAGCAATGCGATCATTCAAAAAAACATAAAAAGAATAATACTTAAGACAAAGCTATGTGTTGCATGTCATATGAAAGTACATTTTATGAGCTAAGCTCTTTGCTTGGTTACAATAATGATTCTATATGATATAATATACCGGAGGCATAATTAGCGATCTTATGCAAATATTAAAATCGCCATATGTTTGGGAATTATTAACATATTCATACCAAAGCTCAAAAGGTAGGATATATTGTCTAGTTTTATTGGTTTAATATGACAAAAAGTTGTATGAATGATATTTATGGAATTATAGAAAAAGATGTAAAAGTCTGGTCCACTAGTGGCGATTTTAGGAACTTGGCAAACATTGGTGAGCTTTCGACCATTAACAGGGTATGCATAAGGAAGAGGATCCCGCAAAAATAAATTCTTTTGCAATTTGTTCTGGGTTAGGCCAATGTTTCTGACACATAGCCCGGACTGGGAGAATAAAAGTACAAAACGTTGGGCATAGATATATACTAAGTAAGATAAGTAATATTGAATTCATCGTTTGAACCATAGAACTGATGGTTGCTGGCCAACAGATAATCTATGTCACACCATTGCTAGGGAAATGACATGTCAAATATCAGTTTCTAGTCATAAACCTGGTTGTCAACACCGTGTTAAGAAAACATAACTAAGTTACATCACTAGTTGATGGTCTCGTAATACACAGCTTTGGATTTGGCAATGCTGTTGCTAGGGAAATTACGTGTGAAATCCTCCATGTGGATTACCTGCGTGGTATGCACCATTACATTTTCAGTAGGAGTTTTTAAAGGTACAACATAGGGCAAACTGTGACCACTGTTGTTGCTAAGCAACAACATAGAATCACAATCACAAATAAAATAAAAACACCATTAGAATGCCTGGATATTTTGAAGTTAACATTAGATTTAGTGTGACCCTACTTTATAGCCATGCCAACTTGAGCGGAATATGAATATGAAAGAATATTACTTTTGGATGTTTATTTCATCAATTTCTGGTTGCTAGGCATATTCATGTTTTAGACTGTGTAGTATTTTAATCAATTATTTACACGTATTTAAAAATGATGAAAATTTCCAAATTATTCCATCTGGCCTGAAATGCTGGCCATAAATGCCAAATTCCATATTAGAATGTTTCCATAGCAACCATGACCAAGGAATCACAAATCCAGATTGGTTCTATAGCCAGAAATGATCATCACGTCAAAAAGTACCTTTATGCCAAATTTCATGCTTTTAGGGAAAAAAGCACAATTGTTTGGCTGATATACTCTATAAATCTGCCGTAGATTTTGAATATGGCCCCATTCACCATATCTTCTAGACGGCAGTTATCGCTCCCAACTTAGCCAGCCTCTCTCCCTCAATAAATATAGCTACCCAACCCCCAACCCCCTACAAACACCGCAGCAATCATCAACAGCAACTCAAGACCAACAACACGATCACACAACTCTCCTGGACGAACACCTCATCTTTCTGAATAAATTTCAAACAAGACTAGATCCTCCACCTTCTCCCAGCAAACTTCATGCAGTCCTCATTACTCATTGCATCACAACGAAAAATGATCTCTATATTTCTCCCTGGGGAAGAGCCTACTTTCGACATACTACTACTACATTGCCAACTACACATGTGACATGTGCACTCTTAAATAGTAGAAATGTAATATGGTGTCACGCTCAGTAATAGTATTGCAGTTGTCTCTTTCTGACATAGGATACGCCTATCTCACTGCTGTAATCAACCCCAGTCCTTTGTAAGGTGGTGGGTATATCAGGGGCGTCCTACTGCTGTGTCAAGGTCACTCGCCAGATGACTGCATATAGCCCTCATAGATACCATTCATTCCTAACAAAAGTCTCGAAATTGGACACGGAAAACACATTTTCTGGTAGGAGTAAATAAATAATTACCTGTTGCTATGGAAACCCATATATTTTGAATACAAAGGATGATCTCACTTGTGTCTTTGGGTGAAAACATTCATATTACCCTTGGGTACCTCCAGGCCAAAGGGGACATTAGTGGCATGATCTGAAGTCAACAGTCTTTGCACTTCATCCACCCACTATTAAAGCCTGTTCTCTACTATACAATTTCTTCTTTGCATTATACATTGAAATTATAAATGGATAGTAGAGGAAGCACACAACACACATTAACCACAAACAAGGGGATTGCCAACATGGAGTGGCAGTCATCTTGACCGCCTTTATTAAAGGAAACAAATTAATATTTATGTAGTGGATATATCCCAACACATATATCATATTAATATACAACAGCAATAGAACATTGATTTGATAAATTGCGTTAGTCAACTAAACATTGCAAATATATAGACTATACCAGTTAATCTGGCAATAAAAATATGTTCGTATCCCCCCCCCCCCTCCCACCTTCCTCACCACCCACTCACTCACCCACCAATCCGTAACCTGGATTGGTGAGCGGTGGCTCACTTTCTCAGGTGGTGTAAAGTTGTATGTGATCTTGAGGTGCAGTTCTGCATGCTTCCAGGTGTTCGATTAACAGAGAGCCTGCGCGAGAGGGATGCGCAATTTTTGTCTTGAATGGGATTAATGTATGAGTCGATATGATGTGTCCTTAATTTATCTTAACGTCATCAACAATGCTGGCCATATTTTAATTCTTGGAGTAGGACTCCAAGCTCACGCCTTTAGTTTAGGACAATAACAAGCCTGACTACATCATGCATGTAAAAAGAGGAGGCTGAACACGTTGCTTCGCCGTGTGCGGAACCTGACACTAGGATTGACAGATTGCTACGTAATCCCGCCTGCGCCTAAATCCCTTGATCCCCTTTACGACCCTATCGCACTGCCACCTATTGCTTTAGTCCTACATTGGAGGCAGGGGAGGGGGAGAGAGTGAGATGCCTTGGCAGGAACGCAGCAAGTGGACTATGCCGGGAGCAGTTGGAGGAGGCTAGCCGGGATATGCTTGAGCCATCTGGACTTTCCCCGGGCTCAACAGACAGCATCAATCCACAGCAGAAATAGCCATGAGGTTCTGAAAAGAGCAAGATTGAGAGAGGAGAACAATGGGTGAGTACATTCTTAAGAGAGGTTGGAGCACATTATAGATATGCGCATAGTGTTATGGGGTGAATGTGTGCTTGCTGATGACCTTAGCTGCGGTGCCTTTGGTAGCGCTGCTGCCAGTCTGGGTTCGTATGTGCTACTCTAGTGATGCCGTAGGCAGAGGGGGATCTGGATGGGGATATGCGGCTGTTCCTCTCTGGCAGACCATGGTGCCGCACTGCCTCTTATAATAAAAAAAACTGTAACAGAATCACTGAAGCTCAAAGTACTTGTGATGGGTATATTTCCATAATTATGCCTCAATATAATTTGAAAGATAAGGGGGCACACTACGCCAGTAGTTCGGCGCAAGAAAAAGCTATTGATTTTTGGCAAACGTGTGCAATATGTGCATGAATGTACGCCATATCCTATTCTGGATTGTCTGCATTAGATGTACTAGTGGTGTGCGAGGCGATAATAGATAGAGTGGTCATCTATATATGAGATCTTTTACATTCAGTACGAGGCAAGAAATAGAAACAATGTCCCAAAATATAGCAATCCCCGTGTGTATGTGTGCCATGCGGTACACGATGATCACATCACACGTTTTCCATTCTGCATTACCAAACAAAGTTTTCGAAGTATCCGTATGGATCCATCCAGTGTGAGGAACTAGGATGAGAAATAATAGTGATGCAATTTGTACAATTATGACAGGAGGAATACACAGTCTATACGGCCAATTGTGTGGAAATTCCCCTCGGAATCGATGAAAATGATGAATCACCAACGGCAAATTTCTTTCTTGGCATGTATGCATATATACATGACGTATGGAGCAGATCTAGACATAAAGCTTAAATTGCTAGAAATCACGCTATCGTTATCATGAGATGTGTAGACGCGATGGACGGGCATGCAGATGATAAGCCACTAACTTTAACTGATAATATTCAATACAACGGACATTTCCTGCCGATCAATATATATACGCCAGCGCGCCCTTTGTGCACGCATTAAATATAGACACGCTACTACCGACATAAACGCTTCTAAATGGGCACATGTAAAGGAACTGCTGATGCAGTCAACTTAAGTTCCCGAACATGTACAGCACCACCAGCCCACACCATCTGATATATTCATGATCACAACAGGATCTTCTCCTACCTTGGACACCAAAACATACCCTCCAAGACACGAACATGGTCTTCAATGTGCTTGCTTGGCTTTCCATTTTCGCTCCACCTATCTTCTCGTATTAAATGTGCATAAGCTGTGCGTGCCTCTTAGTTTGAGTATATCACTCACACTCTCCCAACCTTGGCGTTTTTATGAGACTGTAGTATATATATATATATAATATATAATATATATATATGTTCCTGGATTCTCACTTTGATCAACCTGGTGGCAGCATTTCTTCCTATAGCATATGCTTGTTTCTCTTGACTACTATATATATCATCTTTATCTCAGTTGAATTTAATTACATGTAGATGTATCACTATATAATGTAGTTTATGAACCAACAACTTAAATTGTTTGGTTGTAGGGAGGATGTCAATGTAATTCTGGTCATTTGGGCTTGATTATGCACACTTGTTTGTGCACTGAAATTTATTAATTTATAAAATGGCCCGCAATTACTGGTATTGAAAACGCTTCATGCAGATTGAAATTCACCCTTATCATTCAATAATTATATCATATATTACCACTGCACTGAGACGAAAATAAAATGAACGTAATTTAGGCTGATAGGACTCCTTTAATTATGAAATCAATTAGAATTGTGTTTTTTTCCAGAGTTTCCAGTGGGTGTTTTAACTTGCTACATCTTCGTTGTTGCCATCGTCTTGTGTGAAGGTAATAAGACATTTATTTGTTTATATTTTGTTTTATTCATTTGAAAGGCCAATATAGAAAATGATTGGCACTCTAATTCAGATCTTAATGTTTACTGAGTGTGTCATCCTCTTAGAACTCGAAGAAGTAACGCGTACAATAACGCATGTCATCATTTGAAATTGCCAAGAAATCAATATTCCTTAAAGCTTTCGATGTCTTTATAAATTCAATATTGATGGTTTGTGATGCTCTTTCTAAATATTACTTTGACTTTCCACTTTTGTATAATGTATACCCTATTTTACTCTATTCTTGGAAGCACGGACTTTAATTGCTGTCATTTTTCATCTCTTTTTAATTGAACTTATGATAAAGTGACCCACTGCAGGTCTTTAGAGCGGGAAAATGACACTTCTCATAATTATATGGTGTACAATTGGAATACGTCCTGTTTATTGCAAGAAAGATATTTGCGGAAATATTATTGTATTACACAATATTGTGACATGCATATTTGCCGGAATGTTTCTCCGAGCTGGGCGAATCATAAATAGGCTGCGAGATATATGATAAAGCTAGATCGGTAATTATTTTTGTGGCATAAACTTAGCTTTTATTTTCGGATCTGCCGCTGCACTGTTATCAAGTTAAAACAACCTCGATCATCTCTAACACCGACATCGCATGTCTGCCGAGCGAAATAACCTCCTGAGCTCCTCTTTGTATGTCCTTACCTAATGAGAATTCAGGTCCGACAAGCCCAGCATAAAACTTAATCACCGACAATTCACGAGAAACTGTAATTAACAAACTCGCAATTTCTCTATTGAATTTAGTTGAAAATGGTTTTAAGAATGACTGAAAAGTACTTCTAAATACCAATAAAGTCCTAACTGACGTCCAGTATGGCATTTTGTAATTAGGTATATATTGTAATATAGCTCAAATTTGATTTGATGCCACTAACTTTAAGTTAGAAAAGTGGGCACATAGCGGGAATATGGACCGTCTGACTACCAATACGTCATGTTGTTTTGTTCGCCAACTCTTGATAATTGTACAAATAACGTTTGAAGTAGGCTACACTCAAATAATTGATAAGGAAATAGATCGCGAGCCACTTAAATCTCGAAACCGTTACGAGATATATATCCACGACGCCGTATAGTCGGGGGATATATTAAATCAATTGTAACGGTTGAGGGATGAAAGAAAATCTTTCGTTTTGTCAACAAATTATTACATCAGTTCATTGGGTAAACGTCCATGACTGTTCATGCTTCCTAGTTAATAATAGCTAAAGTACTGAAGAGAGCCTATATATATACTTTTCCTGTCCATTTACATTGTGTCGGGAAAAATCCCCGCGATGGCCCAGTATAGGCATCGGGTTACAATATTATGTTCAGCAAGCATGTCACAATAGAATATAATACAACTTTTGCTTCATTAATCCTCTCGGAATGACTTGTCCTGTACACAAACGCCTAAGTGAAAGTAATGCCAATTCAACTACATTAATTATTAGCATTACCTCATTGCATTTATCATTTTCCTTCTAACCAAACTAATAGTTCTATCCGGAATGCCTCTCGTTCTCCTTCCTCTCACCCTTGCTTTATTGCATGCTATTATATGAGATGCAATGCTCGCAAATAATCCATCATTTAAGATGGAGAATAATACATGGGCTTCGTGACGCCGTTTCTTTGCAAATTGAGGAGGTATTATTACCCCGGATTGATTTTGAAGCAATCATTTACTGGAATCCTGCATAGAACTCTCCCTCCGAAATGTTTGTTTTGCGCCTCATTTTCAGAATGAATAACAAACAAGGACAACATTTACCTAGTCTCATATTTGTATTTTCATTTTACTCTTTGAAAGGGGGTACGTAGGAGGCAGAATCGTTCTTGGGTTAAATGGGAGAAGTAAGACAGATTTTTATGAATACCTCAAATGAAGGAGATACATGACTGCAATATGGATTATCAATGGATAACTTTTGATATCAAAGAGAACAGTTCATATATGTCTCAAAGTTATTTGTTCGTGACAAGGTGGAATAAGGACGTCCGTCAAATGCGAGATTATCCATAAGTCCTGGTAGGCATGCATTAGTTCTAAAGCGTTAATTTGTGTTACCTTCGGTTGTTGAAGGGTTTGCTCTCGGGTGCCCTGTAAAGTAAATTAGTTGGTATGGCGAATATTGATCGGGACTGATTCCATACCTAGTTTGCCCCTTCCCCCAAAACAACATATTCCACCATCTATACATACATAAACAGCAGAGTGCCGGGACGGAGCTCTTTAAGGAGCGGATAGTGCCAGCGCATTGCACGTACCTTTGCCATGCCTTACGCCAATATACTACCCGCTGAAGCTAGACCATTATCTCCCACCGATACCGCATACACAAATCATACCCCAACAGGCCCAATCATGGGCGATCGATAAATCGCCGTTGTTCATACGGCGTTTTGCATGGACCATAACACGCCGAGGCCGACTACCCACGATTGTGTCTGTCACAATGTGGACCTCTACATCAATTTATATGCGCCACACATTCACATATATGATGCTCTGTGACAAATGAGTATTAAATGTTCAGTGGATGTAATGAATATGGACATGATACATACAATTTGAAATATGCATGCCCTGTCCGTCAAGTTCGAACGCCCTATTGAAATTTAATTTTTGTTCCATATGATCCAGGCGTATAATAGATATAGCTTGAACTTCACCAAAAATGCAATCAGAATCAACCTATATGAAATATCAAGGTTGTCGTTCAAGAATGAAAAGGTTGAAATGTGATGTGATAAGCGGGCTGCTGCATCATAAATCATAACACTCTGCAACCCTTCGTAAAGAGGATTTATGAAATTAAAGTGTCATAAGCTGATGTAATTAATCACAGCCACCACTGTTATTATAGGTGTTACCAGCAGGATTATAAATAAGACGATCAGGTAGATTACTGTGCCTTAATTATCGTAATTGTTTATAACTGCAAGACTACTTAAAGGTTCATGACAATACTATTGCCCATAAGATAAAGAATATGGGCGTAGATATATATCATATATATACTGTTGCAGTTAAGATGTTCTATCATATATATTCTGCCACAGTGGAGATCCTCTACTTAGTGAACATATAACATATATTCATGCTATGTAGAACATCACAATTGTGGCAGCTTACGATATGCCATGATCATAGATGGTTAGTCTAGGGAAACTTGTGGACACGAAGACCTGTACTTGGTTATTATACAATAGACCTAATGAGGTTGCTAGAAGTGACACAAATTATTATCCAATAGTTATATAATATTGTTATGGATGTGGCATTGTTCATAGGTGTACGCAATATTTTATTTACGTTCGGTGCTATAGCGTCAAGTTACAAAATTATGTTTGTAGTATTGGTTTATAGAAGTTTTGATCAACTTTCATTCATCATATAGGGAGGGAGGACCTCGATCGCCACCCCTCTCCACCTACAGAACCACCAGCACAACAACAACAACATTTAGAATATATGTACCCACCCCTCCCCCGAGATTGAAAGATCTCCATAAAAATGCTTTAGTTGCGATCCTGATATATACGTATACTTTTGTGACTCCGGGACTGGTGACTCTCTTAATTGTTATCTGGTGGGTGATGTTTTCCCGATTAGTTTCCATGCCTGAAAGCTGTACTCCTTGCTCATAATTGCAATTATCCATGCGCCATTTTTCATACCCACAGAAAGAATTCAGATCAGACTTTTGGGAAGACAGCAGGATAGATTAGATGCATTGGCAATGATAACTTGTGATATGGTTATGGTCTTGCCCTTTTTATTTGCGATTCGCCAGAATGTTAATTCGTTAAGCCTAATGAGTACTTAATTGATTCGCTATCATGTTATGTTCGAAATATCAAGGTCAGATTTTGTCCTCTTATACCATCAGTACTGGTTATTGTTGTTTATTTTCAAGAAGTACTTTCGTCTTTTTTGAGGTTGTGAGATGTTCCATTTCGTCGTCTACGTGTATTTTATTTTGTTGCACCGAGGCTCGCAGTAAATGGTCCCATATTGTTCTACGTCTGTTGTCCCTCTATAACAAATAGGAGTCTAACCTACAACGTGGCCTATACTCATTGGCCATCGGTAGATACTATTACTGGATAAACCATCACAGGTAGATGTAATTGCGACCTGCATGCTCGCTTATGGGATCTTTTCAATTTTCAGCTGGATCCTGCCAGAAAGGATCCGAGAAGAAATGTCCGGACGGTACTTGTGTAACCAAAGGGAAAACGTGTTGTGAGTTGACTCACGATTTACCATAATTACTTAAGCCCAATATCCACTTGCGACCTAGTGAGGAAAGGATGGCAATAACAGATCGACGTTTTCAATTTTTGGCGACTAAACTCACATTAAAATTTCCATCAGAACCTAAGGAGAGAATTCCAGTGTAATAGTCTTGCCTATATATCGCAGCAATCAAACATATTAAGGAAAGCAGTCGTTGAATAGTGACACTCATGTAATTTCAATAATGCTTCTGAATTATATCGATTATAAAGGAACCCTTCGGTGTCAATTCATGAATGAAATAGGCATATTACCCGATGCATCTATGAATATTTTAAGAATATAAGAATTGACAGCAATTCAATAAGATCACCAATTCTAGTTGCTTTCCAATTGCCAAAATTGTATCGTTATTGAGAGAAACCATGTTATCCTTGTTCATATTTACGACGAAACCTTGCCCTTTTAACTTAAATGGTCCGCTATAGTAGCGATGGGGGATCTCTTGGCGGTCATCGCAATCGCCATAAGTGCAGTGGAGTGGATATTGGGGTCAAGTATAGAGCACTCTCAGTGGACTCACCTAATTGATGTCACATCATCACTCAGTGAGGACAAGCCAATACTACTGGTAGTGATGTCGCGAAAAGTGTTTTACTGGGTTCCTATTTATAGATATGTACATTACTTTCAAAGATTGTACGGAATTGTGTGTTGTGTTACTGTCTAGATAATAGCGATATTCGTGTTGAATAGTGTAATCTTTTAAATATGTATACATGCATTCTGAGTATCAACAATTGCATTGACTGATTGATGGTAGCTATGTTATTAGTAGTTCGGAAAAAGGTAATTGCACAGACCTTTACATCCTGTGCTTCCAGATTATTGACCAACTAATGGAAGCAATCGTGCAAATACTGAGATATCCCATGCTCACATCCACCATCGCTAATGATCTGCAAATGGCATTTCACTCTCATGAATAATAAATAGTTCTTATGTAAACACATGTGCCATTTTACACATAGTTCATATCCACCACTATAAATTCAATAAACGAGTTGTCCAAATAATATTCTATTTTCGAAGTTTATTGTAAAGAAAAAATGATAAGATTCCTCACAAATTAAAATTATTTTCGTTGTATTCACTCTGCTCATGGGTCACATGCAAATCCTTTTCATAAAATGAAATAATCACTAAGTTTACGTTGCAGGAGTGTGAAGGCTTCGATTAGATTAGATTAGATGGAACACATCAAAACTGGGGATGGACAAGCAGAGCGGGGATATCTGATGGGGCAATATATTGACTCAGGTCTATTACTAGATGTTATAACTTAAAGTGGATGTTAAAAGGGTGAATTCATCCCCAATATATAATATAGCCTGATAAAATAAACGGTGTATGCACAAACACTTGTCAAACACTTTGTTAATTGTTGTTTCATATAAGGATGTTGTTGTTTCCAACCACAGCTCATATCACCATGTGTGATCCCTATGTCGGTGGTGGGGTCGAATAACTATGCGAATATTTGACCCCTTATTGATATTTTCCTGAAGTACATTGACATGAAATTCTATTGCTGCTAGTATTGATTAGCAAATTTAAATTGACAACTCAATATACGCATCAAGCATTAAGTGATTAAGTATAATGTGATAGGTATCTGTCAATACAGGATATATTTTTCTAGTCTATTCTTTACTAAATCGTAGTTTCCCTCTATAGTTAACTGACTACAACTTCCCTTCAGCACTTCGCTCCTATTACAAATTTCCTGCTCGCTGCATATCATCCAATGAGACATTTTTGTAAATTACTGCTGTCCAGGGTCTTCTGATAATACTGGTGAATCCTTAATATGATTGTATTAAAATATCTTTGCACTGTTTCAATGGGTGTATAACCATGTTCCAGCCCAAGAAAGCCAACTCTCTGCCAATTCTGCTGTGAAGAATGTGGAAGAAAATGATAATGGAAATAACAGTGATGGAGACGGAAAAGAGTCTCCTTCGACGCCCATACCTGACATGGAAGTCAACACTCTAGGAGAGACAAAATGCCCAAGCACGCACCTCAGGTAAATAACACTTTATATCTCAAGGAAGTGTGGGAGATGTCGTGGAGACGGTGTAGTGCATTATATATGCACTTACAAAGCCATACCCAGTCCCACACTCTCCTACTACTTACATTCATTGCCATACAGAAACTCAGTCTCCTCTCATACTACTTTCATGCATAACCTTACCCGACCCCACTCTCTCCTACTACTTACATACATAGCCATACCCCAACCCCACTCCCTTCTACTACTTACACACAACCCACTCTCTCATACTACTTACATAACCATACACACAACCCACTCTCTCATACTACTTACATAACCATACACAAACCTACTCTCTCATACTACTTACATAGCCATACACAAACCTACTCTCTCATACTACTTACACACATAGCCATACACAAACCCACTCTCTCCTATACTACTTACATACATAGCCTTACACAAACCCACTCTCTCCTATACTACTTACATAATACATAGCCTTACACAAACCCACTGTCTTCTACTACTTACACACATAGCCATACCCAAACATATTATGCTCAAAGATGTTTTCTAAAACAATATGTGTGATTGCTTGATCTCACTAAAACAGTCATGCACCATTAACTATTTTGCAATTTCGATGCAATTATCATATTCAAACTTTCCAGTTTTTACCACAAACACTTTTTATATGTTTAGGTTATTTAAACAATTGCATAAGCATAAACGCCCTTGAATGTAATAGAGGGCCTCCACTATGGCAAGTAGCGTTACCAATAGAGCGGCCAATGATTGGCCGATCTATTGGTAACGCTATTAATCGCCGATAGTGGAGGCCACCTATAAGGATTCCATCGCAAAAATTATAAATGGTGATTTTCCTTTTTTCTTTGGTATGACCATTTTAAAAATGTATTTATGAAGTTATTCTGTTGTCACTAGGAAGTAGTTTTCCTCTTTTCAGGTTAACAGTAGTTAATAGTTTTAGACACAAATATAGTAACATGGAGTTATAGGTGATTAATGAAAAAGGAGTGTATTGTATCTCGGTGAAGAGATGAATGCATGATTGATGTATGATGGAGTGTTTTGAACTAACAGTCAGGGTCGGGAATTATCAGACGTTGGCTACCAGTTCATTTGCATGCACAAAAGTGCAGCTGCTCCTAATATATTGACGTGCAAGAATCAAACGTAAACATGTAGTGTTGTGGGAACTGCTTCTCTCCATACTATGCCTTGGCTGATCACCGAGCCAACAAGCCTCTGAGAGCCCCGCGTCATACTCACACCGTGTACGGTATAATATGACCTATTTAAAAAGTATGATGTCCGCCGGGGTTGGTGCAGCAAAGGCAAAGTCCTATCTAATCCCGGCTATACGACTGAACGCGCCTTAGTATTACTTTATGACCTGCATAGTTTACTTCTGATATAGTATTCCCTTTATTTTCGACATGCTTCACGGTGTTCCTGAATTTTAAAAATGAGATTGTTTCATAATTTATCTCAGTATCTGACAGTGCCGGATATATGAAGTCCCAGAAAAATAAATAATCGATGATTTAGATTCTGATCTCTGGTAGATACAATAGAAATATATTTAAATAGAAGATCTATGGTATATATTCTGGTCATCATCATACATCCTATCGTGCCAAAACCGATATATCCGCTGTGTTACCGAAAATGTTCTTTAAAAGAAAGGGAAAAGAGTCTTTGTGGGATGTTGATGTAATCCACATGAAGTGTCCCAAATATCTTTAATAAATGAGAAATTAGCACTTTGCATGCCCTTCATTGTTGAGGCGGTACTTCTGAGGCTTCCACTGACTTAGCACCTATTCTTCTAATTACTGAAAAAAGGATTCTCAACTCCCAGTGTTTTCAGAATAAACAGACAAAGGATGCATGACAGTGTAAATGTTTACCTATACCTAAACTTATGTGCATGATTGCGTGCTTTCTGCCAATAAAAAACGGCAGGCTTCAGGCTGCATGAGACGAAACGCTATCTGGTGTGTGGCAATGTTGTTTGCCTCTAGGAGATCATGCTCGGTCGCAGGTGGAATTAAGGGGCAATTATTTAGGACGTGGTCCCATGTCTGCTCCATCCCCATCTAACCATATTCGATCCTGCTTTCCCCAAGGGGACAAGTCAGAAACGTTCACGCCTTGGCCGTATTAATCCATGAGGATGCCCATTCTCTCACGCCACACACACAACTAGTATATTATGGTAGGCAATAAACTATTGAGGTATATTACTGAAGAAACACATGATGTTTGTGTTTCACGTTTTACCTCATAAATAAATTGCTTTGCGATCCGTTCGCACATCTGCAAAAAAATATATGGCCAGACCACTACAAAGTAAGAGAGATTGGGAGATTGGAATATGGAATACTGTATTTGTAAACATATTTTTCATAAATATTGCTCACTCCATTTCTTTAAATGGCACATGCCATTATCTTTCATAAACCTTTATCCAGATGTCCTCGCTGGTGACACACGTTGCTAAACTTTGAATATACCGTTTAGTTGATTAGAAGACCAGTTTTGATCAAGTCTTGGACTGCATATATATCTAGTTTCGCGCCCGATTCCTTAACAGAGGACAGGGGGAAGGGGGGAGAGGAAAGGCGGGGGGGGGTCATTTAAGTTTCATTCAACGTCGGCTACCCGATCTCTTAATTGTATGTGGTAAAATAAATACTGAGGATTGAAGCTAAAACAGGAGGGACTTTTCCCCAATTTGGTTTGAGGGAGCGGAGCCGACCTCATGGCCCAGCTGGGTTTTTTTTATGAGGGTGTTAACTGATTAACAGGAACTAATGGTATTCCTTCTCCCACACATCGACATCAGAGAAAAATCACCGTTGTTTAATTATCCAGTCATAAACTATATACAATAAAACGGAATATAATAGAAGCTACATCTTGTGTATGGTTCCATGAATGGGGGAATACTATATTGTCTACCTGAGGTATCCTCTTGTAATGGGTATACAATCAGTTCTCTAATTGAAATTGATAATGTTATAGTCATTAAAAAAAGTTGTCTGGCCCTATTGAAGACCCGAG
The DNA here is from genome assembly GCA_942159475.1 of Sthenelais limicola. Classification (NCBI taxonomy): domain Eukaryota; kingdom Metazoa; phylum Annelida; class Polychaeta; order Phyllodocida; family Sigalionidae; genus Sthenelais; species Sthenelais limicola. Next base: position 74,373,350 of record OW804098.1, read on the forward strand.
TGCACTGATTAATGAGCTATTCCCGGGCTGTATACATTCCCACAAATAATGGAAATCGGTCGTTAGGTGTTCAATTAAAAGAAATACAGCTATGACTAAAGACGCTAAATTGACCCTTATAAACCAGTTCTATATTGATTATTCGCTTCAGAAGTAATTCGTATCACAATGACCCCTATAATATGTTTATTCCAGCTGTAACAATGGAAAGTGTTACAGACCTAACGAACAATGCGATGGTCGGGATCAGTGTGGAGACAAGACGGATGAACTAAGATGTGGTAGGTTCAACGTGACCCTTGTCTAAGTTTTTTTTCTTTAATCAGTTTTGATCATCTATTATCTGCTTTGCATATACCTAATGCGAAGTCCAAATATATGTATGAAGCGTTCTTATAAGCATTGTGTGTGTGTGCCCTTTATGGGTTTCTTTTATGATCGTTTTGAGCACCTATTATCTGTTTTGTTTACAATGCAGTTGTAAATCCCAGATAAATTAGAGGCCATTGTTGAACCAACAATATGTTCAGGCCAATAATCTGAATTATTTGCGAAGATGGTGTTGCCTCTTTCGTCACAATTTTAATCTTCATCATTTCCAGCATATCAAAAATCGACGACTTTGTAAACTCTCTAAATCTCTTATATTTGCCGCCCCCCCCCCCCCCCCCACACACACACCCTCACCCAGCCCCCCGACGAAAATCACCACAGCAAAGAGGTCATATTTTTTCTATGACTTCCTTTTTAACGGAAATATGTTAGTTCTTTAAAACAACTCTTTGTATTTGTCAATATATTTGATAACCTTAATTGTCATTAAGCCATGTATTACATTGTATGATGCAAAACGGAGTTCTAATACTACAAGATATGAATAACATAGTCCGTAACGTTTATTATTATGTCATTTAGAAGTAAAATACATATTAGTATAGCAAACACTTATAAGTTTTCGAAGCAGTCTATTCCAATAGGTTCCCTTGTACCTAAGTTAATGGTATTGCATGTTTCATGGTTTTTGAATCTACAGAACCCAAGATCGGATCTTGAAAGGAGAATACAATATAGAAAAAAAGAGCGCCTCCGATGTTATTTTGCTTGCCGTATGTACATGTGTATCCTAAAGAGATATATATGTCGATAGCCCTGATTTATCGAATAGCTCCGATAGAAAGCACTCCATTACAATCCTGATAACCCCAGGCGAATAGATCATATCAAAGAGGGAGCTATACACTACATGTGTAGTTAGAAGAGGAATGAGTATATGAGTAGAGGATCATCTATCGTAGCAATCAAATCTATTGATTTCTTAAGGGATCGATCCTGAATGATGGAATCTTAAACGGTATCTGCAACTACAGCATTTATCATAATACAACATCAGTTGGGCGTTTTGTACGTGGAGCCTTATCACAATCGTCAGAAGAAGTATCTTAGGAAGTTTCGGGAAATATCTCTTTAGAAAGATATTTAATCTATGTGTATCAACTCTTTGTATGACCATAGCTAGGGGAATCGCAGTAGCAGGGCAAAAAAGACCCCTGTTTTCCCGAGCGCCCATGTAAAGGTGCCCTTGGGCATGCCAGGGAAAATTCAACGGGGGCACTGCGTGTTCGCTTTGTGTGTATCTCGTTTGTCTACACAATATCTAATCTAATAAAACAGACGTGTTGCGTTAATACGTCATTACATTTCAGTACCCAAGAGAACAACTTATGGTTAATTGATATGTTGATATGGTGTTCAGTATATATATATAATCATCTTCCAGATTGCTATACCTATATTCCATATAATTTAGGAAGCCCAAATCTACTAGGAGTGTGGCCATGGTATCACTGGGTATTAGCCTGCGCTTTTGGGGGAGCTGCCTGTATTTTGGCAGTATACGGAGTATATCTGGTCATAGCTCGCCGGCGTCAACTCGCTCAGGATGGTAAGCATAATCTTTCTCTTCACAATTCGTGTAGCGACATTTATCACATCTAAACATGTAGAGCTGGGTATGCCACCAATTTATCAATTTATTTTTCATGATGGTCTTGACAAATATAAACACCTCGAAACGTTAACCATTCTTAGAAGTGATGTGGGTAGTTGAGAAGCGGAAATAGTTTCCTCTCAACGGTATAAAAGAATAAAAGACTATTAGAATTTAGAATAAAAGACTATTGGTTGGAAAACAGTCAATATACTTTCATCATTGCATTACAAAATGCCAAAGTATTCATGATTACCTTATTAAGACATATTTAGTCGAAGCCGTATTTGTCATTAATATTCATTTCTACATGACCAATTTGCCTTTATCGAAATTGGATTATCTTCGTACCTACTATAAAGGGCATGGCTTCCTACTTCGGCGTATATTATAATACATCTCACTTTTAGTGATGTCTAAATAACAGCCACTATTTATATCCGTTCCTGTATAATGTACATATAAGATGGGCGATAATAATGTGAGCGAAACTTTTGTTTTTGCGAGAATCAATAAATGTACATGAGGTTGCAAAATGATACGTTACTGCATGCCAGATCCCACACACTCTACCGGTTTCTTTATTTTGCGAATGATTTACCCTAAATAAAGCATTTGATTACTGGTTATAGCTGATGATTATTATTTTCCTATAATTAAAGTTGGCTTGTTGTAATCTGTTTCGAAATGAGATACAAAGTGTTATCTTTATCTTTGTATTTTCTCACAATAATTATTGGATTATGAACATTTGAGATGACTAAAAATCAATTCAATTCTGCTAGTTCCACAATCAGTGTTATGCGCTTTATTACTTTAAATCATCAGAAGAAGGTGAGGATACTCTAGGTTTCGAAGTTCTTGCTTGTACCTTAAATAATTTCGTACTTATTTTTCTAATTTCTCCTTTTTGTTGAGCAGTAGTAAATTCCCCAGGTTCACTTGATATCTTCTCCCCTTGTTATGCATCCTTAATCATTACAAATTAGACATTAATTCAGTCGCTGACATTATCATCTGTCTTGAATCGTGGGTGACAGATTGATTATTTCTTCTGCTTATTTTCAACCTAAAACCCGTTGTATGTGCAGAAGCCTGGTTAGTTGGCTGCTAGTAGATTTTGGTGGCATGTTTGCCTCCTCCCGAATCCCAAATGTACCATTCAGCTCGAGTCGAAATAATCACCAATTAGGCCATGCTAATTTCCGTGTCCTCCTACGTCCTTGATCAAAAAGGATAACTCCTAGCTAGATCATTACCAATTGTCCCCAGTTTATCAGAGCTTCTCGGGAACCTCTTTAATTAGGGACAAAAAGCCATGACTTGACATTTAAAGTACCACAAGGCAGCATATTTTTACCAATGCGCAAAGGCGCAATTTAATGTGCCCTACTTATGGATCAATCTGTCAGCCTTAGGCTTCAATATTCCGCGTGTTGAAGTTCCCTCAATGTATACTTTCCCATCTCTCCTCTAATCGTCGCATTAACTAGTTTGACCACTGCCAGTGTAAAATGATTGTTGCCTACAATATTGTTAAGGTGCATTGTTAGGTTTATCAAAACATTTACTTTTCTGCCCCAGTAAATGTGTGGGGAAAGCTTGTACTAATAAATTTAAATAGGTTCTTCTGGTACTAAATATATTACCGTATAGTTACTAAAACACTCTACAAGCTTTTGTGCCTAATGACTATTAAAGTGATCGTAGCTCCTTTCTATTAACCCCGGGGCTTATTCATAGAATGTTTATTCCAGTAGTAGATTACACAAATGGCCACGTGTCATTTGATTCGAAATTCTGCAACCATGTCTTTATATGTATGTGTATGTTTTGATCTGAAAAAATAGTTGTGTAATCACATTGTCAGTCTTTGTATCTTAACATAAATGATATAAACTCTCACAGTGTCCCACTTGAACGTGGATTTCTCTTAAATTCATATTCGGAAGTCTGTTTTTATATTCATTTTCACAATTGACATGATGGTAGCATGGGCGGAAAACATGTCATTAATTTTTAACTTAGAATAGTGATTTATTTAAAAGTGTATAAACTAAAAGGATGGCCATGCATATAACAGGTGCTTATAACAGCTGCTTCATTGTGAAACTCTTTATTTTTCAGATGGGTTTCGGATTGGAGACAGGGAATCACTAGATAACAGTGGAACTCCTGTCAGATTTGTATCTCGTGATGCCATGCAAAATAAGTACAATTCCATCAATCAAGATAATGATAGGAATAATTAGTTGATAATTCAATTAATAAATCCTGTCGAAGACAATCGACTGAAGAATAACAAGCAGATCTCCCTCCACAGAGCAAATTATCTCTCCGAAATCAATGGAAATCCAAATTTATAATTGCATGGAAACATAGACGAAGTGTTAACTTACATGATGAAGCACGGTTTAGAAAGGTTTCAAAATACATAATATCATTCTTTGAGTGTGAGTATATAGGACATTCCTTCATGGGACATCTCAATATGTTGTTTAAGCCATGACCTTGTGGAGACCATTCCTATGAAGGTATGATCTTAAATAAATCTCGAATCTCCTATCTATTCAGCTCGATTCCATAGTCCCATTCAACTCCGTATAAAGTCAAGGTGTTGAAATTGCAATAGGTTGGTAAATCGTTTAATTTCGAACGATATCAATTAAATTACAAAAGTGACACAGAAGATGGATTGAAATGTTCATGGAACCGAAGAAACGAAATTTAGGAAAATTCAATATAACTCTATGTTCCCGAAGACGGCAATTATAGAGTTAACGGTGGTCACTAGTTCACTATATTGCTTATACAAAGTTTCATACTCATAACACTTCGTCCTTTGTATTTCCTATAAGCTATTTCATGACGCTGTAGAACTAGCTGTTTAAACGAAAAATATTCATACACAGCTATACAGTTGCACTGGATTTAATGCTTCTGCGTTTGGCTTTAAAACTATATATGCTTGGCAAAAAGTTCCCGAAAAGGGTTGGCATTTATTATTAGTTCTCTTTCATCCGTGGGACTTCTTAATAGGTAACAGCGGCGCTAACCATAAGAGGTAATCGTTTGCAAGCCATTCTTGGTGCTTACTTTTGTTCGTCAAGGGCATGAAGTAGATAACCAAAAGATGTAAACATAATAATATAACACAATGACACGTGTTTGCCCCGATTGTATCTACATGTATACGTTTATTCCTTCTCACGAAGCACTGTCCAAGTAGGATAATTTTTCCATGGTATAATGAAAACATGTCACAATTGGCAAAAGTGTGGAGATTTATTTCAGTACAAAGACTATCAGATTATAAATGTCTGCCTTATGTATGAATTTTGTCCATTTCTTGCCAACTGTTCAGCGGTTGAAATTAATTTCTTCACATGGTGTTATTTTCTCGTTGGTGCTATTCCAGATATATGTACATGTATAGATGAATGATATCTGGTTATTTGTAAGTGAATAACCTGACCGGCACTTTGAGCCAGTCCTATGATAGAAACATGCCAGATTAAGGTATGTGTCCACAAAGCCGGCCAGTTTTCCAGTTAGCGACGTCGAAGACGCCGATCATTGGAAAAATCCAATGGTCGCCAACTGAGTGGAGAGACTGGATGTCAATTCAATTGAATAAACCTTTATTTGATCGAAATCTTTAACAATGAAGTATAGCATGAATTAGCCGAATTAACTGTACTACGGGTGAATATATAAGCATTTCATATGCTTATACATTCACACGCATCCTCTCTAAGCCTATTTCCGTATAATGAATGAAAGAAAGTCGCGCAGAAAGACGCGATAGATATGGAAGCCGCTAGCACTAAACTACAAACTGATTTTATGTATCTCTATTACAGTCGAAATATTGTCTTTCTCTGATCGTATGTTATTGTATAATATTCCCTTTGGGGAATTGGGGTAGTTATACAATGTTTCTATTTGATTTAGAGTCTATGCTTCCCACTTTGAAATGTTCGCTGACGTATTGTAACAGATCGAGATCTAGCCTAGGCTATAATCAAAAATCACATACAAGCTTATAGTAATTTCCAATTGCAATTATGATTATCTTCCGACTGGCGGTTCCGATTTTGGTCTTTTGAAATCAATTATAAGACCTCAGACTCCCATGAGTATTTGAGTCTCTTGCTTATAATATACGTCCACGGAATATTATACCTATTAGAATTGTACCCGTAGGATCCTAGTTTCTTCATATTGGACTTGATATGCTTGGCTTATAATTATTGATCCATAACATGATGTGTGATATCTAAACATGAGACATGCAATTCACAACATAATACACTTGGGAAACACGGGAGAAAAACGGGATTCTACATAAAACAAAGGTACACGTTTAATACTGAACAAAAACAAACTCATGACGATATTGGTATCCATATCCATAGATCTACTTCTCAAGTAGTTAGTCGTAATATACTTAGTCTATATATATATATGGTAGACAGTCTTGATTGATATATTCGGGCTATACATATTTAGAAATATCGGGCTTCGTTATCATGAACATACAAATAATGATAATCAAGGAATGTATCCCCGATTAAACCCGTGTAGGTTAGTATAGTGTCTTGCATGTAGCGGATGGCAATCATAACGACTATCCCAGTATCCGTAATCGTATTAGTGGTTTTCATTGTGTAACTAGCTAGTGGAATGATTTGTTGAGATTCCGATCGCATAGCTTTTGATTTCAATCATCGTGTTTATATAATATCACTGATACACGATTCTCTCACCGACTTTTACTGTTTCAATTTCTATATAAATTATAGCTAGATGACAAATACCTGATATCATTCAACCCATATCATTCAATGAGCGACCAGCTCTGGCAGGCCTGTGTACCGATCTGCCAACTGTATCTATTGACCGTTGGTGTAGAACTATATTACACGCATCCTTTCCAGTAAATTAGTTACACCAGGCGTAACACTCAAAGTCTAGCAAATTGGGTCTGGCTTAGACATGAACCATGACATACTTCCTATTAGTTGTCGAATGTTCAAATACTTTACGATGGTCGACACCATATAGCTAGTTCCGAGTGGGAAGCTTTTTTTGTCAACAGTTTTTACTGTTTAAATTAAGGCTAATATCGGGAACGTTTAACAAAAAGGCTTAGGTCATCTGAATAGCACCATCGATAAGTGTTTATGATATATAATTCCTGGATTTTAGAATTTCTCGATAACATTTTTTATATTGAATTGGTACTCACTGTGTAATTGTGCATGCTATTCGGCGACATATGATCTGGTCATTGTCATATCGGTCGAAAATCAGAGGTAATTTGTAACATTCTTTGCTATTTGCTATATTTTGTCCTATCTATACATTTGATCTCACACATTTTTGTTGAAGTAGGCCCTATACAAACTATAGAAGATAAGTGTGTGATTTTTATTCCTGAAGCACTGCAACTTTGCTTGCAGGGCCATATTGATATTTAGAATGGTTTTTCACGATGTGTAAGCGTATGACATATCAGGGTTTAGTTTTGAATCTTGATGAGCATGATTGCTATCATTTTATCAAATGAGCGTTATTTTTATCTCTATATTCCTATTTGAAGTAACACTGTGATATACGAAATTAGTTGTACATTTTTCTTAAGCACCTGACAGTATGTAGATACAATTATTCAAGCAAGGGAAGCCCTAGGTTTAGATTTTCCCTCTGCAAGTTATTTCCATGCATTTTATGCTATTTATAAGGTTTATTGCACAGATCAGCTACGAGTCGAATGCTACCACCCTCTCAGTGGCAGAAATGGTTGCGTGATTGAATTGAATGTATAGGATCTGAATATGTTTGAAAAACATAAAAAAAAAATCCAATGTATGTATGTATACATACATTTCTATATTGGTATTATTATGACACTTCCAAAATACTGGGATGGCCGGAACTTGTGGTTATGACCGAACCCCATAATGAACTGCTTTGCTTTTGAATGCTCAAATGGCGATATGTAAATTAAATATTCATTATATTACATTTGTATACACACATTGGTACTTTGCAAGAATTGGCCATGCATATATTGCACTATTTCTAAGTGCCTGGTATACTATAAGGACTACACAAATAGTAGTATTTCGGTCACTCGGATAATGGGTTTTAAGTAGCTTTATTATGTGTTGGAACAAAGCGTTTGTGCTTTATTAAAATGTGTCAGGTGGGGAAATGGCATCATAAATTAGCTCCTGGAAAACTGTAAGAACAACGTATTTGCTCTCGATGGGAGATTCTCCGTCTTCGTTTTAATGGTGCAATCGGTGGTGTACCGTGGCAGATTAGTAGCGTATTGAACACACCTGTCTCTAGAAAAAAGCCAATTGTGGGCTGTCGTATTTTGTATCGCCTCTGTGGTAGATCTGTTATCAAGCTTGCTTCCTTAACCGGAGATTTCTCGTACCGGTATGCAAAAGCAGACTTGCTATTAATCCAAGTGATTCAGAACATACGTAGAATGTCTAGACGCATCTAGTGAGCCACACTCGTAGAACACGAGTTCATCTTGTGTTAAGTTCAATCTGAATTCAAAATGTGATAGAGTGTGAACATCGATCTGCAAATATCCGTTGAGGGTCAATCTAATCTATCGTGCCTGCTTAAATATATTGCATGTTCGCAGCCGTTGCCTTCGTAACAAGAATTTCTCTTTATGCCGACTTCTTACATCCAAGGTCTCTTCATGGAATTGCCTAAATGATACATGTATGCTTGAATATTCACAAGAGATCTTTCCTCTGACTGTGGCTTTTGCTACTGCACAGCTTCTTGATACTCATTTTGCTCTGTAGAATATGTAGATACCAATAATGCCTGTTATTTGTGAGTGAACATCATATATAACCACATTCTTAGGCATAAAAAGATACTAATTTACGTCAGGTTTGGAAGGCTATTTAGAGTATTTCATTTGATTTTAAGTGTAGTAGACAAGTGAATGTATATCCATCCGCAAGGCAATTCACTCCGATTGTCTATTAAGGATTAAATCCATCCTTGTAACAGATCCATCCGAGAGGCAATTTAGGATCCCAGGTATTTGACTTTCAGGGGAATTCATCTTTTGGTTTTTAGCTAGAATGTGCATTTTCATCGCGCGTGCCATAAGTAGAATTTTGGTATTTGTAAAAATGTTCTTTGATATATTATTATATTATATATGTATAATTTATGTAAAAGAATTATAGGCATTTTGATCGTTTGAAACGACTTTCAAAAGTCTATGGATCGTTTAATGTATATCCCATGAGAGTTATGTGCATTGTATGGTGGAATGTTAGCAACGAAATATATATGAGGAACATCGAAACTCCAGGGATTCATAATTATACGACCTATGTTGGGTTCAATTTCTTTTGGATGTACTTTTATATCCCATTGCCCTGTATCATGTCAATTTTTTCAGCTTTGATTTTGAATTCTTAATAAAAAATGTAATTTAAACCGACATCGATTTTGTGTTAGTACATGCGTATATCGAGAATCCCGGTTGCTCTGTATTTCGCTGGACTAAATATTGGTCCTACGCCCAGTCATATACCCTTTCCCATGAGTTTTCATATTGTACCTTTGACGAACTTAACCTTGAACAATTCCCCGATACCCTGGGTCGGAAGTAGGCCAGGCGCCCCACCCCCAACCTCTAGAAAGTCATATTCGACACCAAGAGAAAATAGGCGATCATTACCCCAAAATACATGTATAGAAACTACACATTGCAAAATAGTGTTGATACAACGGTCTGCGAAATCAATCGGAGCAGTCACTGGGAGTACCACTGCTGGCGTGCGGACACTCAGAGTGCCAAGACCTATCAAATCGTGCACATTGTGGATCATAACCGTACTCTAAACAATATTTTGATTTGAATTTAGTAATATGTTATGAGGGAAAACTGACCAGGGGGATTAATTGTAACGGGTACTTTAGCCTATAGTACTGAATGAACATAGGACGATCAACGATTGTTTTGCTATGAACATAAGTAGAATAAATATCGTTTATTGATCAAATCTTCTATTAAGAAGGACCATAAATTATAATAATACCGACGCAGCGATATCGCCATAAAACATAAGTATGTATATTAATCGTCGTGTAAACGAGTCCACTTTTCAGCAATTAGCCACAATCGACGGGACCAATTCTCATCCTTAGCTACGAGTTCTGGAGTTTGTTCTTCAAGAAGCCTAGAAAGGAGAAAGGCATCTTGTTTCAATATGTACACACGTTAGACATAATTTTTTTCTGTGGTTGTGTATTATAGGTATAATCTTGGTCGAAAAAGATTGGATACGAAGGGTGAAAAAATAATTCACACTGACTTTAGTACGATCAAAGCAATTGCTGAATGAATCAAATCAGCATCATTATACACCAGTCGAGTGTGGTGTGGAATGAGGAATTTGTATAGGCCTTATTTTCGGCAGTTTGTGATAGAGCATGGAAATTCGAAACCCCGAGGAATACTTGCCTAACATAGTTGCCGGGCGTAACATTCAAATTCGGGGAGAGTATACAATGAAGGGTTGTTTGACAGCCTTGTCTCGGAGTCAACATTATGAACCACCATAAAGGTGACAGGATATATCTAGAAAATATTGACTTATTCATTCCTAGATGCCGACCAAGATCTGTTTTCGTCAAATTGGGGATAACGAGGAAAGCATCGACACCAGTTCCTGAATCAAAAACAAATAAGCCTATGGACTATTGCATAAAAATGAATCGAAGTCAAAGATAATTATATTACTGTGATAGTAGCAGTTTAGGGATTGAAGTTATTTTATGCTAAAAGAAATGCATTGAAAGATATATTCAATGGACATAATTCAATCAATTCGAATCAAAGGTAGAGCACTAACCTGCTAGCCTCTTCGATAATTCATAATTAAAGAGCATCATAGCTAGTTTACTTCTGCCGTAGGCAGCTTCTCCATTGTAATATTTCGTAGAGTTAAGATCTTTGAAATTCAAGTCCGCTTTATAATAAGCTATGGACCCTAGGTTTAGTATTCGACTTGGCTTTGATTCTTTTAACTTGTCTAGCAACAAGTTCGTCAACAAAAACGGGCCTATAAACAGAATAAAAATAGCTTAAGAAAAAATTGATAAACAGCGCCGTTTTTTATGGAACAAATGGGTTAATGGAATGGGAAATTCAAGCGAATTTTCTCTGTGTTCACTCATTCATTTACCTAGAAAGTTAACTCCAAGCTGTGATTCGAATCCATCTTCGGTCAATTCAAAAGGTGGCGACATGACTGCTGCATTATTAACCAAGACGTCCAAGCGTTTCTCATCTGAAATAGGGATTTTATCCATTTTTAGGATACATTGAGAAACGTGATTTCTTCAGATTCGATCGGTAGTTATTTCAATAAAGTCAACACATGATGAGTGAAGACACCGAAGTTAATATTTTACATACTTGTCTTTATATCTTCTGCAAATTCACGGATAGACTTGAGAGAGGCTAAATCCAGCTTTTTGCATTCAAGATTTCTATTGTACGAAGCCTCCATAATTTCCTTTCGGGCTTCTTCACATTTCTCTAGATCCCTACATCCCATCAGGACTCGGCCACCTGTTAATTAAAAGAATATTCAATAATTACCAAGGGAAAGATCAAGATATATCAAGGCGACGCGTGAGAATATCTGATGAATGCGGGTTTTTTTGTATGTAAATCTTTATCTCTTTAATGTGAATTTCAATAGAGCTGTTAAACTGTTAACCGTACTGTTATTGTATGCAAATCGAAATAAAGTTTCTTATATATAAATGGATCTTCTATTGTACGAGCCTGAATAACATTATTCTAATGTTACTTTTTTTATCGTGTTCATGTTATTCATAATGCATGTGATTGTGCATACACACATTCTCAGTGAGACATTTGTTTATATACCGTTCAGATATTTCATCGTGTATCCAATATAATCAGAAATAATTTAGATCGAAAAATGAAACCTCTTTTGGCGAGTTCCAGTGTGAGAGCCTTTCCCATTCCTGTATTGGCGCCAGTGACAACTATAGTTTTTCCGGTAACCTGTTCGTCACCTTCATACTCGTCCCCTCCGATACTGTCCCTAAAGTATAGAAAATAGTCAGGTTTTATTTTTGGGTGTCGCATCTCAGGTAATTGATATCAACAAAGGCACGGTATATATAGGCACGGTATATATTAACAAAAGAAGTAATAGTCTAGGATTGATGTAGAACAAGATACACAGCTATGACTAACGTCAAGAAGAAGATCCAAATATTTGGTTGTCCGCACACACTAAAGATAGATAAAATACGGTTGTCCGGCGGACGCCCATATATTCATTTTTGGTTGTCCGCAGGGCAGACATGGCCATGGGTGGTGCAGACAACCGGGCCGCGGGACCTTTCCAACCCTGGCATGGGGCCCAAACGACTAATGCCTGGGCCCAAACGTCCAGAAATTTTACCCGCTAGTACTTTTGCTTGCTGTACTTATTTGTTTTTGTTCTTATAGTTGTCGTTTTTCTCACCTTGAATGGCACTGCATGCCCACCAGCCACCCACCCTTCACATTAGAATCCATGGGTTAGTGTTTGATACCTGACTGCCTACCTGCCTAGTGTGTGTAGCCTTGAGGCAAGGCTACACACACACTAGTGGCAGGCAGTAGCAGGCAGTGGCAGGCAGCGGGAGGGGCAGTGTGTGGTACTGGGCTATGTGAGTGAGTGAAGGTGCAGTGTGTGTGAGAGGTGCGACAGGGGTGGGAGTCTAAACCAATCTTTATATTTAAAATTGCAACTTTCCTGTACCACATTATACATAAGTCGTCCCCTGAAAAGGCCTCATGAGGAACAAAACTTGCCATTCAGACGATGTAATGGTACCCATTTAGATGGGAAAACATAAAAAACAGGTCCATGGCTGGGAGTTCTGTATAACTGAGAAGACCAGGGGTATTTGAGCAATGTAAGGAAGTTTAAAGGTGGTCTAAATCCGCCCTGTAGGGGGCGGGTCGGTTGCGCAAAGTCCAGCGCAGGGGCCCAAATGACAATTGCAATGATGGTTAAAGGTAGGACGCTAGGGCCCCGGGACGCTCGGGTTCTAGGGCCCCGCAGGATCGGTCTCTAGCGCCCCGGCTTCGGACGCTAGGGCCCCGGCTGTGGCCGTGGGTCCAATGGCTTTCTACCTTGGAATAACGTTTGCAAATAAGTCTAGAAATGATTTCTCCCCAGAACTGGGCTTCGGAACTTGTAACAACAGTGTGCAACATAGTGAATTTGGAGATGAGAGACCGTCGGTCTCTGCCAACATGGAACAGTGGAGACCGAAAAGATTTTACATAGACCAAAAAAATGTCTTGAAGTTCATTGAAACGGCATGAAATTAACAGTATAGGTGCAAATATTCATTGTTATTTCATTCATTTATAGAAAAATAAAATGATATTTTCACATAATCCCAAAGACGAATAAAAGCCCTTTCGAATGATATACTGGAAACCACCCTACTGCCATTGGATTATTATGAAAATCAGTAAAGAAAAACCGACGGTGATGGACAAAAAAACATCCCCTTTTTGACAGCATAGGCAGACACGCTACTATGTAGGGGATGCGTAAAAATTAGTAAAAATGAGTGTTGTTTGAGTGATTTTAAGGGCCATCTTAATTAGTTTATAGTCACCATAAATATATCATTAAAATGTTTAATTTAAATAAATAGGCAATAGACTGGTTATGAAAAAAGCGCAACACAGGGGAGGGTGTGGGAGGGGCCCACCCCTCCTGCTGACTGTCTTAGGACGTTAGGTCCCGGGCCTGGACGTTAGGGCCCCATGCACTGCAGCCTTGGGCTTGGACGGTAGGGTATTACCGTAAGTAAAAATAGACTATACATAGATTTCACTGACGTCACAGCCCTGGCCATGTTTGGGGTCAAGTTAAATGCCTATGTATGCTGCGATACTTGAAAATACCGTTTTCTGGCTGTTTTAACCTTTAGTTTTACTAATTTTCATCTTCCTCAACAATATCTTCATGATAGGTTAGATAATCTGCCTTTAGTGTAGAATTACCCAAGTATCTACTCTTGTGAGTTTTATCAACTTTGTTTTGATACCCCCGCCATAGACGGCAAGCGGAGCAGTGACCCCAGGGACCCCAGACATGGTAGCCACTGCGATACCCCCGCCTACTGGGTGACGTCATGTGAAATCTATGTATAAAGTTGTTTTTTTTTATTCCCTTACAGGCCAAAGTAATTACCGCTATTTGACTAGTAAATGCAAAGCGGGACCACTAAGGCTAAGCCCCGCCAAGACCGGGGCCCTACCGTCCAAGGCCGGGGCCCTAACGTCGGGGCCCTATGATCCAAGCCGGGGGCCCTAACGTCAGGGCCCGGGACCTACCGTCCCGGGGCCATACCCTACCGTCTGAACCCCGTCCCGGACTGAAACGCGACCCATGCCGGCCGACTGGGCGATAATAAGGAAATAATATATATTCAATAGCTATGTGAATTAAATGCAAATGTTATACATAGTCATGAGAATCTGCATACTTAAATAAGACCGAGAATCCAATTGTTGTCCCAATACCACTGAGGGCAATAATGCCTGTGGGAAATCTTATCCTGCGTAACATCCCGACACGATTGTCTGACCTTGACCATGACAAGTGGTTTGTAACCTTCTCTGTAGAGAGCTCTGCTGATGACATCACTGGCACAAATCAACAACAATGGCGCACTGGTTTCATAGAAATCCCTTGAAAGCTACTGCTCAAGTCAATTTTGACTTACGGACCGTGTCAACTAACAGTCAGTCCATGAAAGTATGCACGTGAGTAAATCTAAAATTAGATGTCATCCAGAAAATCTACTCATATATCAAATTATTTCTTTTTTTCCCATCCAACACTTATAAAACTAAAATGTTGGAAGTTGATGTCAATGATTTCTCACTCTCAGTTCCTCGTTGGATCATGTGGGTGTGACTAAGATCTGATTCAGCTAGTACCGCTACCGACTATAGGTAGTGATCAAATAGTTGGCGAGCCTAAAACAAAACTGGATTTTGCTTAGCCTTACTGCCCTTAACAAACCAATTTTTAGCTTTTTGGTTGCAATGTCTGGCGTGTTCTTCTGCCCAAGACTAGAGTCACACTGGGCCAAATTCTGCCTTCTGGCCTGCCAGTGCCATGGATTGGGATTCAAAGCAAAATGTTGTCGTTGTTTTCTGGAGCCTCCACTCCCAGTTTATTCAATATAAACATACACAATCCAATGCCGCAACTAACTGGAAACAAATTTAAGACTTGAGACATGCAACAGTTTCAACGTACCATGCATCTATGACTATGTGCAAACAGGAAGAGAAGGTGCCTTAAAGACATGAAGGTTACAACAATTAACCCAATAGCCATTCTTATAGCGACATCTCCCAATTATATACCATATATATATCCTGACAAGAAAAATCACTGTGAGACCCCTGTTTTTTTGTTTATGGGTATATGTGTATAAAATAAAGGATAAGGGTTTAAGTAATAAGTGTAGAAGAAGATTAAGGAATGAAGAAAGAATGAAATAAGGAGTATTTAAACCCACCCCAGAACATGTAAAGTTAATTACCGTACCTATAAGATCCATTTTCAAGAGCTGACTTGAGGCGTTTCCAAAGTTTAAACTTGTGTAATGATCTATTTTCCCAAAATTTTAATCTTAAATTTATTTTCAAGTCTTGCTTGAACCTATTAAAATTGGGTTGGGTGTTAAGATAAAATTTTGATTTGTAAACAAAAAATCTGGCCAGCAAAAATACAAAATTTAGAATTTCTTCGTCTTTTTCCACTCCTGCAAACCCAAATAAGTATTCATATTCATCAGCCCTGTCAATGTTTATATCTACGTTATCTTCCAACCATTTCTCAATTAAGAGAAATCCAGAAAAGTTCAGTATAGTGACAGTTGAAGAAGAAATGTAATATTTCATCATCGTTACAAAAGGAGCATGTTTTTGTTTCCCTAAACTTCTTGTTAAGTAGATATACATTGGTTGGAATGATTCTGGACAAAACCCTAAAATGAAAGTTTTGTAATTGTACCGATTTTGGGAGCATGTAAGGCAAATGCCACCAGTGTTTCCAGTATTGAACAATAAAAATAGAATCATCCTCAGTTTCTGTTTTCCTTATCCAGCTTTGTACATAAGATGGCAAATCTAACCTTTCGACATAGATTAAATAAAGATAAATCAAATATATTCACTTCGTGACCTTTGTCATTATGTATAAAAACAGCTGTGTCAGTGGTATTTACAAGACCTGTAATGCGGCCCTTAGTAAACTTAGAAAAAGCTTTCACAATTCCATTATATTGAAGCCATGTTATCTTCCTTCCCAACTTACGTACTAGTCTATTATATGACATAATTTCATCAAAATGTTTATGAATAAATATGTGACGTATTATTACCCAGGTAGGTAGGCCTACTACTAATGTGTATTTAAAGCTGACGGATCCTGTAATATAAAGACAATTTTTTATAGAAAAATGTATGAAAGCTTGAGAAAGATATTCGTGTATGGTAGTTCCTTAATATTTGGCTTTGACCCACTAAAATCTAGCCGGGATTCCCAGCTCCGACGACGACCTCCACCCTTGCGCTATCTAACTAAAATCATGCCAGGAAGGAAACAGACGGGATATATGCTGATATATAAGATTAAGAGGTTTCAAACCTTAATCATGCATAGATGATGAGGGTATAACACTGGCAATCTTGCTGACTTAGGTATTTAACGTGGTATATAACATCCAGAAGTATATATCGGTACCGATTCTTGATTTAAAGGTTTGCCAAACTAGTGAAGTTGATTGAAAGCTAAAACTTGTGGTTTTGATGTGTTTTGAAGTCCACTGCACAACTGAACACTTGGATCCTGACTGAGTTGGATTCCTACCCGTGTTGGACTTAGAGGCCTATGCAGACATGGCGAAACCTGCCGGACCACGGTCCTTGACTGTTGAAACATATGTGGGACCGGTGCAACTGAAGTTTCACCGGTCCGATTGTCTGGTGAAAAATTTGTATGAAACTTTGAAGAAACCTTTGGAGGACTGCTGGTCCTTTTGTCCAGTGAAAGTTCTAAAGTTTTCGCCATGTCTGCCTATGATATTACCGGTAATAGTTGTAATTAACTAAGTTGTATGGAGAAAATCCATGTCCAAATTTAGGTGCCAGTAATGAGTATAAGGATATGCACTAACTAACTTTATGCCATGATAGGTGTGCATATCCACAAAAACATGGCCAGATTATACCATTGTGTGCATGCGTAGATTTCAGTGGATCCGCTTTTCAAATGCACCAAATTTACTACGCTATTTTGATTGGTCACATAAATCAAGTGGCACCAATCACTGGCGCTCATTTCATGACGCACAGTTGTAGGCGCATGATTTTGCCAAGTCAGAGGTTTGGGAGACATTAACTGAAGGTAAATAATGATCAAACAATGCTTAAATATATATTATGGCATAAAAATAGAACTAAACAAGAGCTGCATATGCGACAACGCATTCATAAAACGTATGTGTTTTTTGGTGAATGTCTTTCCCAAGTGTCGAAGGCACTTGTGAAAGACATTCACCAAAACTTCAAAGACACTTGCGTTTTGTGAATACGCCGTTGCATATGCTGCAGATTATATCAATTCAAAGTACTTATTTCCTTAATTGTTAAAAATAAACAAATGTATTATACTGTTTAGCGTGTCTGGTTAGAGATATATCAATTTGATACATGGTTCAGATTTGTAATTCCCCAAAATGTGAACTTGAACAGTATAATTCTTACTCTAGTACCATTTCAGTCTTTATTAGAGCTCAGCGCAACAAGTATAGAAATTAGACACAACCATTCTAAGAAGAATGAAAGAGTCACATCACCAGGATGTTCAATGCTCATTTTGTTTGCCAACTGCTGTAGTGCCCGTATTTGTGTATACCATATGCAGGCCTAGCACTTGTCAGTGGAATCAAGTGTAACATCGAGCTAAAAACCAATAAATACACACCTAACTAGACAAGCATGTAGAGCACCTCATGCATGTAACCATTATTAATATTCGTACACTAGCCAGCTATTATTAAATCAAGAACTCTTTATTGTGGGCGCTAGAATGAACTCAAAGGTCTATGGTTCCTACCTGTGTTCTTACGGTTACTTACAGTTACAGCAAGTTCTTATTTCTATTTTTTTCAGAGAACTACGTCATGGTAGATCACAGCTCTTAGATGTCATATGTAACCCTAATAATGACATATCTATGATCCAGCAAGCAGTTACTGCATACTTTGCCCCTGCAGCAGGATTCCTAATATCCTATGATGAGAAGGCCGGTGACAGTAAATTAAGGTTCATAGTAAAATTTAAATGGACAGACACCCTCCGCGGAAATGCTGCAACGTAAGTTACGTTTGGTGTGGTATTTATCAAATTTTGTGTTAATATATTATGCAAGATGAAACTATAACTTTTAAGTTTTGCAACGGGAGACGCATTATGAAAGAGCGCAGAGTATATTTCTAGGGATGCTTTTATTCTGAAAATTGATATCGTTTTCTTTTTTTATATATTCACAGGGAAATACAGGATATGGTATTTGAAATAGGTTCCATGTTGTTCAACGTGGCATTATGGTACACAAAGCACGCAGGGAAGCTTGCAGGAAAGGATGAGTAAGTTCATGAGAGATGTTTTTTAATTCGAGAAATTTTACCCGGAAAATATGTGACAGCCATTGAATAGTTGCGCTTTTGTAAAATACACAATTAGCACTCGTACACTTTAGCCAGTGAGTGTAATGCACTTGTCAATTGCAACCCCCACCCCCCCACCCCCGGGTAGGTAGGGGAATGGTAGGGGAATGTCTGAGAAAATATTCCCCCACCCAGGCGGAGATTTCCCTTAGTTTACAGCAATATAGAGTGGACGGGTAGGGGAATGTCCGCCAATACTCATTTTATATCTTGGTTTGCAAGAGAGGAATAGCATTGCATAAAACATATCAGATGGTAAGATGCACTGGCTAAAGGGGGACCCACACATGAATTGACATGGGTCGATTTCAAAACAGAGCCGATTTCAGCACTCCCAATGTTTAAAAATGTGAAATTGATAGGGCAGAGGGTGGGGGCAGTAGGCTTCCTATCACCAAAAGAGAGCCTAGATAGACTCCATTGATGAAAAAACAAACTCCTAGGGGTGTGGGGGGCACGTATATACCTACAGGAGACTTGTGACATATCCCCTCCTCCATCACCCCTTACCCTAACCCCCTCAACAACCCCCTCTCATGAGCCCTCCCCCCACCCCCTGGGACCCCATACCCTAACCCTACCTCCAACACTAAAGGATCTTGACATTTCTAGTATAGGGTACACTCAAATTAGAGTACCCCATAATGTTAAGCACATCATGTTCAAGCCTTACACTATTGAAACACTATATGTGATGTGATTCAGGAAACTGAGTCATAAGTCGCAAAAAAAAGATTTTGAGATACCATTATATCTGAAAAGTTGAGATCAATCTGATTCCAATGATAGTAAACAGTCTAATAATCTTATAAGTATTTCTAGATGTTAAGTTTGATATTTTCGTTTTTGAAAAAAAAAAGTTTCCAGTATTTCTGGGGGTCAATAAACATTAAAGTAACTAAATGTAGTCCATATGAGGACTTGTAAAACTAAAAGATATATTACATAGATTGTCCTGAAATTTAATACATAAATTGATATGTCTTTAAGTGATAAACTCTCCAAATATCAGAACATTCCAATAATGTGATCTTGTGAAAAAAACACTTTGAAAAATATCGATTTTGCGACTTATGACTCATTTTCCTGAAACACATCACATATAGCAGGTGGTTGCAGCCTGTATAATTCAAACATGACAGTCACTGGAATTGGGGTACCCCACTTGAAGAGTCCCACATCATGTTCAGCAAGTCGGGTCCAGGGATGACACTGTTGAAACACTATATAGAGGGTGGTTGCAGCCTGTAGAGTCCAAAGATGACACTTAGTGGAATATAGTTTCCCATATAGTTCAGCAAGTCATCTTCAGACATGGCACTCATGAAACACTATATAGGAGGTAGTTGCTGTCCACACATGTATAGATAGTGGTTGCAGTTTGTATACAGTATGCCTTTGTAGCTGCTGTCCAAAACGCTGGGGGGGGGGGGGGGCTAGTTAGGGGTTGACTCTCTTAAGAGGGCCCACACATGGCTGATTCTAAGCTGATTTGTATGTATACATGAGTATATAATAATTATCATATATACATATATGAATGAATACATATATGAATGAATGTATGAATGAATGTATGTATGAATGAATGCATGGGTGTATGGATGTATGCATGGTATATGAATGTATGCATGGGTGTATATATGTGTATGCATGGGTGTTGATGATGTTTAGAATTCAGATCTGATTAATGAAAATTCAAAAATATTTTTTCTCTAGCTCTACAGAGCTATGTCAACCAAAAACACCATTTGCAAGACTTTTTTTTATGATGGCCCTTATATTTTTGTAATATTAATTTAAGATATAATCATTCTTTGTAACCATCTCATATATTTGCTATGTTAGTTTGTCTAAAAAAAGTGTCCTCCAAAAAAAGTCGGACCCAGGGGGGTCGGGGATTTACAGGAATTTCTTGCCCTGGGGGGTCGGGGATTTCCTCAAATTTCCCAAAAGACCAAGGACATTCCCCTACCTACCCGGGGGTGGGGGGGTGGGGGTTGCAATTGACAAGTGCATAAAATGAACATTTTTTACATTTCATATTTTGTTATTAAAACAAATATTTAAAACGTGACGGGTTCTGCTTTGGTTGATTCTGATTAATTATCAAAATAAAACCTTAAATATGTGTATGTATTCGTGTACAAAGGCCCACCATGGAGGAAGCAAAGGAAGTCCACAAGTGTTTAAGGACTGCTGCGGGAATATTCACTCACGTTAGAGAACAGATTGTCAGTAACCTCTTGGAGACACCTGAAATTGGTACTGACCTCGACTCTAGGGTTCTCGCTGCCTACATTCACCAATGCACTGCTGAGGCTCAGGAGGTGACAATAGCTCGAGCCATTGAGCTGAAGCACGCGGCAAGCATAGTGTCT
This sequence comes from Sthenelais limicola, assembly GCA_942159475.1. Lineage (NCBI taxonomy): Eukaryota > Metazoa > Annelida > Polychaeta > Phyllodocida > Sigalionidae > Sthenelais > Sthenelais limicola. Next base: position 74,394,578 of record OW804098.1, read on the forward strand.
GCTCTTGCTTACGAAACTGCTCGAATGTATACCGATGCAGGTTAGTTATTGGGGGGGGGGCGGGGGGTTAGAATACATTTTTGGTAAAATAATCAAAAGAAATATTGCTATTAGTTTAAAGAGATTTTCGCACATTGTGTCGATTTTTAATATTGTGCCTGCCTGCGGCCACAGAGTTATACACCTTTCTAAAATAAATAGTAGTAACCGACTCGGAGCTCTATTTTCCTTCAGAGCGGACTTTATTATCTGTCATGCTTGATGATCTCTGGCATAGCATGTTTTTGGTGTTTTGCAGATGATTCCCTCTCATCAGTGGACGATAAGCTTGCCCTGAAGTGGAGAAAGTACCTGCAGTTCAAACGCGATATATATTACGCATATGTGAGTTGAAAATTGCTTTCAAACTTAGCGGGTGGCATTCTATTACCGTTTCTTATTTAGTTATTATCAGGTGTAACATCTCAGAATTCAGATTACGAATATGAAAGACGTTTTTTGTTGTTTTCATTTGAAGGCTTACAACTATCACGGTGAAACTATACTCGCTGAGGACAAATGTGGTGAAGCAATCAAATGTCTTGAGGAAAGCAAGAGCTGTAAGTTTTTATACGTAGCCATTCACGGGCTTCTGTACATTATGCATGCTTTCCTCCATGATGGTTTTCTATCAGCATCTCACCTATTACAACCCTTAGTTTTTAGTTTTTACCCTAGATATGGAATACACTTTACATTAACTTACTAAACTTTAATTTTTCACGGACCTACATTAATTATTGTTTCTAAAATTGATTGTCAGATTATGAGAAGGCTGGTGCACTCGCCAAGGAGTATGCGGCCGCCAAGGGCCCTGGTACGACATGTAAACCCTTGAATAATCTTTTTTACCGACGGCTCGGGCCTATACTCAATAGAACACTTGAGAAATGCGTCAGAGAGAATGGATTTATGTAAGTTTTTTTTCCAGATTTTACGCGGGTATAAATCCTTTATTTATATCCCATATACACATTTGCATCAATAAAGTAGTCTTTTTCCATCGTAAGAGAAAACTTATTTGAATTTCAAAATGAGATATTTCGGGGGAGTGGAAAATGTTTGCCTAAAATAAACACCTAACAAAATACGCATCTGAATCTCTAATTTGTTCGGCATGTTTTTAATGTATGATACAAAAGGTCAGCAGGACCTTCTGGTTCCATTATTTATTTGCCCATTTGCCTCAATTTCAGATATCACCAAAAGGTACCATTGGAAGTTCCTGCTCTAGAACTAAAGGCTACCTATGGATTGGTTGCACCGGAAGAATTCAAAGTTCCTGAACCTTCGCCGTTATGGACACCAGATACCTACAAAGCTTTTGACATCAGTAAGAACCCCCATCCCGACCCGGTAAATATTGCTTTATTGGTTACCGTCCTCACAGTCCTATTGTTTATTGAATCGTCAACAGTATAGCATTCTTAGTCTGTTCTTATAGTTCGCTATGTCTTATTTCATGTAGATTACAAAACTATAGATTCGTCGGTTTAACATAAAGAGAATATTAAATCTGTATTTTATGGAAACTTAATCGACTCTGAACCCAAGAATTTATACTCACATTCACTATGTAATAAATATACCTTTCGCTTTAAAACAAGATTTCTCATCATTCCTAACATATCTAACGAGTTTTATTTTGTTGAACCATGTATTTTCTTTCTTAACAGAGAGAGAAGAAGGATGAACGGAAGGAACTTCCTCCAGTGAAAGAGACTGACATTCCCCAATCTAATAAGGACCCCAGCAATATCAGTGGCTGTGTTGTGTCATAAAAAGATGCATATAATTGATATAAAATTAAATTGGATATGTTATTTTAATCCCGTATTTAATTAGCTGAAATAGAAATGCCAATTTGAAAGCTTTGGATTGTATGCATCAGTTCAGTTCAAATAATATATTCTGCATTGAAAGAACCTTCATATTGAAACGGTTTGTTTTACCGATGTATCCCTTTCAAGTTATATCAAGTCGGGTATTCTTAGTGTAAATGTCTATCGTTGGGGACAAGCGTATACATGTATCACCTATAGAGATGACAACATTTTATGGGTGGCGTAATTTTGAAAGTAGTTTATTTTATTGTTAACACAATTTTTGACAAGATGTCAAGCTGCCTCACACCTTCCTAGCTTATGATCTGAATGACTGGGATTTTAAAAATCACCTCTTTATTTAATCATAATCAATAGCCAAATGATTAAATATGTACTCAATATATATTCCGGCAGATAGCTTAATATTGACCGTGTAGTCATCCGATAGTATTGAATTTGTATACAGGTACAAAAACTATGTTTATATTTGAGAAGAAATGTATGCCATACAAATGGCCTCAGCTCTTACTATTATCGTAGGTGCTGCCCCTACATCGTGTACTGGTCAATCCTGACTATCACATATGTACGAATTTACAAGAAGCACTTTTTCCAAGGCAGATCATTACCTTATTATAACAGATTTTGTATATCACCACTGTGTTTCGCCAGAGGTTCCCAAATCAGTACATTCGACCTGTCGCTAATGTAAAGACTGCCTATGTATACACCTACTTTTTGTGCTGTATACCACAATGTAATTTTCGTCGAAACTATCATCTTGAATATAAAGGGAGTTTGATCTAGCTATTGAACTGGTTCCGTCGTTCGACTACCCACTTTCTCTGCCATCTGTCGTAGGCAGACAAACTACGGACAGTTAACTAACCAACCATCCAACGACAAAATTGCCCGGTTCTATATAAATCGCAGTAAAGAGGACCCTACTCTCATGCCACATATATGAAAGGGGGTCCCGTTTCGGTTGTAGATTCAGACTTTCATAATTAAAATTTTATCTACACTATTGTTCTACTAGTCATAGAAATCCGAGAAGTGACGTGAAGGCTACGCATGAAGATGTCAGATGAACTATCTTTGTTCGTGGAAAGAATTATTTCCAATTTTCTTGCAAAATAATTACTTCTTTACAAAAGTTTGTGGTCTTTGATATTAGAAATATCTATCTTGATTTCATCTTTTTTAAACGCAGCATATTACATCACGAAAATTGAAATTATCGTAATTTCTCTTTCTTACCAACACGTGTTCTTTTCCCGGCCCTTTTAAAACATTTTACCGCTTAGTTTGGAAAGGCTAATTGTTAACAGTTTAAAACCACTTTTGCGAATCAATTGTATATGTCAAAAGGCAATCCTCATTATCTAAAATCTGTTAAATTTGCTGAATGCGTTAAGAACAGTGATATCTGTATGATTTGTACATTTGCTTTATGTTAATTGAGATATATAGCATGCGAGTAAATCAATGAATTCACCATTTGTATGCTCTTAAAATTATTTATGCGTATTCTTGAATGCTTGTTTCATATTCGTAACCACACTGCTCCTCAAACAAGTCATTCAGATTTGGACAAAAACTTTGTGTAAAAATTCTTGTTATGCCTAATTAACGAATGACCATATTAACTGGGTTGGTTGTTCAATCAGTTAAAAGCGTTAGCTTGAGTTATGCAGTTTAATATTAGACCCAATGATATGAAATAAAGAATTTAAGGCCCAGGACTATAATTCACAGGATAGTGTTTGTGATTGATCCCTGGGGCAAAATTCGCCCGAGGCATTTCACTGTGGTTACGGTGCACTGTACCGACTATTACCATTTTACCTAGTACACGTAGAGGATCACAGTACAAGAAGTTGAAGGGTGGTCTCCACTGGCTGCGGTAAGCCTTGCGATGGTTTGTACTGATTCTGTAGGTGGTGAGGAATGATGAGGTATTTGCCTGCATGGTCAGTGAATGATGTAGGCAGGACCTCGCCACTCCTCAACAACACATCACCATCGCAAGGCTTACCGCAGAGCTTACCGCAGCCAGTGGAGACCACCCATAATACTAGTTAAAATAATCCTCGATAGATTGGAAATCTATGTTTATAATGCAATATTACTTTAGCCTGCTAATGGCATTTGGGTTTTTTGCGCAAATTTATTTATTTAGGCAATTTTAGCAAAATTGTAGCACTCTCATCCGTAGATGATTTCCGTTGTGCCCTGAGATGAATACAGAAGAATTTAATCATTTACAGGGAGAAGGAGGGGTGAAAACTAACAATCCATATAATCCAAGAATCATAAATATTTTACACAATCAAAATAATGAATGTGAGGATGAGATGAGGTGAGATATATACAGACTATTTGATAAGCATTTCAACATATAAAGGTGTGAGAGGGTGTCGGTGAATCCCGTCAAATTGTGGGTTATTGGATGCCCTGATAGCCATGAACTATTTCCCCATAGACGACCAGGTCCCCTCTAAATTGTAGCGCCGCCCCTCATAGACTGTTAGAGGGGTTCAGGAGTGTGGACACCATAACAAACGGTTTTAGTGTTATATTAAAGTAAATAATGGACGGTTGAGCTTTTAAGTGACTCAGGATCTTTCCGAAACGATTCTAACAGGATTTTAGACTGACAGAGAGCTGAAGTTTGAGGGTATGGTTGCCGTTTTGATCACAACCTCGGCGTCCCGAATCGGCTGTGGTCAAATCGGCAATCGAATATTAACCCCCAAACTTCAGCTCACTGCCAGTCATTGGCTTCATAATCATTCAATTGAGACCGTTATCAAGTAATGCACATCAATTTGACTGAAGCTATCTATTCACGTTTTTAATGCCAATATTTTAAATTGTAGAACACTTATAGCGTGATTAATACTAGTTATATCATGAAACATCCTTTCCTCGTGGGGCAGCATTGGCTTGAGATTATACTCTCAATTATATGTATTATTTACTCTGAAGTGACAGCCACACAGCGTATATCCAACATGGGTTGTATCATATTGATTTCTTAAGATTTGGAGTAGTCTAACCTACGAAGTAAAACTTGATCACCGAGAAAATTTATTTTAAACACAATAATGAGGACTAGACGAATATAAAATGTTCACAATCTGATCGTTTTTATTTTGACCAAGAGGGGGCGTGGGGGTGGGATGCCGACTATGAAGGAAGCTTTTGTCTAATTAACTTAAATATGGATACCATACAAAACTAGTATATATTTTCAACTTTTTTTCAACCACCGACATAGGATAAATTAAATATTCAGACTACAGAAGGATCTGGTTATACAGTGCTGTGAATGCCTGGCCAGAACTAGTATCACGCAACGCATCGATAACGTCACTATCACAATGCAGAAAATGGGAAAAGTATTCAGTAATTAGAAAATAAAAACCAATTCATCATCTGAGGCGCTGCAGAATGTATAGGAGTTACGTAAATGCAATTCTGTAACAATTCTGACCCCTAAGAATATTAAGACTACATTGTCCAGCAGGAAGTGTTGAGAAAACCGTATGTGTACATATGTTGAATGTGTGCGTACTTTCGAGAAGGAATACCTTGAATAATGGCTAATTAGGATGTAGCTTCTCTGCTGTTGCTATCCACACAAGTAACACATGATAGTAATATGCACAGAATGAAAAGAGGACTTTCTAGAAGCAACCTTCTAGGGCACTAGGTAATTGGGGATGACCAAACACTGGTGCCGGTATCCTTAACGTGAGAATGAGAATCTGAAACGTTCAAATAAACCTTTAAGCGATCCAGTTTGTGGGTAAGCTCGGATGGGGCCAAGTACCAACGTTATATTACCGTGATCCCAGTACGTATACCTCTTTTTATTCTACGCACCATTGTGAAGTCATGGCAGAATAAATTCAACGTAGAAAAAGGCAAATTAAAACAGCTTTACAAGTCTTCGCGTGATCATAAAACTCATCTTGTTTTAAGATAGTAACTGAATTCCCTAGGTTGAATAAGCGCGTTTGTCTATGGGACAAGATTCAACGAAACCTGTGGGGGGATAATAGCAAATCTGGACATACTAGGCTACATAAAATATCGGGCGATTCCTAGAGGAACATTGGAATGGCTTTGCCAAATTAACACCCACCAACAAAAGAGTGCTATTTAGATTGATCTATACATACGCGATATATAAATTCGAAAAATCGCACCTCAATAAGTTCTCACAGACGTCAATTCTTTACACGATATAGGTTATATATACAACGCCATATATATATGCATATATAATATATCAAATAAGCCGCATTGAGTATCGTGTTACTTGAGTAACCTACTGCATTCACACATGCATTCATTCACTATGATTAATAATGTATCTGTCACCATAATCCTTTCTTTTTGACTTACAACAGAGGCAGGTTGATAACATAAAAAGAAAATAATATGAACCTTGTATACCTATATGAATTACACTCTAACACCCAAACAAAAAACTGTGCTTCATACTCTTATTTGATATTATACATCGTGATGCCGACTGGATGGAGTAATTAGTTATTGAAAAATCAAACCCAGATTTTGGCAGATATTTTAGTAATGATCAGATTTTCTCGACTTATATCTGGAAGACTAAATTCCTTCCACAACAGTTAAATAAAATGACCAATACTTTTCCAAACTTGTTATAATGAAGTTTTAATTAAAAGAAGTTTTAATTAACACCAGTAATGTTCTGTTTGATACGTGAAGTTTTAATTAAAAGAAGTTTTAATTAACACCAGTAATGTTCTGTTTGATACGTACATATGCTCATCCGAAACCTCAGCTGAGTCAATATATTTAAAATAAAGAGCAAAACGTTGAGCTAAAATTTGTTCCCGCCAACATCATCATTGTATTAATTTATATATTATTTTAATGAAAACCTAGTGGTGATGTCCAAGAGATAAAACTAAAGGTAACATTGATCCCATGACCATCAAAAAAAGTTCCAATTTGGTAAATCCTTTTTGTTCCCGAATGATGACTGTTCCATCGGCACAAGTTGTTCGAGTGGTGCCCATACTTTGTAGTTCTGGTAGGACATGTACAGTAGCGACGTAAAGGAATGTGCCCGCACTGAATAACATCGCAATACCAGTAGCATTAACGTTCGAAAGAACCTCTTTGCTATTCTGTAAATAAAGAAACATCGCGATCTAAGAAAAATGATTGTTATTTTCTATTTACTTCTTTTCAAGAATGTGTAGAACGAGTACGTAAGATGATTTACTAAACTGTAAAACAATATTTGCTAAATATCGCTTTTATTTTTGCTTTTTTTAAAAAACACGTTTGGGAGTCCCTCGATGGGTCCAGTTGATTTAATAAAAAAGACAACTATTTATATGACTGTCAATGAAGGAAAAGCCTATTAAATTATACAACGGCCAACCTCAGATTGAAAACTCTTTAAGTTAGTCCAAGAGTGCTTCATTCATTCAATACATAACAGCGGTACATGAATGTATTCCACAGAAATGCAGATGTCCGTGAAGGGCTTTCTTACCTGACTAAGTCCAAAGAATGTGATAATCGCTAAAATAGGAGCCGCGGCTGAAAAGACGGCTAGGTGTTTCCGGATACGATTTCTGTCATATCCTTCATGGAGCAGAAATGACACCAATCCAAACGCAGCAGGTGCCTGAAATAATAATGTTATTTCAATTTAATTTCAGGGTGAACTTCGCATAAAGAAATTTGAGAAAACAAATCAGTAGTTATATTATACAACGGATACATTAAAGATATATTCTAAGTTAAATCGCCTAAAAAGATTTCATGGTTGGATCCTACTAATTGAGAGCAGACAGATTTTGAATGTTCAGGTTTACAAACAACCGCGGAAAAGTGAACGAGCCTGAGTGAAAATAGGTTGCTTTTCAGGTGATTGGGATTTGTAAAATCTGGACTTTCATGACTATGCAGTAAAAAGAATGGAACAAAATCCTCTACATATTTAGTCAAATTACTTTCAGAATGGTAGGAAAAGAATGGAACAAAAAGTAGGTTTTTTAAAATTAATATTTGTTACAATTAATATTAATTTTGTCCCTAGTTTTAAGATGTAAACTAATAAGAATACTGCTAATTATATAGGAACAAGTCCATTACTTTCATCGGATGATAATATATTTTCTTTAAGTCACTATAATTACCGGTAATCTACGTAGCATAATTACTCTATGTACATTGCACACTTACTTTGTGTAACATTATAGCAATAAATACAATCATTTCCACGTGAGCCTGCGATGTGGTAGCCGCAGCACCAAGGGCGACCCCATCGGCAGCTGCATGCACGACAAGCCCTAGGGTGGCCGTCATGTTATTCCTATTGTGGACCGTTCCCACACCGCCTAGTTCATCTACAAAACAAAATAAAATTGTATCTATTATCAAAATAAAATCGCTGCATATGCACAGAAATTACACCTAGTTAAGCTTGAATGATATAAATACAATGACAACGTGACAAAAGACCAATGTCATGATGATGAGCAGTGTCATGAACATGGATGTCACTCCTGCCATACCTCCTGCTCCTGCATATCAATGATACGTACATGTACTAGGAATGCATCGCGTTTGTGTACATACATATTATCATAGGCGCAGAGTCTGCATTTAATACTAGGTTTGCATCTCTTTCGCTCTGATCCTCGAGAAAGTAGACATACCGTAGACATCCACATCATATCCACGTCAAGTAAAGGGGCACATCATATGGAATCATGTGTCCCCAACGAAACGGTCCTTTCTGAGTCTATTGTATTTGTATTGTAAGCTATGTATATATTTAACTATAAAATCGTTGGAGATCATGCGTGTAACCAAAGCAATGCATGTTGATGTATAACATACAATATGATACAGGAATAGATTTAGTTGTGGACACCTGCCTAATCCGGAAACTTCGCCATTTAGGGACATTCCTCATAAATAACGGACATTACTATCGTCGCGGGGAGATATATATAATATGATATACATGCCTAATTGTAGTGAACTCTCTTCAGTTCAATACGGACACATTGTTACAATGTAGATCCTTGAGCCCAATCCTAATGGTGTCCACAATAGAGTTTGTATAATGTATCACTACTGCACTCACCCAAGAAGATATTCAATCAACCTACAGAAGCAAGTTTAATTTATCGCTAACATATTGTTTCTTTTCCAATTTGTAAAACGCTAAAAATATATTTCTGCTTTAAGCTAAGATCTTCCAGAAGTGCCAAAGACACCGCTTTATTTTCAACTGTAGGGAACACTTTCAATTATCCATTCACGCGATCTGTTTACTGGTAAGATCAAGAACAGACTTCGGGGAAGAGGGGAGAATAGACATCTCCGATATGAATACGTTAGCCATTATTGTTTAGATAAACAGTATACAACAAAGCATAGAGTGTAAGAGAAGTCCTTCTCCCGGTATTATACGGCAAACTGTTTACCGATTTTCTAGGTTAAGCTTGTTTGGCTAAATGCTTTATTCCTGGCAGTCTAAGAACTGTCAGAAGTCATACATTTTTAGGTGAGATGTAATGTTTTCTTTGTTCAAAGACATCGGATATTTACACTCACAACATTGAAGACATCCGTAATAAGGAAGCTCCCTATCCATGCCCCAACGTTATAACGTTTACACTATTAACTCGTGTAACTCAAATAAAAGTAATGTAACCGATTAACCTACTTATTGCATACGTGATCGGTTTGAAAGGTGCAGTTCGGTTGATCAAATTAGATCTACATTTTTAAAAATTATGATAATTCCAGTGCATAATAAATAGCAAATGGCCTTCTGTTCGGGTTTGAAATGATCTTGACAGTCCAAAAACGTTCCACTCTGCCTCACCTGGTAACGTTGAATGATGGTGTTGGTGGTGACAGTTACATCATTGTTGCTTGGAGACAACAACGGTTGTAGTGGGGTAGGGTGGTTTGATCCCCGGGGGTCTCATCAGGCGCAAGCTTAGCCACTTTGGTTAGATCTAACTTTGGCCCATTTTTTTTTTTTTTTTTTTTTTTTTTTTATATTTTTAGAACACAGCTCACCTCAAAAAATGCATGTAAGATAGTTATAACCAAACATTATTAGGCAACCTAACCTTGCTACAAACATGTATCTGCAAGTATATAAACCGCTATAACATCAATCCCAAGGTATATGTACACGCTGTAGTACCGGTACTAGTCACCTGCGCTAGTCGCTGTACATGATTGATCACTAAATTCAATTGACAGCTGACATGCAATAGTAGAATTTCTCTAACTTTCCACCTCTATATCTTCTAAGTCTCCATTGTATAAATCTCAAGATTGACCAAGCAAGAAAGTATTAATTAAATTTTAGTGGCCTCATCGCGTATTGCAAAAAGGGGTTTTAAAAATATGATAATTTGTCTTATTTTATATTTGGGTCTCGAGGCAAAAGTAGTTTACCCATTGAATACAGTGCTCCCATCTTAGAGATCGTTCCTTTCTCGTCTGCAAGAGGTCTGTGTGTATGGGGGGGGGGGGGGGGAGCAGGCAGACATTGAACAAAATTCATACATTGCTTTCCATCCCATCAACACAGCTGGATTCAATAACAGTAGGCGACAAGTTTTTTTGTAGGTCTCCCACCTGCTTGTCCATCTTGTTAGGAATGTTGTGGATATGCCCACGAAAAAGTGATTGGGCTAACAGCCGGTCTGTCCCAAGCAATGAATAGAACAGGTCCTGCAAGCTACACAATGTGGAAGCAACTAAAAAGGTTCTCTAGTTCAAGAAGTCTCCATGGTACCATGGTGCCTTTTTTTTTTATGGGAATAACCTGCCTGAAATCACAAACGAATGCACCCCCCCCCCCCGGCCCATACCCACCTCTGAACACATGTACCATTCGTTCTTCCTTTGTCTGAATATAGTTTGTGTTACCACAGGTGAGGTCTTCAAGATATATTTTCATCAAGCAAACCAACGAGTTTTATATCCTCGGGTTGGAGGAAGTCGTGACCCTTTGCTTATATATAGGTTCTCGTGGGTAACAATCCAAGTCTTAAAAACGTGGTCAATCATACAAAAAATGAGTCGGACTTTGCAGTATACCGTAAGCTATCAGAACCATCATTTCAGAGAACAGATCCTTAGACAAAACAAAACTTCGTCAGGGAGTTTTCAGAATGCAAGTGGAATTTCAGGAATATATATATTTCATACTGAATAGGTTTTGGGTGGCGTAGAAGGTAGTGATTAAGGCGGTGGATTCGAAACCAGCTAGAGGCTTGAGGATGTACGAATCCCACTGCCGCCGACTAACCTTTCCCATCACCTGCCTAACCTTGACAGTTTTATATTTTTGCGATCGAATCGGCGCTCACAAGCAATCGTTAGGCCTTATGACCTAGCCAAGAGCCCTGTAGCCCCTCATTTAGGCCGCAAGTAATCAGTGGCCATGCGATCTGGTGGAGGACTGTTATAAGGGCGTAAAGCAACCTGTTACCACATACCAAACCAATCAATGTACTGCAGAATACATGCTGTTTTGTTAACACATGGTAATTCCAGCTGTAACACTAACTATTTTAACTTTCAAAGTTTAAGCCATAATAATTCAATGGTTCAATCGAAAAAGAAATGTCCAGCAATTCTGAACCTAAACGTTCATTTCTGACATGCGCCACCCTATAACGCTATTCGCAAAACAAAAGTATTGTCTCATGTGAATGAAGAATCAAGATTTGTGTATGCAGCTAAGGTTGGAAAAAACACCTATAGAAATACTAGGAGGATTAAAGTTTGAACGGACTGAAGTTTCAGGGCATTACAAAACAATACATATAGGCGATCAGGCCTAAGTCAGGTTATGTAATATAACAAGGCACACAACTGCTGACATCTGGGAGTCATCACAGCGAATCCAGATATGGGGAAATTTAACTACTGGATTAATGTACCGAATGCCCAATTTACCAAATGACTGACTGTCTCCTACTTGTAGCGCATTACAGCACGGAACATATTGATTTTTGGTTATAACAAGCTGTTATTTTAGTCTATTCAGGCATACATTTGACTGAAATGTACGACGAAAATATATCAAAAATTAGAAATCACACTATGACCAGTTACATACTTGAAATGCTAAGCTGGACGTTAACATGTTCGATGTCTTCTTTGAGACGTCTTTCTTATTTTAATTTATATCTTTTGTAAATCTGTGCATTGATTTTCCACTAAAAACTTGTGAGTGGCCATGAGTTGAAATGACAGATTAATTGCAGCAAGGCAACTAAAATAGTTCATGTGGTCAGCGCATCTGATGAGCATTAGGCTAAGTCGATGTGTAAAGCCAGTTTTTATGCCAGGGTGCACTACTCAAATGCTAAGTGTATTTTACAAGTACGTATAGATACCCCTAGCCCTCAGACTGTCGGGTAATTACAACCGCCACCAGACTCAAAAGGGGAGGACGAGGGTCGTTAAATATTTCATTTGATTAGAAATTAATTGTTGTATAGAGTTCCCACCAAAAAGGGAAACAATCAGTTTTATTTGTGACTCAAACCATCAGGTTGGTATTATTAAATCATAAGCCTTACCAGAATTGGAGCTGTGGACATGAGCGCTGCCACCACTTAGTTGATCCACGAGTAACATGAAGACGAAGCCTAGCACTAGACTGATGCCAATCCACGTGTGCAATTCTGTACCATGCTCATGATGAGAATGAAGATCTGCAGCATGGTCGTGTTGTACTCCCGGTACTCCTACCTCAGCTGCCTTAGCAGCAACATTTCCAACGGATTTCTCTACAGCATGCGAGACATGTTCATGTAAATGTTCTGAAGCATGAAAAAGATGAAATTGAAAATTGATGACTTTGTGCATTTTATCGAATATAAACTGAATCACGTATACTAGTTATTGTTCTACAAACTCCGAGAATAACATATATTTCTTTCTGAAAGTCATATAAATTTAACAGATTCAATTTTCTCATTGCCCACTTTTAAAAAAAAACATCAATTGCAGCAATACGGTACTGAATAGAGATGCTAAACATAGTAACGTTCTAAATACCTGGACTGGTCATGTATAACGTATGGACACCTTCAGGGATAATGACTGCTAGGGCGGTTCCAACTAACAAACCAGCCCCCATAACGGTGACCAGTTTTAACTTTTCCTGAAAAAACAATTAGAACTGTGTAAAAATTAATGTTATTAATGAAAGGAAACCGGTGACAAGATAATAGAGAATATTCTTAGAAGAAAACTGGTTATGAAAATATATGCCTCAGGTATCGAAAGGCATTCTATAAGAAAGCAAGATTAGCAAATCAACAAATGACCAATGCATGAACTATCCATTTGAACTATTTCCATTGTCGGACTATGGAGATATTGCTAATCAGTAATGGTGTTGGACGACCTCACTCGTGATGGTTCTTAGAAAGAGGTTGAATAAGTTTGAAAGCCGTTGATTGAGATGTTTCTCTTCTTATTCACCATGTCTCTGAGCCCTAGAGAATTAACCGATGTAACATGTTTAGGGAGTCATCTCATGTAGGTTGTCGGACAGTCCTTTAGGTTTACTGTTGTTTCAAAGGAGATGTGAGCCTGTTAGGGCAATTTGTATAATGGGATAGATGGCATCAGCAATGCCAAGGTTTTTTTTAGAAGCCTCGGCAATGTCCCTTGTATTATTCTGTCTGAGATCGATGTAGGTACCGGTACGTGTGTATAATTAACCACTAGAAATATGAGGGGAGGGAGAGGACATCCTTGCCTCTTTCTTAAGTGATTACGGAAAAACCTTGTCTCGAGGATGTCATGGCAGGCATATCTCTCATACAACTGTTGGAACGATTTGGATAATTTTCGGATGCTTTTGTTTTCCTGTACGGGCCCGGGTGATTGCCAATATGATGGGATTATGCGAGTAGAGGAAGACATCCTTGGAAGTGGGGAAGACAAACATTTGCCAGTGCCAGTGAATGAGAGGGATCTTAAATTTGAAAGTTTGATATTTTAACGAATATAAATAGGATCACGCATACGACACTACTACTCACTACTTGAATGAGGGGGATCTTAAATTTGAAAGTTTGATATTTTAACGAATATAAATAGGATCACGCATACGACACTACTCACTAGGGTACTTAGAGACTTAGGGCCTAAGTGTTCTACAAAGTCACAAACTATTATTAATTATTGCATGATTATTGTGCATATGTTCCGGTTATCCATATATGGTACCGTAATGGCCGGGGGGGGGGGGGGGGGGGGGGCAGGGAGGTAGACCATGATCATTGAGTAGAGGCAGGTTCGACTGACTAACTAATATAGGCCTACTATTAATATTATTAATCATATACAGGTACTAGGCTACGGTATATAATTAGAGGCCCCATAATTGCATAAACAATTAAAACACTAAAACTAATGACACCGTATCCTTCCCCCCCCCCCCCCCCCCCCCCAAATAAATCAATTTGGTAAATAAATCAATATGGTTTACCTAGGCCCAATAGTAATAATAATTTTGAATAGGTTAGATCCAAAGAAATACCCTTTCATTCATTGTATATGCCAAGTCAAACAGCTGCTGGGGCGGTTGATGGTTCGACTGGTCACTAGTCTCGCCAAGGCTAGGTACAGTCTCCGACTCAATTCAATCTCACTCTTTCAGACCTTAAAAGTTACAACGTAGACTTATATCTATCTGGGTAATTTTGATGCAAGAAAAAGTATACAGGTGGATATGTATCATTGGTGTTGTAAATCCTGGGATCGGAAACAATAGCATAGCATCCGCACTGACAGTCACGCCTGTCTTAAGACTTTGCCCAAGGTTTACTTTCAGTGACCACCCCAACTTTCCTTCTCTTCGTCGTATTATTTCAAAGCTGTGAAACTGAACGTAGACCCTGTACGTTCGGTATGTCAACTAGGCCTAGCACTCACCTCAGAAAGTGTACATGCTAAGGGAATGGATCCAGCCAAATAACATCCTATTAGCATAGCTAATGAAAGAAGCAATAAAGTCCACACATCATCCATCGTAACCATTTGTTTCTGTTGTCGATACCATGTAAGAAGCAGCCCCTACATATGGTGGTTAAACTCTTATCCCCAACACACTATGACCCGTCAGCATGACTGCAAAATCGTGTCGTGGCATCTTAAGAGATGGCGCTTGCAGTCGTTCCGCGCATCAAAAAAAAGATACTTAATGCTTAACTTTCAATAAATGAAAGAATTTCTATTTTTTTCAAACTTGAAATTATATTGAGAAAAAATAACATGCATATATCTGTACACTTTTGTAACATCTCCAATTTGTTCCCAAAACAACAACTGCGTTGAGACTATATTATTTAGGACTTGCTATACACACTTCTGTATATATCACAAAATGACTAAAGTAAAAATGTCTCTGGTGATGACAAAAAATGTGAATTGTATTTTCTTTTATATTCTCTAGTAAATTAGCAATATATAGGAGTAACGCGGCCTTTTTATAAGGTGGGCGACGGGAATCTAATATAAAAATAATACTCATTCCTAACACCTGAATTCAGCCAGGTCGACGACGCGTGCGAATCATAGCTATCGCCCCTATCCGAAGTTTTCTGGATATTATTCCGGAGAATTTGATACAAGATGGTAAGTATTTTAGGTTGTATAACGGACAATGTTCCCATGGTTGGTCTTGCCATCACAATTCGTTTCAAGCTCTTTGTATTTGCCTGCTAGTTACTTATTTGGCTGCCGTATTAATCGCTGAGGCTGAACTGAAGACCCACACCCATGTTCCGCAGTTAAATGGCTAAATCAGTTTTAAGCGTGTTAAAGATTTATTGGTTTGTTGTAAGGACCGAGAAACCGTAATTTATTATTACGATTTCACCAACCTGGATTCCTTGCAGATTTTATTGTTCAGTCCTGATCGAAAATGGCTCCCCAACTCGGCGCTTCCCCGTTGTTCCCGATGATGTGTCCCCCGAAATTCGCGGAGTTAGGCGCGGCCACTGCCCGGCACTTTTTGCGATCCTTTCCATGACCATGTAGATTACGGGGTCCCTGGACGATTAGGCCCCGGCGTCGGACGTTTGGGCCCCAGTCCACACCCCGTTTAAATTAATCCAGGTCTGACTCTTTAAGAAAAAAAACTTACTTTATAGACTGTGACTCAAAAAATCATTTCTGAAACTGACAGTTCACACATCATCCAGGAGGTTACGGTACTTTACCTCAGTCGGTAAAGTACCGTAACCTCCACAATGCACCATTTGACTCCTAATTTTTTTTAAACCCAGGGGCGCATGCCCCTGCCCCCCCCCCCCCTCCCCCTTAGAAGTGCTTCGGCCTTTGGTGCAAAGCCAGCTTCACTCCCCACACAATACTAGAATTTGAGATCCTCAGTCACACGTTGCCGTTGGCACGTCTGCCTTACATTTGGCCTATAAAATAAATAACTTGGAAATAAAAATCTGTTATTATTATATTGCATGACTATAATAGTATGTGTAGCTTTACTATGATTGAAGTATCGTACATCAAAATTCTTCCTTCATATTTTATACCAACAACCATGTAAAAATAAAAGCCAAACTCACTCGTTAGATGATGTACAATAATGGCCATAAGTCATAACCGTAAGCTACGGTAGCCTACGGTATGATTGTTGGTTAAGGCCTAACTGCACACGTCGTTTCCCCTGTTCTTTACTAAGGCTTGAGACTTATTAGCCGTTATATGCACTATTTTAGAAAGTTCAAAAATCGACCCCAAAATTATTACAGGCCACGAGAAACCATTATCTATAAACCTTGTTAAGCTATGGAACACTATGATCTTGTTACTTTCTAACTGCTACCTAGCCAGTAGGCCTACGGTAGGCTACCGGTACTGAGTATCACAAGCCCTTCTTTCCATCTACCTGGGACAGTAGATATGGATATTCTTGTGTCTAAATTTACTTGTATTAGATTTTATAGACATTTTAGGTTAAGATCTATTCTGTAAAAATGTTTAATTCATACAAGAGAACCAATTTTTTTTCATTTCTTTTCAGTCTCACACAATACTGCTTGTCCAACCGGGCCGCAAGCCGGAATCAAGAACTTACTCAGATTACGAGTCTGTTAACGAGTGCCTAGAAGGTGAGGATATCTGTCCTTAGTTGTTGTTAATTCCGTCTTGAGATAGATTGATATTACAACATTATTTCTTCTATCGCCTTTTGAATTGATGTTGATTTTTTCCCCATTGATAGGCGTATGCAAGATATATGAGGAATATCTGAAAAGGATGAACCCAACATCTCCTTCCATAACTTATGACATTAGTCAGCTGTTTGACTTCATCGACCAATTGGCAGATTTGTCATGCTTGGTGTAAGTACAATTTTGACTTTTCCCAATCATGATAGACCTGCTCTCAGTAATGTTCTCAAACCCCTAGCGTAGATGAGTTGCAGGTTGCTACATAGGATGAACATAAAATTTCTTTAAAGAAAAAAAAAGCGAGGGTGAAGTGTGCTGACTTGTTTATGACCGAGGTGACTGCGGGAGGTTAGAGGGCATTAGCCCGAAAACCTTCCATGATCACCTTGTTTCTGACCTCGTTATTTATTAACGGGGTGTAATAAATATGGAACTTATGCATTTATTTTCTTTCGATGGTCAATTATTACCTTTCAAAAGCTGTTTATCCTCTAGAGATCTATGTTGCCGGGAAGTATAATGCCCACACATAACATGCCCTAACTAGGCTTCAGGACTTTTACTGATCTCATTCTGATCAGAAGTATTACTTACAATTACAATTGATTATTACTTCCATGCACGGCAACAGCACCTTTACGGGCCGTGGACGGTCGTAATTCTTATATTTCTTCCATATCCGACCCAAGTTATTCATTATTGTTTCTGTATGAAGTTAGTGTCCCTTGTTCCTTTTGTTTCCATCCAGGGGTTTCAGCATTAACCCTAGAAGTCTTAAATATAAATGTTTTAAACATTGGCATTCATATTAGTGGCGAATTATTCTGAAAACCTCTTCTCTGTGCATTCCCACTTTTTGAAAAGTGGTTGGCATTCTGTTTGAATAGCATTAATGATGCAATAAAAATACTAAATTTCAGTTGGTTGCCGACTTCTGGGTGACATCAAAATTAAACACCGAGACATTAGTGAACTAGTTGGCGAGTGGCCACCAGCTGTGTTCGCCAAAAAGTTAACAACATTTGCGAAATAATTTTGACGTCCCCCCCTTGTGCCTTTCTACAGTCACCTTAATTTAGAAATGAATGAAGAATAATTTCCTGTCAAGAATATCTCTTGATGCTTAAAAATATCTTGATGTGAACCATTTCTCTTGCAGTTACCAAAAGACCACTCAGACCTACATACCCCACAATAAAGAATGGATCAAAGAAAAAATATATGAACTGTTAAGGAGGCAAGCAGGCCGATAAAGGATGTGAGACTGATAACTAGGATGTTCACACGGACATTCCTTGTTTTATGGATGGATATCTGGAGCTGTAAAGTTTTAAATTTGCTTTTAAAAGATGTGTTGTAAACTCAAACGAATTGGAGAAAATTTGCTTTAAGTCGTCGATAACCTCTTATCTTCACTTACTCTTCTATATTGGTATTCAACGATGCTGTAATTCATGTTTTAGTAAACACATAACAAACTAGAATGATCTTGGCAATTAAATATGATTTGTCTGGGCCTTACAAACTTGTTTATAGTATACCAATACTATAATCACTTGGTGGATATATATGACAGTAATGTACATGACAATTCCTATCCCAGTTGGGGATTTGTTGGGAATTTCGTGTAAAGGGTGCCTCATTGGGGCGGTGGATGTACCTTCAGACCAAGGGAGGGGTCTTGTCATTTTTATGTTACCCTAATTCAAGAGGAAAGCTGAAAACTTGTATCCCCAGGTGTACTGAGGGTTTTGTGGAAAATTTGCCCCTCTGCAATCAGGTAGTTCCTTTACATTTTTTTCTTTCCTTATAGTAAATTCCCCCATATCCCAGTTGAGGGGGTTGTACAGCTGGCACATTGCTGCAATACATTACCTTCCCTTTCCATACATATTTTACCTACTGAAATAAAGACTGGTTATAGTATGTACCTGTCAGTACTTCTTGTGTGTTATAGTAATTAGTTGCCATAAAGGGTATCCACAAGGTGGTAATTAATAATTACATGAACCAGTAGCAGACAGCTTATCATTTGAAAACATAAACGGAGACCATGGATTTTATTCAGTTAAGGCAAACATCCAAGCATTAAGTATAGATTTATATTTAACTGAAGGCAGCAAATCACTTCTCCCTCTAGTTGAAAAATAATGAAGACGCCGCCTCCTGCATATTGTATGTCGGCAAACGTATATGTGTATCCATATTTATCTTTATTTGAAAGAACTATTCTTACGAACTTGTTTGAGAAACTTCGATAGGGGTGTTACGGAGAAAGTAATTCATAGGCTTTACTGATCAAACTAGTTAAGATATTATTTGGTAAACTAGTGAACATGAACAGAATAAGTTTTGATATGCTGTGGTATACGGTAGTTCCAATTCTTAGTTATGAAATGGACTTTCAATAAAACAAAATAATACCCATTTATATTTCTTTACTGTTCGTTTCCTTTCCCTTTCTGACACATGTAAGTCATTTAAATGAATATGTCAATAAATTAAATGAAAATAGATTTTGCTTTATTCCGTAATTCTGAATCTGAATGATTGGCATACAAGAACATGGTGAGTCGCAAGACGAACAGTGGCCGCAGGTTGCTCGTGCATGGAGTGCTTTGTACTATTGCCAGTATGATGACTCAATCGCCCATCAATGAGATAATGGCATAGTCAATCAGGGTCTCTGCGGGGCCTGGAAAAGGGGCATTTTGGTCGAAGGGCCTGGAAAATCATTTTATGAGCCTTGAATTCTGTTGGAATCAATTAAATGGCCTGGAAATTTTCGAAGATACCCTGTACACTTTCCCCTGACTGGCCCCTCTCAAACCTTACAGTAAGAGACTTACAAAGTAAAAGTTGAAAAACTTTATGCAAAATCTGAATATAAAACTTGTCAAATGCATCATTGGCCTCATTAAGGTTCTAAAAAATCACTAAAATGGGCCTGGAAAAGCCTTGAATATCTTCAGTCTAAATGCGCGGAGACCCTGTCAATTGTAATTAACCTTCCGCTGTCGCAGTCCTATTTGTATACGTTATGTGCAGCTTGTGCATACCAAAGGTGGCCAACGAGATTTCACGCTAACGAATCCTTCCATCAAAATTTCGATTTTTTTACGTCCGTCTGGGAGTCCACATTTGTTGATTATTTTGAAACTTTGCGTCCGGCTACATACACTTCCCTTATGTTTCGGTCATCACCTATGAGTTACATGAAAGATAAAAAAAACATGACTTTCTTGGATGGTAGTAAACATACCTGGAATTGAAGTATACTATAGGGTTCCTATAAATTCATATATTTTAAAATGATCCTATATTTTGGCATATTTTCCTTATAATTATCATTTATATCATATTTTTAATTTTTTGCCACATTTGCTCCCGACTTGGTTATATAAATTTATATTTTGATCCTGTGGCATCTATCATTCAGTGCACCGGAAAAGTGCCAGTTTTCCACATACCAGGATACCAGCTCTGTAGACTTGATGAGCATATAGCCAGGTACAGCGTAATCGAGAATACTCAAAAGAAAGTGATATTTATAATTATCCCTTATAAAAGTACAATGAAAGTGTCAATTTTAAAAATGTCATACCCAAATGAAGGAACTTCTGAATGTTTTCGTCAACATCGTCACTGAAAACGTCAAAGGGCGAGTTGTGGACGCGAGGATTAATTAGAAGGGCATCAAATTCCTTACCAACTTCGAAATTACCAATCACTTTGTCCAGACCTAGCACTGTTAGGAGAGAATCCAAATGAAGACTTTTCAAAGGCCATTTTAGACCATAATATTAAAGCGAAGTCGTGCACGGATGGAGAAACCATACGAATCTTCATTTATGTTGAAGGATCACATTTGAATTTGTCACAGATTGCAAGAAGACCCAAATAGCGATAAAAGCTTTATAATTTAACTTTTTAAAAAAACACCATTAGTCATCGAAATTTCTTGTAAGACTGATAATACGTGGAATCGATGGCCATGCCCCAAATACAGGGAACTCCGGCATAACGACCACCTCTTGTAACTCCGCGCGACCACCCAGACTCACGCCTCTTTACTAGGCATTGGAGTTTCCTGTGGCTTTTGATTTAAATGAATAAACAATTTAATTTTGAAGGATAAAATTAGCACTGTTACAAGCTATGCCAACCACTTCTTCACATAAAAAAGAGAGTAATTAAATAGGGAGTAGCCTAGAGTTGTGTGTGCCTTTTGTTTCTATCACCTTCAAACTACAATATTAGGAACTTTAGATAAAACCTAAAACGATATGACATTTATGAAGCAAAATTTGCCTAATAAATAATATTAACATCATGTTTCTATCATCGTCCATTTAGAAAAGTTCCATTACAACTACTTTAAATAATCCTTCAATACCTGCACGTACGTTGAACCTGGCTAATTGAATAAACCCTACCAGTAGACATGTGTAAATAATAATAAATTAAAAAAAACCTTCAGCGCTTCCCAGGGTAGCTAATTTGAAAGCGTCCTTGTAGTCCAGTCGGCGATAGCCTTCCCCCTTCTCCAAAGCCTTGACACTAGATGTCATCACTGCCTGACGTTGAGCGTTAAGCATTGAGGGACTGTAACCACCAGACACATCTGAAAGGATATTTAAAATGCACACACGAGTACATCAGTTGGTCATCTATTTAATAGCTCATGGTGGGGGCAATCAGAATTATACCGCATCCTCCCTCGCTTTATCATGGTGGTTTCCATTGTAATTTGATACATTTTGATGAAGATTTTCAGACATGTTACAGATTTAACTTTATTAACTAAATTTGGACCATAATACAATCGGAAACACACAGGTGCACTCATACCACGAATAGCTACGAACAACAGTCTTTAATTCTGATGGTTAAACATTATATCGCCATCTGACATTTTAACACGTATGTTAATGTTATAGGTAGTGTATTATTACATATCAAAAATATGCTATGAATGGCATGTTATTCGGTAGGAAAGACCCCCGTCATAGGATTTCCTGAAGATAGCCCAAGGGTACTTAACATCAAGTATGAAAGATGTATCGAGAAGAACATACATTTTTGACAATTTTCTTAATGTAGGATTAGTATATTTCTTACCTGTACCCAATCCTAGTTTAACCTTCTTTTCAATCACGTGCCTTGCGTCCAGGCAACCACTGCAAATGCTGAAGTGTTGAGAACATTTAGATAAAGTATCCCATTGAATTAATCCGTAATAATCAATTAATACATAATAGGATCACCTTTTATTAGTTTCCATTTTTTAAATAAACAATTCTCTGATATGAGCATATCACGCTTATTGTACACCACTCTTGTCTATTGACTGTGCTCAAAAAGTTCTTGTAGACCTTAGGTTCGAATTCGGGCAATGTGATATGCCTGCTCCAGCATCTCGTAGAATATCGAGATCTTCATCTGTCAGATAAATTCCATGAGCAAGAACCGTCTGAAAAGAAAGTCCTAGTTCAGGGTTAGTCATCGAGGTTTACTTTGATGCACACATATAATATATTTACTATAACAAAGTTTAAGATATATATTTACTATAAAAAAAGGGTAAAATATAGTCCACCGCCCAAAACATAATAAGAAAAGCAAGGTAGCCTACCTTGTTGTGCAATAAACCATGGTACTTAAATATGTCTGCAAAATGTTGATGCTCTGGATATAGGTCTTTCAACCATTTGCACTCCGGCTTTGTTTCGCAAAGATGGCTCTGTTTTGAACAAAATTAATAATGATATAGTTTCACATTTGTAGGAAGATATTTTGCTAAATCGATGGCATTAGACTGGTCATTCTATGCGTCCAGCTGCATGTTGTCTAACCTCGGTATGCGCGGGGGAGGAGCATGGAGGTGCTGGGCGAGGGGCCAATTAAAGGCAAACGCTATTAAAATTTAGCATTGGAGTCTATGGGGAAATGGTGCATTTCTTCACGTTTTAGAGAATAAAACAAAAATGGCCATGCCAAATGTCCCTAGATCTTCTACACATATAATGGAGGTAGCCAGTTATATGCTACACATAATTATAAAGAAAAAAAATATACGTCATCGAAAACAAAATTGTAGCTGTCTGAAATTGCATGACATGTTTAGAAAACACAGCTAGCAGTGGGTACTTTAAGTAATACCCATTTTAGTATGGGAGTCTATGGGGAAATGGTGAATGTGTTTACGTCTTCGTGAATAGAACAAAAATGGCAACTCCTAATGTCCCAAAAATCGTCTACACATATAGTGCAGGTTATATTCTACGCATATAAGAAAAAAATATATATGTCATCATGTTAAAAAAAATTGTAGCTGTCTTAAATAGACATGTTTAGGAAACATAGAACACTTGGAAAGCAGCAGATTTTGTGGTTCTCGGCCATGTTTTGTGGCATAGTGTCAATGTTGCTATGGATATCAAATTCAAATGTTGCTAAGTATAGTGGAAAATATTGTTTATTTAATATGTGAACAAAAATGGTAAAAATAAAGATATTTTTGTTAATGGAAACCTTTGTGGTATCCAAACATGACATGACATGACATCGTAGAGCCCAATAATTCAGAAACAAACACCATGACCAATTTAAAAATAAAATTGTTTTTACAAAAATAGTGTTTTTTTAGTTTTTAATCAAAAAATTTGCATCACGGAGTTGTTGTTTTCAGAAAGAAAATAACCATGCATTCTATAAAAAAAAAAGAGGCATATACATATAGTGTTATTGGCTAAATAATATACTCTCCAAAACTGTTAACTTTACTTAAATTGAGTGAACATAAATAGTAAATATGAACTATGAAATTGAAGTACTGCAAAATAAGGCCCCCTTTTGGTGCTCATTGGTTATTTTGAGATACCAAACTTTGAAGTGCTGCAATTCAAAGATGAGTATGGTGACCCATTAATTTTTTTCCATTTTTATGACCAGAAACACTTCAAGAATCAGATACCAAAGTTTCAGAAAAATGACATTTATTTTCATTTTCCACTAGATATATGTAGTAGCGTTTGCCTTTAATCAATACAAAACGGTTAATAGTTATCCTAGATATTCCCATACCGGTATAATATCTTCTCCCAGCCGGTACAAATCGTTTTGTATTTCTCAGTTCTAATATCATAATAATGATATATGCTACTCTTTAATTGATCTTCTCCTCTGATCGCCCACGTACCTTATTGCTAGCCGTAATTACTAATAATGGTGAATGAACAGACATAACTGTATCAATTTTACATTCAACAAAATAAGGTTATTATATGTATGGCACACAAATGATAAGGTAGTATTTATGTATATCATTTATTCCATGATCGGGCTATGAACAGCGCATAATTATAATGACAATACGTGCTGCTCACGAACTGACGAATATAATAGAGTCTGTATTAGCATAGTATCGAAAGTAGGCCCTTTTTTTCTGGCCCCCTACATCAATTGGAAATTTCATTTATCAATTCTAAATTGATTCAAGCCGCTCTACTAAAAATAATTAGTCAAAGGGCTATATTTTGTCCCCCCAAAATGGTTCACGGTAAGAATGTGTGGTAAAATGATGATTAATCAAGTTTTTTTTAGTTTTTTTTTTTACTGAAAGTGGCATATAGGAGTATAGTGCCAAAGAAAAAGTGCAAAAATGTCGATTTTTTCATAGAAATTTTACATAAAATCGGGGAATAAAATAATAATGGCCTCTTTGCTTCATGGGCTTACTTTGCGAATATCATCCAGGGGGGGGGGGCAACCTTTAAATAATTTTCCTAGATTTGCTATATATCGTAGAACTCTACTAATTTGTCCAGATGGAGGTTCCTATATATATGATAATAAATTTGAAACGGTCAATTATAAGGATCAAAAGAAAATTATTTCCATTGGTATTTTATTGTTTATCAATCACCCATCGGTCAGAAAGAAACTATTTTGAATACCAAATAATACATTCAAATCTAATTAATCAACCGAACGAATACCTGTATTGGGAGATCGTATTCTTTGACAATCTCTGCCAAACTTCGTAACAGAAGGCTGCACGTGCTTGGAGGATATCTAGGAGTAATAATTGGCGTTACCAGTGGATTCTGCAACAAGTATATAGGAGGACTAAAAGACAGAAACATAACATTTTAATTTTGTTCCAGCTAATGCATTGTCATGTCCCAGTCTAGGCTCAGAGTTGAGCGAATCCCTCCAAACTGAGGGAAAGCCTCTCGCTCAGAACCGCAAAATGCCATTCTGCTCGGGCCTAGATTGTGTCCACTCGATCAGATCGGTTCATTTCACAAGGAATGATGGAAATATGCAAAAACATGAAACCCGTTTTCTTCAGAGCCCAACTTATTAAAATCATTGTACTATTTTTTATCAGAGTTTAAAAATTACCATACAAACTCTTGAGCAATTCATGCTGCTTGCAATTATCGTGCTCAAAATCCGATTACCTGTTTTTCGATTACCGCTTTCACGAACCTAAAAGAAAAAAGTCTCGGCTTATCATAATATTTGCATTATACCATTACTGTTACGAAAAAAAATACAGTTCAGACCCATTACTCAAGGATGCATATCTTATTGTGAGATTACCCTAGTTCCATGCATCGAATCCTTGTGTTTTTGTTACTAGTTAAAAGTAGCAAGTTTTCAAATGGCCTTTTTTAAGTGGTGGCATGCATGCAGTGTTCGCGACTGTGATAAAACTAATGCTCATTCAGATATCTTTTGGTATCATCAGAATAATCATGATCTCAAAAGTAACAAAGGTGCAAAACATGTATGTTGTGAGGATAACAAAAAATACGTACGTTGTTGTGTCCGTTATGCTGCTTTCAGTTCCTTCAACATAGTAAGATGGTGAATTCCTATTCATATTAACTTTGCCGATGTATGCTCTCTGTCCAAGGGATTCTGCGAGGAAATAGATATAATTATGCTGAATTTGACGCAAGGATATACCTTCATACAAATTACAAATGCAATCATGCCGAGAAATGGCATTGATCATAAGATTACATGGAATGGGAAAATATCCAAAGTTCCGACCGGCGCCTCATCGGACCATAGAAAAAACTTTACTTCGGGATATATCTAACCGTCTCGATTGTACATAAATATTATTATGTTATCATGATCTCCAGGAAATATTATAAATGTCCGAACCGACTATATCAACAAGGTGTAGAGAT
Source organism: Sthenelais limicola (assembly GCA_942159475.1). NCBI lineage: Eukaryota > Metazoa > Annelida > Polychaeta > Phyllodocida > Sigalionidae > Sthenelais > Sthenelais limicola. Next base: position 74,420,924 of record OW804098.1, read on the forward strand.
GCTTCTAAATGGATAGTTGCGAAATAGCTGGCTGTTGTTGTCCCACTGCTCAGGATCCGTTTCTGAATAAAAGTATGAAACATAACGTGTGATATGCTCTTATATTGTTGCTGTACAATGATAAGAATTTTCCAATAGTCAAGGGGAATTACATGTGACAGAAGACACTCTCTTGGAATCGATCGGTTAAGTGAGTGTGTCCTCTTTAAACAGTGTTCTGTCCATATGGATTCAACATCATGCCGATTAGGCCTAGTTCAATCTGGGTAAAATGTGAAATCCAAAATATGATAATATTATAGTAATACACACAAAAATACAAAAAATATATGATAGAATACATGTAACAATAAGATATAAAATATGATAATTATTGATAATATCATAGTGCACCATAAAAAGTATGACATGTCACAACTTACCACCACTCGTGAATATACATCTTTCGCATAGTCACTATCTTCAAATTTAGCTTCAAGAGGGAACGTGTATTTGTTCAACCACTTAAGTAAAGGTAGATCTAGCCCTAGTCCTGAGTTCGGAAACTGAGGTGCGTGGATATGGGAATCAATGAAGCCTGGTATGATAAACTGACTGTAGAAAGAAGACGAAGATGTATTTTAAATAGCTTAAAACTAATTTAATTATTTCATTAATTTCTTCAAGAAATTGCATTTTCTTACAGTTACTATACTTCAAAGAAAAAAAATGGTGGGGGTTTGGATGGGCCAATATGAACCCATAATATCCAAACTCAAAAAGCAGAGCGAAGTATCTCAGCCAGATTTTGTCAATAATCGCAAAATGCTGGTGACCCCATGCGGTTTTGTTTGGAGTTCTGATTGGACTTGGTGATAATCGTTGGAATAATTATGATTAATACTATATTCGGGTGATAATGTCCACATTGCGAGAATCATTTTTGTGTATGAATAATTTTCAGCGACAATTAGAACTCATGTTTACAGCTATATTAAAATAAATTTATTTTCTTCACAAAATCACAAAGGCGAAAAATGCCACCGCGGTATAGTACACTAAGCCGATTCTCATCCGATTAGCTAGTTAGTCGGAAAAAATCCTCTGCAACGCAAAATCGCATGAGAATCGGCTAAGTGGAGTATAGGCCCTTCAGTCTGGTTGCGGTCCAGTTATACTCTCGTTGGTTTTTCCGTAGAGTTTTTACTTAAAGTTTTTCATACATCTTGATTCTTCTGTTTGTTTCAGTGGGTGTCACATGTGTACAGTTAACTTCCTCTTGGCTCATTCATATATCACAAAATGTATGTAACCAGATTTTGTATGTGTACCGTACATGTATATCATTGTCATATTTTTCATCTATTTCGAATTATTTCCATGCATAAGCATACTGATGACGATACACAATTAACTTGAGAATAACCCAATTATAGAATTATAACAGAATTATATGTTTTTTATAAGTTTATAACCGATTATAAACTAGCGATTTAAGAGGTTTCAATATTATTTTCCCACGAATTCGGGGCAATGCGTATGGTAAGAAAGGTACATTTACACGCATACAATCACGGCGATGAAATATTTGTATGAAAGAATATTACCAAGGATGGAGAGTTTGAACCACATCGGTATCAAAATCATATCTATCTGCAGCCTCTGCAACCGTTGCGCCATGCAGCAGAAATTCTATCTGTTGACATAAATAAAAATATCATTGGATGGCAACATTGGTATGATATTTAAATACATGTATTCTACAATGACCTATAGCCCACGTCGCTGGCGTTGATTCCCCGCCCCCCCCCGCCCCACCCCCATCACTAGTCTGGGGCAAGGGGACGTAAACTATGTCTACACATGACCCTAACCAAAGAATAACTGTTGAGTAGACCAGAGGGGCATGCAATTAAGATATCTGGTATCTGGTATATGTGTGCATGTATTCATATTTATATATATACTAGTTTTATAACCCCTATCGTGAATGTTATTTTCAGTTTGACACACTGATGGAATAACCCTTAGATGATCCAGGCTCCTACATATTATATTTAAATTTATATTTGAAAAATATTGGCTTATTTAGGAGAAATCTGTAAAATCATAATACTAGGTCAGAAACTAGGTCTAAATGTAAGTATTCGCTGAACGTCGTCTACCTTCTCCATCATTTATTTCTCCATCCTAACTATACCAAGGAGCACATACAAACCCAATAGAAATACTTATTAGCATGCCACATTACAACATTTTATATCCACACACATGGGATTCGTTTGAAAAATTACCATGGTGAACCTATTTAGGGCCTAATTCCAAATGCTCCTGGCTAAACTTATCAAGTTTCTATGTTGTGGTTTATCAAATGACGGATCACCGGGCAGATACACCTGATGATAGCTGATATAATACTGTCATATCGGCTTACCATTAGCTAGTGCACATTGCTGAATCCAATCCCGGGATCTAATAATAGTTATGCTCCCATGGTTCTGGGTGGTATGTTTTGAATAATAATGCATTATAGTAAGTGATTGGTATCTGGTTGGAGTTGAACCTCCAAAAAGATATACAGAAGTTCGCTTATTGAAACGCTTAAAGAAGAATTATAATTATGTTGATAGATATTAAAACTAGAAAAACAAGAAATTTCAAAAACATTTCTGTAATATTGGTTGTGTATTATATTCTAAATTTACAACATGAATTGTTTCATGGAAAATTTGCACATGAATTATCGCTTCATGGCAACATGATGTGACAAAATATCATAGCGTCTGAATGGTAATAATATAAACAAGTTATAAGTTTATTAAGTTAATCAATCATTTAATGAACTATTTTTCTGTTTAACTTTATAATCAGTTTAAGTTAATGTATATATTGTGCGTTTCCAAAGGAAACAAATTCTATGGTCAACTATTTGTGCGCAATGGCTAGATTATGAATATCAGACTACTGTAATCTGAAATGCCTCGAATGTCTGTATTAGAAGAACACAGGAGTGGAAGTAAAATTCAGTTTATTAACAACTAGGAAAGTTGCACGCTCCCTGTTTACAAAGGCAGTTGGATAAACATGAAAGTACAATGCAAGGGAATTAGACATAAGACATCAAACAACATATTGTAATCTAATAATACACAATTGTGTTTTAGTCTTTGCAATTCCGAGCTTGTCGGTCTCCAAGACTTGAAACCCAGAAATCCCAAAGGGTGTAGTAGGTGTAGATCACTCAGATTCAGTCAAACTCAAACTGGACTTAAGTCCAAATTATGAAACTATGCAATCTTGTAACAGTTGTATTCTACTGCTGGTCGCACGACTAATGTATACTAAAGCAATAAGATATATTTTATTTTGATGTAAAACTATGCAAATGATGATCATTTCGATATGACAAAGTGTGTATCCTCATATTTCGATCAATTTAAACGTTTGCTAAACCCACATAGACCTTTAGTCAGTCTATATCTATGTGATTTATTTCCGTTATCATATTATTTTATTATTTTATATATGTAATAACACAATACCACAAGGGTGCCCCCATATCAGACATATGCATTAAAATGTAGGTCACTTTTGTCGACATGACGGGAAAAAACCTCATTATATGTCCATGGCATAATGGACTAGGTAATACCACTTGTTTTTTAAATGACTATTTAAATCCAATGCCAACAAAATATATCTGTGAAATGGTCATTATCATAGATGTAGCTATTGCCATCGTGACTGAAATTGATTTCAAAAGGCTTTGAAACGAACATATAAGTATGCTTGAATGCCCATTTAAAACCAAATGAGTGGAAGTAAAATTAATATATATCAATCAAATGGCCGTTAAATATACAACATTTCACATATATAAGTTATCATATTGTATGTATAAATATAACGGAGGGGAAGCTAGGGGAGGAGGACAGAATGATAAAGAGTCTAGGCTCAGAGTCCATGCACAGAGTCCCTCCAAACTGAGGTAAACTCGCTCCTGGCCAAACAATCCCATTAGAATCTCATTGACAGTTGGGCCAGGAAAGCTATTATAGTGCATCACTGACAATGACATACCAATCTTATCTGATCTGATAGGCTCTGAGCCTAAGCTGCAAAGAAGAAGTGTGTTATGTGTGTGAGAAGGGGATGGGGGATGCGGAGATGGAAAATACCAATTAATGCAGTTTAATGTGTGCTTCAGTCGTGCATGAAAGTCCATGCATAGGCGCTTGGTTAAGGCGTATATGTATAGTGTCATGGTATTAAAAAGGGAAAGCGGATATCTTAATATAGATATAAATAACCCGATTTCAACTCACTATATATAGTTTGTGTGACCCAAATCATTCACCACACTCATCTCTTGCGAGAAGATTTATCAAAGGGCATATCAAGGAACAACCCACTTACCTTCTTATCCTTCACTCCAATTAAAGTGTCTGATAAGATTTCTAGTGGATTATCGTCCGTGGAATGTGCTATGTTTCCATGAAAAACCTGCATGGTTTTCCTTTGAGGACCTCCTCACGTACCCGTATATAAATAAAAGAAGGGTAAATATAAGACAGGATCGACCGTTTGTGTGGAGAGTATACTGAAGTAGCTAGCCTACAAATGGTATTTGATACGTTCTCACACCACCACCAGGAGCGTGAAACTGAAAGTGGATCAAGAATCGTGCGTCCACATGACACAGGTATAACACTTTAATGATGGTTTATCAGATCTATATCAGCATGCGCGCGTTTGCGTAATAAAGAGCCGTTCACAGACCAAGCGATTGCACTCGGCACTCCCATCGCCTATACTATGCGACATAACATAACTTAGGGACTGTTCATAATTAACCACTGGGGGGGGGGGGGGGGGCTAGGGGGATATGGCCAAAATTCCTAAAATATATTAGATAAAATAGTTTAAAGTTTAAAGATGAGTGGACCACCTGCTAATTGATACTGACACCACTTGCATTCGGGGACTAATTGATACATGTTTGTGTTAGGGATTAGGGTGGAGGAAACTTCCCCCTGCTGATAGTTCTCTGCGGACAAACCCAAGACTGGGTAGTCATTATGTGCTTTTACCTGTTAAAATGTTCAATTCTATTGTACAATCTTACCACATTGGTACTGACTCCCTTCTTCCTGGAATATTCTGTATCCTTTTACCCTTTCACTGTCTGGTGTCAGTGTTGGTTACCCAGTAGCCATCCCCAGTACAAAGAAAGAGTTTGTGAATAATGAGAAAAGACCAAGCAAAGACTGAAGGATCTGGATTCTGTGTTTTGGTATTTGCGTTCCGAGCTTATCCAAAGTAATACTAGACACTACATGATTATATTAAGGTTGTGATTAAAGTTGTATTAAACAAGTCAAGGATGTGTGGTGAGATATCCTTTCATATAGAAATACCTATTTCGGGTCAAATTTCATGTGCAAAAATGTATGGCCCCCCTTCAAGACTTGTGCAAAATCAAATGGCCCCCCCCTTCTGGGTCTGTGCAAAAAAAGGTGCCCCCCCCCCTTCAAATCCTCCTAGCCCCCCCCCCCAGTGATTAATCATGAACAGTCCCTTAGCCTACCTGACACCTTACAATCTTCACTCATTAATCCTTAATTACAACTAAATATACATGTACTCTTATCCCAGTGTTGTTTTATTTTTAACATTCTGACAACTGGATAGGAAATGAAAGTGTCGGGCATTAGTAGAAATGTCTCTTTAAAAAATGATATGGCTGTTAAAAAAATATAAAGGCTGTATACTTAATTAGATACATAAAATCCTAAATGGGCCGGTCTACATCTTAACCCAACGCTGATTTTAGATCCATTATGTCACCAATGTCAAATTTTTATTTTGTTCGATGGAAACATGTAAAGTGGTGACTTCTATTTTTTAATCATTTTCTTTTCGTCTCCTGAGTCTGGGTACATATAGAAAAAGGATAAAAGCTGACAGAACAATAGGTTTTAAAAGCCTACAGATCACCAGAGACTGACAATTCTATATTCTTTTCTTCAAAATACTCAGACTTTGCCTAAATATTATCCTGGAGGTGGCAGAATTACGTTAACTATTGTTCGGTTTCAATAAAGCCCCCGGTGGCCAGTTTAGGCCTACATTTGCATTTGCGACGAATACATGTATATACTTTTTAACACTTGTATATATTTGAAGGCTATTTCACAGAATCAAGCTCTAAATTTTTAGGAAAACATGAAAGTATTAACCAGAAATATTTCTCAGTGGGGGAAGCTGGGCCCTGTATCTGGGTGGGGTCGGGGGTCGGGGGTTCCTGGAAAATTTTGAAAACATAATTGATCATGGAGCATGCAGGTGCATTTGAGACAAGAACCTACTAGAGTTTTCAATGTATATGTTTCATGATGTTTATCCATTGGAACTATTCATACAGCAATTATTAATTGCTAAATAAATAGCTTCATCAAAACAGGATTTAATGCAATGAATTTGGAGAAAATTGTGTAGAATCTAAGGTAGCATGAATTGTATTCAGAATATCAATCTCAGGCTCCTTATATAACTCCTTGAATTATTGCAGGAATAATATTTTTAACTTTCGGTCATGTTGGAACTGAGAAAACATTAATTTTGATGTCATTTACTTTATCAAACATACTAAGGTGTAGCATCTTAACAAATGCTTTGTCTGTTTTTTTTTTGTCAAATTGTCAGCGCGGCAGGCAGCTTCTCTCAGCGCTGCGCTGCACCGCGCTTTAGTTAGAACCCTGGCATAATCGATCGGGGGAGGGTCAAACATTTCTTGGACGGACTTAAATAGCCTACAAGCGGCTTCGCCATTTTAAGCCCACATATGTCTATATGATACCAATGCGCAGAACGAAAAAAACTGACAGAAAGAGGTTTAACTTTAAAATGATACTTCCCAAACTTCGTCTGCATTATAGGCCTACTGATATTCCCTTCTAACCGTACGCCAACGATTATAGAGATTCAACGAATTTTATTTTTTCTAAAAAAAAATGACCTGCTGAAATCAAATGCTGCTCGTTTCAGAGAATTACTGTAATGTGTGGATGGGTACATTCTTTCTCTGAGAGAAAGAGAGAGAGAGGGCGGGGAGAGGGAGAGGGAGATAAAGAAATGACAGAGAGATAGAGGGGGGGGGAGAGTTGGAGATATAGGTTACAGTGATGTCGGAACCAGGGGGGCCACAGGGGCCATGGCCCCCTCACCAATGAAAGTGAGGGGGGGGGGGGGGCAGAGTATGGTTTGCCCCCCCCCCCCCCACCATTTTACCTTCATGTAAAATTTTGAATGCTTAAAAAGAATTCCTCCAGATAGAGAATGCCCTCTCTCAGTAATGTAAAATGCTAGTAAACTTCTGTAAGCTTCTGTAACTATAGACAAGTTGCATCCTCGCGGGCCAGGGCAGATTCTACTAATCTGTCTTGAGGGAGGAACAAAACTGAGAGACATCCTGCGTTTTGGAGGATGGACAAGTTGTGGCCCATGCGAAAACCAATTTCGCCGAAAATAAACACAAACAAGCAGTGTAGGCCCAAAGGGAAAGCCTCTCGCCTCAAACTACTAAGTGCCTTCATAAATCCATTAAAACTGCAAAATATCATTACATTCCCATTAAAACGCCAAGTTCTAGGCAGTTCTATTCTTATCTGATCTGAGGGCTGTTGCACAACAAAATTCAATGAATGAACAGGATTACCTCCTCATATAGGGGTCTAAGAATGAGCAGGAATAGCCACAATTAGCCCACTGTTGCACATTGCCTGGTCCTAACTATACTCATTGTAGATCTGCATGTTTGTGGGTGTACTCCACTAAATATAGAAGGTGTGGACCCAGTCAAAGAATTGGGTATTCTATAGACTGATGTCATACATAGGGGATATTCCCACCTAGCTGACCTGTTTGGTTGTTTGTTTTGAATTTCTCAGGGTCTGCGGTGAGGGCATAATTGGGCCTTAGGCTACTTCTATAATTGGTCTTACACAGTGCCTCTATATTAGGATGAATACACCCTTCTATATTTATAGGCTTTAATAAAGGACACTTAAGAGGGGTTTGATTGACAGGCCACACACATATATAGACTATGGCAGATCAACAAATTTACCATTAGCAAGTCTCATAGCCATGAATATCCAAAACATAAAAAAATGATTAATTAATGTGTAAAACCTTTGATATATCATTTTTTACTCATTAAGAAGTGGTATATATCAATGAATGAATTTTAGGGACCTTCAAATTAGGTACAAATAGACTTAGGATAACCCTGAAGGTCTGAAACTTTTCATTGTGCAACAGAATTCTTGCCTTGAAATTTGTGTAAGTCCCCCAAAACAAGCAGGAATGTCCACAATTAGAATCGATCTGATGAGATTCTGGGAGGTTTTTTTTCTTTATAGATTCCCTCTAAACCACTTCCGTCCCCATAAAACCGTCCCTATAGATCAGTATCAAGCCTATAGTTCAGTCTCAAGACTCCCTATAGAGCAGTAACAGTCCCTATAGATCAGTATCAAGACTTCCGTCTCCATAGATCAAGACTTCCGTCTCCATAGATCAAGACTTCCGTCTCCATAGATCAAGACTTCCCCATAGATCAATACTTCCGTCTCCATAGATCAATACTTCCGTCTCCATAGATCAATTCTTTCGTCTCCATAGATCAACTCCATAGATCAACTTCTCCCTAAGTTTGTGCTGACATCTAGCGTATGTGGTTGAAACTAATTTAGAAGCCTAGTTGCTAGTTGCGGGTTACTTTCGAATGAAATCCTCCGTGCGCTATATAGACTACCGTACACAATGCAACGCCAAGTGAACGTGCACATGAGTGGGTATGCCGAAGGATCTCCACATCTCTTCCGGTCTACGAAACGTAAGCACGTATAGCTTCTGAACTGGCCATTCATTTATTACTCGATTCCCGTCGACTAAATCTTCGCTATCGGGCTCAAACACTATTTAAATTATTTCTACCGATTCAAATCTTTTATTTATTTCTTTTTTAAGTCCCTAGACACACGCAACACGGCATTCGAGAACCGGAAGTGTCCGATGCTTTGGATAGCAAGCAGCGGAACCTTGCGAAAACAGGCCGGCTCGCTGAACATAAACATTAGCGAATACGCACTTCTGATTGGCTGTTTCTCCGCTAAGCCCCGCCCACTTCACTTGGCCAGCCGTCGCGGTATCATTTAGATTTCGACTAACGCGGTGTCCGATGCTTTGGATAGCAAGCAGCGGAACCTTGCAAAAACAGGCCGGCTGGCTGTACATAAACATTAGCAAATACGCTCCTCTGATTGGCTGTTGTGGCTGAAGCTTCATTCGGTCAGCCGTCGCGGTATTATATAGGTTCCGATTAAAGCAGTGCACTTCCGGTCTCATAGACAGGCTGACGATTTGCATGATATTTTGGATGTTTTCGGATGTTTTTGGATGTTTTTGGACGGAATAAAGAAGGTTTGTCTATCTTTTTTGCTCTAACATTAAGGGAATCTCATCAATTCTCTTCTAAAAGCAATAATTTTCTCGGATTTTTCTGGTCGCGGTCTCTATAGCGTCAGGGAATTCTCGGGCTTCGCCCTCGAACTCCCTGACGCTATAGAGACCGCGACCAGAAAAAACCTCGAAAATTATTCCTTAATTAACCCACTGATGCACATTTCATATTTCTTAAATGTTTATAAGCGAAACTTCTTGTACTTCAGCTTCAATAAATGTATGACTGAGGTCTAGGTTTGATACAGAATCATTGTTTATTTTAGTATCAACAATTAAATTAATCAAATAATGAATGGGATCATTTATCCCAACGAACAAGCATCTATGATTTGGTTGTGTAACGAGTGGGGATTTCTACGAATTTCAACAAGCAACAGAAAGCCTAAAAACAGCCACAAATTTGCAATGAACAGGCGTTGTGCAACAGCCTTCTGAGGGTTTGGACCTAGAGTGTTAGGACCGCCAGCCATGCCTCTGGACAGTCTGGTCTAGATACCCTAATATCCCAGAACCTCATTTAACTCACTTTTCTTGCTTAATTTGATCTTAGCATCTCTAATTCTTTCCCCAATGAAGGAATGACATCATTAACTAAATGCTTGAGTTTAAAAGATAGGTGAGCCCAAGATATGAAGATATTAGTGAAATTAAAGTATAAAATGACTTGAAAATGAAGTGGACAACCAATAAGTAAATTTCATCATTAAAACAGCCATACAGGGTAATAGAGATATAAATTTGAAATACAAACTCAGCTGTCAAACATGCCACTTGCGATAACACACAATCTTAGACCTTGTGTCATAGGAAAACTATTCCCAAATCAACTTCTAGTTGTATCCATATAGATATACAATTTCACTTTGTGGGACAAAGTTGCCCCCCCCCCCTGTTTAAATTGCTTCCTACATCCCTGTGATGTGTCCTGTAACCATGGAAAACTAATTAGATGGGTTTCTGTGTATTTTAACTCACCGATTTATGTCCATATGCAAGTGTTATTTAGGTTATCAAAGATGTCGCAGGGGGGGTGGGGGGTGAATACATCTAGACCTTTTGCCAAGTTATCTTGGTACTACCGTAGTGGCCCGTTCATAAGCCTGGGCTTATATTTGTTTCGACCCCCCTTTAGCCCCGGCTTGCAATTGAGATAGGCTTTTAATTGAGAATTAAATTTTAGAGCATTTTATTTTTTCACGACTCTCATACCCCCGGCCTGCAATCGAGATAGGCTTATAAACAGGTCCCAGCTTATAAACGGGCCACTACGGTACTCTTAATTACTTCAAATGTGTGTGTGTGTGTGTGTGGGGGGGGGGGGGGGGGGTCATGTCCCTCCTCCAGTCAGAGATTGCCATTCATTAAAATACCTAAGAGAAATGATTGACAGAGATGTCTTACGAATTTATTATAATTTATAGGACTGAAATTATCACTTTTTTGCTGCCGTTGTTTATAGAAGAATTTGAAGTCAAATATCCAAGAGAAAACGATCGACGGTGACTGATAACTTAAGCTCCCACAGGAAAGGACTTTGACGGCTCTCCAAAATATAAATGGCAATCGTTTTTCCATATTCTGCGAAAATTGGGCATAATAAGTTGAAATGCGGCAAAATTATTCAGTCTTTCACTTGATTTAGCATTATAAACTGTCCCCTCCAATAATTCATTCGCTGGGGTATAGAATGTGTTAACTGTAGAGTGAAACGAAGGGAAGTCAAATAAACTTCAATAATCAGTAATCGATTGCATTTGGGATGTGAATATACTTTTATTGCCGGGTCCATTCTAACTGGTAACAGTAATGAGCAATTGAGAAGACATGAATACCTATCCACAATGCAAGATTTTAAATCTCATGGCTGAATTAGAGTGAATTAGAAGTGAAACCAGTATCAAATGAAGATGCCCTCCAAAGACCGGACATTGGGTAACATCTATCTATCTCGATTTCAAAGAACCAGTAACAAGTTTACAAAGTAGAAAGGCATTGGGATTTTGTCTGAAAGGAAAGAAAATATATGACCAGAAACTTGTATTTGACAGACAACTTGGAATGTAATCAAACAGTTATAGTTAAGTAGGGTCTATACGCAGTATACTAGTATGTGTGTATCTTTTTTAACGATTAGATATGGATAATCTAGATAACACGGGAAACCGACAAAAAAAAGAATTCAATAAAAATGAACTTGGAAAACTTCCAAGTCCTTTTCTTCTATATTACAAAATGTACAACCGAGCGTATGCAAATACGTGCATCTCTATCTTGAATTATGTCTGACAATATTCAGAATCAAAGCCTCCATATTTGACAAATGTCTGTCCAATACATACATCAGTCTTGCTTATCGAATACTTGCAGTGAAGACGAGATCAATTCTTCAATGTTCTAGTCGTGAATATACAGGTGAACTATTTTTTTTATTGTACATCTATCTTTTTACACATTCACAAAGGCAATAAACCATGGATCTACCATAGTTTTATATCCCTAAAACAATTGCACATGAACACATAATAATTCTTTATGTTGGGCCTCTATGGAAATCCTTCAGATGACCAACTTAGGGAGTGTTAGAGGAATCCTACAGATAAAGATTCTATAAAATGATATTACAATTTTCTTGTATAAATCAAGGTCAGAATACTTTCTTGAAAATTGATATATTTCCATCAATAAAATGCACGATTAAGCTTACTATATCCTAACAATTAAAGGTAATTGAAGAAAATTTATCAACAAACTCAATAGGTCATACATGAGGCAGTACAAACTGACGCTACAGATCCATCTAGTAGTACTGGACAGTTAAGGGTTTATTAGTATATATCAACTGGTGAAGCAATATAATAAACGCTTCATACAAGGAGTACAACATCAAAGAGTATCTAATCAATTACTACTGCTTGTATAATCTTTCCTTACTTCGACAGAACGAAGTTCTGAAGCGGAAGATCGTTGGGACGACCAAATATATTAATGCATCATGAGAGAAGTTATAATTGACTGAATCGTACATATCATATTTATATTTTATTATAATTCTTTGACCTGTACTAATCTATTATTAGGCATTGCCCAAATCCTCGTCACATCTCCTTTTCTCAGGCAAATACCTCATATCCAAAACTGACTTTTAATTCAGCTAATGACCCTATCTATTAAACACAGACAATTTAACACATTTTTCTTGAACTGGTACAGAGAAAAAGAGTTGGGGAATTGATTCGAATTGCTGCAGACTGCATGGGGTTGATTTGGATCTAAATGTCATTCGTATATTAGTGTACCTCTATTTTCTTATTGGGAGTGACTTAGTACGTCCGAGAAAAGCCATAATAAGTTTACAAGAGGTCTGATTCACCCTCGATACCCTTCTTGATGCGCAGCAAAATAGTTGTGTACCACTGCTCTAGTCGCGATATAGAATCATACTCGCGAACTGTGTCTGTATACAAATCCAGGTTCTGTTCTTCAAGCGCAGAAATTAATTTCTGAAAATCAAAACAAAAAAAGTTATTTAATCTAAACTATATACAAGAAACAGCTTAAGTTTACACCCGGTCAAACAACTTTTTTCTTATATAATAAGAACAATGTTGATATTTGAAAAATATGCTCAATCTGAAATCTGAAACAATGCATCTCGTAGCAAAGCGATCATACAAGAATATTAAGATCATAGGATATAGTTTCTAGTCAGAAGCTGTTTTAAACAGTGTGTAATGTCTGAAGAAGAGTAACAAAATACTCGGATGGTATTAATCAGAAACGTGAACTACCTGTAAGCAGAATCGAAGTGACCTCAACGAAAATACGTGTTTTTTCCCTTTTATAGGAAAAACTTGCAAGGACTTGAAAAGAACCCACCTTTAAAAACTTGTATTCTCTGGAGTCTGCAAAAACGGGGAACATCTCCTCATATTTCTGGATGGCATTTAGTGCATTTTGGGTATCCTTACAAAGATGGCATAAAGCGGCACGGAAGAAGTGATCTCTTGCAGAATACCTCAACAACGTGTTATCCATTGCTGATGCGGCCACCTAGTGATGGACAACACAAACCATTATTTTCCATGACGGTCTACGATACACAGATTGAAACCGAGGTGTTAAAATGATATAATACCTTGCTAGCGAAAGATAACTAAGCAAAACTAGCATTATTTCCGATATTTAACACTTATTAGTCGTATAATACCCTAGTCCCATCCAGGTGGTATGATGTATAACATTTTTACACTCCCTTCAGACTACAGCACAGAAAGCACTTCGAACCGCTTTCTAGGAGTCGGTTCGAAGAATCAACCTAGGGAGGGTAGTTGGATTCTAGCATATGCTTCGCATTCCCAATGTTATTGGTGGTAGCGTGTAGAGAACCAAAGCGAATTGAATCGTTTTGGGCAGTACAAATTGAAATATACATGGTGCAGTGTGAACAGAAGTGGATTGTCCAAAGCGCATTATGTTGTAATGTGAACAAAAGCGGTTTCAATAAACCAGTTCGCAACAACTTGATTTGCTTCGATTCGATTCGATTCGATTTGTTTTGGTTCTGCAGTGTGAAAGGGGTATCAGTCTCGTTCATGTAACTAAAAAATGGGGGGGGGGGGGGGGGGTCAGAAGACGAGGTAGAGAGACGATCGTCTGCATTTCTAATTACTTCAGTGCCTCCTTGCTTTTTTTAAATTCAGGTATGCCAACACTCAAAACAAACATCTATGATGTGAACCAACCTAGGGTAGGTGGTTTTTAGCGTGTACAGATAAGGTAAGGTAGGATCCGACAATGTTTGGTGCAAGGGTTTGAGCGCAGTTAGATGTCTCTCAGATTCGCCTCTCACCATCCAACACACCCAGACCCGAGCACCAACATTTACATCTCTAATATTTGACGTGAATAAAAAGATTTGCTTTTTATTGGCTTCAACCATTGTGAGGAATTTGTCATTTGAACTTACAGCAAAAGATATGCTGAATTGAAGGGTCTGAAATTTACCTGTAATTTTCACTTAGCTACAGGATGAATGGCTAGATGGTATTTACTATCTCTATCAACTCACCTCTTCATAAATCTCTATCGCTTTATCATACTTTTCAAGCTGCGCAGCATATTGGGCAACCTTCAGCAAGCATTTATTTGCTGAACTCATAGATTCTTCGCCTTTGTAGTAATCAGCCGCTTGCTCGTAGTGCGTGATTGCCTAAAAAACATTTTCAAATTCATTAATCTTTACCAAAAAAGATTTCAGTTTTCGATAGAAAATCAGAATTAGTTAGAAAAATATGAGTGAAGATAAGGAATAATTTCTTCCTGGATACTTTTGGATTCTTAGGTTGCGTCTAAGGAACATAGGTACACATACAGAAGAGAACTATATTCTTACCTTTTTTATATCAATCATCTCTGATTCATAGATTTCGGCGATGGTGATATGATGTTTGGCTGCGATTGTGAAACGGCCCTAAAATGAGAATATACACATGTACACGTACATAATATATATGAGAATTAGGTTATTTGAAGAATAGATAAAGTGTCAGATAGTGGGAAAACACTGTTAAAGATTGTTAAAGATATTACCATGTCCGTGTATATTTCAATAGCCTTCGACAAACAATTAACTGCCTCTGTAAATAAAAGAACATCGTTTTTATTGTTGTGAGTGATGTATTTTATTCTATTGCCACTTCGGTTGCATAAGACATGCAAATATGTACAAAAAAATTTTAAGGAAACCCCTTACTTGTATATAATAACTGTACCATGATGTCTCTATTAAGCCCTTTTAAATTATGGGCATGTTGAAAAGGTTAAAGTTTAAATGTTATAAAGAGGATAAAGCTGCATCAGCTAATATACTTTAAGATATTTTAAGATTTTCCTTGTACTACATGAGAATACCAGGATTTCCTGTAATTGTGTGCAATAAAAATTTTATTAAAAAAAAAATCAAAATGTAATAGAAAGCTCATTATATATGATTGTATAACTAAGAACAGGTTCAAGTTGAACAAGCATGGGTCAAAATAAAACTGATGTGTATACATAGGCTTACCGTTGGGGTCAGCTTTCTTGAAACAGTTAGCTGCGTCACAGTAGGCCGTCGCAGAATCGTGTTTGCTACCAAGTTTCATGTGCAGATCAGCAGCTTTACAGAAGGCATTTCCAGCAGCTAGGGGTGGGAATACATACCATTAGAAAATGGAAATAAGTTAAACCTGAAAAAAGTGAAAAGCTTCAAATCTATCAGAGAAAGGCAGGGTTGAAAAATATCGTTTCAAAATATGGTTGTCCAAAATTATATGTGGTTGTCCGCTCACACCAAAGTAAGGTGAAACCAGGACGCGAGATTTTTTCAACCTTGAAAGAATGTTTGATATGCTAACACAGTGAGAGAGGGAATGTTTTACATGACGCATCGGGTTCTACGTTGAAATGATAATAATATATGAACCCATTGATATATGATACATACCTGCCCATTTCTTTGCCATTTTATAAGTGTTTGCTGCTTTGGTCAATAATTCTGCAGCCTCCTCTTGTTTGGCCGAAGTTCTGCAAAAGTTATTTATTTCTCGTTTCAATGACATCATGGAAATGGGCACTTTAGTAAGAGAATAACGCAGGTTTGTTCATCATGGAATTTTTCAAGCGGCACCTAAGGCAAAAGGGCCTTGTCACCCGGGTGGTATATTTGGATATAAATTATGATAATTAATATTGTTTCCTGTCAGAGAAGTATGCCTTTGACTTTGATGATTAAGAAACAACGACGTAGGTCTATCTGTCATTCTGCATTTCTGGCGTAAGATACTGTCACCTGAAGGCTGAACCACCTTTAGCCTAGGAAAAGTGCACAGAAAATTAAGAAATACTTTGATTAAAATCCTTTTTGGATTTTCGATCATCAAAGGCACACCATTAAGCTATAACGTACCGTACCGTAATATATAAAAAATAACTGACTAATTTGATATGGGCCATAGGCACAGCCGGAAATCTGTTATAACAGAGATGTACCTAGGGCTAGGCTATGGAGTATCATACCCGTACCCTCCCGCACCCCCTCGCTGGGAGTGAGGCATATTATTACCTAGCCCGGGCCCCCAGACCCTAACCTACGGAGGTGTGTAGCGACCAGCAAAATAGAGCGGAGCCAGTCAGAATTTCTCGGGCTAATTATTACCTAGACTAGAGCTTGCAGTTGAGCTTTGAATCTCGTGTGATATTCAGTCACACTCGTTCCGTCATCTCGTTAGCGAGCCTGTATGGTTCTTTTTCGAATTCATAAGCACCTAGGCTTAGACTTTAAATATAAAAGTATACGGTAACTATATAATACCATACTAATTTAAAAACAATAACACGGCCAGGCCCATAGACAAATGCGAGTAAAAATAAATCCAGGGCGTATAACTATAATAACTTGAAGGACGGAAAATGTACTATTTAACAGACTACTCTAACTAAACAGGTGTCATTAACACTCTGACTCGGACCCAAGTTTGCACATACCAAAAGGCACACGACATTGTTTAGAAGATAGTCATAGCCTATAATAGAAGCTATGTATGGGTCAGAAAAGGCTGACAGATCAGAGCAGATAAGTTAACTTACCCGAACAGAGATGAGAAAAAGCCCGTCGCTGACTTCAATTTTCGGTCAGCTTGAGCTTCCAGCTCCACAGCCTTTGCCTCGTTATCAGCCATGATTTTCTGTCAAGTTAAAACTGGGATCACCCAACGGAGAAATGGCAATTTGTAGACGGAGAATAACTACTAGGGACACTACGACGAGGAGACTTCAGCCATTGATGAATTTCTGCGCAGTTGCGGAAGTTGTCATACAAGCGGAAGTGGGCGTCACGCCATTTGCCTTAAGTGAGTTACGTCTGCTCGTGATCATCATCTACGGTGAAACCAGAGACCATGGAACAGACTATAAGGGAAGATGAGACAGAAGAAAACTCGACAGAAAACGAATTTAGGCTCCCGCGTAACTATCATACTCCATTAGTCTTAGTCTTAAGTTTTATGGTTCTTGCACAGTTATTTAGCAGCCTGTTAGTAGGCCTACTTTTACTTGTATGTAGCTATTGTAGGCAGTCCGTTCCAAAGCTTTCCAACAGCAACGCCCATTACCGTTCCAACTAAACTGTATTCTCCCAGTTGTAAAAATGATAGAAATGTCTGATCGATAAATACACGTTATTAGAATTAATAAGGAAGGTAGTGTTATGTGCTCCCTGGCCTAACCCTCTAGCTGACAAGGGTAAGACATGAGCTTGGATGCCGTGCCTTATGTAAATGAGGCATGCAAATTGCAACAAGTCAAGACAAGATAGTCAAGACTTATCACTATCAGGACTTATCACCGACACCGATGGAGAACTTGCGATCAAGAATAAGTTATCAGTCCAAAATATTTATCAAAATTGTAAATCAGACTGGGGGGATTTTTCACACACTGAGGAATTGAGAAGAGAAAACTATTAGACAAAGAGAAAAGTAGCAGGGCAAACATGACATGGAGCACAAGAATATTTTGCATGCCACGATAAACAACAATCAGAACATTTTAGACACTTTTAAGTGGTTAAGTAATTAGAAAAACATATTTTGGGTCTGGAAAACGTAAATGTTACCTTTCCAACGCAAAAGTTTAAGGCTCTTCTACATGGTAACATATTAACATAGGAATACAAATTATATATCATTAGAGAGGTAGTTAATTGTACTTTATGATAAAATAGATGCAAAATGATTGTGTACCTGAATGATTGGTTTTGACATAAGGTCATGTCTGAAAAATATCCCCTTGGAAATGGCGTTGGCGTTGTCATCACCAAAAGCAATAAAAGAAATTGAATTAATTAATTTTGATATAATTTTTTTTTCATGAACAAGGTCATTATTGTTTTGTTTTTTTAAATTTCAAACTAAAAAATAACATTGAATAACCATATATAGACGTAAAAATGTCAGTGCATTGGAACGGTAATACCCATATAACTATTATAAAAACTATTTTTAGTTGATTTATCTGTTAAAAACCAAGTAAAAGAAAATAAGGTGTCCAACTTTCAACACAAAATCTTCAAAATGTCTACAATATAACACCCAAAGATCAAGTCCAAGGAATGATTTTTTTGGGGCCCTTCAAAAACTCTCTGTGCTGCCCCAAAAAGAGAAATTCAGAATTGAATCATGAATATGTCATTCATTTTGTTATTTTCAGCTTTTGGTGTACCTTCTTTTACATATATATAAAATTACATTTTACTTGCCTTTAGGCAAATTCAAACAGTGGCGTATTGTTCCTTCAATGGTAAAGATTTATTGTTATAGGTCGCGATCGTAGGAATACCAGGAGGCTTAGCCTTTATACTGGCGGCGGAGGGCCAAGCTGCAAAACTACCCTGCCACTACAATCGAAAAGATATTCAATTGCCGCTGCTGCACAACGCCTGACTGTAGAATACAAAAGGAAAGGTGGGGATGTATTTAAACTTACAACAATAGATGATGATCCAGAGGAAGAAACAACATCACCAGATGTGTATGAAGAAGAAAATGATGATTATGCAATGGAGGATGCTCAGTTGTTGGCCAATTACAACCTCGTTGCGAAGAACATTTTTCACCGAATAGCCTGCCGTTTTGCTGCCTCCAAGTCCTTCAATGGCTTAATTTTAATAATTATTCTCCTCAATACAGCTATTCTTATTGCAACTACTGATCAATCAGTCTCTGCCAGGACAGGTACTAATTCACAGCTATTCATTCAACCTGAACGAAAACAAAAGTGAATCAGAACTAGCCATTAGCTGACCACTGGGCTGACCATTAACTTTTGACTATCTTAATCATAATATTATGATCTTGTGAAAGAGACTATTGCCTGGGTCAACTCTTGTATGTCCAATATTAAAAATGAGCAAATTCCAAAATAATAGTATTTTTACAAGGTATTTAAAGAGAAAACGTATGAGATATTGAGGATGATATTTCGTAATAGTATGAACTTCACCAAGAGAAAGCTGAATTGATGAAAGAAAATTCTGAAGTCTATATAATATTGTTCTCTGGAGCAACTTTTGCCTAATACATATAACGCTTCATTTCCATCCCATGTAGGTTGGATTTTCTCTGCCCTAGATAATGTTTTCCTAGGCATATATGTGATGGAAACAGTGATAAAACTTTACGCTTGGAGAAAAGCATATTTCAACGAAGGTTGGAATGTATTAGGTAAAAAGTTTACCTGTGTGGTCATAGTAGAAAATACATGATATCATTTATGCTATCAAGTACTGAAATTTACCTGTCACATTTTTTACATTTACTCATGTTATTATAAAAAGTCCTAGAATTAATTATATAGTTTTAAAGAAATATTATTGCAAACAAGCTTAATATTTCATGTACAAATACCTGCTTTGTTGTTACTTTTTTAGATTTTGTTATCGTTGTCTGCTCTGTCGTGGATTTTGGGCTCCCTCACATTATTCAGAATGTAGGTGGCTTCAATAGTGCTGCCATATTCAGGATTCTAAGGATCTTTCGCGCAGTCCGTGCCATCAGAGCTTTGAGAGTTCTCAAAACAATAAGGCAAGTAATAACAGACAATTGAGTATGAGCGTTCAAAAAGTTTTATTTTCTTCGTTTTTCTTCTGGGCATGAAACAGTTGATTTTTTATATTCCTTATTGATAAGTATATGTACATGTACTTCTTGTTTTGTTAACGTTCAGCTGCATATACCTAATATCATACAGTAAATATATAAATAACCCTCTTGAAGAAAGCCTAAGACACAGCCAAAAGGGCCAAGGTCGCCAAATAAAAAAAACCCGCAAAAAATGCGACACCATGGTTCGTTTCAGTTCAGTTGCCTCCAACTTGATACAAATAAATACATGTTGAAGGTCGTGTATATATTCTAGGCAAATCGTTTAAATTCATTGGTGAATTTTACTATTTTCCAGATTTTTGAATACTCTTCAAGCCATCATGACTACATTACTTCAATCAGTCAAATCCATTGGTGCCATCGTGATCCTAATTACTTTATTCATGTGTATCCTTTTGCTATACTTCTTCAAAACCAGTATTGTTGCCGGTATCTATTCTAAAATTGTTGACAAATGCCTTGTTGCTGGAAGCTTTGATCTTCAAGTACAGATTATGATGATTTTGCTAATGACTATCAGGAATGCCAGGAGATCAAACTCCTCCCGTCATACTGTAAACGTATTTATTTTCGCGCACTAGGCACTTTAACACCTTTTCGCGTGGATTTAAATTAGCCCAGCAAGGAAGTCTCACACCTTGTTAATGCAATAATTATACCTTTCGCGCAAGATTTATTTTCGCGCACAAGGGTGGGTGCACTAGAATAGCGAAAGTAAATACTGCGCAAACATCAATCCGTTTACAGTATATAATATTCAATCACTTCACTCATAACTACATCCTTATCAAGAAATCTTCTGGTAGTTGAGCTAAGTTGACCACCCCTTGCAATGATATTTGGTTATTCAAAAAAGTAAATGAATGATTTGGAATTAAAATAACCTGCCACTCAAAGACACTAATTGAAAAACCGAAAAAGAGAGTTTAAAACAAATTTCAGGGTTTAGTCACACTTAAATATTGACCCAACTGCACAAGCACGTGTGACCCGTTTTGGCAAATAAGAGTATAGCGCTTCCTGGAAAGAACCGAAAGTGAGATATTCAACGTCAAAGATGGGGGACTTGTGTTTGGTGCACTGTCCTTGCATGGATATTAGCATTTATAATTATTTGATTTTTGTGTATGAGCATGGTATATGTTATCAGCAACTACTGTATTTATAGATGCACAAATTCACACAATTAGGTCAGCAAATTTCTCTAGTAACTGTCCTATCTGGGAGAGGTTACACTCTACCATGTCGAAACAATGTCAAATTAAATCCTTAAATGCTCCAAATACAGTTTTTTCTAACATTAATGCTCCAGGATATGGATTACTATCATAATGTTTCAGTTCCCTTAATTCTAAATTTCCTCATAGTCGCTTAACCAGCGTAGAACTCAACAGAATGTTGTATAATTTGTCATTTATTTCTCAATATGATACTGATGTTTCTTATGACAGATATATATGAAACAGGTCTTTAAACTCTTTGAAATAAAGGATATATGAAATGTTAGCCAATTAGCTTAATGTAGTTGTAATGCCATCTCCTCATGTTTGGACAATATATCCTTAACATAATATGCAAGATATATTTGCTGTCGTTGGTCGAGGCCTCTATTCTGATGCAGACCCAAACCATTTTGGAAATCTTATCTATTCGACTTTTACACTTTTCCAACTCCTCACGCTTGATGATTGGTTTGAAGTATACACAACCGTTTCCAAGAACGATCCAGGTAGTACAACAAATCTGACTGAACTTTATTTTCTGTTATATATATTCATACCATGGTATAACCACTTATGATGACTCTTTTGTAATTGGGAATTCATTCAATCAATGTCAAAGGGCTATAGCAGAGTTAGCTTCTCTGTTGGATGGGTTCGGGTTCACTATTCAAGTCAAGAAATACAATTTCTACGGTTCATGATAAACTCCTCTTCGATGACCTAGCTATATACAGTAAATAAAATAGAGAAATTCGTTAGAGCAGCAGAAGAACTCCTCAGCGAAAGGAAGCTTTCTAAAAGCTGTTTGCCCCCTCTCCCCCATCTGATTTGTATTTAAAGGCGTATGTTGTAACTTGTTACGTAATGTTACATAATGTGATGTGTCACAGGAAATGAGCCACAAGTTGCAAAATTGATATTTTTCAAAGTGTTTTATTTACATAGTTTCTTCGTTGGAATGTTCTCATTTTAGGGGTGCAAATGACATGATTAAATGTATATTGAATTAAGATATCCATGCATATTTGAGGTTTTCCAAAGAAGTATATTTAACTTCTTGACTAGTGATTGACCCTCAAGAAATATTGCGAACTTTTGTTCATGCATTTAAAAATATAGAAGACATGCCCCCCTGTCAACACCCTCACAGTTCTGGCGCCCCTGCTTTCACTGTCGCTGCTTTGAAATTCCCACACTAACACTTTAACACACTAACACTTTCAGCCATTGTTTTGACCAACCTGTAATAATTGTTTGTTGTGACCACCCCACACCTGCGCCCTGAATGGAGTGTTAAACTATGGAACTACTTTTCCCCCTTTGAATGGATAAAACTCACTAAATGTTAGGTTGTATTAAGTAGACCTACAATTGGGGCGGTTACATTTGAATAATAGCAAAGAAGTTGATTTTCTCATAATATTTTTGGGTTTAGTGACTTTTAATATTGTTTAGTGAATTTTAATATTGCCAATTAAGGATAGATGGCCAAACCATTGGGAAGCATCCCATCGTATGTAATTTGATCAGGGTCGTCTACAAGTTAAATCCTCCAAGGCCTAGTCCCACCAGTTGTCGTTTACTTTGGAAATGCAAAAACCGGAAAAAAAATAATGTACAGGTAATCATTATAAAGTGTTCTGATTCTGATTAAACTATTCTTGTTAGTAAGTTAATTAGATCCCATGGGTCTATTTCTAGAGATACTCTAGCCAGGTGGGGTCTTTGGGCTATATTAAGAATGTCAGATATCGACACAGAGAAACATGCATTGCATTCAACCAGAGGCGCGACAGCCTCGATCAGCTGCGGCCAAACTAGAACTTGGTTATATGAAGCATGCCGGGTGGAGATGTGCGTCGTCATTTGAAAAGCACTACCACAAGAACATTAAGGAGAACCCTCCGTAGGAAATGGAATTAAAATTGAGATTTTTATGAGCAACACATAGAGTTGCAGGAGTAAATAGCCTGCCTGAAAAATATAACCCTCACTGGTCTCATGAACAAATAAGATTATTCCACGGTAAAGTGAAAATGATTAAAATTGGTGACGCTATGTTGCATTAATGTTGTATTTATTGCAGTATTTCCCTACATCTGAAGTCTGATATCACATGACAGCTTCGGGCAGAATCTCTCTTTTAAAATTTGTAAATCTGCAAATTAGTACTACAGTGGAACCCTGCATGCTTATAGGCAGGGGTTTGGCTGCAGGGGTGCGGGCGGGAAGGGGATTTTGACGGAATATTTAAAGTTGTTTTAATGTAGTTTTTCTAATTTGACGATGATAGAAGCATATATGATGTACCTGGCAATATTGTTATTTATTAGACATGAAATGCAAATTTTGCTTTATAAATACCTCACATCTTTCCAAGAATTAGGAATTATTTAAAGTTGCAATATTCAAACTTTTTAGCTTAAAGATAGGCCTATGTTTATACAAAAATTTGAAGTTGAAACAGCGAAATATAAATGTAGCACTGTACTAAATACAACGGGACAAAATCTTGCAAAATCTTGTTCATCAAACTCAGTGCTAGCTTTTCTGCTATTGTTGATTCATTTTGATAGACATGCGTCACTTAGGGCAGGGTGGAAAGAAAATGGTTTTTAAATATTCTGAGAGAATTTGGCTGTTAGGAACTGGAGAATGGTGGGCACATCGCGAGGTGGTCGGTACAAAGTCGCTATTGTGGGCTTTTTTTTGCTTTTTTTTTTTTTTTTTTTTTTTTTTTTTACAAACATCTAATATATTAAAAGAATTCAGAACTAATATATATAGAGGATTGGTCTCTGTAACGAGGTGGTTGTTATGCGGGGTTCCACTGTAGACAATGTTCTGCAAAGCCTGAACTTGGTTTCAGTTAAACCAAACTTTTGGTAATTTCCATACAGATTGACTACTTATATGTTTCTAGGTTTCAAATAATTTTCGCCTTAGTGGTTTTACCCATTTGGGGAGAAATTTATTTTCCTCCTCTAAAAACAAGACTCTAAAGCCTTGTTTAGCCCCCCTCTCCCCCACACCCCTATATCCCCCCAACTCCCCCATTCCACCCCTTCCCTCACTTCTCATCCAAAATAGGAATGTGACCTATGCAAGTCTAGCCCTACCTCCACAGAGGTGGGACAAACACTCCCAGGGCAGACGGAAATAGACCAGTGACCAAAACCTGGATCTCACACTGGACAAAGGATTTCAACAATTGGCGGGAATCTGGACTCATATAAATACTGGACAGATCCCACCCACAGGCATTCAATGGTCGTACAGGTTAAGGTGAATACTGCCGCGTCTACCAATTATACTTATATGTTTCTCTTTAGCTGAACTTTTGGTTAACCTGAACTTTTTCTGATTACTCCTTGAATCAGGTAGGCAACATGTAATCTTTTATCTCCTGCTGTACATTGTTGTGGAGTATTTCATCTTCCTTAAGTAAGTATACACTATATATCTGGCCAGGTTTTTATGATATATGTATATTAAATATCAATTTATTTATACTCGAGAAAAATGGTATTTATTCAACTAGTAATACAGAAAGAACTAGTATTGTATTTCCAGTGAGTAATCAAAATACATATTGAATCAAACATAAAAGCACTCAGTCCAATCTGAGCATGTCCTTGTCATGGCAAAAAAAACCCCCACTTGTATTAATGAAATTAGTATTTTATTTCCAGTTTGTTTGTGGCAGTTCTTGTTGATAATTTCCAACTGACTTTGGAGGAACAGAGTAGCGCTGTTCAAAAGAAGAAATCGGTGAGGGTGGTTGGTTCTAATCTTCTAAAATTACTGTTTACTTTTCATGAACCAAAATTGGTAAAATAACGTCAAAATATAATTAAAAGCTTACTTCTTCATTTTCAGGCAAAAGAGGGGTTGGAAGATTATGAAAGGGAATCTAAATTCATCAAAGATCCAGGTACTTATACAATATAATACAATTTGTAAATTCAAAGTCAATTTAAGGCCTGCAAAATTTTGGTCAAAAGGCCTGAACAGTCGGGCCTTGAATTCTGTTGGAATTGATTAAATGACCTTGAAATTAAGACTCTCCGTTTCTTACTGAACATCTTCACTGACGGAATAGCGGAAAATCCGTTATTCTGTTTCATAACTAATAGCAGAATGGATATCCGCTATTCCGCTGCTAAGTCTCTGCATTTTTTGCGGCAGTTAAAAGTGGGTCCGCAAATAAATAATTCCTTATATCATGTTAAATAAATACCAAATAAGCACTTTTGGTTCTTTCTATAGTTCTTCATTGTTGGTTAGTGTATGTTTTAAGGCGAGAAAAACATTTTTTTTAACAATTTTCGACCAGGGTATTCTATCCACAGTGAGAAGGAAAAAAGATTTGCAAATTTCGTCTGAATTACTTATTTTTCAATATTGCAAAAAGAAATTCAACACCTTTTTTCAACGTGGCTGAAGTAATTTATTTTTAGTTTAAAGTTTAAAGTAGCGTAACTGGAGGGGATATCGCTTGTATAGTGGAGATCCCTGTAGTTGTAGTTAAAGTGGTTCTAATATAGTGAGGGAAAATCCCAAATGTGTAGGTTTTTTGGGTAATATTTATTTTTACTAGCTTTCGAGCGTTATATGCTCTTCATCAGGTTTTAAAGTTTAATTATCATCAAAAATTGATGATGAATATTCAATAGTTTTGTACTTAACATCAAGGTTTCCTATTAAAAACATCATTAACGATTATGAAAAGCTCTTCAACTATATCATATGCCGCTCATAGTTATTGATACATGACTTCTATCAATATTATTACTTTCAAATTATATCGTGATATGTTTTATTAAATTTCGCCAATCCAACCCCTATAAACACGTTATCATGAATACAAACGTTACGTCAAGATATCATAAGTGATGTGTCACAGGAAAATGAGTCGCAAGACGCAAAAACATTAATTTTGAGATATCATCATATCAGAAAAGATGACTTCAAGTTGATTACAATGATGGTAAACATTAGGGCAGCTAAAAGGTACAGAAGGGGTACTGGAGGAGTTACTGAAGGAGGTACTGTAAAGGGTACTGTAGGGGTACTAGAGGAGGAGGTACTGAAAAGGTAGGGGGTACTGGCAGAGGTATTGGAGAGGTATAGCCTAGCTCTACCGCATCAGAGGAGAACACAAAGAGGTATTTATACAAACGGTTCCATACTTGGGATTTTAATTCCTCCTGATCTGAATTTATATAAAAAAAGAAAAAAGGGCTGGGTGGTCCCAATTATTTTTTTGACGATTCTGGCCTGGGGCAAGGTCCAAACGGTGTAAAAGAAAATTTGTTCAACCTTCATATAGGCGACGCAGAGTCTAGAAAACAACAAGGGATTAAAATTGGGTATATAAAGATTTATGTGCGGAAATACCAGTACAAATATGTGTTGAACATATAACGTAGCATAGCGGACATAGCGGAAACCTTATGCTAGGGCTACACCAAGCTTTTTGTTCTTGCGGCAGATACAGTTCTCTAATCCAACATCATTGGTTTATCATCAGCCGTAAGGTGAAAACTGGATAGGCCGCAACGAAAAATGTCTTGGTGAAGTTACACCATGTGCGGCACAAAACCTAAAGGAAGGGCTTATGAAACGAGTTAACGGATATCCGCTAATTGACCCGCTAAATTCTTTTCCCCTACACTCTAAGAAGAAAGAGTTCTTCCAAGAACCCTTATGGGTTCTTCAGTCTGTCCCCATGGCAGAACCCCTAATGGTTCTTTGAAGAACCCTTTTTGGGAGGTTCTTTGAAGAACCCCCAATTGGGAAATATCTGGGGTTCTTCAAAGAACCCATTATTTGAAGAACCCTCCAGCTGGAAATGTCCGGGGTTCTTTAAAGAACCTAATGGACAAGGTTCTTTAAAGAACCCTCATTCTGAAAATATCCGGGGTCCTTTAAAGAACTTTGTCCATTGGTTCCTTGAAGAACCCCTGGTTTTTATCAACCAAGGGTTCTTCAGAGAACCATATATATAGGGTTTTAGATGCATGGTACTTCACAACCTAGTTGATTTTATTATTGTTTTTATTGCTGAAGTAACATCACTTTTCATCAAATTATTCAACATATAACGTGGATAGTATTTTCCTTTATTCTTCAGTGAGTATTCCAGTCGATAGGCCTATACTTCCTTTCTTCCCTCCAAGTCTGTTTGGGAGGACATCATCTTGTCACCTAAAATATAAATCATGATTATGTATAAAGCCATTGAATAATATGATCATAAATGTGATATAATAGGTAGACAGAGCAATTATGAAGTGTCACGGGAAAACAGAGTCACAAATTAAGTCACAAAAAAATGTATTTTAATATATCACCATATTTGAAGGGATGAGATCAAGCCGATTCCAATGATGGTAAACATTAACAATTACCAGTGATCCTTTGTTTCCAATGTCTGTCTGTACCCGTGTTTATGCAGGGCCATAAGGACTACTGTAGACATAGCCAGGTCCCAAGGGAAAGGAAATGGAATTGGGTGGTAGTGGGATTGGGTGGGGACTGATCTGAAAATATACAAATACAATAGAATGGATTCATGAATTATGTATGGAAAATTAACTGAGGTGCAAAATTGTATATTCTTTAAGTCCTATACGATATCAGTATCATAATAAAAAGTATAAGAATGATTTTACCAGCAACTATTTTTGATTATCTTAGAGATAATTTGAGACTAATGTATGATATAACCAAAACATAATATCGATTTAGAGGGTTAGAGAAATGAACAAGAACTAAATAACTTACCTTGACTCTCATACCATTAGGGCCTACCAGTTGCCCAGCCTGCCTTCAACGGTCGTTTTATACAAGCTTATATAAAGAGGGGAACATTGCGAGAAAAGAATTATGAACTTTAAAAACGACAGAAATTGATTAAATAGTTAGAGAATCGACATATGCTTTCAAACTCCGACTTTCAAACTGACTGGTAACAGGGTGGTATGGGAGAGGAGGTAAGTCACTTATATTAGTTCTTGTTCATTTCTCTAACCCTCTAAATTGATATTCAAATGTTTGCATTGGTTATATCATACAGTAGTTTCTTGCTTTTTAGATAACAGTTATATCATACAGTAGTTTCTTGCTTTTTAAATAACAGATACATTGATAAAATACTATTTGAATTATAGACAGAAGGGCATTTAACTCATATAGCTTCATATTCATATTGTTTACTATATGCTTTTACCAGATGTATGTCAAGATAATATATCTCTAACTGGTAAGACCTTAAGGTGCCTTTCTGTCTCTTTTCTCTGTCTCTCTCCCTTCTTCTCTATCTCTATTTCCTGGGTATGATCATAAACTGCCTCCCTCTCAGCTCTCCCGCCCTTGAAATAACACTTGAAAGTCACTCTAACTATCTAATCAATTTCTGTCATTTTAAAGTTCATAATTAGTTTTCACAACTGGTAGACATGGGAAAAAATCGTCTGGCCGCTGGGATAGCTTCACACCCAGTCACTTTACATGGTAGCGCATCAGGGGCCGTTTTCGCGTGGCGACGTTTTAACTGGCATTCGTCCGAGGTGGCCCACCCCTCCCCACGCTCACAAAGAAATAAGGTGAAGACAGGGGTTTGAATGCATGACAGACCTCAATTGGTAGATGTCAGTCACTATAAACATGTATGGGTCTAGAAATACTGAAATCATGAAACTAAAACATACTCACTACTATAGAAATCGGCTAGAAATCCTTGAACGTTTTCCAAACCCCCTGCTCAGGTTTGAAAGATGGTGGTTATGATTGACGCATGCGCAGTGATGGTTTAGCCTGGCCTGATGCATAGGAGGTTCTTTGGAGAACTGCTTTGAGCTAAAGAACCCTTCAAGTTCAAGAAGAACCCTAGAATTGACCAAGAACCCCTATGGTTCTTTACTGAACCCCTGATGGTCCCGAAGAACCCTTTTAGATGTCGAAGAACCCGTAGGTTCTTTGGAGTACCTTTTTTCTTAGAGTGTATAAACGATTCTGCTCTGCTCCGTTACTAGTTATGAAATGGGCCCATACCCACCTTACACAGTAATTTACAAGGTAAAAGTTAAAAAACGGTAATTGATATAAATGTTAAATACGTACATCATTAGCCTATCTACAACAATATATGGTGTCATGTTTTGACACTAGATGGAGCAACAGACAACTGCCTTCATTGAGCTGGGGCCAGCTACTGCTGACAAATGATGAATAAATGGATGTAACCAAAGCATATGGCTTTTTGAAGGCTATTTGAGCTGGTGTTTAAGGTGTTTTATGATATACGCATTGGCATTGGTATTGAAGAGTGGGTTACACTGTGACCATATTCAACTCTACACTGTGCACTTGTAAAGAGTTGGAAAGGTGGAAAGGTGCAGCACTACCACTATGATTAAGTGCAGAAATGTGAAGTCTCTGAAAAGTAAGAAATACAAATGCATTATATTATTCCCATGCAAACCCTGATTTATGATTTCTGGGGCAAATCTAAATGATTATTGTAGATTAGATTCATATTTGATTCACAGAAAACTCACAGTATATGTAAACCATGAAGGAGCTATTCTCACATTTTTTTAAGATGATGACAGAAATTGGAGGGAGAGGAAAACGATTGGAGATTTTTATCCTAACGCAAAAACTGGGTAAGTTGAACAAATACTTTTCAGCTATTGATTAACCTTTTGATGTAAAAAGCAGGTGTAATTTCATTGTTACAATCATGAGTCAGGTAACATGTACCATGATAATGAGTTGCTTGCCTTCAGACAGAGATGGCTGTTCAAAGGAAAGATACTATCAAGAACTGAAAAATGTCTTGCAGCTTCAGAGATCAAAATTATAAGCATGTATTTGATTTTATAGAGCATCAGTTTGAATAAATTTAAGTGGTCATATCTAGACGAATGCCACATCTTTGTTAAATGACCAGCTGAAATGTATGTCCTTCTTGTTTGGTCTTTATTATGCATAGCTGACATAATGTTTACCCATATTTGACAGAAACGGCTATTTTTCTATATCATTTTTTTTTGTCCAGTGAAACCTTGTTTGGGCTGCTGAAACTACCATTTCACTGGTCCTACTGTCAAAGGTTTTCACCATGATTGACTGCTTTCATGCAACTATAACTTACTAGGTTTCACCACATGTATGGAGTTTCTTGTGTTGAGAAAAATTTAGAGAAGATAATTTTGCGTCTTTGGCAAATGTTGACCTGGTGGTTTGACCAATCATCATGTGATAGATTTGTATTTTTGAATGTTTACCCTAATGATTAATTGAAGCTTGTATTCTATTTGGTCATGTTTACAGAAAACGTCGGGTTTTGTCACAGTATTTTCGTCTGCTGACAGCGCTTGAGTATACAACAAACACTCTGGCTAATCAGCATCGTATTCTAGACATGATGGTTGACATGTGTATGGAGGTTAGTGATCCATCTTTCCTTTACAACAAGGATTCACAAATCAAACAGTTAAAATACATCTAAATGATATACCTATTTTGTTTGGAGGAATCATATCAGAATAGACAAGGAAGACATATTGTATCAGAATAACGAAAAGCCCAATTAATGTATCGAAGGACCAGGGTTCAATTTTAATTCAAAGCATTTTTTATTCATACGAGAAAGGTGTACAAAACGGAGACCCGTATCTGAAAGGTAACTTCCAGTGGGTTCCAGGGTAATAAACTTTTATCATATTCATTATTGTCCCATACATCTCTTGATTGCAGACTAGCGATGCAGGAACCTAAGGAGATAAGATGGGAAAAAACGTGGATTGATTAAGATGATTGAGAAAATGGATCCTGGTTCATCATCCGATTCTTCCTGTTGAATTAGAAGTTTTGCATTAAACAGGTTAATTATGATGACTTTTATAGAGATAGTTTGGGGTATTGTATATTCATTCATTAACGCCAATAAAGAGCTATAGCCAAATTTCATCAATTTCACGCAAATTCATTGGAAACTTTTAGACGATTGTTTTTATTTTTTTTTTTTTTTTTTTTTTTTTTTGGGGGGGGGGGGGGGGGAGTGTTTATACTGAGCTGATAGATTTCATTAGAATTTTACCATTTTAGCAACGACAGCTCCTGTGTAAAATAATATAAACCCATTAACATCTGGTATCACCATCTACGAAGGCAATAAAACATCGTTCATACTCTACTGAATTCTTCACTCCTTTATGTTACATCCATTATAACACCTCAAATGTTTTGTGTTTTTTTTCTGGACGAGGAGCAACGAAACAGCCAACCTATTTCGCATCCAATCTGTTGCCCCAGGCCTTTTCAGTTATGACCCATACTTAAACAGATCCCAAACAGATCAACCTGTTTTCATAGTAAACATACCGATATTCTACTTTTTTACCCAGAAATGGCAACTATATTAAGTCTCATCAATGTTTTGTTCGAAGAAATAATCCATCTATGGCTTGCAAAGGGAATGCCTCTAATTAAATCTAATTCTAATTTGAATAAAATCGAATAGAAAGGTCTGTGGGGTAAGGTAATTTCCATATGATGTGTAAAGTAAGATCAGTTGTAAAAATATGATGTGTTCCCGGGAAATGAGTCACTAGTCACAAAATTGATATTTTTCAAAGTGATTTATCCATAAGATCTCCTCGAATATTCTAATTCTTGGTGGGTTAAGGGCTGTTAGTAACATGAATAGATGTACCAAACTCGAAGACAGCGGATTACATATATCCTTGCGTTTTCAAAGTCATCCTATAAAGAGTTTATCTAGCTACTTTACTGGCAGTTATCCACCCAGAAATAGTGCAAACTGTCTTTCAAATATAAAAAATATCAAACATAAAATATAGAAACGCTTTGTAGATATCCTTAATGTTTACAATCATAGAAATCAATCAGCTTCTCATCGTTTCAAATATAATATCTCAAAATCCATTTTTATTGCGACTTGTGACTCATTTTCCTGTAACACATCACAAATAGCTCAGTCCTTATATACTACTCCAATGGGCAAGCAAAGTTGGTAGATTTTTTCGAGCACTGAATTGTACATAAAATTATGTTGCCCCTATGAGAAATAAGTTTAAAATCGAATGAATCCTGCAAGAAAATCCTGCCTTAAATCAAAATGGTTGAAAAAATGTAATGCGTTCGTTATTTTGTGTAAATTCATACATTTGTTATTTTACTAATTTTGGTCATTTGTCATCGTCAAGCGACACCTCTGTCCATGGAGATAGATATTATTGTAGCAGTAGCCAGAAGTAATGTATTTCACTCATACCACAGAATATGTTTTTACCTACATTATAGGGCCCATACGTATATGAGAAGAGATGATAAAGGTCCTCAACCACATTGTTATGTTTAAAATCAAATGTATTTCACAGGCTGTTTGTAGTTATTTATGTCGGGCAAGCACAGAAAAAGGGCCCCGAAATTGTACTCTATATTTCAGCATGATCTGTGATGGTAAGATTTATAGTTATCATCCAATTGCAGTTGATATTAATTCCTAGGAGCTTTTCTACAAATATCAAATAATATGGAGGCAAATAAAAAAAAAGATGACTCCATTGATAATTGATATTGTTATTTCTATGTGTAATCGTCAAGCGACAGGCTATTTTTGACCATTTTTGCATATCTTAGGGCTATTATTCACCCCTCTGTAAAAATGTAAGTAATTGCCATAATTGTTCCATACTATATGTTGGTACCACTTACTTCTGAGGTTAATAAAACAACTCAAAGGTGTTGAATAATGTAAATTTGATTTTTAGCGATTCTGTGGGTGCCTAAGGGTGTTGTCAAAATGCTGGAAATGTCCAATTATGGTTTAATATTTCATCATTTGGACGTTAACCGTTGTTTATGCTAGATATTAATTACTTGTGTTTTTGTCAAAGATAATATTCATTACATGTTTGTTTTTATTCACGTATGCTCCACATCTATATGTCTTCCAGTTGCTTTATATCAAACACAAGAATCAACACAAGAACCACCAGTTAATAGGCCTACTTCACATACATCTTAGAATTATAATGATAAATACCTAAATCTAAATGTAAACAATGACCACTTATAATCAGATTCGCCACACGTGATGAGATAAGGCCCGTTATCCATGGGATCGGTGTTGGCATAGTGATAGTGCGCTTGTCATATTCACAATCACGAACTTAGGATAAAGAATTTCATATGATCAAATGAACAATCGCCCTACTCACGGTAGCAACCCCAAACCAAAACAACCGTGCATATCTAGATCGGTCTAGCGAACTGTTTGGAAGGCTGTGCTCTGGAAACTCAGGTCGCGTTCAAGGATCAATGATCGCAAGGTCTCTAGCTGCGCATTCGTCCCCATACTATGGAAAACTATGGAAAGCCGTTTATACATATAACCCAAATGTACAGAATTTTAGTAATAATTTTCCTAATTTACCAAACCATATTCCTGATTAGCCTTTTTCTTTTTGAACTGGCATCCTATTTCGGGAGAATTGGTCCAGCTTGGTGGCCAACCCGGAATGAATTAACCCTAAACCGGGAGAACTAGTAGGCTAACCAGGAAAATGAATGACGAATTAACCATTGAAAATGCATGCAAACTGGGGAAATTTTTTCCGGGTTAGCTGAGAACTGGCAAAAGAGAAATAGTGCTTTTCCCAAGTAGCAGGGTGTCTAGAGAATTATATCTCAGCTCGGAGTGTATTAACAAAAGCTATACCCAATCAGGAATGAAGTCTAAGTAGGAATGACGGAAAGGGAAGATTAGCTAAATATTAAAAAGCACAATTTGGGAATTTTTGGAATTTTCCGATTTCGTTTCTAATTCTCGGCAAGCCGGAACAAAATTCCCGAGTTCGCATGCATTTTCAATGGTGAAATCGTCAGTCATTTTCCAGGTTAGCCTACCAATTCTCCCGGTTTGGGGTTAATTTATAACATGTATAAATGGCTTTCCATAGAAAACCATAAATATGCATTACTCCAGCCCTCTACATGTGGCAGATTAGATTACATATGGAAGAGTAGTCTTCTATATAGTTCCATATGCCATGGCCATGAAAAATTCCTAACTAGCAAGATGTTAAAAATCCAAAGCTGTGCTGTGTAATACTTAGCTAATATTTATTTTACATCATTCCTATTTAAACTTTTTAAATTCCTTACTGTCCTTGGTTAGTTCACTCCAAGCATCACAATGTGTTTCCCATTTTATAAGTTACACTGTATCCAAGAGCTTTGTGACAGCGAAATTCGCAGGTGATTGCAGGTATGTTTGAACAGGTGTATTTTCACGAATTATTGATGAATCAAAACGATTTTTTCACAGAACATGCCCAGATATACTGTCTCAAGTATGTTAAGATTTTATTATCATAAATTGATTTTTTCTACATTTTCATTCAAATTGTCGCAAGTACACCTCAAAAAATATTTTCGGTCTTTTCTCCTTCCATTTTCTTATAATTTGAAGTGATCCAAATCGCACATCTGCTGCGAATCCAGACCTGCGATTTCACATGAGTTTGCAGCTGAAGCAGCTGAAATCGCACATGTGTAGGGACTAAAAACTAAAATCGCAGAGCATTATTTCTGAAATGAATGATTTTTTTAGGCTAGCCAATAATTAGAAACGAAATCGGAAATCCTAAAACTAACTTCCTAAAACTCCAAAAGTGAGTGTGTGTTGGGGGGGGGGGGGGTAGGGGGGTAGGCAGTCTGGCAGGTCCGAAAAAGATAGGCCTAACAAAAATCTTATGGCCAATAAGGAAAGAAGATTTAGATTACTATTCCGCATGTACTTTCAATGGCTATACTATTCTGACTGCCCTCGTAATATTATAAGGGAGAGAGAGGCTGCTGTGAGCTTGGCGGTGAGCTGGAGAGCAATTAATAAGGATCTGTTTGTTTGGATATTAAAATTTATCAGTGATATTTTTGCGTTACGACTTACGAAAAGACGACTTAAGCAGATATATGTCGACTCTTAGGGGGTTGACTTATCTTGATTTGTCAGAGTTGAACATAATATTATGATTGTTGCCTTAATTTAGGCTAATCAGGAATGAAGATTGCAGACGAGACTTCTAGCCCGCATGTCAGGCTAGAGAACGTGATTATCAGAACCCTAACCTGGCCGCACCTGGAAAAGAGAATGAGTATAAAGCGGTTTGGCCACTGTCTATAAAATCGTTGGCGATTGGTGATTGTTGGCTAGTCGATAAGAATTTTGTAAAATTAAGTGCATCGTCTTTGCATCGACTTGTCATTGCTTTGTCTTCGGCAGAACAAACGATGATTGGCAATGAGTGGGCATGTGAAAATTGCATCAGCAAGGGTAGCAATGAACATCAAATATGTTTGATATTTCCCATCGATGTGATTTTGCATCGGTCAATAGAGGTAATGATGGTAGCGATGCGTTGGTGATATCTAGTCGATGAGATTGCATATAGAAAAGCGAGAAAATTAGTTCTACAGTTGCCAATCTTATATTGGTTGTCGATGCAAAGACGATGCAGTTGGCGATAACCCTCCTCATCGTCACCAATTCCATCGTCTTGGCATCATCACCATTTTATCGACAGTGGCCGGACCGCTTAAGGATGAATAGGAGGATTCCTACTCCATTTTGGCGGATTGGACTAATGCATATAAATGGCTTTCCATACTTTACCTCCTAAGCGCAGGTTTGAAAGAGGCGGTGGGGTGGTTATAACGTACATGTGTGTAGTAATAGCGCCCACACAAGCAGCACTAAAACTCACTGTTATTGTTGTCACTGGAGGGGCTTGGTCACCTGGCCAGGTGGGGAGCGGAGAGCCAGCCACCACAGGTAACATTAAAGACCACTCATCACTACTTATCAATTCATAGGTTAGGATTCTTTTAAGTAATTATTCTTTAATCTTTCCATTAATGTATCTAGATATGCCTTGACAGTTGAATTAATCTGCTTGCCCTTGCTTAATAAAAATGTGCAACATTCTTAAGAGAAAAACATATATTATATACATACATACAGTATGTGCCTTGCAATATTTTCAGTTCAGGTTAAGCTCTTCATAATTTTCCCCCATCAATTATCAAAACCAAACTATGGTCTGTCCAGCACTAATCAGGCTATATGTTACCCTATATAATATCAGCATATGGGACGGAGTCCTGTTTGAAGTGGTACTAGTAGTACTAGCATTTATATACATAGTCAAAGATGAGGACTCCCAAGTTGACCCACATAATACTGGTTCTATGGAAGGAGACCAATTTAAGTGTTACTGGGTTAGATGACTTACATTTCTAACTAGCTGGGCTAGTATATTACAGGCTCTGAGCATAAGGTCATGTAATTATATTCTTACAGCTGCATCGAAAATTCAATTCAATACTCAAATAACACCAATTGATTTTGAATAAAAATATCTATAACGGAAAATGCTAAAAACATATGATAATTACGTGGCTATATATAACTTCTGTCTCGGAACATATTCCACCACTACTACTAGGCCTACTACTGTGTACTACTACTCGGCTCGATAATTATTATTTATTTGCTCCAATAGTTAGCAAGGGAAACCAACCAAATATATATATGGTTTATTTTTTTAAATCGCGACTGATCGAACTCCCTGCACAATAGCGCACATTTATTCGAGATCGAAGTCTGGCATTTTCGTGTTGAGTAGGCCTATATCCGAACCTCCCCATTGATCCGATTGCATGTGTAAATGTTGTCCAAAATGCCATTTGGGCATGAATTGTTCAAACTTGGAAATCCCCGTTACATAGATGGTTTGATGATTCGGACATAGTGGTGATATATTCATGTCAATGGTACTTAAAGTCGTGAAGTTTAATTCTATTCCAAAAGAAATAATGGAAATAATGTTTCGATTAGCTAGTACCTGGAATATGTCTTAAGGATTTATCGAAATACTTATTTAGCATTACATTTCAGGCATATTTAATTAGTAAAAATATATGACGTGTAAAACAAAATATATATTATGGTCGATTCCAGAAATCTTAGTGCGATTTTGAGATTTGGGGTAAAAATAAAAAAATACTTCGATTATTTTCATATTTATAAGGAAGAAAGAACTTACATCGAGCTATATGAATGTGCCACAACCTGGGTCCATTATTTTTATCAGATACGAGGTGGTTTTTTTCTTTATAACCCAATTCATGAATAATCCAGATATAAAGATGTGGACTTTTAATACCTTTTCTTTCAAAGGTATGTTCAAAGCTTATATATAAGCATCTTTATATAAACTTATATAGGCGTTTCCAACGAATACACAGTTCCATACGAATACACCAATTGAACTGATGTATTCGTATGGAATTGTGTATTCATTCAAGCATCGTTTCTGAATAAATAAAATACCTAAATATAAATGAACCAGATAGTAAATCCTTTCGTTAGGAGACACAAATGGTATTTTCCAGCCAGTATTTGAACGAGTATTCGTCGGAAACGTGTATTCGTGTGGATACTTTTCATAAAATTATAATTTACCGATTGAGGAATGACGTTGGAATTCTTTAGATGCGTTTATAGCATTTCACATGAAATCGGTTTTTTTTCAGTTAAATCCTCATATCTTTGCCTATACTAGGATTTAGTGAATAATATTATATATATCCAAATGTTAAAATGACATGTTTTTCTTCATATAAACGTTGGCTTTAAATTAGAGATATGTTCCAGTATTTTGGTTTATTGTTATGTAAGGTGTGCGAATATTTGTATCATGTTCAAAACAACAAACAGGGTACGTGATACCTTGTGTCATATAAGGGTTTATTTACCCTATGCTATTATACTAAATTTCGATTTTCAATGTTACCTATGTTTATATGATCTCTATCAATACACCTGTACCAGGAATAAATTTATACATCTTTAAAGTACAACTACTTCATTACCTTTTGTGTTACCCTAGTTGTAACAATGCATCAAGGGTCAGGGAAGGGATTACATTGTTGCTCCAACCCTCACTTTATTTGCCCCCTGCCACGTTTCCTTGCTGAAACGGTCATAGAAGAAAAGGCCTAAAAACCATATTGATGTAACGGATAAATGGCAAGACTAGATACTTGTTTAGTCCTGTTTAGCCCAACAATTCATCAGGCGATGTTAGGATACAGGACAGATGAATCCCTATTATTATCGTTAATAATCCAATCCTAATACTTGAGGATCTGCAAAACAGTTTTCAGAAACAAGTAGCCAGTTTGAGTAGTCTCAAATAAAGAATTCATTCAATACACATCTATATCTATTCTCAGGGCAGAATCCACTTTTACTTTTGGACTTAAAATTAACCTATTAACGTATATCATAAACAGGCAAAATCCAGTAACCCAAGCTCTTCTCTAGCTATAGATTAGTCTGTGTAGTTCAATTACCTATCTTATATTTTCTGTTTCTTTCTCAGACTATCGTCCAAGGCCTGACTGTAGATACTTGTACAAGGTATCATTTGAGGCGATGTTAGGATACAGGACAGGTGAATCCCCAGTTGTACAGGTGCACCTGAAAATACCGAAGCCTTTCAAATGGCTCAGGAAGCTATTCCGGCGATTCAAATTCAAACATGCCAGATTCGATGATGGCAAGTACACAAAGGGACAGAGGGATGTCGAGAAATGGCAAGAGGATGATCCTCTTGCCAAGGCTGACTATCCTGATCATAGATGGCAATCCTTGACTAGGTCTCGAAAATCTAGGAATAGGCTTAAAGATACATCAAGTCATTGTCAGATGGAAATAAATAAAAACAGGCATAGGTTTTTTAAGAGTTCTAATAATCACGAAAAAAGAGATCAAAATAATATATTAGATATGGATTTAATTAAACAGGTGCTAGAAAAAGATCCTGGTTACATATATGGTGGTGATACTTACAAGTTACGAAGCACAATTCAAGCAGAAGTACACAACAGTAGACCATCAAGAATTGACAAGTCAAAGAAGCAATCTAAGAAAATCGTTGGAAGCGCTTCTAGGACAGTCGAAGAAAAGGTGAGGGCCACAGTGTCAGGATACTCACCGTTGGGGAATGAAGATTCCCCAGTGCATGCATCAAACCAAATCAAGAGTCAGCACAATTTCAGAAGAGTGGAAGTAGAAATAAATACTCCTTATCCAGCTCGGGCATCCAAAGAAAGATTGGATACTTATCATGACTCCCATGTTCCCCATGAACCGCCTCAGCACCATAAGAAATACTCAGGCCACACTCCAGTTATGAATTCGAGACAACAGACTGAAAAGGATATCCAAGATTTAGCACAATTGGATATTACACCCTGCCAACATGAAAATGAAAATGATCTGAATCACTTAAAAGTTTTCGAAAGGAAACGCTTCAACAAGAAACCAAAGGATCGCAGAAGTAGGAAGAAACGTCAAAGGAGGAAAGGGAAATATACAGAATTGGAGAAAGCAGCCTCAGTGGAAAGTTTGGACGAACCAGAAGTACAGGTCCAAGAGCAATTCCAGAGTCATATTCTGACCCGGAAAGGCAAACCTGTAAGTAGTGTGATGTAAGTAGGCCATGCTGATAATGGCATGTTGTGTGGCTGTCTTTGTTTGCTTCAATTAGTCTGCATTGCTTCATAAGGAAAAGAATCCTTTATTTATTTTGAAATAATTATGTGCATACTTTTTAAATGATAAGTATTCTAATAATGTCCAGCCGTTATGTGTTAGGTCGTTAGGCGTTAGGCATGTAGGTGTTAGAAAAAGGCCTTAGGCCCTTATATAGGGGTTAGGCGTTAGGCCCTTAGGCATTAGGCCCTTAGGAATTAGGCCCTCAGGCATTAGGCCACAGTAACATTTGTCCACCCTAGCTGAGAATCGACCATAGGTTATTAAATGTAAATATTTCTGTACTGCCTCACTCACTGACGCTGACACTGTGCATATACCACTAAGTTGCAGAACTACAATAACATCTATGTGTACTGATCGATGTTTAATTGCTTATTATTCAGGCGGCGAGAGACAGCGAAGAGACACACATACATTATATGGCTTTTCCCACCATTTTGACAACATTTGCAGATTTGGGCACCCACAGAATCGCTCAAAATAAAATTTAGACTATTCAACACTTTTGGGTTGTTTTATTTTTTTTTGTAACGGAATATTTATTCAGTAGGTATTTACATAAGCAACCAAAACCATCTCGTTCCGAAGAACGTTGTTCCTCGGGTCCTGAAGATATTTCTATAGAACCCGGACCGAGAAATGGGTGGAGATTATACAAAGTATTTCTTTACATTTGAGTTCGGTCTTTCAATCATTCGTTAATTAATTGGTTACTATCAATTGATTTCCTATCATGCAGTTAACGACCTATACAGTATCTATACAAGTGTGATGAGATATAATGAGATGAGATGGGAATGTTGATGATAGAATTATCTCATTTAAATTTTAGTCTTGTCTATTCAATTGGTGGGTGAGTGAGTGGTAACTTCACATGTCTTATATATATAGGTCCCAGGATCCATACCATTCATTTAATCCTGTCGTTAACAACATTTGCATTTCTTCTCTAGGTAGTATTCAAGTACATATCACTTATCATAGAATTATTAACCTCAGAAGTAATAGTATCCAACTGTATAGTATCGAGCCATTAGGATAATTAGTCCATTGAAAAGATTGTCATAACTTTGGGAATATTAGAAATAGAATCCCAAATTTTGCCGCAGATTGATACCCATGGTATGCTAAATTTATGATTTAATGTTTTTCATGGTGTAATTTGCTAATAGTTTTACACACAAAAAAACAATAAATACGCGATTCTGCCGATTTTTGTTGTTGAAAAATCGTCAAAAATCACCTAATAATGTTACAGTCACATCAATCAAAAGGGAATTTTACAGTTTATTTGGTTTGAATGCATAATGCTCTATAGATAATATTTGAACCATGCATGGACTAAATACCTAAAATATTCACCTTCAGCGCCCCTTGGTATCCTCATTTGAAAAGGGTATTATAGCTCATTTGATAGCCCCTGACCCCTTCCAATTTTTTTGGATAGGTGAAAATCTGTCCGCCCCCCCCCCCCGAAATGTACCCATGACCCGCTTGGCCCATGGACTATAGGTGTAAAGCGAGTGAGTCCAATTAGTCAAGTGCAGGCTGGCTCGCCCCCCCCCCCTGCACAAAAAGGTTGTCGTTGATCTATAATATATGCCACAGCCATGCAAGTAGCTGCAAGTCGGAATATCTGGTGTGGTGAATGACTGAATGGGAGAATAGGCTATATATCGCGTTGTTCAAAGCAGCTTTTTCTGAACATTGATGCTAAATCACAGCATGTACGCACATGAGACTAGGATTCCACATAAACATTTTTAGAAAATTAATAACAACATGCAGTCAATTTGGGGCAGACAGACATTCCAATTTATATCCCTTAAATCCTTTAGTACTTCGATAGGCTACACCCATTCCATTCACGCCCCTCCATCGCATGTTTGGCCGAAGCAAATGAACCGGAAAGTCAAAATGTGATCGGAGTACAA
The DNA here is from genome assembly GCA_942159475.1 of Sthenelais limicola. Taxonomy (NCBI): domain Eukaryota; kingdom Metazoa; phylum Annelida; class Polychaeta; order Phyllodocida; family Sigalionidae; genus Sthenelais; species Sthenelais limicola. Next base: position 74,462,952 of record OW804098.1, read on the forward strand.
ATGACTGGCCTTTCTTCCTTCTATGATTTATCCCTATTTATATTTGGACTAGTTCAGTTAAAAACAGAATATCGATTTTGAATTACCTTTTGCCATCGCCTACAAAATATTCGATCCAAACATTTCACTAGGTTCGCTCAGCATTCTTAAAGCTTCTGTAAGGCTTTAAAACCACCTTTAATGTGCAGTTAATTTAGTTAGTTAAGTTATCTCCAATTAGACATATTTAATGGAATATAATAGAGGGAGTATGTTAGATCAATCTGTCGAATTCAAAGAACTACAGATTATAATTTTATTCCCTTTCAAATCAATGGAAAATTATATCTCGCCATTCAGTCAGAAACAACACTTTACAACTAGAAATTTGGGAAACGCCTATTTTTGTTTTTCTTGTGGTAAATTATTGCACAATTTTTAGAAAGAACGTGGGAATTTGGACGTACACAGAAATGTAGGGAAATCCTCTCAATATTTTATCTAACGTGTTAGATCACTTTCAGACGAATAAGAATAGACAACAAGAAAGTCTAAAGCAGCTGGGAATCTGCGAGTGGCGAGTGGTGTAAATTTGAATACTGGGCTTGACTCGGTTCTTTGGATAAATGTTGGTTGCGCCTTTTGGGGGGAAAGTTCTTTTCACATCACAGCTTTATTATTTCTACCCAGTTGGTTGTTAATTGATATAGCATGTAATGCAGAATGATATTGATTCGCTGCGAGGGGCTATTTTGGGACTGTGTTTTTTAAAAACAAATCTATGTCGAAGAGCTGAAATTGGAGATTTTAACGGTTTGTATTCCTAATAGGCCTATGGATATATCTAACAGTAACACCAAACTTTGGTTATAAAATGCATGAATATGATATTTTATGATGAGGGTATTACGTGTGACTACCTTTCATACCAATCTTTAAAAGCAAATAATACTGCGGTTCCAGCAGAGCGGATAAATTGACCTTCAAATGAGCCTAACGTTAACGGAAAATGTCACAGTAAAGCGTCAATATATGTCAGCATGCAGTTGTGTAGCCTATAAATAGTGAAGGCAAATCTAGCCGCACCACTGATTCTATCTGAAAAGTGTAAATTCGTCCAATATGTACAGGGATATTTCCCGACTATTACACATGATATTTGTTCACTGCATGTTTCTTGTTCTGAATGGAATTGATTTACCACCTTTGGCCAAGCTGTTTCTATTTCATTCAGTCTTTTTTTTAAAAAAAGAAAGAAACCATACAGCAATCTTACCTTGGTTAACATATTGCCTGAAAGGTTTCTGAATAGCTCGCATAGCTCAAAATCACATTTTGATATCCAGCCTTTGATTAGATTTAGGGTGACGTATTATACATTATGGCATAAATTATGTTGGTCAGTAACAAGATGAGCACCACTGCATTGTGTTAGAGTTTTGTCACTTGAGGAGTCTATTATGCTTTGACGAAGGATGGGCCTTATCACATTTTAGTTTACTCTTCCTCTCAGTCATTGCATATTCTCCATTCTCGAGATTTGATTATGAGCATCCATGTATCAGGTGTACATATTTGACAAATTGAACCGAAAGGTGTAATATGATTTTATCAATATTATTATATTCCCCATTAGTTCTTAATTGTTGACATAGAGATGGTGGCATAATATAGTTCTAGAGTCACTGCATCCATGTTTCTACATCTTCCATGACATAGGGAATAACTGAAGGTCTCAGTAGATCTGAAGGAAGCAGAAGTGATGGCAATTTTCTCAGATTCTATTATGATGTTAATACTTCCCGTGTTGGGCATAGGGCAAGAGTTACGTATTATATCTAACCGTTCTCTGGGGATTTCTTTGATCAGAACCTGATGATGAAGAAAGTGGACATTAGATAAGCGTTGAATTTGTAAAGTTGATAGGAATCCTTTGTCCTCGTTAAAAAGATCTCCAACCACTCTCTCATCCGCCCATTCCCACGTCTCCCAATGAATTTGAGTTTTCTTATCAGTAACTAATCTGTTTAATTTTTTTCTAACATTGGTATTATCCCAACTAGGAAATTATTTTTAATGTAACAAATATAATATTGCATTTATTGTTCCAGGTGAAGGCACGAAGACACAAGAAAAAAAAGACCCGGGATATCAACGGCAGTCTCCGCCGTCTCATTATCACATTCAGGAATATTCCGGATGCCCCAGTTTTCCATCATAAGAAATACAAAGGCTACACCCGGCTCGAAGAATGAGTTTGCAGAATATACTCTTGAAAGGTGGGGATGGGTAGTTAACTGGTCGTTAATTGTTATATTTATACCGCAAGTAATTGTTTGCTAGGTCCAGCGTATAGCAGTGCTGGAACAGCTGATCGGGAGGTCATTATTTTAAGGCTGAAGTCAGTTACAGCTTAGCATATTTATAAAAGAATTCAAATAGAATATAAATATATCTGCACGGCACCTTTTCAGGTTTTAAACATATTTACTAATATTTTAATTCAAAACACTTGCACACCCTATACACCCGTTCATTTTCAACAATGCAAAATAATAAGAATCATAAAACAACCAGCAGATAGCTTGTATCCCATAAAAAGTGAGTCTAAACATTATAGCACGCTGCTCGTAATAAACCACTTATATCCAGTCATTTAGTTGTCCCAAGGATATGATGGGAATGGATCGATTTTTCCCCATTCGATTGGCCGAAGAAAGATTTTTTCTGCTTAATTTTTATTGTATATGATTATGTTTGGGTAAAATTGCAACACAGTGATTAAATTACTGATAAAGAAGAAAAATTTGTTCTGCTTAATTTATATTGTAGATTATATTTGGGTAAAAATGCAACACACTGATAAATAAACAGTATTTTAACAATCCCCCACTAAAAAGGTATATATGTAATCAGTTTTTTGTCTTTCTCTTAGATCCAGGGGATATTTAATGGGGGGGGGGGGCAGTGTCCTTTCTTAATTAGATTTGTTAACGTGTAGCCTCTTTTACGAAGTCCATGTACTCAACTGGAAGATAAAATCTAGACCGCATATATATAGCCATAATTTTTTTTAGGTGTCCTAGTGACATGATGGGGATGGAGGTTAAATGTCAATTGTTTCCATTTGATTGGCTAAAAAAGGTTTTTCTGCTTAATTCATATTGTATATAATTATATTTGGGTGAAAATGTTTCGCAGTGGCTCAATTACTGATATTTTATGTCTTCTCTTATTGCATATTATCAACAAAGATTCGGAGCTTACATCAGAAAAAACAATTTCACACCTACAATTAAACATGCGATAACTCCAAATCAGATCAAATGCATATACAGTATATAATAAATGCCATTAGTATTACATAACCATACTGGACACGCTCATCTAGGAAGTAAGGGCATCCAGTCTAGGCTCAGAGTAGAGAGCCAATGCCTCTCGCTATGAATCGCAAAATACCATTATCATCCCATTAGGACGCCTATTCCAACGCCAGGAAAGCCATTAGCGCTGACCAAACACTGACATATTATCTTATCTGAGAGGCTGCGAGCCTAGACTGGCATAGCTGAACTGGTTAGAAATATATTGCCTCTGAACTAAGTTTTTCTCCTAATAAACCGAGTGGTATTGTGTTGTCAAAAACCTATTTAGTATCAATTAAAGAGTCCTGGTCTATTTGGTAGTATACGGTACATGTATACATATTGACAATTGTATGGCTCCGGTCTAATAGATAAATTAGTATTTGAATTTATTGTATTTACACGTTTACCCAACGTTTATTTGAACAATAAAGATGGAGAATATTTCACAATACTTTAATATCATAGTGAAAAGGTTTTTTTGTGAGCCATATATATATGCACGTTACCAGTTGATAAAACGAAATATAAATTTCATCAACCATGTTGCATAATCTACAGAACATTATTTATCTGTAATCATTATTCAAAGTCTAACGTGAACTAAGTTAAAATAAAATAAAATATAAGATCCAAACACTGTTTTGTGTATATTTTATTATTCCATATACGTAAGCTAGATACCTCAGTGTCAATAAGCGAACATGGTTGTGCCACATCAATGGCACTTCACTGCTTGATTTGCCGAGGACACGTAATGTGCACACAGAAGAAAAGAGGATTATTTGATATCGATGTGGCTACATGTGATTAGATAATAAATAAAATCATAAGTGAATAGTGACTGGGATATGATTTCTAGAACACATATGGGTTTAGGCTCTCATTCAAATTTGTCACTTAAATAATATTTAACTACTTTTTTTGTATATTGAAGTTATGATGTTTTAATACAAAAACTAGAATGAACATAAGGGCTAAGTACACTTCCCGCCACTGTTTTTCATACACCTTAAAATGTGTAGCCACAATTAAGTACATAATAAATAAATTAAATACATAGAATGCGCTAATGAAATCTACATAATAACCATGGAAGCTACTTACAAAGCAATCACTTTTTAATGTTATTATCTTGATGATTGGCAAAAAGCATTCGAGGGAATCTATACATTATACATAAGATATGTATACATTAGAAGTACAATGAAAATAAGAACCGAACGAGTAGAAATAACTTCAGAAGGTATGCGGCAAAGAACCCTACAATGAATGCATAAATCACATTACATAACAAAATAATAATTTGAACTGGAGTCTCTAATAAAAATGTCCAAGTAATGTTTATCTTCCCAATTTTAGGAGGTTATGAAAGGGGGTCCTAAAATATAAAGCTTAGCTATTCCAAAGTGTCCGCCCATATGCTACAAGTTAGCCGAATACCATCAAAGGATTCGAAGTGATATGCATATTGTCTATGCAGAATGGCATGGTGAATGGAAATCTTTATCCATCATTCTTCCAACAGCCAGCAAGCAGCTACCACACTATTATATAGTTGAAGACATGGTAAGAGTTCTTATCAGAATTGAGAGATAACAAGAGTAAAGTCTAGGCCCTGCGGAGCGCCATGAATAAACCAAAGAGCATAATATAACATAACTACATATGAAAATGTGTCTCCATATATTGGGAGTAGTTATAGGTAAGAATTGAGTCATGGGTATATATGAAGGAGAACATTTCCCTTCTGACATGTATGAGGCTTTAATATACATTATTCTGGTAAGCATTGTTCTCAGCACCTAGATCTGGCGATAACCTCAACATTAAATGCGCTACGCATAAAATGTTATCCTGGCATCAAGAAGAAGCATTTCGAGCATAATACAGTAAGATTATCATAGTTTACATTGAGGCCAGAAATAAAGATATTCTGGGGTAGAAGATTCAGATTGTAATGGTTTTTAATATTCAACTAATATAAAGGTTTTTAATGATTTGGGTAAATACTGTGATTATCCGTTATTGACGATCTAAGCAAAATATAATGGTATCACATAGAAAGGTAATTCGAACACCTTCACGCCAACTTTCAAATGAGGCTCAACATTTGCACGCACAGGATTGAATACTGTAATGCAATACTGCCGACTGTCATGAAGTCTTCCGTTCCTGTTTGCATGAATGGTTATAATTCATAGCCACGATCTTGTTCACAGATTGTGCAGCATACACACTAAATCAAGTTATGAGGTTCAGTTCGAAAAAGTTATCGAGCATTAAAGGGCGGCTACTTGATGAATAAAATACAAATATTATAATCTCAACAATCGTCAAATTTCAAGGAATTATAATATTGGATAGCGACCCATGTGTATAATCTTACTCGCAAAAGTTCAGTCACGGTACGACTCCACCCTTCAATGAATTCTTTCTTTTCTAAACATTTCTAACGATTATCTTAAATATTGTTTTAAGTCAATAAATAAGTACTGCCGCCCAAAATACTCAAGGTTCTGAGACCTGCGAGGCCATGAAGCATTTACCAGTTGTCTAGAAAGTCGAATCCTGTCTTCGGCGCATTGGAATCTTCCTCCTGAAACGATGGATTCATTCGATTAGAAGATGAAATATTACATGATAACAGACATATCTCGAACGTAAAATGCTTGCATTAAATAATTCATGTGTATGTGCCACTTATCAATATAATGAGGTATACACAAACATCCACAAAGTAGAAATATTATCGAGGAAAGTGCACACACGGGAACACCAAGGACTTTTTAAACGTGTAAAGTATACTATATAACCAGAGCTATATGCCATCAATATGTAACCCTTCATAGGTACCGTAATCGATTTTGAAAACCATCTTTATTTCCGAATTTGTGAATCAAAAGAAACCGAAGAGTGGAATACTCGCCAATCCCTCCAACTTTTTAAAAACTAGTGATGAAGTTCCAAATATGTCATTGAAATATTACTGTACTTACAATACTAAACATCAACAAAGACAATAAAAACATGCAAAATATCTCCATCAACTCATACAGATCAACAACAAAAGCATTAATCTGCTCTGACAAAATAAAATACTTGCAACTAAAAAACGTGAAATACACATTAACGATTTTCATAATAAAATAGTTAGGGTGTTAACCAAGGAACGATGGTTTTCCATATTTGATGGTTCTACGTAATATTTCTATGATTTTCAGTTGCTATGATAGAACATCATTATGGAATTTATTAAATGAGTTTTTCTGGACAAAAATACTCAAAAAACAAGGGAGTCACAGCTATGACTGTATCCCAATCAAATGCAGGGACCCCCCCCCTTTATAACATTGCTATTATTTCACGATTAATAAATATAAAAATTTAAGTCACTGACTACATGAAACCTAGTTGTATTAACAAACTGGTCGATGCATTAAATGCGTAGCATAACTAAAATGGAACATGCAACATAAACTGGGGATATATACTCTGTGTGTGTTGGGGGGGGGGGGATGTTCATAAGAGGAATTTGGCGATGTGGTGGTGCCAGGGTGACAGGCGCAGCATGGTCTACGAAGTCTACTACTACAAGACAACACATAACAAGACTGTCACTGGCTATGGAATGAAAACGAACGTGTGATAAGAGAGGTTCCTGGGAGGTGGCGGTGTCCTCTAGCAGGCGATCTGTGACTTTGTTCTGAAGGGTAAACCATATAAATAAACAACCATGGGATAGTAATGAAAGAGAAGGTGTTAGGATAAGGATAACGGTTTAGTTATCAAGAATATGGTATGGAAGTGTAAAGCAGATTTCAATTGTGACGTGTAAGGGTTTAAAAATACATTCTCAGCTGTGAAAATACCTAAATAACAAGCCTCAGTTTATCGCAGGTTGTTCAGTCAAATATGACAAACGAAGTCCATGGTTTAATATTGTCACAAAGACCATATAAATCCTATGTCGGGGTTATGAATCTTTTTTTTTTCGAAGAGAGGAAACATTTAGGTCTGCGATGACTCCTAAACAGGATGCGATAACCTACTCTTTTCGAATATTAGCAATGGTTCATTCGCTCTTTCAAGGAAATACGGAAACCATAGGCAACTATACACATGGCCGGCCTTTCCTAACCCAGTCGGCGTGCACTGGGATCAATCCAAAATCCTTAGCTACCCTAGCTGGCCTGCACAGGGCTTCTCAGGTCCAAAAGCGGAATGGTTGCCTTACCAGCTATTTAGGTCTGCGACTCCATACAAAGGGAGGGTATGAAGGGGTATAGAAGGATGAAGGGGGAATCCTGCATAAATATGGGCATACAGTAAACACTGTCTTGATGGTTATTTGTAATACTATTATGCCATACATCTAAATAACTATCAGAATTGTATATACTCATTGTTTCTTGTTCTGTCTGGTCGGCCGAACCTCAAGTAGTGGGGGAAGACCACCGTAAGGTGAGCCGTGGGTTGTTAGCCTGGGAGGGGCGGGGGCGGGGGCGGGAGAGAAGAGATTCCGATTCATCAGAGAAACTACCAATCATGCAATCCCGTCAGTTTAACCTAGATCTCGGTGCCGCAAAGGCGTAACTCTTTAGAAAGACTAGGGCCATTCTCAAAAGACTCATGCATAGAGACATACCCGTTTATTTTTCATTCAAATAGCGTCCAAGAGAACAGATTTTTATATAATAGAGAAACGAATGGAAACCATAGTTGCCAGCAACTACGACTATTTTCTTTCCATCGACCTTGACCAATGACTTAAGAACATGACAAGATATACGTAAGTTTCCTCAAATAGTAAAAATAACAGTAAATAGGGTCATCCCAGCATTCCTGCCTAATCATGGTAAAGAAAAAGGTTCCAAAATTATCTAACTAAACTTGCCATTACATGATAATGAATTGTGTATCTCCCGTATATATGTGTTTCATTCTTACCTAATATGTGGGTATATTTGAATATCACACATCATATTCATCCTGGAATCGTAATATTAATTAATAAGTGTACCACAATAATAGGAGAATGGGTTAATTTCCGATGCATTATAAAATACTAAAAGTCAATAGTGTACAGCCAGCATATATGACGAGATTGTACAATCTCAGCAGGCTTGGTTAGTCCACAGGCACTCAATGATATTGCTGTACATATGTTTATTGAAATGTAGCAATTAGTCTGATAGTTGTGTGAGTGTTCATATTTGGGCCTTTATCAGGTATTAGGAAATTTTGGTAGGAAAAATAGATCTTGCTTGAATTACTTAATTTCTATCGGTAGATTTAATCTGATTATAAGGACAGCTTAATGTTTCGAATTATATGAAGGACAAGATAACTTTTGACTAAATTCTTGAAATATTTAGCTTTTAAATAATTGTTCCCCAAATGTGACGCCGATCACTTTTGAAAACTAAAATGTTTGATTGTGAATAGCTTTTAATAGCTTGGTCTGAGAAATGAATCACTCTTTCTATGCTTTTTGTGAGATTCATCTACAGTTTATTAATTCTTTAAAGTATAAAATAACCTTTTTTTTTGTGTGTTTTAACCTAGTTTTTTGACCGACACAGTGATCTCCGAACGCATAATATCAAATGTAAATATTTCATATTTAAATGAGAGCAAATACATTATAAAAATCGTTATATCAAAGCGACAATATTACTTCATACTGATGTCACATTTTCCTCATTATAGAAGAATTCGTAATATCGATTTAGCAACACTCAGTGAAGGCATGATGGGCTGTTGTAAAAATGGCAGCCATATTTTGTTGACATTTTGCTTTTAAAATTTATATTATAGAAAAACTTACATTTAGTATTGGGAAGATATTTTCTTTTCTATCGAATCAAATATCAAGCAACATAAATACCAATACTTCATTATTCTAGGATTATTCCTTTTGATTATATTTTCACCAAAAGTGACAGAGATCACTATTTCCTAATACCTGGAAAAAGGTCCATTTGTTAACAATGTATTTTTATTACTCCCAGTCCCCTGTAATACAGTTGCCTGTACGACCCACCTAGCCACCCTTGGCGCATACAACATGTAGGCCTGATATGTAGGCCTGATCACTGCCACTAGCTGCCGCTGGAGACAGCTTCTGCCTACAGTAACACGACTCAATACAACATCTGGCAGTATGCACACTTAACCCACCCACCCAACCCACCACTAACAGGCGGCTAACGACAGTCAAGACATTTGCCTAGTAGTATATGCAAATTAGCCATGTGGGCAGCCACACGGAATTTCATTTACATGAAGGTCTGGTTGCCCATTTTCTATGTATATAACTCGACCCCAGCACTGTCAAAAAGAGGCAAAACATTACACAGTTTGTACTCGAAAAACCAAGCCTCCTATTATAACAACAGAAAATAGTGCTCATTAACTCAAGAGTGGCATCTGCAAATATTATTTTTGTATTTTGCACATTAGAGTTTATGTGAGAGTTAGTGTTGTTACAGTATTACGGAAAACAATACTTGGCGGACGACAAAATGGAATGGAACAATATTCTTCATTTTGTATCCATTGAAAAAATATATAATGGCATTATGGTAATAATCTATATTATAGATGTTAGTGAGATTAATATTTTATTTCAATTTAATTATTTGCTACTGGCTCGATTTCTGATTTTAGATTGACAAGTTTCTGTTTGTTCAATGACTCTGAATTCTTATAAATAATGAAAAGTCTTACTGCGCTGAATACGTCCACGTGCCAATCATCGAGCTCCTCATTGTGGGTGAAGGAAGATTCAGCAAGGGCATCCCCCTGTCCACTATCAACCATAGTAGATGCACTAGTGTCTGTGGGAGAACAATTCAGATCATTGCTGCTTGTTGGTGGTACAGGACTTGTCTTAGCTTTAGGTGGAGGAGGTGGCGGAGGTAGACTCTCTCTTGAGGGCTTCGTACAAGTAGTATTGGTACTGGTAAGGACCTCATTGAACAAAAACTTAGAATTACTGTTGATACTAGAGTTGAAGTCAGAAGAGGATTCTCCTGGATGTTCAATGTAAACTGGGGAGGATTGTACAACATCGGGTTCCCTTATTTTGGCTGATCCCATAGAAACTGAAAGTTCTGTCATTAGTGCTTGCTCAGTCTCTGGCTTCTTGTCATGTTTGGAGGGCTTGTAACGTTTGTCCTTGCCGCTGGAAGACTTGCTACTTGACTTTTTTCTGCCAGATTTACTGCTGCTCGTGCTACAGATGCTGTCCCGGCTTGGACTCCCTCCTCTACTCCTGCTCCTTTCAACTTCTAATCTCTGAGAAGTCTCGGACCTCTCTGGGGAGGGGTCTAATTTGCGGGGCGACTTCTGTTCATCAATGTCAGGCTGGGTGTCATCCGAACAAGCTGATATGCTGTTCCTTTCAATTTGTTCTGCTTGACGCACTGCGTCACTGAAGGCAGCAGCCATACCAAATTTGTTGATCATATCACCGTGGTCGGACTCATCCGATCCCTTCGATTGATCACTTGAGTGAGAGCTCGGGTAGGCAGAATCCAGGCCTCGATCTGCTGCCAAGAATGGTGAATCCCAAATACTTTTCTCTGGTTTGAACGCCAGAGAAGCCTTGGGTTCAGGCCTTGGGGACTGACTCTTCTTGGCTTTCCTGACTGGTCTCTTAGGAGTGCCCACAGGGGTGCTTTTGTTACTGGCCCCATTTTTGTTGGTATCACTTGCGTCATCGCCGATACCTTCATCTTCTTCATCAAACAAGGCAAGATCTTGTTGACTCTGAATTAGGAAATTATGACAAAAAGTAAATTTAGTAATCAAAGAGAGTTTCTCATGTCATCATGAATACATCACTTTATATATACATATCATGTTTGACAGAAGTAAATTGGATAATGTTAACAATGAGCACAAACTTTAAAACATCCTACCTCTCATTATCGAAATAATCAAAATAATCAAAATTGTTCACCACTTAGACAATTTAGACAACAGAAAAATCACAACAAGAAGTCATGTTGGGGGTTCGCAGAAATCTAAAGACAAGGGCCCATCCATATATCACGTAACGCTTTTTTGCCTCAAAATTTAGACCCCCCCCCCCACCCACTGGGCTGCGTAACGCTAACGCTGCGTAATGCATGGCCTGACACCCCCCCCCCCCCCCCCCCCCTTGGGCGTTACGTAATTAATGGACGGCCCCCAATAGTCCCAAAACTGTTTTTTAAATCAAAATCCCGTCATACACGCCCAATTTGGTGGGACAAGCTTGAGGCAGAGGCACACAAAATCGGGGCCCGGGGCCATACAAAATTGATTTTGACTTATTGGGGCAATGAGTCGCCATTTCTCAAGGTATTTTGATCATTCAAAATTCTCTGTGATGCTGACATGTTTGCGATTTATTTGGTATGAAATACAAGTTCATAGGATGATTCGATTTTTAAGGATTTATAGGGTTTTACTTTATAGGATGAATTGAGTCGTCCAGGAACATCCTCCCTCCCTCCTTCGCTCTCTTTCTCCCTCCCCCCCTCTCTCTATCATATGTAAAGATTAATCGCATACTTATACTGATATTTATACCAATATCTATACTGATATTTATACTTATACTAAAATATTCGAACTATCGCTCACAGTGGGCGCTAAGTGCTCGAATATTACTTGTTAATTATTAATATGAAGGACAACTAAAACACTGACCCTTGTTTTCCAAGAAAATGGTCCAGAATGCTCATCTCTCCAGGTCCACCCTTGCTGCAAAAAGAAAATAGCAATTGAAGATCTGATTTTTAAGGGGTAGTAGAGTTGACTAATATCAATATTGAAGGGGAAAACATCTGAATTTACAGGAAAGGATGTTATCACAGTTACAAAAAGCAATGATTGACATCGTATTGTTAGTTTACTGCGTTAGAGGCCTTTGTTTTATACAGTAATGAATAATTGAAGAGATAGAAAACAATGAACAAGGCTAAACAATATCATATACCGACCTGTTTCTATTCTAACCGGAGTACCACAGGGAAGTTTGGTAGGACCACTGATGTTCATAATTTTTGTTAATGATTTCCAAAAACTCTATTTTAAATTTAGATAATTCACTGTGTAACAGAATTTCAATCTACGCTGATGACATAGATATTACTCTAATAGGTGGCAATATTGACCTATGTTTAAACCAATCGCAATTGGCGTGTAATGCTATAGTGGGCCAGTGCTGTGGGAGTTGTATCGCCCGCGCTCCGACTTGCCCCACTTTCAGGTGGGATTTTCCCAGTGACCTGCCCGTGGGCAGTCCACTTTCATATAGTTAATAAAACTACTTTTTTTTATTATTAAGTTTTCGCCAATTCATGACCATGTTCTAACTGCATATATGCATCATGAATTGAGTTGTCGGGCGACCAGCTTTACACAATGTTTTCTCAGTGCAGTAATAACCTTGTACCATGTTTATGCTATAATTAGAGGTTCAGACACAGACAAATACAAAGAGACATGCAGGTTTTGTTTTGTTTTGAGTTCATGAAATGGTATCAAGTTATGCCTGTGCAGGTGGTACAAACCTTAAAAATACACTTTCCCTCTTCAATTCTTTAAAAATTGTCAGAACACCGAATATCTAATATATGGGAATTAAACTGGAAAATTTCTCAGGCAACCAGAAATTATGGCGGGCAAGCTAATTTATCTTGGAGCTTGCCCGGGTGGGCAAGCTGATTTTTCCCCTTATTTCGACCACTGCCTATAATGTCTACCAACCACCAGTTCTTCTTTTATGTAATAGGCCTAAACATGGATTTTGACTGAGTAATTAAACGAAATAGATAAAAATGATTATAACATTCCACATATTTTGGTTCAGTTCCTTTATACTTGCAAAAGGATATGTAAACATATATATTAGAGGGTGATTTAAATAAAGGCCAATTAATTCTAATTTTGATGGTAAATTATAGTGCAGATATGCGGGCAGGTGTCTTTTAATTTAAGGCGGGCAAGTAACTTTTCTTTGTTCACTTGCCCTGGGCAAGTGAGTTTTGGAGCAACTCCCACGTACACCACTGAGTTGATCGATTGGATGGGGGAAAACAGTCTAGTTTTGAATGCAAAAAAGTGCTTGGTTCTAGGGCCAGGATAAAAAAATGATTTTAACAGGCTCAGCAAGGTTTATGTTAATGGTGAAGCCATAAATATCTCTAACATACAGTCAGGTACCTGGGTTACACTGTTGATAGTATAATGAATACCAACACTTTGAACTCATGTCATGAGGAGAAATATATAAATTCGAGTTAACTAACTAGCCAGATTAAGATGGTACAAATAAATACAGTGATTTAGTGATTTTATACAGCACATAAGAATACAAAGGTAGCAGAACAAAATCTACAAGATCTGACAAACATTGACATTTTGTGTCAACGGTCTATCTTCTGGACCGATCGACCCGACACCACAGTGTGGACGCAACAGCAAGCATTGCCATTGTTATTGTTTACATTTAGCCAATATCGGGGACAATCAAGTCGGCCCAAAACCCGGCCCAAAACCAAGTCGGTCCAGTGCCAACCCAGTCCACACTGATGCCAACAATACATGAGTTACCAACTTGGTCTAGTTAACTTAACAACCCGCTACTACAGTCTACACTGTCTACAAAGTCTTTGGGCCAACTATATAGGTTAGGGTAGTCAGCGAACCTGTCTCTGCATCTCTCGACTAAAAAAATAAATCAAAATATAACAACAAAAGGGAACTCACGTCATTATCAAAATCCACACAGATCTTCTCCCCACACGGCACCATCAGCTTGGGGAAACATTCTGGACGTTCTTCCCCATCTTCCAAATTATTAGCATACTTCTCCTTGGTCGACTCGTCTACGAAGAACTTGTCTAGCAAATCTTCCTGTTGTTCAATAGTCAATTTTAACCATTCTTCCTCACCGTACCTACGCCTGAAGTTTTCTTGGTCACATTGGATTTTCTTAGCAAGTGGGCCAATAGAACTGAAATACTCCTCAGCTCTGATGGCTAATGTGGTCATATTCAGAAGATTAATGCACAAAGAATAGCGAAAATCTTTGGAAACTTGCAAAATATATATAAAGCCTATCTGTCAGAAGCTCTTTATCCGCTCTTTATCCATGTATGGGTTATTCAGCAGCAAATGGTAAAATGATAAATGGTAAAATGACAAATTTTATAAGAGCAATTTGTAGGCATATACTTTCATATATGAGAATATTATTTTTCATCCATTTGTAATTGATAATTATTTTGCTTATTAGAAGAATGTGAAAAAAAAGTTTTCATTGTACTGCCGAACTAATAATCGCATTTGTGTACACGCAGATGACATCTCCTATAGAAAGCGGGCCCTATAGACATCGGGTAGCACCAGCTATAGTCTTACAAGTGGGTTCGGGCGGCCGTGAGCTCGGCCAATCAGATTTAAGCTTATAAATGCAGCTTCGGCGATGACTTCCACTTCTTCCCTCTCCGTTTAGTCCAGGAAAGATAGCTCAAAAAACCCCAAAGGTGGAAAAAATTAGAACAGAAATGCGGTTTTCACCATGCATTGCCATAAGGTCCCTAGACGAACGGATGCCAAGCGCTTATTTCAATAAGCGGATGCTATTCACCTAAACATTACGAACGCATCGCCATAACTGTACAGCGAATATCAGAGTGGGACTCATGGGTCTTAAAAAGGTTTCTCGCACTCATTTTCCTACAAACGTATCCAACCACGCACATCAATAGCCAGCAAAATAACAAAGCTATACTTGAGTTAAGTCAGTTTAACCGAAATGCACACAAGTAAATGACAATCTTCGTGTAACTTACGTTAACCTTACCAGCAATGGGGATTCGACATCGGCCGATCGACCGACCGAAACACTTAACTCACAGCATGCTGAGTACGTAATGTTCCGTCCTGCTTTACATAGCTTCCCACACACCACCACCCAGAGCTCCAAGAGCCTTCCGGTCAGACACTTCCGCCTGCAGAAACAAAACAACGTGACAGTGGTACCACACCACTCACTACTGTCATATTCCATGTAGAAATTCCGCGATTATTCCATTAAAAAGGTAACGAAATATAGATTCTTCTCCTGAAGTCTAAAATCTGCAGGGGTTTTATGGCGTTGCCATAAAGACGCCTGCAGACCAAGCAAAACACCGAGTCTACTCGTTCCCAGTGGCGAATTTGAGCCGGATCCTCCCGGCTCTCCAGTCGCCGAAACCATAATTTTAAAAGCTTTGACTATTACAAACGATATAACAAATACAGCGGGCTAAAAATATTCTACTAAACTAACCAGCCAAGCAGTTACCGTAGGCCTACACAACACAAATTCTCGCGCGGATACTTTCTAGACTTCCCGCGACCACCGCTTCTGTAAGACAGAAGCTGCCAACGGCAGAATCAAAAGGCCGAAAGCAGTCGTACCGGTTATCACGGTCAAACGCCTATATACCGAGAACGACATTTATAGCTGTCTCTGCCCACCAAATACATGCTTATTGAGCTTTGTGTATGGGCAAACTACTACCATACTTTCTTAAGCAACGTAATTAGCCTGGGATTCCTGGAGCAATATTATCCCTAAAAGAAGATATAAACCGATTTACCTCCTTCGATGCATTTGTTTTGATTTGTATAGACCGGAAATTGCCGCGTGTTAGTTCCAGGAGAAGCCGCTGTAGCGCTAATGTAGTCACGTACTTCCACGACCTGACACCAGCGGCGCTACGAGGATGCACACACACATAAGTTTGGGTTCATAACAAATTTATTACTATCATAGTAGCATTCACTTGGTTACAGACAACCGCTTCTATTAGCCACTTCAGTCACCGAAATCAAACAACTTCAAAGTTCAAGAATAATTGATAACCGTGATATTGATTAATTAAAATCAGTTAGAGTACCTGACATGACTCAAGTCCTGGGCCCATCCACGGATTTCAGATCAATCAATACCTATAGTGTCATGCTTTGTGAAACGATCTACATATAACGTGCTGTTTCATCATTACAGTAAGCAATAATCAACCAATGACTTGGTTAAGATAGAACAAAAAACGGCCCACTTTCAACACTTTTCCCTCAATAATGTTAATCTCATTGCAAAAGCTTAAAGAAATGAATTGAGGGAAAGAGTTAACCAAACCCATGACACCAGGTATATCAAAGACCATGGCTAAATGATAATCGTCAGTAAGTAATGTGACAGATCCGACATTGCATAAGTGCTACATAACATACGTATGTGTGTCGCCCCGTGTGCGGCCGCACATGAGTGGCGGCACCCCCAGTAACCAGTCCACCGAAAAAAAATTTCTGGCGCCCCCTGGCGCGAAACGTCTGTTTCCAGTCATTACGATATAGTTCAGATTGTCAGAAAATGTACATTTCGCCTTCAACAATGTTCTCAAATAACCCCAATGTCAGCAAAAATCCCCTTCAAAATAATTTTTAACATAAACAAACAGATTGCGAGAACCAAGGCAATACTAAATATACCCGGATATGACTAGTGTTGATGTTTTTTCTTTCGAATGTAGCAATGCGGAAAATATGATCATGTACTAAATATACCCGGATATGTATAGTGTTGATGGTTTTTCGGTCCAAATTAGCAGTGCCCAAAATATGTGGCTGTACCAATTGTACATTTTCTAAAAATGTAACACATATATCGAATGTAATAGTTACAACTACGGTAGTATTAAATTGACTCTGTACAATGATCGATGGTAAACTAAATAAATGATTAGCCATGGTTTTAAATAATTAGGTACACTCGAGTAAATAATGACCGGACTTCAGAAATGGTTTAAACGACAGCTCAATATCGGTACTAAATTTACATTGGGTTATCACTTAGTTCATTTGTGACTAAGTACATAGTCACTTCAGCAATGGAACACTATTTCGGCGCAGCGATCGATGGTAAACTAAATATATGTGGCCTTGGTTTTAAATAATTACGTACAATGGAAGAAATAATGACCGTACTTCAGAATGTTTTCAACAACAGTTAAATAACGGTAATTATTTTACATTGGGTTAGCAGCTAGTTCATCTGCGACTAAGTACATAGTCACTTCAGCAATGTAAGACTATTTCGGCGCAGCCAAAGGAAACACAACGAAGAATGTCATAGAATGCAAAATTTTATTCAGACAATCCGGATACATGTCACTACAATATGATAAGACAGACCGACATGGCACAAAAACTGCAAGGATAATAGCCTGTACGGTTAATGTTTTTACCTGCGAGAAAATTACTCAGTAGCATAGATAAAAGATGGGATAAACTGACGCACCAATAATGAAAGAAAAAATCTAAGGTATACAGCTGGCAAGCGTCATAAACAGCAATTGAAGATTAATAAATAATATCGGACGTCTTTAACCTCAAAAACAACATTTCAAAATTAATCATGACAGACATGAATTCAAAAGTCAAACATAACACATTACGACTGAATGAACTAAATGTAATGCATAGGCACACATTGACCAGTTACTACGGACAACGCCCGACTAATACAGACTAAAATCGTGGCTAAATATTTACAACATGGTAAAACAAATTACTTTGTCAAAACAATCAAAACCTATTAAAACAAGGAACCATATAAGTATCTTAAGACTTGCGCAGATGGCAACAATCTTTAAAGACTCGCAATACAGATGATCCAATTTTTGCATTACCAAATCGCACCGGTGCGACCAAGCATAATCGTTACCAGCTAGCACTAAGTTGGAAAAATAATCTCAGAGGCGAGGTTCTAACAATACAAGCACTTCAGTTGACAAACACAGACGAACATTATAATTACTGCATCCGTATATATGTGTGCTGTCCCAACAGCGAAGTACATACTTCAAACATCTCCATCAGGAATGTAAGTACATCAGCTAACATAAAAAATCTGAAGAAAGAACTACTAACTACAAGTAGGCTATAATATACATCACGAGAAAGTCATGGATGCATTAACATATTTACACAAGTGGAATATGCAGGGCTTCCTGCAGTGGCACACCCACACGTCAGGCCAATGTATATCTATGTCACCGTCGACAAATGGCGAACGCGTTTTGGATAAATGACAAATTAGGGGCTGATTATACTGAGCACCAATAGAAATGAGATATTTATAAGGGCACACCTCCGTACATTGCTGCAAGTAGACCACTAACAGAAATGAGGTGAAACTGCATTGTGTATATAAAATACATCATCTTCAGCTGAGGGATGCATTAACACCGTTTTGGTCAAACACTAATGTGCTCATCCTACATATGTCATTAACAGTAATATAAAAGGAGTACCTGAGTGAGACTGAGTCACCAGAGCGGACGTTCATAAACGGAGCACCAATAACAATGAGATCGGTATGTTGTGAGCATATAGCATGTTGGCTATGATAACCAGCACCCACCAACTAGCACCCAAAATACTGTTACGTATAAGGCAATTTAATCACAGGAATATGTCAATAGGGACAGGATAATTAAAAAAATGGCAATAATGTTCTGTATTTACTGCACCAACACTCCTAAAATGACGGTCCAACACTCCTAAAATGACGGTTGTGTTTAAGGCAATTTGATTAACGGACTGCTTACATACACAAAGGCTTTACCGACAAGGTACCACACTTATCAAGGTGGGATACCATAGGCCAATCGTTGTCACATCACAACAGAATGCTATAGTGGCAGCATGCACCCTGTACGTAATGTTGTACACTAATAAGAATTACAAGACAACCAACACAAAATAATTCACTGACTGCAAAAGTAGTTACTTCTCAATTGACACCAAAAAATAAATGTGTACACAGATTAA
Source organism: Sthenelais limicola (assembly GCA_942159475.1). Lineage (NCBI taxonomy): Eukaryota > Metazoa > Annelida > Polychaeta > Phyllodocida > Sigalionidae > Sthenelais > Sthenelais limicola. Next base: position 74,482,181 of record OW804098.1, read on the forward strand.
TAGTATAGCACCTATTACTTATGGAGAACTAGCTTGTAATAGTTACCAAAGACATTACCGACTTAGAAAAACACTGTCAATTATTCAGTGACATAAAAAGTTGGGCCGATTACTTAAGTACACATTGGACGTTGAAAAGACAGAGTAGTAAAGCACTTTAATTCTCTGCAGGCACTACGGGAATCCTGTTATCGATGGCATCTGCCACTACGGGTACAGGGACAGCCTCCTCTGCAGGTCGCATGAGCTCGTACCCGGGAAGAGCAGCCATCGGTTCCATGAAGGTCAAATGAAATTTTGAGCCCTTGGCAACCTCACTACCTCCAGACGTCGCGCTTTTAAACCAACCAGAGACCTTCCAGAACACTCCTGCCTCTGTTTGCACAATAAGCGTGTCGGCGACATGAGTATGCAGTACATCAACATCCACCTGGGGCGCAGACTTACGAGGCTGTCAAGAAAAAGAAACACAAAAACAAAATAAATAGGTGGACAAACTCGTGCAGTGTATTAGATTCGCATAATTTAAAAGCATTTGTCACAATAGCAGGACAAGCGTCACGATATAAAATGGTGCCCTACAACAATAGAATCATTGCCAAATTAATGAAACGACGGTCCGATAAAGAAGGTAATACCCTATTAAAGGTGTACTTCGAGAAAGCAGTGCAGCACTTACAATAATTTGTGGAGCACCGAGCACAGGTAATTGTAAACAACAATGGAATGTTCCAGTAACGCCACACAACAACCTACACACTTGGTGCAATAGTCACATACATACTTTTATGATAAGACATGAGACCAACATTCAAAGTTCACAGAAATTACACGAACCTGATCAGGAAAAGACGGTCGTACGCGACCTCCACCTTTGCAGCCTTACGGCCGTCCGCTGGCCCCCGCTGTACCCGCCTCCAACCACCCTTCTTTGCCTTCACTACCTGGCCGATTAGGTATGTGTGGTCCCTTGCATGCTGGCCCACAATGTTACCCAACGTTATCATCTCAGTACCAGCACGCATTGCGTACAGCCGCGCAGCCTGGAACTCGCCGCCACTCACCAATATACAACCAGAGACGTATTAATACAAGGCATACAGAAAAACGAGGCATACAGGGCAAACACTATCCTACGACGCTAGCAAATTATATCTACTCGGAAAACAGTCGACTGTAGAACTCTATATGATAAGGGTACCCATGGCAAACCAAGACCGGCAGCAGGCAGACGACACGACGACTTGTAGACGAGCTGAAATATACAACCAGAGACGTATTAATACAAGGCATAGAGAAGCACGAGGCATACAGGGCAAACACTATCCTACGACGCTAGCAAATTATATCTACTCGGAAAACAGTCGACTGTAGAACTCTATATGATAAGGGTACCCATGGCAAACCAAGACCGGCAGCAGGCAGACGACACGACGACTTGTAGACGAGCTGAAATATACAACCAGAGACGTATTAATACAAGGCATACAGAAAAACGAGGCATACAGGGCAAACACTATCCTACGACACTAGCAAATTATATCTACTCGGAAAACAGTCGACTGTACAACTGTATATGATAAGGGTACCCATGGCAAACCAAGACCGGCAGCAGGCAGACGACACAACGACTTGTAGACGAGCTGAAATATACAACCAGAGACGTATTAATACAAGGCATACAGAAAAACGAGGCATACAGGGCAAACACTATCCTACGACGCTAGCAAATTATATCTACTCGGAAAACAGTCGACTGTAGAACTCTATATGATAAGGGTACCCATGGCAAACCAAGACCGGCAGCAGGCAGACGACACGACGACTTGTAGACGAGCTGAAATATACAACCAGAGACGTATTAATACAAGGCATAGAGAAGCACGAGGCATACAGGGCAAACACTATCCTACGACGCTAGCAAATTATATCTACTCGGAAAACAGTCGACTGTAGAACTCTATATGATAAGGGTACCCATGGCAAACCAAGACCGGCAGCAGGCAGACGACACGACGACTTGTAGACGAGCTGAAATATACAACCAGAGACGTATTAATACAAGGCATACAGAAAAACGAGGCATACAGGGCAAACACTATCCTACGACGCTAGCAAATTATATCTACTCGGAAAACAGTCGACTGTAGAACTCTATATGATAAGGGTACCCATGGCAAACCAAGACCGGCAGCAGGCAGACGACACGACGACTTGTAGACGAGCTGAAATATACAACCAGAGACGTATTAATACAAGGCATACAGAAAAACGAGGCATACAGGGCAAACACTATCCTACGACGCTAGCAAATTATATCTACTCGGAAAACAGTCGACTGTAGAACTCTATATGATAAGGGTACCCATGGCAAACCAAGACCGGCAGCAGGCAGACGACACGACGACTTGTAGACGAGCTGAAATATACAACCAGAGACGTATTAATACAAGGCATACAGAAAAACGAGGCATACAGGGCAAACACTATCCTACGACGCTAGCAAATTATATCTACTCGGAAAACAGTCAACTGTAGAACTCTATATGATAAGGGTACCCATGGCAAACCAAGACCGGCAGCAGGCAGACGACACGACGACTTGTAGACGAGCTGAAATATACAACCAGAGACGTATTAATACAAGGCATACAGAAAAACGAGGCATACAGGGCAAACACTATCCTACGACGCTAGCAAATTATATCTACTCGAAAAACAGTCGACTGTAGAACTCTATATGATAAGGGTACCCATGGCAAACCAAGACCGGCAGCAGGCAGACGACACGACGACTTGTAGACGAGCTGAAATATACAACCAGAGACGTATTAATACAAGGCATAGAGAAGCACGAGGCATACAGGGCAAACACTATCCTACGACGCTAGCAAATTATATCTACTCGGAAAACAGTCGACTGTACAACTCTATATGATAAGGGTACCCATGGCAAACCAAGACCGGCAGCAGGCAGACGACACGACGACTTGTAGACGAGCTGAAATATACAACCAGAGACGTATTAATACAAGGCATAGAGAAGCACGAGGCATAAAGGGCAAACACTATCCTACGACGCTAGCAAATTATATCTACTCGGAAAACAGTCGACTGTACAACTCTATATGATAAGGGTACCCATGGCAAACCAAGACCGGCAGCAGGCAGACAACACGACGACTTGTAGACGAGCTGAAATATACAACCAGAGACGTATTAATACAAGGCATACAGAAAAACGAGGCATACAGGGCAAACACTATCCTACGACGCTAGCAAATTATATCTACTCGGAAAACAGTCGACTGTAGAACTCTATATGATAAGGGTACCCATGGCAAACCAAGACCGGCAGCAGGCAGACGACACGACGACTTGTAGACGAGCTGAAATATACAACCAGAGACGTATTAATACAAGGCATAGAGAAGCACGAGGCATACAGGGCAAACACTATCCTACGACGCTAGCAAATTATATCTACTCGGAAAACAGTCGACTGTAGAACTCTATATGATAAGGGTACCCATGGCAAACCAAGACCGGCAGCAGGCAGACGACACGACGACTTGTAGACGAGCTGAAATATACAACCAGAGACGTATTAATACAAGGCATACAGAAAAACGAGGCATACAGGGCAAACACTATCCTACGACGCTAGCAAATTATATCTACTCGGAAAACAGTCGACTGTAGAACTCTATATGATAAGGGTACCCATGGCAAACCAAGACCGGCACAGGCAGACGACACAACGACTTGTAGACGAGCTGAAATATACAACCAGAGACGTATTAATACAAGGCATAGAGAAGCACGAGGCATACAGGGCAAACACTATCCTACGACGCTAGCAAATTATATCTACTCGGAAAACAGTCGACTGTAGAACTCTATATGATAAGGGTACCCATGGCAAACCAAGACCGGCAGCAGGCAGACGACACGACGACTTGTAGACTAGCTGAAATATACAACCAGAGACGTATTAATACAAGGCATACAGAAAAACGAGGCATACAGGGCAAACACTATCCTACGATGCTAGCAAATTATATCTACTCGGAAAACAGTCGACTGTAGAACTCTATATGATAAGGGTACCCATGGCAAACCAAGACCGGCAGCAGGCAGACGACACGACGACTTGTAGACGAGCTGAAATATACAACCAGAGACGTATTAATACAAGGCATACAGAAAAACGAGGCATACAGGGCAAACACTATCCTACGACGCTAGCAAATTATATCTACTCGGAAAACAGTCGACTGTACAACTCTATATGATAAGGGTACCCATGGCAAACCAAGACCGGCAGCAGGCAGACGACACGACGACTTGTAGACGAGCTGAAATATACAACCAGAGACGTATTAATACAAGGCATACAGAAAAACGAGGCATACAGGGCAAACACTATCCTACGACGCTAGCAAATTATATCTACTCGGAAAACAGTCGACTGTAGAACTCTATATGATAAGGGTACCCATGGCAAACCAAGACCGGCAGCAGGCAGACAACACGACGACTTGTAGACGAGCTGAAATATACAACCAGAGACGTATTAATACAAGGCATACAGAAAAACGAGGCATACAGGGCAAACACTATCCTACGACGCTAGCAAATTATATCTACTCGGAAAACAGTCGACTGTAGAACTCTATATGATAAGGGTACCCATGGCAAACCAAGACCGGCAGCAGGCAGACGACACGACGACTTGTAGACGAGCTGAAATATACAACCAGAGACGTATTAATACAAGGCATACAGAAAAACGAGGCATACAGGGCAAACACTATCCTACCACGCTAACAAATTATATCTACTCGGAAAACAGTCGACTGTAGAACTCTATATGATAAGGGTACCCATGGCAAACCAAGACCGGCAGCAGGCAGACAACACGACGACTTGTAGACGAGCTGAAATATACAACCAGAGACGTATTAATACAAGGCATACAGAAAAACGAGGCATACAGGGCAAACACTATCCTACGACGCTAGCAAATTATATCTACTCGGAAAACAGTCGACTGTAGAACTCTATATGATAAGGGTACCCATGGCAAACCAAGACCGGCACAGGCAGACGACACAACGACTTGTAGACGAGCTGAAATATACAACCAGAGACGTATTAATACAAGGCATACAGAAAAACGAGGCATACAGGTCAAACACTATCCTACGACGCTAGCAAATTATATCTACTCGGAAAACAGTCGACTGTAGAACTCTATATGATAAGGGTACCCATGGCAAACCAAGACCGGCAGCAGGCAGACGACACAACGACTTGTAGATGAGCTGAAATATACAACCAGAGACGTATTAATACAAGGCATACAGAAAAACGAGGCATACAGGGCAAACACTATCCTACGACGCTAGCAAATTATATCTACTCGGAAAACAGTCGACTGTAGAACTCTATATGATAAGGGTACCCATGGCAAACCAAGACCGGCACAGGCAGACGACACAACGACTTGTAGACGAGCTGAAATATACAACCAGAGACGTATTAATACAAGGCATACAGAAAAACGAGGCATACAGGGCAAACACTATCCTACGACGCTGGCAAATTATATCTACTCGGAAAACAGTCGACTGTAGAACTCTATATGATAAGGGTACCCATGGCAAACCAAGACCGGCAGCAGGCAGACGACACAACGACTTGTAGACGAGCTGAAATATACAACCAGAGACGTATTAATACAAGGCATAGAGAAGCACGAGGCATACAGGGCAAACACTATCCTACGACGCTAGCAAATTATATCTACTCGGAAAACAGTCGACTGTAGAACTCTATATGATAAGGGTACCCATGGCAAACCAAGACCGGCAGCAGGCAGACGACACGACGACTTGTAGACGAGCTGAAATATACAACCAGAGACGTATTAATACAAAGCATAGAGAAGCACGAGGCATACAGGGCAAACACTATCCTACGACGCTAGCAAATTATATCTACTCGGAAAACAGTCGACTGTAGAACTCTATATGATAAGGGTACCCATGGCAAACCAAGACCGGCAGCAGGCAGACGACACGACGACTTGTAGACGAGCTGAAATATACAACCAGAGACGTATTAATACAAGGCATACAGAAGCACGAGGCATACAGGGCAAACACTATCCTACGACGCTAGCAAATTATATCTACTCGGAAAACAGTCGACTGTAGAACTCTATATGATAAGGGTACCCATGGCAAACCAAGACCGGCAGCAGGCAGACGACACGACGACTTGTAGACGAGCTGAAATATACAACCAGAGACGTATTAATACAAGGCATACAGAAAAACGAGGCGTACAGGTCAAACACTATCCTACGACGCTAGCAAATTATATCTACTCGGAAAACAGTCGACTGTAGAACTCTATATGATAAGGGTACCCATGGCAAACCAAGACCGGCAGCAGGCAGACGACACGACGACTTGTAGATGAGCTGAAATATACAACCAGAGACGTATTAATACAAGGCATACAGAAAAACGAGGCATACAGGGCAAACACTATCCTACGACGCTAGCAAATTATATCTACTCGGAAAACAGTCGACTGTAGAACTCTATATGATAAGGGTACCCATGGCAAACCAAGACCGGCAGCAGGCAGACGACACGACGACTTGTAGACGAGCTGAAATATACAACCAGAGACGTATTAATACAAGGCATACAGAAGCACGAGGCATACAGGGCAAACACTATCCTACGACGCTAGCAAATTATATCTACTCGGAAAACAGTCGACTGTACAACTCTATATGATAAGGGTACCCATGGCAAACCAAGACCGGCAGCAGGCAGACGACACGACGACTTGTAGACGAGCTGAAATATACAACCAGAGACGTATTAATACAAGGCATAGAGAAAAACGAGGCATACAGGGCAAACACTATCCTACGACGCTAGCAAATTATATCTACTCGGAAAACAGTCGACTGTAGAACTCTATATGATAAGGGTACCCATGGCAAACCAAGACCGGCAGCAGGCAGACGACACGACGACTTGTAGACGAGCTGAAATATACAACCAGAGACGTATTAATACAAGGCATACAGAAAAACGAGGCATACAGGGCAAACACTATCCTACGACGCTAGCAAATTATATCTACTCGGAAAACAGTCGACTGTAGAACTCTATATGATAAGGGTACCCATGGCAAACCAAGACCGGCAGCAGGCAGACGACACGACTACTTGTAGACGAGCTGAAATATACAACCAGAGACGTATTAATACAAGGTATACAGAAAAACGAGGCATACAGGGCAAACACTATCCTACGACGCTAGCAAATTATATCTACTCGGAAAACAGTCGACTGTAGAACTCTATATGATAAGGGTACCCATGGCAAACCAAGACCGGCAGCAGGCAGACGACACGACGACTTGTAGACGAGCTGAAATATACAACCAGAGACGTATTAATACAAGGCATACAGAAAAACGAGGCATACAGGGCAAACACTATCCTACGACGCTAGCAAATTATATCTACTCGGAAAACAGTCGACTGTAGAACTCTATATGATAAGGGTACCCATGGCAAACCAAGACCGGCAGCAGGCAGACGACACGACGACTTGTAGACGAGCTGAAATATACAACCAGAGACGTATTAATACAAGGCATACAGAAAAACGAGGCATACAGGGCAAACACTATCCTACGACGCTAGCAAATTATATCTACTCGGAAAACAGTCGACTGTAGAACTCTATATGATAAGGGTACCCATGGCAAACCAAGACCGGCAGCAGGCAGATGACACGGCGACTTGTAGACGAGCTGAAATATACAACCAGAGACGTATTAATACAAGGCATACAGAAAAACGAGGCATACAGGGCAAACACTATCCTACGACGCTAGCAAATTATATCTACTCGGAAAACAGTCGACTGTAGAACTCTATATGATAAGGGTACCCATGGCAAACCAAGACCGGCAGCAGGCAGACGACACGACGACTTGTAGACGAGCTGAAATATACAACCAGAGACGTATTAATACAAGGCATACAGAAAAACGAGGCATACAGGGCAAACACTATCCTACGACGCTAGCAAATTATATCTACTCGGAAAACAGTCGACTGTAGAACTCTATATGATAAGGGTACCCATGGCAAACCAAGACCGGCAGCAGGCAGACGACACGACGACTTGTAGACGAGCTGAAATATACAACCAGAGACGTATTAATACAAGGCATACAGAAAAACGAGGCATACAAGGCAAACACTATCCTACAACGCTAGCAAATTATATCTACTCGGAAAACAGTCGACTGTAGAACTCTATATGATAAGGGTACCCATGGCAAACCAAGACCGGCAGCAGGCAGACGACACGACGACTTGTAGACGAGCTGAAATATACAACCAGAGACGTATTAATACAAGGCATACAGAAAAACGAGGCATACAGGGCAAACACTATCCTACGACGCTAGCAAATTATATCTACTCGGAAAACAGTCGACTGTAGAACTCTATATGATAAGGGTACCCATGGCAAACCAAGACCGGCAGCAGGCAGACGACACGACGACTTGTAGACGAGCTGAAATATACAACCAGAGACGTATTAATACAAGGCATACAGAAAAACGAGGCATACAGGGCAAACACTATCCTACGACCCTAGCAAATTATATCTACTCGGAAAACAGTCGACTGTAGAACTCTATATGATAAGGGTACCCATGGCAAACCAAGACCGGCAGCAGGCAGACGACACGACGACTTGTAGACGAGCTGAAATATACAACCAGAGACGTATTAATACAAGGCATACAGAAAAACGAGGCATACAGGGCAAACACTATCCTACGACGCTAGCAAATTATATCTACTCGGAAAACAGTCGACTGTAGAACTCTATATGATAAGGGTACCCATGGCAAACCAAGACCGGCAGCAGGCAGACGACACGACTACTTGTAGACGAGCTGAAATATACAACCAGAGACGTATTAATACAAGGCATACAGAAAAACGAGGCATACAGGGCAAACACTATCCTACGACGCTAGCAAATTATATCTACTCGGAAAACAGTCGACTGTAGAACTCTATATGATAAGGGTACCCATGGCAAACCAAGACCGGCAGCAGGCAGACGACACGACGACTTGTAGACGAGCTGAAATATACAACCAGAGACGTATTAATACAAGGCATACAGAAAAACGAGGCATACAGGGCAAACACTATCCTACGACGCTAGCAAATTATATCTACTCGGAAAACAGTCGACTGTAGAACTCTATATGATAAGGGTACCCATGGCAAACCAAGACCGGCAGCAGGCAGACGACACGACGACTTGTAGACGAGCTGAAATATACAACCAGAGACGTATTAATACAAGGCATACAGAAAAACGAGGCATACAAGGCAAACACTATCCTACGACGCTAGCAAATTATATCTACTCGGAAAACAGTCGACTGTAGAACTCTATATGATAAGGGTACCCATGGCAAACCAAGACCGGCAGCAGGCAGACGACACGGCGACTTGTAGACGAGCTGAAATATACAACCAGAGACGTATTAATACAAGGCATACAGAAAAACGAGGCATACAGGGCAAACACTATCCTACGACGCTAGCAAATTATATCTACTCGGAAAACAGTCGACTGTAGAACTCTATATGATAAGGGTACCCATGGCAAACCAAGACCGGCAGCAGGCAGACGACACGACGACTTGTAGACGAGCTGAAATATACAACCAGAGACGTATTAATACAAGGCATACAGAAAAACGAGGCATACAGGGCAAACACTATCCTACGACGCTAGCAAATTATATCTACTCGGAAAACAGTCGACTGTAGAACTCTATATGATAAGGGTACCCATGGCAAACCAAGACCGGCAGCAGGCAGACGACACGACGACTTGTAGACGAGCTGAAATATACAACCAGAGACGTATTAATACAAGGCATAGAGAAGCACGAGGCATACAGGGCAAACACTATCCTACGACGCTAGCAAATTATATCTACTCGGAAAACAGTCGACTGTACAACTCTATAGGATAAGGGTACCCATGGCAAACCAAGACCGGCAGCAGGCAGACGACACGACGACTTGTAGACGAGCTGAAATATACAACCAGAGACGTATTAATACAAGGCATACAGAAAAACGAGGCATACAGGGCAAACACTATCCTACGACGCTAGCAAATTATATCTACTCGGAAAACAGTCGACTGTAGAACTCTATATGATAAGGGTACCCATGGCAAACCAAGACCGGCAGCAGGCAGACGACACGACGACTTGTAGACGAGCTGAAATATACAACCAGAGACGTATTAATACAAGGCATACAGAAAAACGAGGCATACAGGGCAAACACTATCCTACGACGCTAGCAAATTATATCTACTCGGAAAACAGTCGACTGTAGAACTCTATATGATAAGGGTACCCATGGCAAACCAAGACCGGCAGCAGGCAGACGACACGACGACTTGTAGACGAGCTGAAATATACAACCAGAGACGTATTAATACAAGGCATAGAGAAGCACGAGGCATACAGGGCAAACACTATCCTACGACGCTAGCAAATTATATCTACTCGGAAAACAGTCGACTGTAGAACTCTATATGATAAGGGTACCCATGGCAAACCAAGACCGGCAGCAGGCAGACGACACGACGACTTGTAGACGAGCTGAAATATACAACCAGAGACATATTAATACAAGGCATACAGAAAAACAAGGCATACAGGGCAAACACTATCCTACGACGCTAGCAAATTATATCTACTCGGAAAACAGTCGACTGTAGAACTCTATATGATAAGGGTACCCATGGCAAACCAAGACCGGCAGCAGGCAGACGACACGACGACTTGTAGACAAGCTGAAATATACAACCAGAGACGCTAGCAAATTATATCTACTCGGAAAACAGTCGACTGTAGAACTCTATATGATAAGGGTACCCGGCAGCAGGCAGACGACACGACGACTTGTAGACGAGCTGAAATATACAACCAGAGACGTATTAATACAAGGCATACAGAAAAACGAGGCATACAGGGCAAACACTATCCTACAACGCTAGCAAATTATATCTACTCGGAAAACAGTCGACTGTAGAACTCTATATGATAAGGGTACCCATGGCAAACCAAGACCGGCAGCAGGCAGACAACACGACGACTTGTAGACGAGCTGAAATATACAACCAGAGACGTATTAATACAAGGCATACAGAAAAACGAGGCATACAGGGCAAACACTATCCTACGACACTAGCAAATTATATCTACTCGGAAAACAGTCGACTGTAGAACTCTATATGATAAGGGTACCCATGGCAAACCAAGACCGGCAGCAGGCAGACGACACGACGACTTGTAGACGAGCTGAAATATACAACCAGAGACGTATTAATACAAGGCATACAGAAAAACGAGGCATACAGGGCAAACACTATCCTACGACGCTAGCAAATTATATCTACTCGGAAAACAGTCGACTGTAGAACTCTATATGATAAGGGTACCCATGGCAAACCAAGACCGGCAGCAGGCAGACGACACGACGACTTGTAGACGAGCTGAAATATACAACCAGAGACGTATTAATACAAGGCATACAGAAAAACGAAGCATACAGGGCAAACACTATCCTACGACGCTAGCAAATTATATCTACTCGGAAAACAGTCGACTGTAGAACTCTATATGATAAGGGTACCCATGGCAAACCAAGACCGGCAGCAGGCAGACGACACGACGACTTGTAGACGAGCTGAAATATACAACCAGAGACGTATTAATACAAGGCATACAGAAAAACGAGGCATACAGGGCAAACACTATCCTACAACGCTAGCAAATTATATCTACTCGGAAAACAGTCGACTGTAGAACTCTATATGATAAGGGTACCCATGGCAAACCAAGACCGGCAGCAGGCAGACAACACAACGACTTGTAGACGAGCTGAAATATACAACCAGAGACGTATTAATACAAGGCATACAGAAAAACGAGGCATACAGGGCAAACACTATCCTACGACCCTAGCAAATTATATCTACTCGGAAAACAGTCGACTGTAGAACTCTATATGATAAGGGTACCCATGGCAAACCAAGACCGGCAGCAGGCAGACGACACGACGACTTGTAGACGAGCTGAAATATACAACCAGAGACGTATTAATACAAGGCATACAGAAAAACGAGGCATACAGGGCAAACACTATCCTACGACGCTAGCAAATTATATCTACTCGGAAAACAGTCGACTGTAGAACTCTATATGATAAGGGTACCCATGGCAAACCAAGACCGGCAGCAGGCAGACGACACGACGACTTGTAGACGAGCTGAAATATACAACCAGAGACGTATTAATACAAGGCATAGAGAAGCACGAGGTATAAAGGGCAAACACTATCCTACGACGCTAGCAAATTATATCTACTCGGAAAACAGTCGACTGTAGAACTCTATAGGATAAGGGTACCCATGGCAAACCAAGACCGGCAGCAGGCAGACGACACGACGACTTGTAGACGAGCTGAAATATACAACCAGAGACGTATTAATACAAGGCATACAGAAAAACGAGGCATACAGGGCAAACACTATCCTACGACGCTAGCAAATTATATCTACTCGGAAAACAGTCGACTGTAGAACTCTATATGATAAGGGTACCCATGGCAAACCAAGACCGGCAGCAGGCAGACGACACGACGACTTGTAGACGAGCTGAAATATACAACCAGAGACGTATTAATACAAGGCATAGAGAAAAAACGAGGCATACAGGGCAAACACTATCCTACGACGCTAGCAAATTATATCTACTCGGAAAACAGTCGACTGTAGAACTCTATATGATAAGGGTACCCATGGCAAACCAAGACCGGCAGCAGGCAGACAACACGACGACTTGTAGACGAGCTGAAATATACAACCAGAGACGTATTAATACAAGGCATACAGAAAAACGAGGCATACAGGGCAAACACTATCCTACGACGCTAGCAAATTATATCTACTCGGAAAACAGTCGACTGTAGAACTCTATATGATAAGGGTACCCATGGCAAACCAAGACCGGCAGCAGGCAGACGACACGACGACTTGTAGACGAGCTGAAATATACAACCAGAGACGTATTAATACAAGGCATAGAGAAGCACGAGGCATACAGGGCAAACACTATCCTACGACGCTAGCAAATTATATCTACTCGGAAAACAGTCGACTGTAGAACTCTATATGATAAGGGTACCCATGGCAAACCAAGACCGGCAGCAGGCAGACGACACAACGACTTGTAGACGAGCTGAAATATACAACCAGAGACGTATTAATACAAGGCATACAGAAAAACGAGGCATACAGGGCAAACACTATCCTACGACGCTAGCAAATTATATCTACTCGGAAAACAGTCGACTGTAGAACTCTATATGATAAGGGTACCCATGGCAAACCAAGACCGGCAGCAGGCAGACGACACGACGACTTGTAGACGAGCTGAAATATACAACCAGAGACGTATTAATACAAGGCATAGAGAAGCACGAGGCATACAGGGCAAACACTATCCTACGACGCTAGCAAATTATATCTACTCGGAAAACAGTCGACTGTAGAACTCTATATGATAAGGGTACCCATGGCAAACCAAGACCGGCAGCAGGCAGACGACACGACGACTTGTAGACGAGCTGAAATATACAACCAGAGACGTATTAATACAAGGCATACAGAAAAACGAGGCATACAGGGCAAACACTATCCTACGACGCTAGCAAATTATATCTACTCGGAAAACAGTCGACTGTAGAACTCTATATGATAAGGGTACCCATGGCAAACCAAGACCGGCAGCAGGCAGACGACACGACGACTTGTAGACGAGCTGAAATATACAACCAGAGACGTATTAATACAAGGCATACAGAAAAACGAAGCATACAGGGCAAACACTATCCTACGACACTAGCAAATTATATCTACTCGGAAAACAGTCGACTGTAGAACTCTATATGATAAGGGTACCCATGGCAAACCAAGACCGGCAGCAGGCAGACGACACGACGACTTGTAGACGAGCTGAAATATACAACCAGAGACGTATTAATACAAGGCATAGAGAAGCACGAGGCATACAGGGCAAACACTATCCTACGACGCTAGCAAATTATATCTACTCGGAAAACAGTCGACTGTAGAACTCTATATGATAAGGGTACCCATGGCAAACCAAGACCGGCAGCAGGCAGACGACACGACGACTTGTAGACGAGCTGAAATATACAACCAGAGACGTATTAATACAAGGCATAGAGAAGCACGAGGCATACAGGGCAAACACTATCCTACGACGCTAGCAAATTATATCTACTCGGAAAACAGTCGACTGTAGAACTCTATATGATAAGGGTACCCATGGCAAACCAAGACCGGCAGCAGGCAGACGACACGACGACTTGTAGACGAGCTGAAATATACAACCAGAGACGTATTAATACAAGGCCTACAGAAAAACGAGGCATACAGGGCAAACACTATCCTACGACGCTAGCAAATTATATCTACTCGGAAAACAGTCGACTGTAGAACTCTATATGATAAGGGTACCCATGGCAAACCAAGACCGGCAGCAGGCAGACGACACGACGACTTGTAGACGAGCTGAAATATACAACCAGAGACGTATTAATACAAGGCATAGAGAAGCACGAGGCATACAGGGCAAACACTATCCTACGACGCTAGCAAATTATATCTACTCGGAAAACAGTCGACTGTAGAACTCTATATGATAAGGGTACCCATGGCAAACCAAGACCGGCAGCAGGCAGACGACACGACGACTTGTAGACGAGCTGAAATATACAACCAGAGACGTATTAATACAAGGCCTACAGAAAAACGAGGCATACAGGGCAAACACTATCCTACGACGCTAGCAAATTATATCTACTCGGAAAACAGTCGACTGTAGAACTCTATTTGATAAGGGTACCCATGGCAAACCAAGACCGGCAGCAGGCAGACGACACGACGACTTGTAGACGAGCTGAAATATACAACCAGAGACGTATTAATACAAGGCATACAGAAAAACGAGGCATACAGGGCAAACACTATCCTACGACGCTAGCAAATTATATCTACTCGGAAAACAGTCGACTGTAGAACTCTATATGATAAGGGTACCCATGGCAAACCAAGACCGGCAGCAGGCAGACGACACGACGACTTGTAGACGAGCTGAAATATACAACCAGAGACGTATTAATACAAGGCATAGAGAAGCACGAGGCATACAGGGCAAACACTATCCTACGACGCTAGCAAATTATATCTACTCGGAAAACAGTCGACTGTAGAACTCTATATGATAAGGGTACCCATGGCAAACCAAGACCGGCAGCAGGCAGACGACACGACAACTTGTAGACGAGCTGAAATATACAACCAGAGACGTATTAATACAAGGCATACAGAAAAACGAGGCATACAGGGCAAACACTATCCTACGACGCTAGCAAATTATATCTACTCGGAAAACAGTCGACTGTAGAACTCTATATGATAAGGGTACCCATGGCAAACCAAGACCGGCAGCAGGCAGACAACACAACGACTTGTAGACGAGCTGAAATATACAACCAGAGACGTATTAATACAAGGCATAGAGAAGCACGAGGCATACAGGGCAAACACTATCCTACGACGCTAGCAAATTATATCTACTCGGAAAACAGTCGACTGTAGAACTCTATATGATAAGGGTACCCATGGCAAACCAAGACCGGCAGCAGGCAGACGACACGACGACTTGTAGACGAGCTGAAATATACAACCAGAGACGTATTAATACAAGGCATACAGAAAAACGAGGCATAAAGGGCAAACACTATCCTACGACGCAGGCAAATTATATCTACTCGGAAAACAGTCGACTGTAGAACTCTATATGATAAGGGTACCCATGGCAAACCAAGACCGGCAGCAGGCAGACGACACGACGACTTGTAGACGAGCTGAAATATACAACCAGAGACGTATTAATACAAGGCATACAGAAAAACGAGGCATACAGGGCAAACACTATCCTACGACGCTAGCAAATTATATCTACTCGGAAAACAGTCGACTGTAGAACTCTATATGATAAGGGTACCCATGGCAAACCAGACCGGCAGCAGGCAGATGACACGACGACTTGTAGACGAGCTGAAATATACAACCAGAGATGTATTAATACAAGGCATAGAGAAGCACGAGGCATACAGGGCAAACACTATCCTACGACGCTAGCAAATTATATCTACTCGGAAAACAGTCGACTGTAGAACTCTATATGATAAGGGTACCCATGGCAAACCAAGACCGGCAGCAGGCAGACGACACGACGACTTGTAGACGAGCTGAAATATACAACCAGAGACGTATTAATACAAGGCATAGAGAAGCACGAGGCATACAGGGCAAACACTATCCTACGACGCTAGCAAATTATATCTACTCGGAAAACAGTCGACTGTAGAACTCTATATGATAAGGGTACCCATGGCAAACCAAGACCGGCAGCAGGCAGACGACACGACGACTTGTAGACGAGCTGAAATATACAACCAGAGACGTATTAATACAAGGCATAGAGAAGCACGAGGCATACAGGGCAAACACTATCCTACGACGCTAGCAAATTATATCTACTCGGAAAACAGTCGACTGTAGAACTCTATATGATAAGGGTACCCATGGCAAACCAAGACCGGCAGCAGGCAGACGACACGACGACTTGTAGACGAGCTGAAATATACAACCAGAGACGTATTAATACAAGGCATACAGAAAAACGAGACATACAGGGCAAACACTATCCTACGACGCTAGCAAATTATATCTACTCGGAAAACAGTCGACTGTAGAACTCTATATGATAAGGGTACCCATGGCAAACCAAGACCGGCAGCAGGCAGACGACACGACGACTTGTAGACGAGCTGAAATATACAACCAGAGACGTATTAATACAAGGCATACAGAAAAACGAGGCATACAGGGCAAACACTATCCTACGACGCTAGCAAATTATATCTACTCGGAAAACAGTCGACTGTAGAACTCTATATGATAAGGGTACCCATGGCAAACCAAGACCGGCAGCAGGCAGACGACACGACGACTTGTAGACGAGCTGAAATATACAACCAGAGACGTATTAATACAAGGCATACAGAAAAACGAGGCATACAGGGCAAACACTATCCTACGACGCTAGCAAATTATATCTACTCGGAAAACAGTCGACTGTAGAACTCTATATGATAAGGGTACCCATGGCAAACCAAGACCGGCAGCAGGCAGACGACACGACGACTTGTAGACGAGCTGAAATATACAACCAGAGACGTATTAATACAAGGCATAGAGAAGCACGAGGCATACAGGGCAAACACTATCCTACGACGCTAGCAAATTATATCTACTCGGAAAACAGTCGACTGTAGAACTCTATATGATAAGGGTACCCATGGCAAACCAAGACCGGCAGCAGGCAGACGACACGACGACTTGTAGACGAGCTGAAATATACAACCAGAGACGTATTAATACAAGGCATAGAGAAGCACGAGGCATACAGGGCAAACACTATCCTACGACGCTAGCAAAATATATCTACTCGGAAAACAGTCGACTGTAGAACTCTATATGATAAGGGTACCCATGGCAAACCAAGACCGGCAGCAGGCAGACGACACGACGACTTGTAGACGAGCTGAAATATACAACCAGAGACGTATTAATACAAGGCATACAGAAAAACGAGGCATACAGGGCAAACACTATCCTACGATGCTAGCAAATTATATCTACTCGGAAAACAGTCGACTGTAGAACTCTATATGATAAGGGTACCCATGGCAAACCAAGACCGGCAGCAGGCAGACGACACGACGACTTGTAGACGAGCTGAAATATACAACCAGAGACGTATTAATACAAGGCATAGAGAAGCACGAGGCATACAGGGCAAACACTATCCTACGACGCTAGCAAATTATATCTACTCGGAAAACAGTCGACTGTAGAACTCTATATGATAAGGGTACCCATGGCAAACCAAGACCGGCAGCAGGCAGACGACAACGACTTGTAGACGAGCTGAAATATACAACCAGAGACGTATTAATACAAGGCATAGAAAAGCACGAGGCATACAGGGCAAACACTATCCTACGACGCTAGCAAATTATATCTACTCGGAAAACAGTCGACTGTAGAACTCTATATGATAAGGGTACCCATGGCAAACCAAGACCGGCAGCAGGCAGACGACACGACGACTTGTAGACGAGCTGAAATATACAACCAGAGACGTATTAATACAAGGCATACAGAAAAACGAGGCATACAGGGCAAACACTATCCTACGACGCTAGCAAATTATATCTACTCGGAAAACAGTCAACTGTAGAACTCTATATGATAAGGGTACCCATGGCAAACCAAGACCGGCAGCAGGCAGACAACACGACGACTTGTAGACGAGCTGAAATATACAACCAGAGACGTATTAATACAAGGCATAGAGAAGCACGAGGCATACAGGGCAAACACTATCCTACGACGCTAGCAAATTATATCTACTCGGAAAACAGTCGACTGTAGAACTCTATATGATAAGGGTACCCATGGCAAACCAAGACCGGCAGCAGGCAGACGACACGACGACTTGTAGACGAGCTGAAATATACAACCAGAGACGTATTAATACAAGGCATAGAGAAGCACGAGGCATACAGGGCAAACACTATCCTACGACGCTAGCAAATTATATCTACTCGGAAAACAGTCGACTGTAGAACTCTATATGATAAGGGTACCCATGGCAAACCAAGACCGGCAGCAGGCAGACGACACGACGACTTGTAGACGAGCTGAAATATACAACCAGAGACGTATTAATACAAGGCATAGAGAAGCACAAGGCATACAGGGCAAACACTATCCTACGACGCTAGCAAATTATATCTACTCGGAAAACAGTCGACTGTAGAACTCTATATGATAAGGGTACCCATGGCAAACCAAGACCGGCAGCAGGCAGACGACACGACGACTTGTAGACGAGCTGAAATATACAACCAGAGACGTATTAATACAAGGCATACAGAAAAACGAGACATACAGGGCAAACACTATCCTACGACGCTAGCAAATTATATCTACTCGGAAAACAGTCGACTGTAGAACTCTATATGATAAGGGTACCCATGGCAAACCAAGACCGGCAGCAGGCAGACGACACGACGACTTGTAGACGAGCTGAAATATACAACCAGAGACGTATTAATACAAGGCATACAGAAAAACGAGGCATACAGGGCAAACACTATCCTGCGACGCTAGCAAATTATATCTACTCGGAAAACAGTCGACTGTAGAACTCTATATGATAAGGGTACCCATGGCAAACCAAGACCGGCAGCAGGCAGACGACACGACGACTTGTAGACGAGCTGAAATATACAACCAGAGACGTATTAATACAAGGCATACAGAAAAACGAGGCATACAGGGCAAACACTATCCTACGACGCTAGCAAATTATATCTACTCGGAAAACAGTCGACTGTAGAACTCTATATGATAAGGGTACCCATGGCAAACCAAGACCGGCAGCAGGCAGACGACACGACGACTTGTAGACGAGCTGAAATATACAACCAGAGACGTATTAATACAAGGCATAGAGAAGCACGAGGCATACAGGGCAAACACTATCCTACAACGCTAGCAAATTATATCTACTCGGAAAACAGTCGACTGTAGAACTCTATATGATAAGGGTACCCATGGCAAACCAAGACCGGCAGCAGGCAGACGACACGACGACTTGTAGACGAGCTGAAATATACAACCAGAGACGTATTAATACAAGGCATAGAGAAGCACGAGGCATACAGGGCAAACACTATCCTACGACGCTAGCAAATTATATCTACTCGGAAAACAGTCGACTGTAGAACTCTATATGATAAGGGTACCCATGGCAAACCAAGACCGGCAGCAGGCAGACGACACGACGACTTGTAGACGAGCTGAAATATACAACCAGAGACGTATTAATACAAGGCATAGAGAAGCACGAGGCATACAGGGCAAACACTATCCTACGACGCTAGCAAATTATATCTACTCGGAAAACAGTCGACTGTAGAACTCTATATGATAAGGGTACCCATGGCAAACCAAGACCGGCAGCAGGCAGACGACACGACGACTTGTAGACGAGCTGAAATATACAACCAGAGACGTATTAATACAAGGCATAGAGAAGCACGAGGCATACAGGGCAAACACTATCCTACGACGCTAGCAAATTATATCTACTCGGAAAACAGTCGACTGTAGAACTCTATATGATAAGGGTACCCATGGCAAACCAAGACCGGCAGCAGGCAGACGACACAACGACTTGTAGACGAGCTGAAATATACAACCAGAGACGTATTAATACAAGGCATCCAGAAAAACGAGGCATACAGGGCAAACACTATCCTACGACGCTAGCAAATTATATCTACTCGGAAAACAGTCAACTGTAGAACTCTATATGATAAGGGTACCCATGGCAAACCAAGACCGGCAGCAGGCAGACAACACGACGACTTGTAGACGAGCTGAAATATACAACCAGAGACGTATTAATACAAGGCATAGAGAAGCACGAGGCATACAGGGCAAACACTATCCTACGACGCTAGCAAATTATATCTACTCGGAAAACAGTCGACTGTAGAACTCTATATGATAAGGGTACCCATGGCAAACCAAGACCGGCAGCAGGCAGACGACACGACGACTTGTAGACGAGCTGAAATATACAACCAGAGACGTATTAATACAAGGCATACAGAAAAACGAGGCATACAGGGCAAACACTATCCTACGACGCAGGCAAATTATATCTACTCGGAAAACAGTCGACTGTAGAACTCTATATGATAAGGGTACCCATGGCAAACCAAGACCGGCAGCAGGCAGACGACACGACGACTTGTAGACGAGCTGAAATATACAACCAGAGACGTATTGATACAAGGCATAGAGAAGCACGAGGCATACAGGGCAAACACTATCCTACGACGCTAGCAAATTATATCTACTCGGAAAACAGTCGACTGTAGAACTCTATATGATAAGGGTACCCATGGCAAACCAGACCGGCAGCAGGCAGATGACACGACGACTTGTAGACGAGCTGAAATATACAACCAGAGATGTATTAATACAAGGCATAGAGAAGCACGAGGCATACAGGGCAAACACTATCCTACGACGCTAGCAAATTATATCTACTCGGAAAACAGTCGACTGTAGAACTCTATATGATAAGGGTACCCATGGCAAACCAAGACCGGCAGCAGGCAGACGACACGACGACTTGTAGACGAGCTGAAATATACAACCAGAGACGTATTAATACAAGGCATAGAGAAGCACGAGGCATACAGGGCAAACACTATCCTACGACGCTAGCAAATTATATCTACTCGGAAAACAGTCGACTGTAGAACTCTATATGATAAGGGTACCCATGGCAAACCAAGACCGGCAGCAGGCAGACGACACGACGACTTGTAGACGAGCTGAAATATACAACCAGAGACGTATTAATACAAGGCATAGAGAAGCACGAGGCATACAGGGCAAACACTATCCTACGACGCTAGCAAATTATATCTACTCGGAAAACAGTCGACTGTAGAACTCTATATGATAAGGGTACCCATGGCAAACCAAGACCGGCAGCAGGCAGACGACACGACGACTTGTAGACGAGCTGAAATATACAACCAGAGACGTATTAATACAAGGCATAGAGAAGCACGAGGCATACAGGGCAAACACTATCCTACGACGCTAGCAAATTATATCTACTCGGAAAACAGTCGACTGTAGAACTCTATATGATAAGGGTACCCATGGCAAACCAAGACCGGCAGCAGGCAGACGACACGACGACTTGTAGATGAGCTGAAATATACAACCAGAGATGTATTAATACAAGGCATACAGAAAAACGAGGCATACAGGGCAAACACTATCCTACGACGCTAGCAAATTATATCTACTCGGAAAACAGTCGACTGTAGAACTCTATATGATAAGGGTACCCATGGCAAACCAAGACCGGCAGCAGGCAGACGACACGACGACTTGTAGACGAGCTGAAATATACAACCAGAGACGTATTAATACAAGGCATAGAGAAGCACGAGGCATACAGGGCAAACACTATCCTACGACGCTAGCAAATTATATCTACTCGGAAAACAGTCGACTGTAGAACTCTATATGATAAGGGTACCCATGGCAAACCAAGACCGGCAGCAGGCAGACGACAACGACTTGTAGACGAGCTGAAATATACAACCAGAGACGTATTAATACAAGGCATAGAAAAGCACGAGGCATACAGGGCAAACACTATCCTACGACGCTAGCAAATTATATCTACTCGGAAAACAGTCGACTGTAGAACTCTATATGATAAGGGTACCCATGGCAAACCAAGACCGGCAGCAGGCAGACGACACGACGACTTGTAGACGAGCTGAAATATACAACCAGAGACGTATTAATACAAGGCATACAGAAAAACGAGGCATACAGGGCAAACACTATCCTACGACGCTAGCAAATTATATCTACTCGGAAAACAGTCAACTGTAGAACTCTATATGATAAGGGTACCCATGGCAAACCAAGACCGGCAGCAGGCAGACAACACGACGACTTGTAGACGAGCTGAAATATACAACCAGAGACGTATTAATACAAGGCATAGAGAAGCACGAGGCATACAGGGCAAACACTATCCTACGACGCTAGCAAATTATATCTACTCGGAAAACAGTCGACTGTAGAACTCTATATGATAAGGGTACCCATGGCAAACCAAGACCGGCAGCAGGCAGACGACACGACGACTTGTAGACGAGCTGAAATATACAACCAGAGACGTATTAATACAAGGCATAGAGAAGCACGAGGCATACAGGGCAAACACTATCCTACGACGCTAGCAAATTATATCTACTCGGAAAACAGTCGACTGTAGAACTCTATATGATAAGGGTACCCATGGCAAACCAAGACCGGCAGCAGGCAGACGACACGACGACTTGTAGACGAGCTGAAATATACAACCAGAGACGTATTAATACAAGGCATAGAGAAGCACAAGGCATACAGGGCAAACACTATCCTACGACGCTAGCAAATTATATCTACTCGGAAAACAGTCGACTGTAGAACTCTATATGATAAGGGTACCCATGGCAAACCAAGACCGGCAGCAGGCAGACGACACGACGACTTGTAGACGAGCTGAAATATACAACCAGAGACGTATTAATACAAGGCATACAGAAAAACGAGACATACAGGGCAAACACTATCCTACGACGCTAGCAAATTATATCTACTCGGAAAACAGTCGACTGTAGAACTCTATATGATAAGGGTACCCATGGCAAACCAAGACCGGCAGCAGGCAGACGACACGACGACTTGTAGACGAGCTGAAATATACAACCAGAGACGTATTAATACAAGGCATACAGAAAAACGAGGCATACAGGGCAAACACTATCCTGCGACGCTAGCAAATTATATCTACTCGGAAAACAGTCGACTGTAGAACTCTATATGATAAGGGTACCCATGGCAAACCAAGACCGGCAGCAGGCAGACGACACGACGACTTGTAGACGAGCTGAAATATACAACCAGAGACGTATTAATACAAGGCATACAGAAAAACGAGGCATACAGGGCAAACACTATCCTACGACGCTAGCAAATTATATCTACTCGGAAAACAGTCGACTGTAGAACTCTATATGATAAGGGTACCCATGGCAAACCAAGACCGGCAGCAGGCAGACGACACGACGACTTGTAGACGAGCTGAAATATACAACCAGAGACGTATTAATACAAGGCATAGAGAAGCACGAGGCATACAGGGCAAACACTATCCTACAACGCTAGCAAATTATATCTACTCGGAAAACAGTCGACTGTAGAACTCTATATGATAAGGGTACCCATGGCAAACCAAGACCGGCAGCAGGCAGACGACACGACGACTTGTAGACGAGCTGAAATATACAACCAGAGACGTATTAATACAAGGCATAGAGAAGCACGAGGCATACAGGGCAAACACTATCCTACGACGCTAGCAAATTATATCTACTCGGAAAACAGTCGACTGTAGAACTCTATATGATAAGGGTACCCATGGCAAACCAAGACCGGCAGCAGGCAGACGACACGACGACTTGTAGACGAGCTGAAATATACAACCAGAGACGTATTAATACAAGGCATAGAGAAGCACGAGGCATACAGGGCAAACACTATCCTACGACGCTAGCAAATTATATCTACTCGGAAAACAGTCGACTGTAGAACTCTATATGATAAGGGTACCCATGGCAAACCAAGACCGGCAGCAGGCAGACGACACGACGACTTGTAGACGAGCTGAAATATACAACCAGAGACGTATTAATACAAGGCATAGAGAAGCACGAGGCATACAGGGCAAACACTATCCTACGACGCTAGCAAATTATATCTACTCGGAAAACAGTCGACTGTAGAACTCTATATGATAAGGGTACCCATGGCAAACCAAGACCGGCAGCAGGCAGACGACACAACGACTTGTAGACGAGCTGAAATATACAACCAGAGACGTATTAATACAAGGCATACAGAAAAACGAGGCATACAGGGCAAACACTATCCTACGACGCTAGCAAATTATATCTACTCGGAAAACAGTCAACTGTAGAACTCTATATGATAAGGGTACCCATGGCAAACCAAGACCGGCAGCAGGCAGACAACACGACGACTTGTAGACGAGCTGAAATATACAACCAGAGACGTATTAATACAAGGCATAGAGAAGCACGAGGCATACAGGGCAAACACTATCCTACGACGCTAGCAAATTATATCTACTCGGAAAACAGTCGACTGTAGAACTCTATATGATAAGGGTACCCATGGCAAACCAAGACCGGCAGCAGGCAGACGACACGACGACTTGTAGACGAGCTGAAATATACAACCAGAGACGTATTAATACAAGGCATACAGAAAAACGAGGCATACAGGGCAAACACTATCCTACGACGCAGGCAAATTATATCTACTCGGAAAACAGTCGACTGTAGAACTCTATATGATAAGGGTACCCATGGCAAACCAAGACCGGCAGCAGGCAGACGACACGACGACTTGTAGACGAGCTGAAATATACAACCAGAGACGTATTGATACAAGGCATAGAGAAGCACGAGGCATACAGGGCAAACACTATCCTACGACGCTAGCAAATTATATCTACTCGGAAAACAGTCGACTGTAGAACTCTATATGATAAGGGTACCCATGGCAAACCAGACCGGCAGCAGGCAGATGACACGACGACTTGTAGACGAGCTGAAATATACAACCAGAGATGTATTAATACAAGGCATAGAGAAGCACGAGGCATACAGGGCAAACACTATCCTACGACGCTAGCAAATTATATCTACTCGGAAAACAGTCGACTGTAGAACTCTATATGATAAGGGTACCCACGGCAAACCAAGACCGGCAGCAGGCAGACGACACGACGACTTGTAGACGAGCTGAAATATACAACCAGAGACGTATTAATACAAGGCATAGAGAAGCACGAGGCATACAGGGCAAACACTATCCTACGACGCTAGCAAATTATATCTACTCGGAAAACAGTCGACTGTAGAACTCTATATGATAAGGGTACCCATGGCAAACCAAGACCGGCAGCAGGCAGACGACACGACGACTTGTAGACGAGCTGAAATATACAACCAGAGACGTATTAATATAAGGCATAGAGAAGCACGAGGCATACAGGGCAAACACTATCCTACGACGCTAGCAAATTATATCTACTCGGAAAACAGTCGACTGTAGAACTCTATATGATAAGGGTACCCATGGCAAACCAAGACCGGCAGCAGGCAGACGACACGACGACTTGTAGACGAGCTGAAATATACAACCAGAGACGTATTAATACAAGGCATAGAGAAGCACGAGGCATACAGGGCAAACACTATCCTACGACGCTAGCAAATTATATCTACTCGGAAAACAGTCGACTGTAGAACTCTATATGATAAGGGTACCCATGGCAAACCAAGACCGGCAGCAGGCAGACGACACGACGACTTGTAGATGAGCTGAAATATACAACCAGAGATGTATTAATACAAGGCATACAGAAAAACGAGGCATACAGGGCAAACACTATCCTACGACGCTAGCAAATTATATCTACTCGGAAAACAGTCGACTGTAGAACTCTATATGATAAGGGTACCCATGGCAAACCAAGACCGGCAGCAGGCAGACGACACGACGACTTGTAGACGAGCTGAAATATACAACCAGAGACGTATTAATACAAGGCATAGAGAAGCACGAGGCATACAGGGCAAACACTATCCTACGACGCTAGCAAATTATATCTACTCGGAAAACAGTCGACTGTAGAACTCTATATGATAAGGGTACCCATGGCAAACCAAGACCGGCAGCAGGCAGACGACACGACGACTTGTAGACGAGCTGAAATATACAACCAGAGACGTATTAATACAAGGCATACAGAAAAACGAGGCATACAGGGCAAACACTATCCTACAACGCTAGCAAATTATATCTACTCGGAAAACAGTCGACTGTAGAACTCTATATGATAAGGGTACCCATGGCAAACCAAGACCGGCAGCAGGCAGACGACACGACGACTTGTAGACGAGCTGAAATATACAACCAGAGACGTATTAATACAAGGCATACAGAAAAACGAGGCATACAGGGCAAACACTATCCTACAACGCTAGCAAATTATATCTACTCGGAAAACAGTCGACTGTAGAACTCTATATGATAAGGGTACCCATGGCAAACCAAGACCGGCAGCAGGCAGACGACACGACGACTTGTAGACGAGCTGAAATATACAACCAGAGACGTATTAATACAAGGCATACAGAAAAACGAGGCATACAGGGCAAACACTATCCTACGACGCTAGCAAATTATATCTACTCGGAAAACAGTCGACTGTAGAACTCTATATGATAAGGGTACCCATGGCAAACCAAGACCGGCAGCAGGCAGACGACACGACGACTTGTAGACGAGCTGAAATATACAACCAGAGACGTATTAATACAAGGCATACAGAAAAACGAGGCATACAGGGCAAACACTATCCTACGACGCTAGCAAATTATATCTACTCGGAAAACAGTCGACTGTAGAACTCTATATGATAAGGGTACCCATGGCAAACCAAGACCGGCAGCAGGCAGACGACACGACGACTTGTAGACGAGCTGAAATATACAACCAGAGACGTATTAATACAAGGCATAGAGAAGCACGAGGCATACAGGGCAAACACTATCCTACGACGCTAGCAAATTATATCTACTCGGAAAACAGTCGACTGTAGAACTCTATATGATAAGGGTACCCATGGCAAACCAAGACCGGCAGCAGGCAGACGACACGACGACTTGTAGACGAGCTGAAATATACAACCAGAGACGTATTAATACAAGGCATAGAGAAGCACGAGGCATACAGGGCAAACACTATCCTACGACGCTAGCAAATTATATCTACTCGGAAAACAGTCGACTGTAGAACTCTATATGATAAGGGTACCCATGGCAAACCAAGACCGGCAGCAGGCAGACGACACGACGACTTGTAGACGAGCTGAAATATACAACCAGAGACGTATTAATACAAGGCATAGAGAAGCACGAGGCATACAGGGCAAACACTATCCTACGACGCTAGCAAATTATATCTACTCGGAAAACAGTCGACTGTAGAACTCTATATGATAAGGGTACCCATGGCAAACCAAGACCGGCAGCAGGCAGACGACACGACGACTTGTAGACGAGCTGAAATATACAACCAGAGACGTATTAATACAAGGCATACAGAAAAACGAGGCATACAGGGCAAACACTATCCTACGACGCTAGCAAATTATATCTACTCGGAAAACAGTCGACTGTAGAACTCTATATGATAAGGGTACCCATGGCAAACCAAGACCGGCAGCAGGCAGACGACACGACGACTTGTAGACGAGCTGAAATATACAACCAGAGACGTATTAATACAAGGCATAGAGAAGCACGAGGCATACAGGGCAAACACTATCCTACGACGCTAGCAAATTATATCTACTCGGAAAACAGTCGACTGTACAACTGTATATGATAAGGGTACCCATGGCAAACCAAGACCGGCAGCAGGCAGACGACACGACGACTTGTAGACGAGCTGAAATATACAACCAGAGACGTATTAATACAAGGCATAGAGAAGCACGAGGCATACAGGGCAAACACTATCCTACGACGCTAGCAAATTATATCTACTCGGAAAACAGTCGACTGTAGAACTCTATATGATAAGGGTACCCATGGCAAACCAAGACCGGCAGCAGGCAGACGACACGACGACTTGTAGACGAGCTGAAATATACAACCAGAGACGTATTAATACAAGGCATAGAGAAGCACGAGGCATACAGGGCAAACACTATCCTACGACGCTAGCAAATTATATCTACTCGGAAAACAGTCGACTGTAGAACTCTATATGATAAGGGTACCCATGGCAAACCAAGACCGGCAGCAGGCAGACGACACGACGACTTGTAGACGAGCTGAAATATACAACCAGAGACGTATTAATACAAGGCATAGAGAAGCACGAGGCATACAGGGCAAACACTATCCTACGACGCTAGCAAATTATATCTACTCGGAAAACAGTCGACTGTAGAACTCTATATGATAAGGGTACCCATGGCAAACCAAGACCGGCAGCAGGCAGACGACACGACGACTTGTAGACGAGCTGAAATATACAACCAGAGACGTATTAATACAAGGCATAGAGAAGCACGAGGCATACAGGGCAAACACTATCCTACGACGCTAGCAAATTATATCTACTCGGAAAACAGTCGACTGTAGAACTCTATATGATAAGGGTACCCATGGCAAACCAAGACCGGCAGCAGGCAGACGACACGACGACTTGTAGACGAGCTGAAATATACAACCAGAGACGTATTAATACAAGGCATAGAGAAGCACGAGGCATACAGGGCAAACACTATCCTACGACGCTAGCAAATTATATCTACTCGGAAAACAGTCGACTGTACAACTGTATATGATAAGGGTACCCATGGCAAACCAAGACCGGCAGCAGGCAGACGACACGACGACTTGTAGACGAGCTGAAATATACAACCAGAGACGTATTAATACAAGGCATAGAGAAGCACGAGGCATACAGGGCAAACACTATCCTACGACGCTAGCAAATTATATCTACTCGGAAAACAGTCGACTGTAGAACTCTATATGATAAGGGTACCCATGGCAAACCAAGACCGGCAGCAGGCAGACGACACGACGACTTGTAGACGAGCTGAAATATACAACCAGAGACGTATTAATACAAGGCATAGAGAAGCACGAGGCATACAGGGCAAACACTATCCTACGACGCTAGCAAATTATATCTACTCGGAAAACAGTCGACTGTAGAACTCTATATGATAAGGGTACCCATGGCAAACCAAGACCGGCAGCAGGCAGACGACACGACGACTTGTAGACGAGCTGAAATATACAACCAGAGACGTATTAATACAAGGCATAGAGAAGCACGAGGCATACAGGGCAAACACTATCCTACGACGCTAGCAAATTATATCTACTCGGAAAACAGTCGACTGTAGAACTCTATATGATAAGGGTACCCATGGCAAACCAAGACCGGCAGCAGGCAGACGACACGACGACTTGTAGACGAGCTGAAATATACAACCAGAGACGTATTAATACAAGGCATAGAGAAGCACGAGGCATACAGGGCAAACACTATCCTACGACGCTAGCAAATTATATCTACTCGGAAAACAGTCGACTGTAGAACTCTATATGATAAGGGTACCCATGGCAAACCAAGACCGGCAGCAGGCAGACGACACGACGACTTGTAGACGAGCTGAAATATACAACCAGAGACGTATTAATACAAGGCATAGAGAAGCACGAGGCATACAGGGCAAACACTATCCTACGACGCTAGCAAATTATATCTACTCAGAAAACAGTCGACTGTACAACTGTATATGATAAGGGTACCCATGGCAAACCAAGACCGGCAGCAGGCAGACGACACAACGACTTGTAGACGAGCTGAAATATACAACCAGAGACGTATTAATACAAGGCATAGAGAAGCACGAGGCATACAGGGCAAACACTATCCTACAACGCTAGCAAATTATATCTACTCGGAAAACAGTCGACTGTAGAACTCTATATGATAAGGGTACCCATGGCAAACCAAGACCGGCAGCAGGCAGACGACACGACGACTTGTAGACGAGCTGAAATATACAACCAGAGACGTATTAATACAAGGCATACAGAAAAACGAGGCATACAGGGCAAACACTATCCTACGACGCTAGCAAATTATATCTACTCGGAAAACAGTCGACTGTAGAACTCTATATGATAAGGGTACCCATGGCAAACCAAGACCGGCAGCAGGCGACACGACGACACGACGACTTGTAGACGAGCTGAAATATACAACCAGAGACGTATTAATACAAGGCATACAGAAAAACGAGGCATACAGGGCAAACACTATCCTACGACGCTAGCAAATTATATCTACTCGGAAAACAGTCGACTGTAGAACTCTATATGATAAGGGTACCCATGGCAAACCAAGACCGGCAGCAGGCAGACGACACGACGACTTGTAGACGAGCTGAAATATACAACCAGAGACGTATTAATACAAGGCATAGAGAAGCACGAGGCATACAGGGCAAACACTATCCTACGACGCTAGCAAATTATATCTACTCGGAAAACAGTCGACTGTAGAACTCTATATGATAAGGGTACCCATGGCAAACCAAGACCGGCAGCAGGCAGACGACACGACGACTTGTAGACGAGCTGAAATATACAACCAGAGACGTATTAATACAAGGCATAGAGAAGCACGAGGCATACAGGGCAAACACTATCCTACGACGCTAGCAAATTATATCTACTCGGAAAACAGTCGACTGTAGAACTCTATATCATAAGGGTACCCATGGCAAACCAAGACCGGCAGCAGGCAGACGACACGACGACTTGTAGACGAGCTGAAATATACAACCAGAGACGTATTAATACAAGGCATAGAGAAGCACGAGGCATACAGGGCAAACACTATCCTACGACGCTAGCAAATTATATCTACTCGGAAAACAGTCGACTGTAGAACTCTATATGATAAGGGTACCCATGGCAAACCAAGACCGGCAGCAGGCAGACGACACGACGACTTGTAGACGAGCTGAAATATACAACCAGAGACGTATTAATACAAGGCATAGAGAAGCACGAGGCATACAGGGCAAACACTATCCTACGACGCTAGCAAATTATATCTACTCGGAAAACAGTCGACTGTAGAACTCTATATGATAAGGGTACCCATGGCAAACCAAGACCGGCAGCAGGCAGACGACACGACGACTTGTAGACGAGCTGAAATATACAACCAGAGACGTATTAATACAAGGCATAGAGAAGCACGAGGCATACAGGGCAAACACTATCCTACGACGCTAGCAAATTATATCTACTCGGAAAACAGTCGACTGTACAACTGTATATGATAAGGGTACCCATGGCAAACCAAGACCGGCAGCAGGCAGACGACACGACGACTTGTAGACGAGCTGAAATATACAACCAGAGACGTATTAATACAAGGCATAGAGAAGCACGAGGCATACAGGGCAAACACTATCCTACGACGCTAGCAAATTATATCTACTCGGAAAACAGTCGACTGTAGAACTCTATATGATAAGGGTACCCATGGCAAACCAAGACCGGCAGCAGGCAGACGACACGACGACTTGTAGACGAGCTGAAATATACAACCAGAGACGTATTAATACAAGGCATACAGAAAAACGAGGCATACAGGGCAAACACTACCCTACGACGCTAGCAAATTATATCTACTCGGAAAACAGTCGACTGTAGAACTCTATATGATAAGGGTACCCATGGCAAACCAAGACCGGCAGCAGGCAGACGACACAACGACTTGTAGACGAGCTGAAATATACAACCAGAGACGTATTAATACAAGGCATAGAGAAGCACGAGGCATACAGGGCAAACACTATCCTACGACGCTAGCAAATTATATCTACTCGGAAAACAGTCGACTGTAGAACTCTATATGATAAGGGTACCCATGGCAAACCAAGACCGGCAGCAGGCAGACGACACGACGACACGACGACTTGTAGAGGAGCTGAAATATACAACCAGAGACGTATTAATACAAGGCATAGAGAAGCACGAGGCATACAGGGCAAACACTATCCTACGACGCTAGCAAATTATATCTACTCGGAAAACAGTCGACTGTAGAACTCTATATGATAAGGGTACCCATGGCAAACCAAGACCGGCAGCAGGCAGACGACACGACGACTTGTAGACGAGCTGAAATATACAACCAGAGACGTATTAATACAAGGCATACAGAAAAACGAGGCATACAGGGCAAACACTATCCTACGACGCTAGCAAATTATATCTACTCAGAAAACAGTCGACTGTAGAACTCTATATGATAAGGGTACCCATGGCAAACCAAGACCGGCAGCAGGCAGACGACACGACGACTTGTAGACGAGCTGAAATATACAACCAGAGACGTAATAATACAAGGCATACAGAAAAACGAGGCATACAGGGCAAACACTATCCTACGACGCTAGCAAATTATATCTACTCGGAAAACAGTCGACTGTAGAACTCTATATGATAAGGGTACCCATGGCAAACCAAGACCGGCAGCAGGCAGACGACACGACGACTTGTAGACGAGCTGAAATATACAACCAGAGACGTATTAATACAAGGCATAGAGAAGCACGAGGCATACAGGGCAAACACTATCCTACGACGCTAGCAAATTATATCTACTCGGAAAACAGTCGACTGTAGAACTCTATATGATAAGGGTACCCATGGCAAACCAAGACCGGCAGCAGGCAGACGACACGACGACTTGTAGACGAGCTGAAATATACAACCAGAGACGTATTAATACAAGGCATAGAGAAGCACGAGGCATACAGGGCAAACACTATCCTACGACGCTAGCAAATTATATCTACTCGGAAAACAGTCGACTGTAGAACTCTATATGATAAGGGTACCCATGGCAAACCAAGACCGGCAGCAGGCAGACGACACGACGACTTGTAGACGAGCTGAAATATACAACCAGAGACGTATTAATACAAGGCATAGAGAAGCACGAGGCATACAGGGCAAACACTATCCTACGACGCTAGCAAATTATATCTACTCGGAAAACAGTCGACTGTAGAACTCTATATGATAAGGGTACCCATGGCAAACCAAGACCGGCAGCAGGCAGACGACACGACGACTTGTAGACGAGCTGAAATATACAACCAGAGACGTATTAATACAAGGCATACAGAAAAACGAGGCATACAGGGCAAACACTATCCTACGACGCTAGCAAATTATATCTACTCGGAAAACAGTCGACTGTAGAACTCTATATGATAAGGGTACCCATGGCAAACCAAGACCGGCAGCAGGCAGACGACACGACGACTTGTAGACGAGCTGAAATATACAACCAGAGACGTATTAATACAAGGCATAGAGAAGCACGAGGCATACAGGGCAAACACTATCCTACGACGCTAGCAAATTATATCTACTCGGAAAACAGTCGACTGTACAACTGTATATGATAAGGGTACCCATGGCAAACCAAGACCGGCAGCAGGCAGACGACACGACGACTTGTAGACGAGCTGAAATATACAACCAGAGACGTATTAATACAAGGCATAGAGAAGCACGAGGCATACAGGGCAAACACTATCCTACGACGCTAGCAAATTATATCTACTCGGAAAACAGTCGACTGTAGAACTCTATATGATAAGGGTACCCATGGCAAACCAAGACCGGCAGCAGGCAGACGACACGACGACTTGTAGACGAGCTGAAATATACAACCAGAGACGTATTAATACAAGGCATAGAGAAGCACGAGGCATACAGGGCAAACACTATCCTACGACGCTAGCAAATTATATCTACTCGGAAAACAGTCGACTGTAGAACTCTATATCATAAGGGTACCCATGGCAAACCAAGACCGGCAGCAGGCAGACGACACGACGACTTGTAGACGAGCTGAAATATACAACCAGAGACGTATTAATACAAGGCATACAGAAAAACGAGGCATACAGGGCAAACACTATCCTACGACGCTAGCAAATTATATCTACTCGGAAAACAGTCGACTGTAGAACTCTATATGATAAGGGTACCCATGGCAAACCAAGACCGGCAGCAGGCAGACGACACGACGACTTGTAGACGAGCTGAAATATACAACCAGAGACGTATTAATACAAGGCATAGAGAAGCACGAGGCATACAGGGCAAACACTATCCTACGACGCTAGCAAATTATATCTACTCGGAAAACAGTCGACTGTAGAACTCTATATGATAAGGGTACCCATGGCAAACCAAGACCGGCAGCAGGCAGACGACACGACGACTTGTAGACGAGCTGAAATATACAACCAGAGACGTATTAATACAAGGCATAGAGAAGCACGAGGCATACAGGGCAAACACTATCCTACGACGCTAGCAAATTATATCTACTCGGAAAACAGTCGACTGTACAACTGTATATGATAAGGGTACCCATGGCAAACCAAGACCGGCAGCAGGCAGACGACACGACGACTTGTAGACGAGCTGAAATATACAACCAGAGACGTATTAATACAAGGCATAGAGAAGCACGAGGCATACAGGGCAAACACTATCCTACGACGCTAGCAAATTATATCTACTCGGAAAACAGTCGACTGTAGAACTCTATATGATAAGGGTACCCATGGCAAACCAAGACCGGCAGCAGGCAGACGACACGACGACTTGTAGACGAGCTGAAATATACAACCAGAGACGTATTAATACAAGGCATACAGAAAAACGAGGCATACAGGGCAAACACTATCCTACGACGCTAGCAAATTATATCTACTCGGAAAACAGTCGACTGTAGAACTCTATATGATAAGGGTACCCATGGCAAACCAAGACCGGCAGCAGGCAGACGACACAACGACTTGTAGACGAGCTGAAATATACAACCAGAGACGTATTAATACAAGGCATAGAGAAGCACGAGGCATACAGGGCAAACACTATCCTACGACGCTAGCAAATTATATCTACTCGGAAAACAGTCGACTGTAGAACTCTATATGATAAGGGTACCCATGGCAAACCAAGACCGGCAGCAGGCAGACGACACGACGACACGACGACTTGTAGAGGAGCTGAAATATACAACCAGAGACGTATTAATACAAGGCATACAGAAAAACGAGGCATACAGGGCAAACACTATCCTACGACGCTAGCAAATTATATCTACTCGGAAAACAGTCGACTGTAGAACTCTATATGATAAGGGTACCCATGGCAAACCAAGACCGGCAGCAGGCAGACGACACGACGACTTGTAGACGAGCTGAAATATACAACCAGAGACGTATTAATACAAGGCATAGAGAAGCACGAGGCATACAGGGCAAACACTATCCTACGACGCTAGCAAATTATATCTACTCGGAAAACAGTCGACTGTAGAACTCTATATGATAAGGGTACCCATGGCAAACCAAGACCGGCAGCAGGCAGACGACACGACGACTTGTAGACGAGCTGAAATATACAACCAGAGACGTATTAATACAAGGCATAGAGAAGCACGAGGCATACAGGGCAAACACTATCCTACGACGCTAGCAAATTATATCTACTCGGAAAACAGTCGACTGTAGAACTCTATATCATAAGGGTACCCATGGCAAACCAAGACCGGCAGCAGGCAGACGACACGACGACTTGTAGACGAGCTGAAATATACAACCAGAGACGTATTAATACAAGGCATACAGAAAAACGAGGCATACAGGGCAAACACTATCCTACGACGCTAGCAAATTATATCTACTCGGAAAACAGTCGACTGTAGAACTCTATATGATAAGGGTACCCATGGCAAACCAAGACCGGCAGCAGGCAGACGACACGACGACTTGTAGACGAGCTGAAATATACAACCAGAGACGTATTAATACAAGGCATACAGAAAAACGAGGCATACAGGGCAAACACTATCCTACGACGCTAGCAAATTATACTACTCGGAAAACAGTCGACTGTACAACTGTATATGATAAGGGTACCCATGGCAAACCAAGACCGGCAGCAGGCAGACGACACGACGACTTGTAGACGAGCTGAAATATACAACCAGAGACGTATTAATACAAGGCATAGAGAAGCATGAGGCATACAGGGCAAACACTATCCTACAACGCTAGCAAATTATATCTACTCGGAAAACAGTCGACTGTAGAACTCTATATGATAAGGGTACCCATGGCAAACCAAGACCGGCAGCAGGCAGACGACACGACGACTTGTAGACGAGCTGAAATATACAACCAGAGACGTATTAATACAAGGCATACAGAAAAACGAGGCATACAGGGCAAACACTATCCTACGACGCTAGCAAATTATATCTACTCGGAAAACAGTCGACTGTAGAACTCTATATGATAAGGGTACCCATGGCAAACCAAGACCGGCAGCAGGCAGACGACACGACGACTTGTAGACGAGCTGAAATATACAACCAGAGACGTATTAATACAAGGCATAGAGAAGCACGAGGCATACAGGGCAAACACTATCCTACGACGCTAGCAAATTATATCTACTCGGAAAACAGTCGACTGTACAACTGTATATGATAAGGGTACCCATGGCAAACCAAGACCGGCAGCAGGCAGACGACACGACGACTTGTAGACGAGCTGAAATATACAACCAGAGACGTATTAATACAAGGCATAGAGAAGCACGAGGCATACAGGGCAAACACTATCCTACGACGCTAGCAAATTATATCTACTCGGAAAACAGTCGACTGTAGAACTCTATATGATAAGGGTACCCATGGCAAACCAAGACCGGCAGCAGGCAGACGACACGACGACTTGTAGACGAGCTGAAATATACAACCAGAGACGTATTAATACAAGGCATACAGAAAAACGAGGCATACAGGGCAAACACTATCCTACGACGCTAGCAAATTATATCTACTCGGAAAACAGTCGACTGTAGAACTCTATATGATAAGGGTACCCATGGCAAACCAAGACCGGCAGCAGGCAGACGACACAACGACTTGTAGACGAGCTGAAATATACAACCAGAGACGTATTAATACAAGGCATAGAGAAGCACGAGGCATACAGGGCAAACACTATCCTACGACGCTAGCAAATTATATCTACTCGGAAAACAGTCGACTGTAGAACTCTATATGATAAGGGTACCCATGGCAAACCAAGACCGGCAGCAGGCAGACGACACGACGACACGACGACTTGTAGAGGAGCTGAAATATACAACCAGAGACGTATTAATACAAGGCATACAGAAAAACGAGGCATACAGGGCAAACACTATCCTACGACGCTAGCAAATTATATCTACTCGGAAAACAGTCGACTGTAGAACTCTATATGATAAGGGTACCCATGGCAAACCAAGACCGGCAGCAGGCAGACGACACGACGACTTGTAGACGAGCTGAAATATACAACCAGAGACGTATTAATACAAGGCATAGAGAAGCACGAGGCATACAGGGCAAACACTATCCTACGACGCTAGCAAATTATATCTACTCGGAAAACAGTCGACTGTAGAACTCTATATGATAAGGGTACCCATGGCAAACCAAGACCGGCAGCAGGCAGACGACACGACGACTTGTAGACGAGCTGAAATATACAACCAGAGACGTATTAATACAAGGCATAGAGAAGCACGAGGCATACAGGGCAAACACTATCCTACGACGCTAGCAAATTATATCTACTCGGAAAACAGTCGACTGTAGAACTCTATATCATAAGGGTACCCATGGCAAACCAAGACCGGCAGCAGGCAGACGACACGACGACTTGTAGACGAGCTGAAATATACAACCAGAGACGTATTAATACAAGGCATACAGAAAAACGAGGCATACAGGGCAAACACTATCCTACGACGCTAGCAAATTATATCTACTCGGAAAACAGTCGACTGTAGAACTCTATATGATAAGGGTACCCATGGCAAACCAAGACCGGCAGCAGGCAGACGACACGACGACTTGTAGACGAGCTGAAATATACAACCAGAGACGTATTAATACAAGGCATACAGAAAAACGAGGCATACAGGGCAAACACTATCCTACGACGCTAGCAAATTATACTACTCGGAAAACAGTCGACTGTACAACTGTATATGATAAGGGTACCCATGGCAAACCAAGACCGGCAGCAGGCAGACGACACGACGACTTGTAGACGAGCTGAAATATACAACCAGAGACGTATTAATACAAGGCATAGAGAAGCATGAGGCATACAGGGCAAACACTATCCTACGACGCTAGCAAATTATATCTACTCGGAAAACAGTCGACTGTAGAACTCTATATGATAAGGGTACCCATGGCAAACCAAGACCGGCAGCAGGCAGACGACACGACGACTTGTAGACGAGCTGAAATATACAACCAGAGACGTATTAATACAAGGCATACAGAAAAACGAGGCATACAGGGCAAACACTATCCTACGACGCTAGCAAATTATATCTACTCGGAAAACAGTCGACTGTAGAACTCTATATGATAAGGGTACCCATGGCAAACCAAGACCGGCAGCAGGCAGACGACACGACGACTTGTAGACGAGCTGAAATATACAACCAGAGACGTATTAATACAAGGCATAGAGAAAAACGAGGCATACAGGGCAAACACTATCCTACAACGCTAGCAAATTATATCTACTCGGAAAACAGTCGACTGTAGAACTCTATATGATAAGGGTACCCATAGCAAACCAAGACCGGCAGCAGGCAGACGACACGACGACTTGTAGACGAGCTGAAATATACAACCAGAGACGTATTAATACAAGGCATACAGAAAAACGAGGCATACAGGGCAAACACTATCCTACGACGCTAGCAAATTATATCTACTCGGAAAACAGTCGACTGTAGAACTCTATATGATAAGGGTACCCATGGCAAACCAAGACCGGCAGCAGGCAGACGACACGACGACTTGTAGACGAGCTGAAATATACAACCAGAGACGTATTAATACAAGGCATACAGAAAAACGAGGCATACAGGGCAAACACTATCCTACGACGCTAGCAAATTATACTACTCGGAAAACAGTCGACTGTACAACTGTATATGATAAGGGTACCCATGGCAAACCAAGACCGGCAGCAGGCAGACGACACGACGACTTGTAGACGAGCTGAAATATACAACCAGAGACGTATTAATACAAGGCATAGAGAAGCATGAGGCATACAGGGCAAACACTATCCTACAACGCTAGCAAATTATATCTACTCGGAAAACAGTCGACTGTAGAACTCTATATGATAAGGGTACCCATGGCAAACCAAGACCGGCAGCAGGCAGACGACACGACGACTTGTAGACGAGCTGAAATATACAACCAGAGACGTATTAATACAAGGCATACAGAAAAACGAGGCATACAGGGCAAACACTATCCTACGACGCTAGCAAATTATATCTACTCGGAAAACAGTCGACTGTAGAACTCTATATGATAAGGGTACCCATGGCAAACCAAGACCGGCAGCAGGCAGACGACACGACGACTTGTAGACGAGCTGAAAATATACAACCAGAGACGTATTAATACAAGGCATAGAGAAGCACGAGGCATACAGGGCAAACACTATCCTACGACGCTAGCAAATTATATCTACTCGGAAAACAGTCGACTGTAGAACTCTATATGATAAGGGTACCCATGGCAAACCAAGACCGGCAGCAGGCAGACGACACGACGACTTGTAGACGAGCTGAAATATACAACCAGAGACGTATTAATACAAGGCATACAGAAAAACGAGGCATACAGGGCAAACAATATCCTACGACGCTAGCAAATTATATCTACTCGGAAAACAGTCGACTGTAGAACTCTATATGATAAGGGTACCCATGGCAAACCAAGACCGGCAGCAGGCAGACGACACGACGACTTGTAGACGAGCTGAAATATACAACCAGAGACGTATTAATACAAGGCATACAGAAAAACGAGGCATACAGGGCAAACACTATCCTACGACGCTAGCAAATTATATCTACTCGGAAAACAGTCGACTGTAGAACTCTATATGATAAGGGTACCCATGGCAAACCAAGACCGGCAGCAGGCAGACGACACGACGACTTGTAGACGAGCTGAAATATACAACCAGAGACGTATTAATACAAGGCATACAGAAAAACGAGGCATACAGGGCAAACACTATCCTACGACGCTAGCAAATTATATCTACTCGGAAAACAGTCGACTGTAGAACTCTATATGATAAGGGTACCCATGGCAAACCAAGACCGGCAGCAGGCAGACGACACGACGACTTGTAGACGAGCTGAAATATACAACCAGAGACGTATTAATACAAGGCATAGAGAAGCACGAGGCATACAGGGCAAACACTATCCTACGACGCTAGCAAATTATATCTACTCGGAAAACAGTCGACTGTACAACTCTATATGATAAGGGTACCCATGGCAAACCAAGACCGGCAGCAGGCAGACGACACGACGACTTGTAGACGAGCTGAAATATACAACTAGAGACGTATTAATACAAGGCATACAGAAAAACGAGGCATACAGGGCAAACACTATCCTACGACGCTAGCAAATTATATCTACTCGGAAAACAGTCGACTGTAGAACTCTATATGACCTATTCCACCAATTCGACAACATGGGGTTTTTAAGCCTTAAGGTCAATAAAATGTCCCAAAAAATTAATTGTTCCAATGGAATTGCCTTTTTTATCTACCACATTGCTGAATCTACTGCGGGAACACTATTTAGGGGTTTTTACCTCAAAAAGTGTATAATTTTTTCAATGGGGATCGATTTTTGAACATGAAATTACATTTTTTTCACTTGTAATTTAAAATTAAATGCTAAGTTCCCAAAATATAAAGAGAAATCCTTGTATTTTTGTCTTTGCCATGACAACTAGTCACTTTGAGATTATCTGTGCAAAAAATCGTCCCAATAGTATGGCAATTTAGGAGACAGAGAAGGGAAATAGGCAAATTCAAGTATGGGGTAGGATGGTGTCGCCTGACGATTACATTGTAAATAAATATAGAATAATTCTCAGAAAATTATGATTATTACTAAGATTTTACTCTAAAATGATAGAATATACAATACTTAACTTATAAATACCACTGGCTCTATTGGGCGGTGGTCCCATTGGTTCCTATAGTATTAATACTGCAAAAGGTAGCTGGGGTGGGAAGGGGGGCCTGTAGCCTGACGATTACACTCTTGAGGGCTCTATGAGACTTAATTGATATGCTATAATGCAATATTTTACTTTAATATTGCAGTTAGGCTGTTCTTATTTCACAAAAATGAATATTGACATAATGTTATGTTTGTATGCACAATATGTGCTATAGTTTGTGGTTGGTCGCGTGACGATTACAGTGTCGCGTGACGATTACATTGGTAAAATTTTGAACAAAAAAAATGAAAAAAAAATTGAAAAAAACTGAAAAAATAGCAGTGCAGTAGGAATCAATGACATTTTTTGGTTTCATGCAAGAACTAAATACATGTCTCTATTGATTTATTTGATTAGTTTTCCTGAATCCATCAATTGCACATGCATATATATGTATATACTTGTATACATGTAGGGAGAGAGATATATACATTATATATGGGCAGAGGGTCAATGCCCTATCTCCCTTGCAGCTGCCATTATCATTACCAATACTGAATGGTTATTTGGCTGTAACTTTTCTTCTAGTTAGAATATTTTTACCA
The DNA here is from genome assembly GCA_942159475.1 of Sthenelais limicola. NCBI lineage: Eukaryota > Metazoa > Annelida > Polychaeta > Phyllodocida > Sigalionidae > Sthenelais > Sthenelais limicola. The sequence continues at coordinate 74,524,581 of OW804098.1, forward strand.
AATAAAAGGTGTTATGATCCTTATGTCGAGAACTATCACATACAAAATAGTTCAATACATTATGTGCATATTTGTTTTATCTATTTCTAATTTAAATCGTCATTTAAGTAGAAATATGTACCATTATTCGTCATGCTATTTTTACCATATTTTTCATATTTGGGATCTATTTTCGACCCCCCTGTAGAAAAATTCCTAATAGTCAGAATGGTTCCAAACATGGCAGTTTAATGCGCATATATATAAGGTTAATAGAAAATAACAAATCAACTCATAAATGTAAAAATTATTTTTGGGTACTCAGGGGGTGTCTAGGGGCCCAAATGTTGTCAAATTCGTGGAAATGGCCATATGATAAGGGTACCCATGGCAAACCAAGACCGGCAGCAGGCAGACGACACAACGACTTGTAGACGAGCTGAAATATACAACCAGAGACGTATTGATACAAGGCATACAGAAAAACGAGGCATACAGGGCAAACACTATCCTACGACGCTAGCAAATTATATCTACTCGGAAAACAGTCGACTGTAGAACTCTATATGATAAGGGTACCCATGGCAAACCAAGACCGGCAGCAGGCAGACGACACGACGACTTGTAGACGAGCTGAAATATACAACCAGAGACGTATTAATACAAGGCATACAGAAAAACGAGGCATACAGGGCAAACACTATCCTACGACGCTAGCAAATTATATCTACTCGGAAAACAGTCGACTGTAGAACTCTATATGATAAGGGTACCCATGGCAAACCAAGACCGGCAGCAGGCAGACGACACGACGACTTGTAGACGAGCTGAAATATACAACCAGAGACGTATTAATACAAGGCATAGAGAAGCACGAGGCATACAGGGCAAACACTATCCTACAACGCTAGCAAATTATATCTACTCGGAAAACAGTCGACTGTAGAACTCTATATGATAAGGGTACCCATGGCAAACCAAGACCGGCAGCAGGCAGACGACACGACGACTTGTAGACGAGCTGAAATATACCACCAGAGACGTATTAATACAAGGCATAGAGAAGCACGAGGCATACAGGGCAAACACTATCCTACGACGCTAGCAAATTATATCTACTCGGAAAACAGTCGACTGTAGAACTCTATATGATAAGGGTACCCATGGCAAACCAAGACCGGCAGCAGGCAGACGACACGACGACTTGTAGACGAGCTGAAATATACAACCAGAGACGTATTAATACAAGGCATAGAGAAGCACGAGGCATACAGGGCAAACACTATCCTACGACGCTAGCAAATTATATCTACTCGGAAAACAGTCGACTGTAGAACTCTATATGATAAGGGTACCCATGGCAAACCAAGACCGGCAGCAGGCAGACGACACGACGACTTGTAGACGAGCTGAAATATACAACCAGAGACGTATTAATACAAGGCATAGAGAAGCACGAGGCATACAGGGCAAACACTATCCTACGACGCTAGCAAATTATATCTACTCGGAAAACAGTCGACTGTAGAACTCTATATGATAAGGGTACCCATGGCAAACCAAGACCGGCAGCAGGCAGACGACACGACGACTTGTAGACGAGCTGAAATATACAACCAGAGACGTATTAATACAAGGCATACAGAAAAACGAGGCATACAGGGCAAACACTATCCTACGACGCTAGCAAATTATATCTACTCGGAAAACAGTCGACTGTAGAACTCTATATGATAAGGGTACCCATGGCAAACCAAGACCGGCAGCAGGCAGACGACACGACGACTTGTAGACGAGCTGAAATATACAACCAGAGACGTATTAATACAAGGCATACAGAAGCACGAGGCATACAGGGCAAACACTATCCTACGACGCTAGCAAATTATATCTACTCGGAAAACAGTCGACTGTAGAACTCTATATGATAAGGGTACCCATGGCAAACCAAGACCGGCAGCAGGCAGACGACACGACGACTTGTAGACGAGCTGAAATATACAACCAGAGACGTATTAATACAAGGCATAGAGAAGCACGAGGCATACAGGGCAAACACTATCCTACGACGCTAGCAAATTATATCTACTCAGAAAACAGTCGACTGTAGAACTCTATATGATAAGGGTACCCATGGCAAACCAAGACCGGCAGCAGGCAGACGACACGACGACTTGTAGACGAGCTGAAATATACAACCAGAGACGTATTAATACAAGGCATACAGAAAAACGAGGCATACAGGGCAAACACTATCCTACGACGCTAGCAAATTATATCTACTCGGAAAACAGTCGACTGTAGAACTCTATATGATAAGGGTACCCATGGCAAACCAAGACCGGCAGCAGGCAGACGACACGACGACTTGTAGACGAGCTGAAATATACAACCAGAGACGTATTAATACAAGGCATAGAGAAGCACGAGGCATACAGGGCAAACACTATCCTACGACGCTAGCAAATTATATCTACTCGGAAAACAGTCGACTGTAGAACTCTATATGATAAGGGTACCCATGGCAAACCAAGACCGGCAGCAGGCAGACGACACGACGACTTGTAGACGAGCTGAAATATACAACCAGAGACGTATTAATACAAGGCATACAGAAAAACGAGGCATACAGGGCAAACACTATCCTACGACGCTAGCAAATTATATCTACTCGGAAAACAGTCGACTGTAGAACTCTATATGATAAGGGTACCCATGGCAAACCAAGACCGGCAGCAGGCAGACGACACGACGACTTGTAGACGAGCTGAAATATACAACCAGAGACGTATTAATACAAGGCATAGAGAAGCACGAGGCATACAGGGCAAACACTATCCTACGACGCTAGCAAATTATATCTACTCGGAAAACAGTCGACTGTAGAACTCTATATGATAAGGGTACCCATGGCAAACCAAGACCGGCAGCAGGCAGACGACACGACGACTTGTAGACGAGCTGAAATATACAACCAGAGACGTATTAATACAAGGCATAGAGAAGCACGAGGCATACAGGGCAAACACTATCCTACGACGCTAGCAAATTATATCTACTCGGAAAACAGTCGACTGTAGAACTCTATATGATAAGGGTACCCATGGCAAACCAAGACCGGCAGCAGGCAGACGACACGACGACTTGTAGACGAGCTGAAATATACAACCAGAGACGTATTAATACAAGGCATAGAGAAGCACGAGGCATACAGGGCAAACACTATCCTACGACGCTAGCAAATTATATCTACTCGGAAAACAGTCGACTGTAGAACTCTATATGATAAGGGTACCCATGGCAAACCAAGACCGGCAGCAGGCAGACGACACGACGACTTGTAGACGAGCTGAAATATACAACCAGAGACGTATTAATACAAGGCATACAGAAAAACGAGGCATACAGGGCAAACACTATCCTACGACGCTAGCAAATTATATCTACTCGGAAAACAGTCGACTGTAGAACTCTATATGATAAGGGTACCCATGGCAAACCAAGACCGGCAGCAGGCAGACGACACAACGACTTGTAGACGAGCTGAAATATACAACCAGAGACGTATTAATACAAGGCATACAGAAAAACGAGGCATACAGGGCAAACACTATCCTACGACGCTAGCAAATTATATCTACTCGGAAAACAGTCGACTGTACAACTCTATATGATAAGGGTACCCATGGCAAACCAAGACCGGCAGCAGGCAGACAACACGACGACTTGTAGACGAGCTGAAATATACAACCAGAGACGTATTAATACAAGGCATAGAGAAGCACGAGGCATACAGGGCAAACACTATCCTACGACGCTAGCAAATTATATCTACTCGGAAAACAGTCGACTGTAGAACTCTATATGATAAGGGTACCTATGGCAAACCAAGACCGGCAGCAGGCAGACGACACGACGACTTGTAGACAAGCTGAAATATACAACCAGAGACGTATTAATACAAGGCATACAGAAAAACGAGGCATACAGGGCAAACACTATCCTACGACGCTAGCAAATTATATCTACTCGGAAAACAGTCAACTGTAGAACTCTATATGATAAGGGTACCCATGGCAAACCAAGACCGGCAGCAGGCAGACGACACGACGACTTGTAGACGAGCTGAAATATACAACCAGAGACGTATTAATACAAGGCATACAGAAAAACGAGGCATACAGGGCAAACAATATCCTACGACGCTAGCAAATTATATCTACTCGGAAAACAGTCGACTGTAGAACTCTATATGATAAGGGTACCCATGGCAAACCAAGACCGGCAGCAGGCAGACGACACGACGACTTGTAGACGAGCTGAAATATACAACCAGAGACGTATTAATACAAGGCATAGAGAAGCACGAGGCATACAGGGCAAACACTATCCTACGACGCTAGCAAATTATATCTACTCGGAAAACAGTCGACTGTAGAACTCTATATGATAAGGGTACCCATGGCAAACCAAGACCGGCAGCAGGCAGACGACACGACGACTTGTAGACGAGCTGAAATATACAACCAGAGACGTATTAATACAAGGCATACAGAAAAACGAGGCATACAGGGCAAACACTATCCTACGACGCTAGCAAATTATATCTACTCGGAAAACAGTCGACTGTAGAACTCTATATGATAAAGGTACCCATGGCAAACCAAGACCGGCAGCAGGCAGACGACACGACGACTTGTAGACGAGCTGAAATATACAACCAGAGACGTATTAATACAAGGCATACAGAAAAACGAGGCATACAGGGCAAACACTATCCTACGACGCTAGCAAATTATATCTACTCGGAAAACAGTCGACTGTAGAACTCTATGTGATAAGGGTACCCATGGCAAACCAAGACCGGCAGCAGGCAGATGACACGACGACTTGTAGACGAGCTGAAATATACAACCAGAGACGTATTAATACAAGGCATACAGAAAAACGAGGCATACAGGGCAAACACTATCCTACGACGCTAGCAAATTATATCTACTCGGAAAACAGTCGACTGTAGAACTCTATATGATAAGGGTACCCATGGCAAACCAAGACCGGCAGCAGGCAGACGACACAACGACTTGTAGACGAGCTGAAATATACAACCAGAGACGTATTAATACAAGGCATACAGAAAAACGAGGCATACAGGGCAAACACTATCCTACGACGCTAGCAAATTATATCTACTCGGAAAACAGTCGACTGTAGAACTCTATATGATAAGGGTACCCATGGCAAACCAAGACCGGCAGCAGGCAGACAACACGACGACTTGTAGACGAGCTGAAATATACAACCAGAGACGTATTAATACAAGGCATACAGAAAAACGAGGCATACAGGGCAAACACTATCCTACGACGCTAGCAAATTATATCTACTCGGAAAACAGTCGACTGTAGAACTCTATATGATAAGGGTACCCATGGCAAACCAAGACCGGCAGCAGGCAGACAACACGACGACTTGTAGACGAGCTGAAATATACAACCAGAGACGTATTAATACAAGGCATAGAGAAGCACGAGGCATACAGGGCAAACACTATCCTACGACGCTAGCAAATTATATCTACTCGGAAAACAGTCGACTGTAGAACTCTATATGATAAGGGTACCCATGGCAAACCAAGACCGGCAGCAGGCAGACAACACGACGACTTGTAGACGAGCTGAAATATACAACCAGAGACGTATTAATACAAGGCATACAGAAAAACGAGGCATACAGGGCAAACACTATCCTACGACGCTAGCAAATTATATCTACTCGGAAAACAGTCGACTGTAGAACTCTATATGATAAGGGTACCCATGGCAAACCAAGACCGGCAGCAGGCAGACAACACGACGACTTGTAGACGAGCTGAAATATACAACCAGAGACGTATTAATACAAGGCATACAGAAAAACGAGGCATACAGGGCAAACACTATCCTACGACGCTAGCAAATTATATCTACTCGGAAAACAGTCGACTGTAGAACTCTATATGATAAGGGTACCCATGGCAAACCAAGACCGGCAGCAGGCAGACAACACGACGACTTGTAGACGAGCTGAAATATACAACCAGAGACGTATTAATACAAGGCATAGAGAAGCACGAGGCATACAGGGCAAACACTATCCTACGACGCTAGCAAATTATATCTACTCGGAAAACAGTCGACTGTAGAACTCTATATGATAAGGGTACCCATGGCAAACCAAGACCGGCAGCAGGCAGACGACACGACGACTTGTAGACGAGCTGAAATATACAACCAGAGACGTATTAATACAAGGCATAGAGAAGCACGAGGCATACAGGGCAAACACTATCCTACGACGCTAGCAAATTATATCTACTCGGAAAACAGTCGACTGTAGAACTCTATATGATAAGGGTACCCATGGCAAACCAAGACCGGCAGCAGGCAGACGACACGACGACTTGTAGACAAGCTGAAATATACAACCAGAGACGTATTAATACAAGGCATACAGAAAAACGAGGCATACAGGGCAAACACTATCCTACGACGCTAGCAAATTATATCTACTCGGAAAACAGTCGACTGTAGAACTCTATATGATAAGGGTACCCATGGCAAACCAAGACCGGCAGCAGGCAGACGACACGACGACTTGTAGACGAGCTGAAATATACAACCAGAGACGTATTAATACAAGGCATAGAGAAGCACGAGGCATACAGGGCAAACACTATCCTACGACGCTAGCAAATTATATCTACTCGGAAAACAGTCGACTGTAGAACTCTATATGATAAGGGTACCCATGGCAAACCAAGACCGGCAGCAGGCAGACGACACAACGACTTGTAGACGAGCTGAAATATACAACCAGAGACGTATTAATACAAGGCATAGAGAAGCACGAGGCATACAGGGCAAACACTATCCTACGACGCTAGCAAATTATATCTACTCGGAAAACAGTCGACTGTAGAACTCTATATGATAAGGGTACCCATGGCAAACCAAGACCGGCAGCAGGCAGACGACACGACGACTTGTAGACGAGCTGAAATATACAACCAGAGACGTATTAATACAAGGCATACAGAAAAACGAGGCATACAGGGCAAACACTATCCTACGACGCTAGCAAATTATATCTACTCGGAAAACAGTCGACTGTAGAACTCTATATGATAAAGGTACCCATGGCAAACCAAGACCGGCAGCAGGCAGACGACACGACGACTTGTAGACGAGCTGAAATATACAACCAGAGACGTATTAATACAAGGCATACAGAAAAACGAGGCATACAGGGCAAACACTATCCTACGACGCTAGCAAATTATATCTACTCGGAAAACAGTCGACTGTAGAACTCTATGTGATAAGGGTACCCATGGCAAACCAAGACCGGCAGCAGGCAGACGACACGACGACTTGTAGACGAGCTGAAATATACAACCAGAGACGTATTAATACAAGGCATACAGAAAAACGAGGCATACAGGGCAAACACTATCCTACGACGCTAGCAAATTATATCTACTCGGAAAACAGTCGACTGTAGAACTCTATGTGATAAGGGTACCCATGGCAAACCAAGACCGGCAGCAGGCAGACGACACGACGACTTGTAGACGAGCTGAAATATACAACCAGAGACGTATTAATACAAGGCATACAGAAAAACGAGGCATACAGGGCAAACACTATCCTACGACGCTAGCAAATTATATCTACTCGGAAAACAGTCAACTGTAGAACTCTATATGATAAGGGTACCCATGGCAAACCAAGACCGGCAGCAGGCAGACGACACGACGACTTGTAGACGAGCTGAAATATACAACCAGAGACGTATTAATACAAGGCATACAGAAAAACGAGGCATACAGGGCAAACACTATCCTACGACGCTAGCAAATTATATCTACTCGGAAAACAGTCGACTGTAGAACTCTATATGATAAGGGTACCCATGGCAAACCAAGACCGGCAGCAGGCAGACAACACGACGACTTGTAGACGAGCTGAAATATACAACCAGAGACGTATTAATACAAGGCATACAGAAAAACGAGGCATACAGGGCAAACACTATCCTACGACGCTAGCAAATTATATCTACTCGGAAAACAGTCGACTGTAGAACTCTATATGATAAGGGTACCCATGGCAAACCAAGACCGGCAGCAGGCAGACAACACGACGACTTGTAGACGAGCTGAAATATACAACCAGAGACGTATTAATACAAGGCATAGAGAAGCACGAGGCATACAGGGCAAACACTATCCTACGACGCTAGCAAATTATATCTACTCGGAAAACAGTCGACTGTAGAACTCTATATGATAAGGGTACCCATGGCAAACCAAGACCGGCAGCAGGCAGACGACACGACGACTTGTAGACAAGCTGAAATATACAACCAGAGACGTATTAATACAAGGCATAGAGAAGCACGAGGCATACAGGGCAAACACTATCCTACGACGCTAGCAAATTATATCTACTCGGAAAACAGTCGACTGTAGAACTCTATATGATAAGGGTACCCATGGCAAACCAAGACCGGCAGCAGGCAGACGACACGACGACTTGTAGACGAGCTGAAATATACAACCAGAGACGTATTAATACAAGGCATAGAAAAACGAGGCATACAGGGCAAACACTATCCTACGACGCTAGCAAATTATATCTACTTGGAAAACAGTCGACGGTAGAACTCTATATGATAAGGGTACCCATGGCAAACCAAGACCGGCAGCAGGCAGACGACACGACGACTTGTAGACGAGCTGAAATATACAACCAGAGACGTATTAATACAAGGCATAGAGAAGCACGAGGCATACAGGGCAAACACTATCCTACGACGCTAGCAAATTATATCTACTCGGAAAACAGTCGACTGTAGAACTCTATATGATAAGGGTACCCATGGCAAACCAAGACCGGCAGCAGGCAGACGACACGACGACTTGTAGACGAGCTGAAATATACAACCAGAGACGTATTAATACAAGGCATACAGAAAAACGAGGCATACAGGGCAAACACTATCCTACGACGCTAGCAAATTATATCTACTCGGAAAACAGTCGACTGTAGAACTCTATATGATAAGGGTACCCATGGCAAACCAAGACCGGCAGCAGGCAGACAACACGACGACTTGTAGACAAGCTGAAATATACAACCAGAGACGTATTAATACAAGGCATACAGAAAAACGAGGCATACAGGGCAAACACTATCCTACGACGCTAGCAAATTATATCTACTCGGAAAACAGTCGACTGTAGAACTCTATATGATAAGGGTACCCATGGCAAACCAAGACCGGCAGCAGGCAGACGACACGACGACTTGTAGACGAGCTGAAATATACAACCAGAGACGTATTAATACAAGGCATAGAGAAGCACGAGGCATACAGGGCAAACACTATCCTACGACGCTAGCAAATTATATCTACTCGGAAAACATTCGACTGTAGAACTCTATATGATAAGGGTACCCATGGCAAACCAAGACCGGCAGCAGGCAGACGACACGACGACTTGTAGACGAGCTGAAATATACAACCAGAGACGTATTAATACAAGGCATACAGAAAAACGAGGCATACAGGGCAAACACTATCCTACGACGCTAGCAAATTATATCTACTTGGAAAACAGTCGACGGTAGAACTCTATATGATAAGGGTACCCATGGCAAACCAAGACCGGCAGCAGGCAGACGACACGACGACTTGTAGACGAGCTGAAATATACAACCAGAGACGTATTAATACAAGGCATAGAGAAGCACGAGGCATACAGGGCAAACACTATCCTACGACGCTAGCAAATTATATCTACTCGGAAAACAGTCGACTGTAGAACTCTATATGATAAGGGTACCCATGGCAAACCAAGACCGGCAGCAGGCAGACGACACGACAACTTGTAGACGAGCTGAAATATACAACCAGAGACGTATTAATACAAGGCATACAGAAAAACGAGGCATACAGGGCAAACACTATCCTACGACGCTAGCAAATTATATCTACTCGGAAAACAGTCGACTGTAGAACTCTATATGATAAGGGTACCCATGTCAAACCAAGACCGGCAGCAGGCAGACAACACGACGACTTGTAGACGAGCTGAAATATACAACCAGAGACGTATTAATACAAGGCATACAGAAAAACGAGGCATACAGGGCAAACACTATCCTACGATGCTAGCAAATTATATCTACTCGGAAAACAGTCGACTGTAGAACTCTATATGATAAGGGTACCCATGGCAAACCAAGACCGGCAGCAGGCAGACGACACGACGACTTGTAGACGAGCTGAAATATACAACCAGAGACGTATTAATACAAGGCATAGAGAAGCACGAGGCATACAGGGCAAACACTATCCTACGACGCTAGCAAATTATATCTACTCGGAAAACATTCGACTGTAGAACTCTATATAATAAGGGTACCCATGGCAAACCAAGACCGGCAGCAGGCAGACGACACGACGACTTGTAGACGAGCTGAAATATACAACCAGAGACGTATTAATACAAGGCATACAGAAAAACGAGGCATACAGGGCAAACACTATCCTACGACGCTAGCAAATTATATCTACTCGGAAAACAGTCGACTGTAGAACTCTATATGATAAGGGTACCCATGGCAAACCAAGACCGGCAGCAGGCAGACGACACGACGACTTGTAGACGAGCTGAAATATACAACCAGAGACGTATTAATACAAGGCATAGAGAAGCACGAGGCATACAGGGCAAACACTATCCTACGACGCTAGCAAATTATATCTACTCGGAAAACAGTCGACTGTAGAACTCTATATGATAAGGGTACCCATGGCAAACCAAGACCGGCAGCAGGCAGACGACAAGACGACTTGTAGACGAGCTGAAATATACAACCAGAGACGTATTAATACAAGGCATAGAGAAGCACGAGGCATACAGGGCAAACACTATCCTACGACGCTAGCAAATTATATCTACTCGGAAAACAGTCGACTGTAGAACTCTATATGATAAGGGTACCCATGGCAAACCAAGACCGGCAGCAGGCAGACGACACGACGACTTGTAGACGAGCTGAAATATACAACCAGAGACGTATTAATACAAGGCATAGAGAAGCACGAGGCATACAGGGCAAACACTATCCTACGACGCTAGCAAATTATATCTACTCGGAAAACAGTCGACTGTAGAACTCTATATGATAAGGGTACCCATGGCAAACCAAGACCGGCAGCAGGCAGACGACACGACGACTTGTAGACGAGCTGAAATATACAACCAGAGACGTATTAATACAAGGCATAGAGAAGCACGAGGCATACAGGGCAAACACTATCCTACGACGCTAGCAAATTATATCTACTCGGAAAACAGTCGACTGTAGAACTCTATATGATAAGGGTACCCATGGCAAACCAAGACCGGCAGCAGGCAGACGACACGACGACTTGTAGACGAGCTGAAATATACAACCAGAGACGTATTAATACAAGGCATACAGAAAAACGAGGCATACAGGGCAAACACTATCCTACGACGCTAGCAAATTATATCTACTCGGAAAACAGTCGACTGTAGAACTCTATATGATAAGGGTACCCATGGCAAACCAAGACCGGCAGCAGGCAGACAACACGACGACTTGTAGACGAGCTGAAATATACAACCAGAGACGTATTAATACAAGGCATACAGAAAAACGAGGCATACAGGGCAAACACTATCCTACGACGCTAGCAAATTATATCTACTCGGAAAACAGTCGACTGTAGAACTCTATATGATAAGGGTACCCATGGCAAACCAAGACCGGCAGCAGGCAGACGACACGACGACTTGTAGACGAGCTGAAATATACAACCAGAGACGTATTAATACAAGGCATAGAGAAGCACGAGGCATACAGGGCAAACACTATCCTACGACGCTAGCAAATTATATCTACTCGGAAAACATTCGACTGTAGAACTCTATATGATAAGGGTACCCATGGCAAACCAAGACCGGCAGCAGGCAGACGACACGACGACACGACGACTTGTAGACGAGCTGAAATATACAACCAGAGACGTATTAATACAAGGCATACAGAAAAACGAGGCATACAGGGCAAACACTATCCTACGACGCTAGCAAATTATATCTACTTGGAAAACAGTCGACGGTAGAACTCTATATGATAAGGGTACCCATGGCAAACCAAGACCGGCAGCAGGCAGACGACACGACGACTTGTAGACCAGCTGAAATATACAACCAGAGACGTATTAATACAAGGCATAGAGAAGCACGAGGCATACAGGGCAAACACTATCCTACGACGCTAGCAAATTATATCTACTCGGAAAACAGTCGACTGTAGAACTCTATATGATAAGGGTACCCATGGCAAACCAAGACCGGCAGCAGGCAGACGACACGACGACTTGTAGACGAGCTGAAATATACAACCAGAGACGTATTAATACAAGGCATAGAGAAGCACGAGGCATACAGGGCAAACACTATCCTACGACGCTAGCAAATTATATCTACTCAGAAAACAGGCGACTGTAGAACTCTATATGATAAGGGTACCCATGGCAAACCAAGACCGGCAGCAGGCAGACGACACAACGACTTGTAGACGAGCTGAAATATACAACCAGAGACGTATTAATACAAGGCATAGAGAAGCACGAGGCATACAGGGCAAACACTATCCTACGACGCTAGCAAATTATATCTACTCGGAAAACAGTCGACTGTAGAACTCTATATGATAAGGGTACCCATGGCAAACCAAGACCGGCAGCAGGCAGACGACACGACGACTTGTAGACGAGCTGAAATATACAACCAGAGACGTATTAATACAAGGCATACAGAAAAACGAGGCATACAGGGCAAACACTATCCTACGACGCTAGCAAATTATATCTACTCGGAAAACAGTCGACTGTAGAACTCTATATGATAAGGGTACCCATGGCAAACCAAGACCGGCAGCAGGCAGACAACACGACGACTTGTAGACGAGCTGAAATATACAACCAGAGACGTATTAATACAAGGCATACAGAAAAACGAGGCATACAGGGCAAACACTATCCTACGACGCTAGCAAATTATATCTACTCGGAAAACAGTCGACTGTAGAACTCTATATGATAAGGGTACCCATGGCAAACCAAGACCGGCAGCAGGCAGACGACACGACGACTTGTAGACGAGCTGAAATATACAACCAGAGACGTATTAATACAAGGCATAGAGAAGCACGAGGCATACAGGGCAAACACTATCCTACGACGCTAGCAAATTATATCTACTCGGAAAACATTCGACTGTAGAACTCTATATGATAAGGGTACCCATGGCAAACCAAGACCGGCAGCAGGCAGACGACACGACGACTTGTAGACGAGCTGAAATATACAACCAGAGACGTATTAATACAAGGCATACAGAAAAACGAGGCATACAGGGCAAACACTATCCTACGACGCTAGCAAATTATATCTACTTGGAAAACAGTCGACGGTAGAACTCTATATGATAAGGGTACCCATGGCAAACCAAGACCGGCAGCAGGCAGACGACACGACGACTTGTAGACCAGCTGAAATATACAACCAGAGACGTATTAATACAAGGCATAGAGAAGCACGAGGCATACAGGGCAAACACTATCCTACGACGCTAGCAAATTATATCTACTCGGAAAACAGTCGACTGTAGAACTCTATATGATAAGGGTACCCATGGCAAACCAAGACCGGCAGCAGGCAGACGACACGACGACTTGTAGACGAGCTGAAATATACAACCAGAGACGTATTAATACAAGGCATACAGAAAAACGAGGCATACAGGGCAAACACTATCCTACGACGCTAGCAAATTATATCTACTCGGAAAACGGTCGACTGTAGAACTCTATATGATAAGGGTACCCATGGCAAACCAAGACCGGCAGCAGGCAGACAACACAACGACTTGTAGACGAGCTGAAATATACAACCAGAGACGTATTAATACAAGGCATACAGAAAAACGAGGCATACAGGGCAAACACTATCCTACGACGCTAGCAAATTATATCTACTCGGAAAACAGTCGACTGTAGAACTCTATATGATAAGGGTACCCATGGCAAACCAAGACCGGCAGCAGGCAGACGACACGACGACTTGTAGACGAGCTGAAATATACAACCAGAGACGTATTAATACAAGGCATAGAGAAGCACGAGGCATACAGGGCAAACACTATCCTACGACGCTAGCAAATTATATCTACTCGGAAAACATTCGACTGTAGAACTCTATATGATAAGGGTACCCATGGCAAACCAAGACCGGCAGCAGGCAGACGACACGACGACTTGTAGACGAGCTGAAATATACAACCAGAGACGTATTAATACAAGGCATACAGAAAAACGAGGCATACAGGGCAAACACTATCCTACGACGCTAGCAAATTATATCTACTTGGAAAACAGTCGACGGTAGAACTCTATATGATAAGGGTACCCATGGCAAACCAAGACCGGCAGCAGGCAGACGACACGACGACTTGTAGACCAGCTGAAATATACAACCAGAGACGTATTAATACAAGGCATAGAGAAGCACGAGGCATACAGGGCAAACACTATCCTACGACGCTAGCAAATTATATCTACTCGGAAAACAGTCGACTGTAGAACTCTATATGATAAGGGTACCCATGGCAAACCAAGACCGGCAGCAGGCAGACGACACGACGACTTGTAGACGAGCTGAAATATACAACCAGAGACGTATTAATACAAGGCATACAGAAAAACGAGGCATACAGGGCAAACACTATCCTACGACGCTAGCAAATTATATCTACTCGGAAAACAGTCGACTGTAGAACTCTATATGATAAGGGTACCCATGGCAAACCAAGACCGGCAGCAGGCAGACGACACGACGACTTGTAGACGAGCTGAAATATACAACCAGAGACGTATTAATACAAGGCATAGAGAAGCACGAGGCATACAGGGCAAACACTATCCTACGACGCTAGCAAATTATATCTACTCGGAAAACATTCGACTGTAGAACTCTATATGATAAGGGTACCCATGGCAAACCAAGACCGGCAGCAGGCAGACGACACGACGACTTGTAGACGAGCTGAAATATACAACCAGAGACGTATTAATACAAGGCATACAGAAAAACGAGGCATACAGGGCAAACACTATCCTACGACGCTAGCAAATTATATCTACTCGGAAAACAGTCGACTGTAGAACTCTATATGATAAGGGTACCCATGGCAAACCAAGACCGGCAGCAGGCAGACGACACGACGACTTGTAGACGAGCTGAAATATACAACCAGAGACGTATTAATACAAGGCATAGAGAAGCACGAGGCATACAGGGCAAACACTATCCTACGACGCTAGCAAATTATATCTACTCGGAAAACAGTCGACTGTAGAACTCTATATGATAAGGGTACCCATGGCAAACCAAGACCGGCAGCAGGCAGACGACACGACGACTTGTAGACGAGCTGAAATATACAACCAGAGACGTATTAATACAAGGCATAGAGAAGCACGAGGCATACAGGGCAAACACTATCCTACAACGCTAGCAAATTATATCTACTCGGAAAACAGTCGACTGTAGAACTCTATATGATAAGGGTACCCATGGCAAACCAAGACCGGCAGCAGGCAGACGACACGACGACTTGTAGACGAGCTGAAATATACAACCAGAGACGTATTAATACAAGGCATACAGAAAAACGAGGCATACAGGGCAAACACTATCCTACGACGCTAGCAAATTATATCTACTTGGAAAACAGTCGACTGTAGAACTCTATATGATAAGGGTACCCATGGCAAACCAAGACCGGCAGCAGGCAGACGACACGACGACTTGTAGACGAGCTGAAATATACAACCAGAGACGTATTAATACAAGGCATAGAGAAGCACGAGGCATACAGGGCAAACACTATCCTACGACGCTAGCAAATTATATCTACTCGGAAAACAGTCGACTGTAGAACTCTATATGATAAGGGTACCCATGGCAAACCAAGACCGGCAGCAGGCAGACGACACGACGACTTGTAGACGAGCTGAAATATACAACCAGAGACGTATTAATACAAGGCATACAGAAAAACGAGGCATACAGGGCAAACACTATCCTACGACGCTAGCAAATTATATCTACTCGGAAAACGGTCGACTGTAGAACTCTATATGATAAGGGTACCCATGGCAAACCAAGACCGGCAGCAGGCAGACAACACAACGACTTGTAGACGAGCTGAAATATACAACCAGAGACGTATTAATACAAGGCATACAGAAAAACGAGGCATACAGGGCAAACACTATCCTACGACGCTAGCAAATTATATCTACTCGGAAAACAGTCGACTGTAGAACTCTATATGATAAGGGTACCCATGGCAAACCAAGACCGGCAGCAGGCAGACGACACGACGACTTGTAGACGAGCTGAAATATACAACCAGAGACGTATTAATACAAGGCATAGAGAAGCACGAGGCATACAGGGCAAACACTATCCTACGACGCTAGCAAATTATATCTACTCGGAAAACATTCGACTGTAGAACTCTATATGATAAGGGTACCCATGGCAAACCAAGACCGGCAGCAGGCAGACGACACGACGACTTGTAGACGAGCTGAAATATACAACCAGAGACGTATTAATACAAGGCATACAGAAAAACGAGGCATACAGGGCAAACACTATCCTACGACGCTAGCAAATTATATCTACTTGGAAAACAGTCGACGGTAGAACTCTATATGATAAGGGTACCCATGGCAAACCAAGACCGGCAGCAGGCAGACGACACGACGACTTGTAGACCAGCTGAAATATACAACCAGAGACGTATTAATACAAGGCATAGAGAAGCACGAGGCATACAGGGCAAACACTATCCTACGACGCTAGCAAATTATATCTACTCGGAAAACAGTCGACTGTAGAACTCTATATGATAAGGGTACCCATGGCAAACCAAGACCGGCAGCAGGCAGACGACACGACGACTTGTAGACGAGCTGAAATATACAACCAGAGACGTATTAATACAAGGCATACAGAAAAACGAGGCATACAGGGCAAACACTATCCTACGACGCTAGCAAATTATATCTACTCGGAAAACAGTCGACTGTAGAACTCTATATGATAAGGGTACCCATGGCAAACCAAGACCGGCAGCAGGCAGACGACACGACGACTTGTAGACGAGCTGAAATATACAACCAGAGACGTATTAATACAAGGCATAGAGAAGCACGAGGCATACAGGGCAAACACTATCCTACGACGCTAGCAAATTATATCTACTCGGAAAACATTCGACTGTAGAACTCTATATGATAAGGGTACCCATGGCAAACCAAGACCGGCAGCAGGCAGACGACACGACGACTTGTAGACGAGCTGAAATATACAACCAGAGACGTATTAATACAAGGCATACAGAAAAACGAGGCATACAGGGCAAACACTATCCTACGACGCTAGCAAATTATATCTACTCGGAAAACAGTCGACTGTAGAACTCTATATGATAAGGGTACCCATGGCAAACCAAGACCGGCAGCAGGCAGACGACACGACGACTTGTAGACGAGCTGAAATATACAACCAGAGACGTATTAATACAAGGCATAGAGAAGCACGAGGCATACAGGGCAAACACTATCCTACGACGCTAGCAAATTATATCTACTCGGAAAACAGTCGACTGTAGAACTCTATATGATAAGGGTACCCATGGCAAACCAAGACCGGCAGCAGGCAGACGACACGACGACTTGTAGACGAGCTGAAATATACAACCAGAGACGTATTAATACAAGGCATAGAGAAGCACGAGGCATACAGGGCAAACACTATCCTACAACGCTAGCAAATTATATCTACTCGGAAAACAGTCGACTGTAGAACTCTATATGATAAGGGTACCCATGGCAAACCAAGACCGGCAGCAGGCAGACGACACGACGACTTGTAGACGAGCTGAAATATACAACCAGAGACGTATTAATACAAGGCATACAGAAAAACGAGGCATACAGGGCAAACACTATCCTACGACGCTAGCAAATTATATCTACTTGGAAAACAGTCGACTGTAGAACTCTATATGATAAGGGTACCCATGGCAAACCAAGACCGGCAGCAGGCAGACGACACGACGACTTGTAGACGAGCTGAAATATACAACCAGAGACGTATTAATACAAGGCATAGAGAAGCACGAGGCATACAGGGCAAACACTATCCTACGACGCTAGCAAATTATATCTACTCGGAAAACAGTCGACTGTAGAACTCTATATGATAAGGGTACCCATGGCAAACCAAGACCGGCAGCAGGCAGACGACACGACGACTTGTAGACGAGCTGAAATATACAACCAGAGACGTATTAATACAAGGCATAGAGAAGCACGAGGCATACAGGGCAAACACTATCCTACGACGCTAGCAAATTATATCTACTCGGAAAACAGTCGACTGTAGAACTCTATATGATAAGGGTACCCATGGCAAACCAAGACCGGCAGCAGGCAGACGACACGACGACTTGTAGACGAGCTGAAATATACAACCAGAGACGTATTAATACAAGGCATAGAGAAGCACGAGGCATACAGGGCAAACACTATCCTACGACGCTAGCAAATTATATCTACTCGGAAAACAGTCGACTGTAGAACTCTATATGATAAGGGTACCCATGGCAAACCAAGACCGGCAGCAGGCAGACGACACGACGACTTGTAGACGAGCTGAAATATACAACCAGAGACGTATTAATACAAGGCATAGAGAAGCACGAGGCATACAGGGCAAACACTATCCTACGACGCTAGCAAATTATATCTACTCGGAAAACAGTCGACTGTAGAACTCTATATGATAAGGGCACCCATGGCAAACCAAGACCGGCAGCAGGCAGACGACACGACGACTTGTAGACGAGCTGAAATATACAACCAGAGACGTATTAATACAAGGCATAGAGAAGCACGAGGCATACAGGGCAAACACTATCCTACGACGCTAGCAAATTATATCTACTCGGAAAACAGTCGACTGTAGAACTCTATATGATAAGGGTACCCATGGCAAACCAAGACCGGCAGCAGGCAGACGACACGACGACTTGTAGACGAGCTGAAATATACAACCAGAGACGTATTAATACAAGGCATACAGAAAAACGAGGCATACAGGGCAAACACTATCCTACGACGCTAGCAAATTATATCTACTCGGAAAACAGTCGACTGTAGAACTCTATATGATAAGGGTACCCATGGCAAACCAAGACCGGCAGCAGGCAGACGACACGACGACTTGTAGACGAGCTGAAATATACAACCAGAGACGTATTAATACAAGGCATAGAGAAGCACGAGGCATACAGGGCAAACACTATCCTACAACGCTAGCAAATTATATCTACTCGGAAAACAGTCGACTGTAGAACTCTATATGATAAGGGTACCCATGGCAAACCAAGACCGGCAGCAGGCAGACGACACGACGACTTGTAGACGAGCTGAAATATACAACCAGAGACGTATTAATACAAGGCATAGAGAAGCACGAGGCATACAGGGCAAACACTATCCTACGACGCTAGCAAATTATATCTACTCGGAAAACAGTCGACTGTAGAACTCTATATGATAAGGGTACCCATGGCAAACCAAGACCGGCAGCAGGCAGACGACACGACGACTTGTAGACGAGCTGAAATATACAACCAGAGACGTATTAATACAAGGCATACAGAAAAACGAGGCATACAGGGCAAACACTATCCTACGACGCTAGCAAATTATATCTACTCGGAAAACAGTCGACTGTAGAACTCTATATGATAAGGGTACCCATGGCAAACCAAGACCGGCAGCAGGCAGACGACACAACGACTTGTAGACGAGCTGAAATATACAACCAGAGACGTATTAATACAAGGCATAGAGAAGCACGAGGCATACAGGGCAAACACTATCCTACGACGCTAGCAAATTATATCTACTCGGAAAACAGTCGACTGTAGAACTCTATATGATAAGGGTACCCATGGCAAACCAAGACCGGCAGCAGGCAGACGACACGACGACTTGTAGACGAGCTGAAATATACAACCAGAGACGTATTAATACAAGGCATAGAGAAGCACGAGGCATACAGGGCAAACACTATCCTACGACGCTAGCAAATTATATCTACTCGGAAAACAGTCGACTGTAGAACTCTATATGATAAGGGCACCCATGGCAAACCAAGACCGGCAGCAGGCAGACGACACGACGACTTGTAGACGAGCTGAAATATACAACCAGAGACGTATTAATACAAGGCATAGAGAAGCACGAGGCATACAGGGCAAACACTATCCTACGACGCTAGCAAATTATATCTACTCGGAAAACAGTCGACTGTAGAACTCTATATGATAAGGGTACCCATGGCAAACCAAGACCGGCAGCAGGCAGACGACACGACGACTTGTAGACCAGCTGAAATATACAACCAGAGACGTATTAATACAAGGCATACAGAAAAACGAGGCATACAGGGCAAACACTATCCTACGACGCTAGCAAATTATATCTACTCGGAAAACAGTCGACTGTAGAACTCTATATGATAAGGGTACCCATGGCAAACCAAGACCGGCAGCAGGCAGACGACACGACGACTTGTAGACGAGCTGAAATATACAACCAGAGACGTATTAATACAAGGCATACAGAAAAACGAGGCATACAGGGCAAACACTATCCTACGACGCTAGCAAATTATATCTACTCGGAAAACAGTCGACTGTAGAACTCTATATGATAAGGGTACCCATGGCAAACCAAGACCGGCAGCAGGCAGACGACACGACGACTTGTAGACGAGCTGAAATATACAACCAGAGACGTATTAATACAAGGCATAGAGAAGCACGAGGCATACAGGGCAAACACTATCCTACGACGCTAGCAAATTATATCTACTCAGAAAACAGTCGACTGTAGAACTCTATATGATAAGGGTACCCATGGCAAACCAAGACCGGCAGCAGGCAGACGACACGACGACTTGTAGACGAGCTGAAATATACAACCAGAGACGTATTAATACAAGGCATAGAGAAGCACGAGGCATACAGGGCAAACACTATCCTACGACGCTAGCAAATTATATCTACTCGGAAAACAGTCGACTGTAGAACTCTATATGATAAGGGTACCCATGGCAAACCAAGACCGGCAGCAGGCAGACGACACGACGACTTGTAGACGAGCTGAAATATACAACCAGAGACGTATTAATACAAGGCATACAGAAAAACGAGGCATACAGGGCAAACAATATCCTATGACGCTAGCAAATTATATCTACTCGGAAAACAGTCGACTGTAGAACTCTATATGATAAGGGTACCCATGGCAAACCAAGACCGGCAGCAGGCAGACGACACGACGACTTGTAGACGAGCTGAAATATACAACCAGAGACGTATTAATACAAGGCATACAGAAGCACGAGGCATACAGGGCAAACACTATCCTACGACGCTAGCAAATTATATCTACTCGGAAAACAGTCGACTGTAGAACTCTATATGATAAGGGTACCCATGGCAAACCAAGACCGGCAGCAGGCAGACGACACGACGACTTGTAGACGAGCTGAAATATACAACCAGAGACGTATTAATACAAGGCATACAGAAAAACGAGGCATACAGGGCAAACACTATCCTACGACGCTAGCAAATTATATCTACTCGGAAAACAGTCGACTGTAGAACTCTATATGATAAGGGTACCCATGGCAAACCAAGACCGGCAGCAGGCAGACGACACAACGACTTGTAGACGAGCTGAAATATACAACCAGAGACGTATTAATACAAGGCATACAGAAAAACGAGGCATACAGGGCAAACACTATCCTACGACGCTAGCAAATTATATCTACTCGGAAAACAGTCGACTGTACAACTCTATATGATAAGGGTACCCATGGCAAACCAAGACCGGCAGCAGGCAGACGACACGACGACTTGTAGACGAGCTGAAATATACAACCAGAGACGTATTAATACAAGGCATAGAGAAGCACGAGGCATACAGGGCAAACACTATCCTACGACGCTAGCAAATTATATCTACTCGGAAAACAGTCGACTGTAGAACTCTATATGATAAGGGTACCCATGGCAAACCAAGACCGGCAGCAGGCAGACGACACGACGACTTGTAGACGAGCTGAAATATACAACCAGAGACGTATTAATACAAGGCATAGAGAAGCACGAGGCATACAGGGCAAACACTATCCTACGACGCTAGCAAATTATATCTACTCGGAAAACAGTCGACTGTAGAACTCTATATGATAAGGGTACCCATGGCAAACCAAGACCGGCAGCAGGCAGACGACACGACGACTTGTAGACGAGCTGAAATATACAACCAGAGACGTATTAATACAAGGCATAGAGAAGCACGAGGCATACAGGGCAAACACTATCCTACGACGCTAGCAAATTATATCTACTCGGAAAACAGTCGACTGTACAACTCTATATGATAAGGGTACCCATGGCAAACCAAGACCGGCAGCAGGCAGACGACACGACGACTTGTAGACGAGCTGAAATATACAACCAGAGACGTATTAATACAAGGCATAGAGAAGCACGAGGCATACAGGGCAAACACTATCCTACAACGCTAGCAAATTATATCTACTCGGAAAACAGTCGACTGTAGAACTCTATATGATAAAGGTACCCATGGCAAACCAAGACCGGCAGCAGGCAGACGACACGACGACTTGTAGACGAGCTGAAATATACAACCAGAGACGTATTAATACAAGGCATAGAGAAGCACGAGGCATACAGGGCAAACACTATCCTACGACGCTAGCAAATTATATCTACTCGGAAAACAGTCGACTGTAGAACTCTATATGATAAGGGTACCCATGGCAAACCAAGACCGGCAGCAGGCAGACGACACGACGACTTGTAGACGAGCTGAAATATACAACCAGAGACGTATTAATACAAGGCATAGAGAAGCACGAGGCATACAGGGCAAACACTATCCTACGACGCTAGCAAATTATATCTACTCGGAAAACAGTCGACTGTAGAACTCTATATGATAAGGGTACCCATGGCAAACCAAGACCGGCAGCAGGCAGACGACACGACGACTTGTAGACAAGCTGAAATATACAACCAGAGACGTATTAATACAAGGCATAGAGAAGCACGAGGCATACAGGGCAAACACTATCCTACGACGCTAGCAAATTATATCTACTCGGAAAACAGTCGACTGTAGAACTCTATATGATAAGGGTACCCATGGCAAACCAAGACCGGCAGCAGGCAGACGACACGACGACTTGTAGACGAGCTGAAATATACAACCAGAGACGTATTAATACAAGGCATAGAGAAGCACGAGGCATACAGGGCAAACACTATCCTACGACGCTAGCAAATTATATCTACTCGGAAAACAGTCGACTGTACAACTCTATATGATAAGGGTACCCATGGCAAACCAAGACCGGCAGCAGGCAGACGACACGACGACTTGTAGACGAGCTGAAATATACAACCAGAGACGTATTAATACAAGGCATAGAGAAGCACGAGGCATACAGGGCAAACACTATCCTACGACGCTAGCAAATTATATCTACTCGGAAAACAGTCGACTGTAGAACTCTATATGATAAGGGTACCCATGGCAAACCAAGACCGGCAGCAGGCAGACGACACGACAACTTGTAGACGAGCTGAAATATACAACCAGAGACGTATTAATACAAGGCATACAGAAAAACGAGGCATACAGGGCAAACAATATCCTACGACGCTAGCAAATTATATCTACTCGGAAAACAGTCGACTGTAGAACTCTATATGATAAGGGTACCCATGGCAAACCAAGACCGGCAGCAGGCAGACGACACGACGACTTGTAGACGAGCTGAAATATACAACCAGAGACGTATTAATACAAGGCATACAGAAAAACAAGGCATACAGGGCAAACACTATCCTACGACGCTAGCAAATTATATCTACTCGGAAAACAGTCGACTGTAGAACTCTATATGATAAGGGTACCCATGGCAAACCAAGACCGGCAGCAGGCAGACGACACGACGACTTGTAGACGAGCTGAAATATACAACCAGAGACGTATTAATACAAGGCATAGAGAAGCACGAGGCATACAGGGCAAACACTATCCTACGACGCTAGCAAATTATATCTACTCGGAAAACAGTCGACTGTAGAACTCTATATGATAAGGGTACCCATGGCAAACCAAGACCGGCAGCAGGCAGACAACACGACGACTTGTAGACGAGCTGAAATATACAACCAGAGACGTATTAATACAAGGCATAGAGAAGCACGAGGCATACAGGGCAAACACTATCCTACGACGCTAGCAAATTATATCTACTCGGAAAACAGTCGACTGTAGAACTCTATATGATAAGGGTACCCATGGCAAACCAAGACCGGCAGCAGGCAGACGACACGACGACTTGTAGACGAGCTGAAATATACAACCAGAGACGTATTAATACAAGGCATACAGAAAAACGAGGCATACAGGGCAAACAATATCCTACGACGCTAGCAAATTATATCTACTCGGAAAACAGTCGACTGTAGAACTCTATATGATAAGGGTACCCATGGCAAACCAAGACCGGCAGCAGGCAGACGACACGACGACTTGTAGACGAGCTGAAATATACAACCAGAGACGTATTAATACAAGGCATACAGAAAAACGAGGCATACAGGGCAAACACTATCCTACGACGCTAGCAAATTATATCTACTCGGAAAACAGTCGACTGTAGAACTCTATATGATAAGGGTACCCATGGCAAACCAAGACCGGCAGCAGGCAGACGACACGACGACTTGTAGACGAGCTGAAATATACAACCAGAGACGTATTAATACAAGGCATACAGAAAAACGAGGCATACAGGGCAAACACTATCCTACGACGCTAGCAAATTATATCTACTCGGAAAACAGTCGACTGTACAACTCTATATGATAAGGGTACCCATGGCAAACCAAGACCGGCAGCAGGCAGACGACACGACGACTTGTAGACGAGCTGAAATATACAACCAGAGACGTATTAATACAAGGCATAGAGAAGCACGAGGCATACAGGGCAAACACTATCCTACGACGCTAGCAAATTATATCTACTCGGAAAACAGTCGACTGTAGAACTCTATATGATAAGGGTACCCATGGCAAACCAAGACCGGCAGCAGGCAGACAACACGACGACTTGTAGACGAGCTGAAATATACAACCAGAGACGTATTAATACAAGGCATACAGAAAAACGAGGCATACAGGGCAAACACTATCCTACGACGCTAGCAAATTATATCTACTCGGAAAACAGTCGACTGTAGAACTCTATATGATAAGGGTACCCATGGCAAACCAAGACCGGCAGCAGGCAGACGACACGACGACTTGTAGACGAGCTGAAATATACAACCAGAGACGTATTAATACAAGGCATAGAGAAGCATGAGGCATACAGGGCAAACACTATCCTACGACGCTAGCAAATCATTTCTACTCGGAAAACAGTCGACTGTAGAACTCTATATGATAAGGGTACCCATGGCAAACCAAGACCGGCAGCAGGCAGACGACACGACGACTTGTAGACGAGCTGAAATATACAACCAGAGACGTATTAATACAAGGCATACAGAAAAACGAGGCATACAGGGCAAACACTATCCTACGACGCTAGCAAATTATATCTACTCGGAAAACAGTCGACTGTAGAACTCTATATGATAAGGGTACCCATGGCAAACCAAGACCGGCAGCAGGCAGACGACACAACGACTTGTAGACGAGCTGAAATATACAACCAGAGACGTATTAATACAAGGCATACAGAAAAACGAGGCATACAGGGCAAACACTATCCTACGACGCTAGCAAATTATATCTACTCGGAAAACAGTCGACTGTAGAACTCTATATGATAAGGGTACCCATGGCAAACCAAGACCGGCAGCAGGCAGACGACACAACGACTTGTAGACGAGCTGAAATATACAACCAGAGACGTATTAATACAAGGCATAGAGAAGCACGAGGCATACAGGGCAAACACTATCCTACGACGCTAGCAAATTATATCTACTCGGAAAACAGTCGACTGTAGAACTCTATATGATAAGGGTACCCATGGCAAACCAAGACCGGCAGCAGGCAGACGACACGACGACTTGTAGACGAGCTGAAATATACAACCAGAGACGTATTAATACAAGGCATAGAGAAGCACGAGGCATACAGGGCAAACACTATCCTACGACGCTAGCAAATTATATCTACTCGGAAAACAGTCGACTGTAGAACTCTATATGATAAGGGTACCCATGGCAAACCAGACCAGCAGCAGGCAGACGACACGACGACTTGTAGACAAGCTGAAATATACAACCAGAGACGTATTAATACAAGGCATACAGAAAAACGAGGCATACAGGGCAAACACTATCCTACGACGCTAGCAAATTATATCTACTCGGAAAACAGTCGACTGTAGAACTCTATATGATAAGGGTACCCATGGCAAACCAAGACCGGCAGCAGGCAGACGACACGACGACTTGTAGACGAGCTGAAATATACAACCAGAGACGTATTAATACAAGGCATAGAGAAGCACGAGGCATACAGGGCAAACACTATCCTACGACGCTAGCAAATTATATCTACTCGGAAAACAGTCGACTGTAGAACTCTATATGATAAGGGTACCCATGGCAAACCAAGACCGGCAGCAGGCAGACGACACGACGACTTGTAGACGAGCTGAAATATACAACCAGAGACGTATTAATACAAGGCATACAGAAAAACGAGGCATACAGGGCAAACACTATCCTACGACGCTAGCAAATTATATCTACTCGGAAAACAGTCGACTGTAGAACTCTATATGATAAGGGTACCCATGGCAAACCAAGACCGGCAGCAGGCAGACAACACGACGACTTGTAGACGAGCTGAAATATACAACCAGAGACGTATTAATACAAGGCATAGAGAAGCACGAGGCATACAGGGCAAACACTATCCTACGACGCTAGCAAATTATATCTACTCGGAAAACAGTCGACTGTAGAACTCTATATGATAAGGGTACCCATGGCAAACCAGACCGGCAGCAGGCAGACAACAGGACGACTTGTAGACGAGCTGAAATATACAACCAGAGACGTATTAATACAAGGCATAGAGAAGCACGAGGCATACAGGGCAAACACTATCCTACGACGCTAGCAAATTATATCTACTCGGAAAACAGTCGACTGTAGAACTCTATATGATAAGGGTACCCATGGCAAACCAAGACCGGCAGCAGGCAGACGACACGACGACTTGTAGACGAGCTGAAATATACAACCAGAGACGTATTAATACAAGGCATACAGAAAAACGAGGCATACAGGGCAAACACTATCCTACGACGCTAGCAAATTATATCTACTCGGAAAACAGTCGACTGTAGAACTCTATATGATAAGGGTACCCATGGCAAACCAAGACCGGCAGCAGGCAGACGACACAACGACTTGTAGACGAGCTGAAATATACAACCAGAGACGTATTAATACAAGGCATACAGAAAAACGAGGCATACAGGGCAAACACTATCCTACGACGCTAGCAAATTATATCTACTCGGAAAACAGTCGACTGTAGAACTCTATATGATAAGGGTACCCATGGCAAACCAAGACCGGCAGCAGGCAGACGACACGACGACTTGTAGACGAGCTGAAATATACAACCAGAGACGTATTAATACAAGGCATAGAGAAGCACGAGGCATACAGGGCAAACACTATCCTACGACGCTAGCAAATTATATCTACTCGGAAAACAGTCGAC
The DNA here is from genome assembly GCA_942159475.1 of Sthenelais limicola. Taxonomy (NCBI): domain Eukaryota; kingdom Metazoa; phylum Annelida; class Polychaeta; order Phyllodocida; family Sigalionidae; genus Sthenelais; species Sthenelais limicola. Next base: position 74,552,665 of record OW804098.1, read on the forward strand.
TGTAGAACTCTATATGATAAGGGTACCCATGGCAAACCAAGACCGGCAGCAGGCAGACGACACGACGACTTGTAGACGAGCTGAAATATACAACCAGAGACGTATTAATACAAGGCATAGAGAAGCACGAGGCATACAGGGCAAACACTATCCTACGACGCTAGCAAATTATATTTACTCGGAAAACAGTCGACTGTAGAACTCTATATGATAAGGGTACCCATGGCAAACCAGACCGGCAGCAGGCAGACGACACGACGACTTGTAGACGAGCTGAAATATACAACCAGAGACGTATTAATACAAGGCATAGAGAAGCACGAGGCATACAGGGCAAACACTATCCTACGACGCTAGCAAATTATATCTACTCGGAAAACAGTCGACTGTAGAACTCTATATGATAAGGGTACCCATGGCAAACCAAGACCGGCAGCAGGCAGACAACACAACGACTTGTAGACGAGCTGAAATATACAACCAGAGACGTATTAATACAAGGCATAGAGAAGCACGAGGCATACAGGGCAAACACTATCCTACGACGCTAGCAAATTATATCTACTCGGAAAACAGTCGACTGTAGAACTCTATATGATAAGGGTACCCATGGCAAACCAAGACCGGCAGCAGGCAGACGACACGACGACTTGTAGACGAGCTGAAATATACAACCAGAGACGTATTAATACAAGGCATACAGAAAAACGAGGCATACAGGGCAAACACTATCCTGCGACGCTAGCAAATTATATCTACTCGGAAAACAGTCGACTGTAGAACTCTATATGATAAGGGTACCCATGGCAAACCAAGACCGGCAGCAGGCAGACGACACGACGACTTGTAGACGAGCTGAAATATACAACCAGAGACGTATTGATACAAGGCATACAGAAAAACGAGGCATACAGGGCAAACACTATCCTACGACGCTAGCAAATTATATCTACTCGGAAAACAGTCGACTGTAGAACTCTATATGATAAGGGTACCCATGGCAAACCAAGACCGGCAGCAGGCAGACGACACGACGACTTGTAGACGAGCTGAAATATACAACCAGAGACGTATTAATACAAGGCATAGAGAAGCACGAGGCATACAGGGCAAACACTATCCTACGACGCTAGCAAATTATATCTACTCGGAAAACAGTCGACTGTAGAACTCTATATGATAAGGGTACCCATGGCAAACCAAGACCGGCAGCAGGCAGACGACACAACGACTTGTAGACGAGCTGAAATATACAACCAGAGACGTATTAATACAAGGCATACAGAAAAACGAGGCATACAGGGCAAACACTATCCTACGACGCTAGCAAATTATATCTACTCGGAAAACAGTCGACTGTACAACTCTATATGATAAGGGTACCCATGGCAAACCAAGACCGGCAGCAGGCAGACGACACGACGACTTGTAGACGAGCTGAAATATACAACCAGAGACGTATTAATACAAGGCATAGAGAAGCACGAGGCATACAGGGCAAACACTATCCTACGACGCTAGCAAATTATATCTACTCGGAAAACAGTCGACTGTAGAACTCTATATGATAAGGGTACCCATGGCAAACCAAGACCGGCAGCAGGCAGACGACACGACGACTTGTAGACGAGCTGAAATATACAACCAGAGACGTATTAATACAAGGCATACAGAAAAACGAGGCATACAGGGCAAACACTATCCTACGACGCTAGCAAATTATATCTACTCGGAAAACAGTCGACTGTAGAACTCTATATGATAAGGGTACCCATGGCAAACCAAGACCGGCAGCAGGCAGACGACACAACGACTTGTAGACGAGCTGAAATATACAACCAGAGACGTATTAATACAAGGCATAGAGAAGCACGAGGCATACAGGGCAAACACTATCCTACGACGCTAGCAAATTATATCTACTCGGAAAACAGTCGACTGTAGAACTCTATATGATAAGGGTACCCATGGCAAACCAAGACCGGCAGCAGGCAGACGACACGACGACTTGTAGACGAGCTGAAATATACAACCACAGATGTATTAATACAAGGCATACAGAAAAACGAGGCATACAGGGCAAACACTATCCTACGACGCTAGCAAATTATATCTACTCGGAAAACAGTCGACTGTAGAACTCTATATGATAAGGGTACCCATGGCAAACCAAGACCGGCAGCAGGCAGACGACACAACGACTTGTAGATGAGCTGAAATATACAACCAGAGACGTATTAATACAAGGCATACAGAAAAACGAGGCATACAGGGCAAACACTATCCTACGACGCTAGCAAATTATATCTACTCGGAAAACAGTCGACTGTAGAACTCTATATGATAAGGGTACCCATGGCAAACCAAGACCGGCAGCAGGCAGACGACACAACGACTTGTAGACGAGCTGAAATATACAACCAGAGACGTATTAATACAAGGCATACAGAAAAACGAGGCATACAGGGCAAACACTATCCTACGACGCTAGCAAATTATATCTACTCGGAAAACAGTCGACTGTAGAACTCTATATGATAAGGGTACCCATGGCAAACCAAGACCGGCAGCAGGCAGACGACACGACGACTTGTAGACGAGCTGAAATATACAACCAGAGATGTATTAATACAAGGCATACAGAAAAACGAGGCATACAGGGCAAACACTATCCTACGACGCTAGCAAATTATATCTACTCGGAAAACAGTCGACTGTAGAACTCTATATGATAAGGGTACCCATGGCAAACCAAGACCGGCAGCAGGCAGACGACACGACGACTTGTAGACGAGCTGAAATATACAACCAGAGACGTATTAATACAAGGCATACAGAAAAACGAGGCATACAGGGCAAACACTATCCTACGACGCTAGCAAATTATATCTACTCGGAAAACAGTCGACTGTAGAACTCTATATGATAAGGGTACCCATGGCAAACCAAGACCGGCAGCAGGCAGACGACACAACGACTTGTAGACGAGCTGAAATATACAACCAGAGGCGTATTAATACAAGGCATACAGAAAAACGAGGCATACAGGGCAAACACTATCATGCGACGCTAGCAAATTATATCTACTCGGAAAACAGTCGACTGTAGAACTCTATATGATAAGGGTACCCATGGCAAACCAAGACCGGCAGCAGGCAGACGACACAACGACTTGTAGACGAGCTGAAATATACAACCAGAGACGTATTAATACAAGGCATAGAGAAGCACGAGGCATACAGGGCAAACACTATCCTACGACGCTAGCAAATTATATCTACTCGGAAAACAGTCGACTGTAGAACTCTATATGATAAGGGTACCCATGGCAAACCAAGACCGGCAGCAGGCAGACGACACGACGACTTGTAGACGAGCTGAAATATACAACCAGAGACGTATTAATACAAGGCATAGAGAAGCACGAGGCATACAGGGCAAACACTATCCTACGACGCTAGCAAATTATATCTACTCGGAAAACAGTCGACTGTAGAACTCTATATGATAAGGGTACCCATGGCAAACCAAGACCGGCAGCAGGCAGACGACACGACGACTTGTAGACGAGCTGAAATATACAACCAGAGACGTATTAATACAAGGCATACAGAAAAACGAGGCATACAGGGCAAACACTATCCTACGACGCTAGCAAATTATATCTACTCGGAAAACAGTCGACTGTAGAACTCTATATGATAAGGGTACCCATGGCAAACCAAGACCGGCAGCAGGCAGACGACACGACGACTTGTAGACGAGCTGAAATATACAACCAGAGACGTATTAATACAAGGCATACAGAAAAACGAGGCATACAGGGCAAACACTATCCTGCGACGCTAGCAAATTATATCTACTCGGAAAACAGTCGACTGTAGAACTCTATATGATAAGGGTACCCATGGCAAACCAAGACCGGCAGCAGGCAGACGACACGACGACTTGTAGACGAGCTGAAATATACAACCAGAGACGTATTGATACAAGGCATACAGAAAAACGAGGCATACAGGGCAAACACTATCATGCGACGCTAGCAAATTATATCTACTCGGAAAACAGTCGACTGTAGAACTCTATATGATAAGGGTACCCATGGCAAACCAAGACCGGCAGCAGGCAGACGACACAACGACTTGTAGACGAGCTGAAATATACAACCAGAGACGTATTAATACAAGGCATAGAGAAGCACGAGGCATACAGGGCAAACACTATCCTACGACGCTAGCAAATTATATCTACTCGGAAAACAGTCGACTGTAGAACTCTATATGATAAGGGTACCCATGGCAAACCAAGACCGGCAGCAGGCAGACGACACGACGACTTGTAGACGAGCTGAAATATACAACCAGAGACGTATTAATACAAGGCATAGAGAAGCACGAGGCATACAGGGCAAACACTATCCTACGACGCTAGCAAATTATATCTACTCGGAAAACAGTCGACTGTAGAACTCTATATGATAAGGGTACCCATGGCAAACCAAGACCGGCAGCAGGCAGACGACACGACGACTTGTAGACGAGCTGAAATATACAACCAGAGACGTATTAATACAAGGCATACAGAAAAACGAGGCATACAGGGCAAACACTATCCTACGACGCTAGCAAATTATATCTACTCGGAAAACAGTCGACTGTAGAACTCTATATGATAAGGGTACCCATGGCAAACCAAGACCGGCAGCAGGCAGACGACACGACGACTTGTAGACGAGCTGAAATATACAACCAGAGACGTATTAATACAAGGCATACAGAAAAACGAGGCATACAGGGCAAACACTATCCTGCGACGCTAGCAAATTATATCTACTCGGAAAACAGTCGACTGTAGAACTCTATATGATAAGGGTACCCATGGCAAACCAAGACCGGCAGCAGGCAGACGACACGACGACTTGTAGACGAGCTGAAATATACAACCAGAGACGTATTGATACAAGGCATACAGAAAAACGAGGCATACAGGGCAAACACTATCCTACGACGCTAGCAAATTATATCTACTCGGAAAACAGTCGACTGTAGAACTCTATATGATAAGGGTACCCATGGCAAACCAAGACCGGCAGCAGGCAGACGACACGACGACTTGTAGACGAGCTGAAATATACAACCAGAGACGTATTAATACAAGGCATAGAGAAGCACGAGGCATACAGGGCAAACACTATCCTACGACGCTAGCAAATTATATCTACTCGGAAAACAGTCGACTGTAGAACTCTATATGATAAGGGTACCCATGGCAAACCAAGACCGGCAGCAGGCAGACGACACAACGACTTGTAGACGAGCTGAAATATACAACCAGAGACGTATTAATACAAGGCATACAGAAAAACGAGGCATACAGGGCAAACACTATCCTACGACGCTAGCAAATTATATCTACTCGGAAAACAGTCGACTGTACAACTCTATATGATAAGGGTACCCATGGCAAACCAAGACCGGCAGCAGGCAGACGACACGACGACTTGTAGACGAGCTGAAATATACAACCAGAGACGTATTAATACAAGGCATAGAGAAGCACGAGGCATACAGGGCAAACACTATCCTACGACGCTAGCAAATTATATCTACTCGGAAAACAGTCGACTGTAGAACTCTATATGATAAGGGTACCCATGGCAAACCAAGACCGGCAGCAGGCAGACGACACGACGACTTGTAGACGAGCTGAAATATACAACCAGAGACGTATTAATACAAGGCATACAGAAAAACGAGGCATACAGGGCAAACACTATCCTACGACGCTAGCAAATTATATCTACTCGGAAAACAGTCGACTGTAGAACTCTATATGATAAGGGTACCCATAGCAAACCAAGACCGGCAGCAGGCAGACGACACAACGACTTGTAGACGAGCTGAAATATACAACCAGAGACGTATTAATACAAGGCATAGAGAAGCACGAGGCATACAGGGCAAACACTATCCTACGACGCTAGCAAATTATATCTACTCGGAAAACAGTCGACTGTAGAACTCTATATGATAAGGGTACCCATGGCAAACCAAGACCGGCAGCAGGCAGACGACACGACGACTTGTAGACGAGCTGAAATATACAACCACAGATGTATTAATACAAGGCATACAGAAAAACGAGGCATACAGGGCAAACACTATCCTACGACGCTAGCAAATTATATCTACTCGGAAAACAGTCGACTGTAGAACTCTATATGATAAGGGTACCCATGGCAAACCAAGACCGGCAGCAGGCAGACGACACAACGACTTGTAGATGAGCTGAAATATACAACCAGAGACGTATTAATACAAGGCATACAGAAAAACGAGGCATACAGGGCAAACACTATCCTACGACGCTAGCAAATTATATCTACTCGGAAAACAGTCGACTGTAGAACTCTATATGATAAGGGTACCCATGGCAAACCAAGACCGGCAGCAGGCAGACGACACAACGACTTGTAGACGAGCTGAAATATACAACCAGAGACGTATTAATACAAGGCATACAGAAAAACGAGGCATACAGGGCAAACACTATCCTACGACGCTAGCAAATTATATCTACTCGGAAAACAGTCGACTGTAGAACTCTATATGATAAGGGTACCCATGGCAAACCAAGACCGGCAGCAGGCAGACGACACGACGACTTGTAGACGAGCTGAAATATACAACCAGAGACGTATTAATACAAGGCATACAGAAAAACGAGGCATACAGGGCAAACACTATCCTACGACGCTAGCAAATTATATCTACTCGGAAAACAGTCGACTGTAGAACTCTATATGATAAGGGTACCCATGGCAAACCAAGACCGGCAGCAGGCAGACGACACGACGACTTGTAGACGAGCTGAAATATACAACCAGAGACGTATTAATACAAGGCATACAGAAAAACGAGGCATACAGGGCAAACACTATCCTACGACGCTAGCAAATTATATCTACTCGGAAAACAGTCGACTGTAGAACTCTATATGATAAGGGTACCCATGGCAAACCAAGACCGGCAGCAGGCAGACGACACGACGACTTGTAGACGAGCTGAAATATACAACCAGAGACGTATTAATACAAGGCATACAGAAAAACGAGGCATACAGGGCAAACACTATCCTACGACGCTAGCAAATTATATCTACTCGGAAAACAGTCGACTGTAGAACTCTATATGATAAGGGTACCCATGGCAAACCAAGACCGGCAGCAGGCAGACGACACAACGACTTGTAGACGAGCTGAAATATACAACCAGAGGCGTATTAATACAAGGCATACAGAAAAACGAGGCATACAGGGCAAACACTATCCTGCGACGCTAGCAAATTATATCTACTCGGAAAACAGTCGACTGTAGAACTCTATATGATAAGGGTACCCATGGCAAACCAAGACCGGCAGCAGGCAGACGACACGACGACTTGTAGACGAGCTGAAATATACAACCAGAGACGTATTGATACAAGGCATACAGAAAAACGAGGCATACAGGGCAAACACTATCCTACGACGCTAGCAAATTATATCTACTCGGAAAACAGTCGACTGTAGAACTCTATATGATAAGGGTACCCATGGCAAACCAAGACCGGCAGCAGGCAGACGACACGACGACTTGTAGACGAGCTGAAATATACAACCAGAGACGTATTAATACAAGGCATAGAGAAGCACGAGGCATACAGGGCAAACACTATCCTACGACGCTAGCAAATTATATCTACTCGGAAAACAGTCGACTGTAGAACTCTATATGATAAGGGTACCCATGGCAAACCAAGACCGGCAGCAGGCAGACGACACGACGACTTGTAGACGAGCTGAAATATACAACCAGAGACGTATTAATACAAGGCATACAGAAAAACGAGGCATACAGGGCAAACACTATCCTACGACGCTAGCAAATTATATCTACTCGGAAAACAGTCGACTGTAGAACTCTATATGATAAGGGTACCCATGGCAAACCAAGACCGGCAGCAGGCAGACGACACGACGACTTGTAGACGAGCTGAAATATACAACCAGAGACGTATTAATACAAGGCATACAGAAAAACGAGGCATACAGGGCAACCACTATCCTACGACGCTAGCAAATTATATCTACTCGGAAAACAGTCGACTGTAGAACTCTATATGATAAGGGTACCCATGGCAAACCAAGACCGGCAGCAGGCAGACGACACGACGACTTGTAGACGAGCTGAAATATACAACCAGAGACGTATTAATACAAGGCATAGAGAAGCACGAGGCATACAGGGCAAACACTATCCTACGACGCTAGCAAATTATATCTACTCGGAAAACAGTCGACTGTACAACTCTATATGATAAGTGTACCCATGGCAAACCAAGACCGGCAGCAGGCAGACGACACGACGACTTGTAGACGAGCTGAAATATACAACCACAGATGTATTAATACAAGGCATAGAGAAGCACGAGGCATACAGGGCAAACACTATCCTACGACGCTAGCAAATTATATCTACTCGGAAAACAGTCGACTGTAGAACTCTATATGATAAGGGTACCCATGGCAAACCAAGACCGGCAGCAGGCAGACGACACAACGACTTGTAGACGAGCTGAAATATACAACCAGAGACGTATTAATACAAGGCATACAGAAAAACGAGGCATACAGGGCAAACACTATCCTACGACGCTAGCAAATTATATCTACTCGGAAAACAGTCGACTGTAGAACTCTATATGATAAGGGTACCCATGGCAAACCAAGACCGGCAGCAGGCAGACGACACAACGACTTGTAGACGAGCTGAAATATACAACCAGAGACGTATTAATACAAGGCATAGAGAAGCACGAGGCATACAGGGCAAACACTATCCTACAACGCTAGCAAATTATATCTACTCGGAAAACAGTCGACTGTAGAACTCTATATGATAAGGGTACCCATGGCAAACCAAGACCGGCAGCAGGCAGACGACACGACGACTTGTAGACGAGCTGAAATATACAACCAGAGACGTATTAATACAAGGCATACAGAAGCACGAGGCATACAGGGCAAACACTATCCTACGACGCTAGCAAATTATATCTACTCGGAAAACAGTCGACTGTAGAACTCTATATGATAAGGGTACCCATGGCAAACCAAGACCGGCAGCAGGCAGACGACACGACGACTTGTAGACGAGCTGAAATATACAACCAGAGACGTATTAATACAAGGCATAGAGAAGCACGAGGCATACAGGGCAAACACTATCCTACGACGCTAGCAAATTATATCTACTCGGAAAACAGTCGACTGTAGAACTCTATATGATAAGGGTACCCATGGCAAACCAAGACCGGCAGCAGGCAGACGACACGACGACTTGTAGACGAGCTGAAATATACAACCAGAGACATATTAATACAAGGCATAGAGAAGCACGAGGCATACAGGGCAAACACTATCCTACGACGCTAGCAAATTATATCTACTCGGAAAACAGTCGACTGTAGAACTCTATATGATAAGGGTACCCATGGCAAACCAAGACCGGCAGCAGGCAGACGACACGACGACTTGTAGACGAGCTGAAATATACAACCAGAGACGTATTAATACAAGGCATACAGAAAAACGAGGCATACAGGGCAAACACTATCCTACGACGCTAGCAAATTATATCTACTCGGAAAACAGTCGACTGTAGAACTCTATATGATAAGGGTACCCATGGCAAACCAAGACCGGCAGCAGGCAGACGACACGACGACTTGTAGACGAGCTGAAATATACAACCAGAGACGTATTAATACAAGGCATAGAGAAGCACGAGGCATACAGGGCAAACACTATCCTACAACGCTAGCAAATTATATCTACTCGGAAAACAGTCGACTGTAGAACTCTATATGATAAGGGTACCCATGGCAAACCAAGACCGGCAGCAGGCAGACGACACGACGACTTGTAGACGAGCTGAAATATACAACCACAGATGTATTAATACAAGGCATACAGAAAAACGAGGCATACAGGGCAAACACTATCCTACGACGCTAGCAAATTATATCTACTAGGAAAACAGTCGACTGTAGAACTCTATATGATAAGGGTACCCATGGCAAACCAAGACCGGCAGCAGGCAGACGACACAACGACTTGTAGACGAGCTGAAATATACAACCAGAGACGTATTAATACAAGGCATACAGAAAAACGAGGCATACAGGGCAAACACTATCCTACGACGCTAGCAAATTATATCTACTCGGAAAACAGTCGACTGTAGAACTCTATATGATAAGGGTACCCATGGCAAACCAAGACCGGCAGCAGGCAGACGACACGACGACTTGTAGACGAGCTGAAATATACAACCAGAGACGTATTAATACAAGGCATACAGAAAAACGAGGCATACAGGGCAAACACTATCCTACGACGCTAGCAAATTATATCTACTCGGAAAACAGTCGACTGTAGAACTCTATATGATAAGGGTACCCATGGCAAACCAAGACCGGCAGCAGGCAGACGACACGACGACTTGTAGACGAGCTGAAATATACAACCAGAGACGTATTAATACAAGGCATACAGAAAAACGAGGCATACAGGGCAAACACTATCCTACGACGCTAGCAAATTATATCTACTCGGAAAACAGTCGACTGTAGAACTCTATATGATAAGGGTACCCATGGCAAACCAAGACCGGCAGCAGGCAGACGACACAACGACTTGTAGACGAGCTGAAATATACAACCAGAGGCGTATTAATACAAGGCATAGAGAAGCACGAGGCATACAGGGCAAACACTATCCTACAACGCTAGCAAATTATATCTACTCGGAAAACAGTCGACTGTAGAACTCTATATGATAAGGGTACCCATGGCAAACCAAGACCGGCAGCAGGCAGACGACACGACGACTTGTAGACGAGCTGAAATATACAACCACAGATGTATTAATACAAGGCATACAGAAAAACGAGGCATACAGGGCAAACACTATCCTACGACGCTAGCAAATTATATCTACTCGGAAAACAGTCGACTGTAGAACTCTATATGATAAGGGTACCCATGGCAAACCAAGACCGGCAGCAGGCAGACGACACAACGACTTGTAGACGAGCTGAAATATACAACCAGAGACGTATTAATACAAGGCATACAGAAAAACGAGGCATACAGGGCAAACACTATCCTACGACGCTAGCAAATTATATCTACTCGGAAAACAGTCGACTGTAGAACTCTATATGATAAGGGTACCCATGGCAAACCAAGACCGGCAGCAGGCAGACGACACGACGACTTGTAGACGAGCTGAAATATACAACCAGAGACGTATTAATACAAGGCATACAGAAAAACGAGGCATACAGGGCAAACACTATCCTACGACGCTAGCAAATTATATCTACTCGGAAAACAGTCGACTGTAGAACTCTATATGATAAGGGTACCCATGGCAAACCAAGACCGGCAGCAGGCAGACGACACGACGACTTGTAGACGAGCTGAAATATACAACCAGAGACGTATTAATACAAGGCATACAGAAAAACGAGGCATACAGGGCAAACACTATCCTACGACGCTAGCAAATTATATCTACTCGGAAAACAGTCGACTGTAGAACTCTATATGATAAGGGTACCCATGGCAAACCAAGACCGGCAGCAGGCAGACGACACAACGACTTGTAGACGAGCTGAAATATACAACCAGAGGCGTATTAATACAAGGCATACAGAAAAACGAGGCATACAGGGCAAACACTATCCTACGACGCTAGCAAATTATATCTACTCGGAAAACAGTCGACTGTAGAACTCTATATGATAAGGGTACCCATGGCAAACCAAGACCGGCAGCAGGCAGACGACACGACGACTTGTAGACGAGCTGAAATATACAACCAGAGACGTATTGATACAAGGCATACAGAAAAACGAGGCATACAGGGCAAACACTATCCTACGACGCTAGCAAATTATATCTACTCGGAAAACAGTCGACTGTAGAACTCTATATGATAAGGGTACCCATGGCAAACCAAGACCGGCAGCAGGCAGACGACACAACGACTTGTAGACGAGCTGAAATATACAACCAGAGACGTATTAATACAAGGCATAGAGAAGCATGAGGCATACAGGGCAAACACTATCCTACGACGCTAGCAAATTATATCTACTCGGAAAACAGTCGACTGTAGAACTCTATATGATAAGGGTACCCATGGCAAACCAAGACCGGCAGCAGGCAGACGACATGTAGACGAGCTGAAATATACAACCAGAGACGTATTAATACAAGGCATAGAGAAGCACGAGGCATACAGGGCAAACACTATCCTACGACGCTAGCAAATTATATCTACTCGGAAAACAGTCGACTGTACAACTCTATATGATAAGGGTACCCATGGCAAACCAAGACCGGCAGCAGGCAGACGACACGACGACTTGTAGACGAGCTGAAATATACAACCAGAGACGTATTAATACAAGGCATACAGAAAAACGAGGCATACAGGGCAAACACTATCCTACAACGCTAGCAAATTATATCTACTCGGAAAACAGTCGACTGTAGAACTCTATATGATAAGGGTACCCATGGCAAACCAAGACCGGCAGCAGGCAGACGACACGACGACTTGTAGACGAGCTGAAATATACAACCAGAGACGTATTAATACAAGGCATACAGAAAAACGAGGCATACAGGGCAAACACTATCCTACGACGCTAGCAAATTATATCTACTCGGAAAACAGTCGACTGTAGAACTCTATATGATAAGGGTACCCATGGCAAACCAAGACCGGCAGCAGGCAGACGACACGACGACTTGTAGACGAGCTGAAATATACAACCAGAGACGTATTAATACAAGGCATACAGAAAAACGAGGCATACAGGGCAACCACTATCCTACGACGCTAGCAAATTATATCTACTCGGAAAACAGTCGACTGTAGAACTCTATATGATAAGGGTACCCATGGCAAACCAAGACCGGCAGCAGGCAGACGACACGACGACTTGTAGACGAGCTGAAATATACAAGCAGAGACGTATTAATACAAGGCATAGAGAAGCACGAGGCATACAGGGCAAACACTATCCTACGACGCTAGCAAATTATATCTACTCGGAAAACAGTCGACTGTAGAACTCTATATGATAAGGGTACCCATGGCAAACCAAGACCGGCAGCAGGCAGACGACACGACGACTTGTAGACGAGCTGAAATATACAACCACAGATGTATTAATACAAGGCATACAGAAAAACGAGGCATACAGGGCAAACACTATCCTACGACGCTAGCAAATTATATCTACTCGGAAAACAGTCGACTGTAGAACTCTATATGATAAGGGTACCCATGGCAAACCAAGACCGGCAGCAGGCAGACGACACAACGACTTGTAGATGAGCTGAAATATACAACCAGAGACGTATTAATACAAGGCATACAGAAAAACGAGGCATACAGGGCAAACACTATCCTACGACGCTAGCAAATTATATCTACTCGGAAAACAGTCGACTGTAGAACTCTATATGATAAGGGTACCCATGGCAAACCAAGACCGGCAGCAGGCAGACGACACAACGACTTGTAGACGAGCTGAAATATACAACCAGAGACGTATTAATACAAGGCATACAGAAAAACGAGGCATACAGGGCAAACACTATCCTACGACGCTAGCAAATTATATCTACTCGGAAAACAGTCGACTGTAGAACTCTATATGATAAGGGTACCCATGGCAAACCAAGACCGGCAGCAGGCAGACGACACGACGACTTGTAGACGAGCTGAAATATACAACCAGAGACGTATTAATACAAGGCATACAGAAAAACGAGGCATACAGGGCAAACACTATCCTACGACGCTAGCAAATTATATCTACTCGGAAAACAGTCGACTGTAGAACTCTATATGATAAGGGTACCCATGGCAAACCAAGACCGGCAGCAGGCAGACGACACGACGACTTGTAGACGAGCTGAAATATACAACCAGAGACGTATTAATACAAGGCATACAGAAAAACGAGGCATACAGGGCAAACACTATCCTACGACGCTAGCAAATTATATCTACTCGGAAAACAGTCGACTGTAGAACTCTATATGATAAGGGTACCCATGGCAAACCAAGACCGGCAGCAGGCAGACGACACGACGACTTGTAGACGAGCTGAAATATACAACCAGAGACGTATTAATACAAGGCATACAGAAAAACGAGGCATACAGGGCAAACACTATCCTACGACGCTAGCAAATTATATCTACTCGGAAAACAGTCGACTGTAGAACTCTATATGATAAGGGTACCCATGGCAAACCAAGACCGGCAGCAGGCAGACGACACAACGACTTGTAGACGAGCTGAAATATACAACCAGAGGCGTATTAATACAAGGCATACAGAAAAACGAGGCATACAGGGCAAACACTATCCTGCGACGCTAGCAAATTATATCTACTCGGAAAACAGTCGACTGTAGAACTCTATATGATAAGGGTACCCATGGCAAACCAAGACCGGCAGCAGGCAGACGACACGACGACTTGTAGACGAGCTGAAATATACAACCAGAGACGTATTGATACAAGGCATACAGAAAAACGAGGCATACAGGGCAAACACTATCCTACGACGCTAGCAAATTATATCTACTCGGAAAACAGTCGACTGTAGAACTCTATATGATAAGGGTACCCATGGCAAACCAAGACCGGCAGCAGGCAGACGACACGACGACTTGTAGACGAGCTGAAATATACAACCAGAGACGTATTAATACAAGGCATAGAGAAGCACGAGGCATACAGGGCAAACACTATCCTACGACGCTAGCAAATTATATCTACTCGGAAAACAGTCGACTGTAGAACTCTATATGATAAGGGTACCCATGGCAAACCAAGACCGGCAGCAGGCAGACGACACGACGACTTGTAGACGAGCTGAAATATACAACCAGAGACGTATTAATACAAGGCATACAGAAAAACGAGGCATACAGGGCAAACACTATCCTACGACGCTAGCAAATTATATCTACTCGGAAAACAGTCGACTGTAGAACTCTATATGATAAGGGTACCCATGGCAAACCAAGACCGGCAGCAGGCAGACGACACGACGACTTGTAGACGAGCTGAAATATACAACCAGAGACGTATTAATACAAGGCATACAGAAAAACGAGGCATACAGGGCAACCACTATCCTACGACGCTAGCAAATTATATCTACTCGGAAAACAGTCGACTGTAGAACTCTATATGATAAGGGTACCCATGGCAAACCAAGACCGGCAGCAGGCAGACGACACGACGACTTGTAGACGAGCTGAAATATACAACCAGAGACGTATTAATACAAGGCATAGAGAAGCACGAGGCATACAGGGCAAACACTATCCTACGACGCTAGCAAATTATATCTACTCGGAAAACAGTCGACTGTACAACTCTATATGATAAGTGTACCCATGGCAAACCAAGACCGGCAGCAGGCAGACGACACGACGACTTGTAGACGAGCTGAAATATACAACCACAGATGTATTAATACAAGGCATAGAGAAGCACGAGGCATACAGGGCAAACACTATCCTACGACGCTAGCAAATTATATCTACTCGGAAAACAGTCGACTGTAGAACTCTATATGATAAGGGTACCCATGGCAAACCAAGACCGGCAGCAGGCAGACGACACAACGACTTGTAGACGAGCTGAAATATACAACCAGAGACGTATTAATACAAGGCATACAGAAAAACGAGGCATACAGGGCAAACACTATCCTACGACGCTAGCAAATTATATCTACTCGGAAAA
The DNA here is from genome assembly GCA_942159475.1 of Sthenelais limicola. Lineage (NCBI taxonomy): Eukaryota > Metazoa > Annelida > Polychaeta > Phyllodocida > Sigalionidae > Sthenelais > Sthenelais limicola. The sequence goes on from OW804098.1 coordinate 74,568,556, forward strand.
CAGTCGACTGTAGAACTCTATATGATAAGGGTACCCATGGCAAACCAAGACCGGCAGCAGGCAGACGACACAACGACTTGTAGACGAGCTGAAATATACAACCAGAGACGTATTAATACAAGGCATAGAGAAGCACGAGGCATACAGGGCAAACACTATCCTACGACGCTAGCAAATTATATCTACTCGGAAAACAGTCGACTGTAGAACTCTATATGATAAGGGTACCCATGGCAAACCAAGACCGGCAGCAGGCAGACGACACAACGACTTGTAGACGAGCTGAAATATACAACCAGAGACGTATTAATACAAGGCATACAGAAAAACGAGGCATACAGGGCAAACACTATCCTACGACGCTAGCAAATTATATCTACTCGGAAAACAGTCGACTGTAGAACTCTATATGATAAGGGTACCCATGGCAAACCAAGACCGGCAGCAGGCAGACGACACGACGACTTGTAGACGAGCTGAAATATACAACCAGAGACGTATTAATACAAGGCATACAGAAAAACGAGGCATACAGGGCAAACACTATCCTACGACGCTAGCAAATTATATCTACTCGGAAAACAGTCGACTGTAGAACTCTATATGATAAGGGTACCCATGGCAAACCAAGACCGGCAGCAGGCAGACGACACGACGACTTGTAGACGAGCTGAAATATACAACCAGAGACGTATTAATACAAGGCATACAGAAAAACGAGGCATACAGGGCAAACACTATCCTACGACGCTAGCAAATTATATCTACTCGGAAAACAGTCGACTGTAGAACTCTATATGATAAGGGTACCCATGGCAAACCAAGACCGGCAGCAGGCAGACGACACAACGACTTGTAGACGAGCTGAAATATACAACCAGAGGCGTATTAATACAAGGCATAGAGAAGCACGAGGCATACAGGGCAAACACTATCCTACAACGCTAGCAAATTATATCTACTCGGAAAACAGTCGACTGTAGAACTCTATATGATAAGGGTACCCATGGCAAACCAAGACCGGCAGCAGGCAGACGACACGACGACTTGTAGACGAGCTGATATATACAACCACAGATGTATTAATACAAGGCATACAGAAAAACGAGGCATACAGGGCAAACACTATCCTACGACGCTAGCAAATTATATCTACTCGGAAAACAGTCGACTGTAGAACTCTATATGATAAGGGTACCCATGGCAAACCAAGACCGGCAGCAGGCAGACGACACAACGACTTGTAGACGAGCTGAAATATACAACCAGAGACGTATTAATACAAGGCATACAGAAAAACGAGGCATACAGGGCAAACACTATCCTACGACGCTAGCAAATTATATCTACTCGGAAAACAGTCGACTGTAGAACTCTATATGATAAGGGTACCCATGGCAAACCAAGACCGGCAGCAGGCAGACGACACGACGACTTGTAGACGAGCTGAAATATACAACCAGAGACGTATTAATACAAGGCATACAGAAAAACGAGGCATACAGGGCAAACACTATCCTACGACGCTAGCAAATTATATCTACTCGGAAAACAGTCGACTGTAGAACTCTATATGATAAGGGTACCCATGGCAAACCAAGACCGGCAGCAGGCAGACGACACGACGACTTGTAGACGAGCTGAAATATACAACCAGAGACGTATTAATACAAGGCATACAGAAAAACGAGGCATACAGGGCAAACACTATCCTACGACGCTAGCAAATTATATCTACTCGGAAAACAGTCGACTGTAGAACTCTATATGATAAGGGTACCCATGGCAAACCAAGACCGGCAGCAGGCAGACGACACAACGACTTGTAGACGAGCTGAAATATACAACCAGAGGCGTATTAATACAAGGCATACAGAAAAACGAGGCATACAGGGCAAACACTATCCTACGACGCTAGCAAATTATATCTACTCGGAAAACAGTCGACTGTAGAACTCTATATGATAAGGGTACCCATGGCAAACCAAGACCGGCAGCAGGCAGACGACACGACGACTTGTAGACGAGCTGAAATATACAACCAGAGACGTATTGATACAAGGCATACAGAAAAACGAGGCATACAGGGCAAACACTATCCTACGACGCTAGCAAATTATATCTACTCGGAAAACAGTCGACTGTAGAACTCTATATGATAAGGGTACCCATGGCAAACCAAGACCGGCAGCAGGCAGACGACACAACGACTTGTAGACGAGCTGAAATATACAACCAGAGACGTATTAATACAAGGCATAGAGAAGCACGAGGCATACAGGGCAAACACTATCCTACGACGCTAGCAAATTATATCTACTCGGAAAACAGTCGACTGTAGAACTCTATATGATAAGGGTACCCATGGCAAACCAAGACCGGCAGCAGGCAGACGACATGTAGACGAGCTGAAATATACAACCAGAGACGTATTAATACAAGGCATAGAGAAGCACGAGGCATACAGGGCAAACACTATCCTACGACGCTAGCAAATTATATCTACTCGGAAAACAGTCGACTGTACAACTCTATATGATAAGGGTACCCATGGCAAACCAAGACCGGCAGCAGGCAGACGACACGACGACTTGTAGACGAGCTGAAATATACAACCAGAGACGTATTAATACAAGGCATACAGAAAAACGAGGCATACAGGGCAAACACTATCCTACAACGCTAGCAAATTATATCTACTCGGAAAACAGTCGACTGTAGAACTCTATATGATAAGGGTACCCATGGCAAACCAAGACCGGCAGCAGGCAGACGACACGACGACTTGTAGACGAGCTGAAATATACAACCAGAGACGTATTAATACAAGGCATACAGAAAAACGAGGCATACAGGGCAAACACTATCCTACGACGCTAGCAAATTATATCTACTCGGAAAACAGTCGACTGTAGAACTCTATATGATAAGGGTACCCATGGCAAACCAAGACCGGCAGCAGGCAGACGACACGACGACTTGTAGACGAGCTGAAATATACAACCAGAGACGTATTAATACAAGGCATACAGAAAAACGAGGCATACAGGGCAACCACTATCCTACGACGCTAGCAAATTATATCTACTCGGAAAACAGTCGACTGTAGAACTCTATATGATAAGGGTACCCATGGCAAACCAAGACCGGCAGCAGGCAGACGACACGACGACTTGTAGACGAGCTGAAATATACAAGCAGAGACGTATTAATACAAGGCATAGAGAAGCACGAGGCATACAGGGCAAACACTATCCTACGACGCTAGCAAATTATATCTACTCGGAAAACAGTCGACTGTACAACTCTATATGATAAGGGTACCCATGGCAAACCAAGACCGGCAGCAGGCAGACGACACGACGACTTGTAGACGAGCTGAAATATACAACCACAGATGTATTAATACAAGGCATAGAGAAGCACGAGGCATACAGGGCAAACACTATCCTACGACGCTAGCAAATTATATCTACTCGGAAAACAGTCGACTGTAGAACTCTATATGATAAGGGTACCCATGGCAAACCAAGACCGGCAGCAGGCAGACGACACAACGACTTGTAGACGAGCTGAAATATACAACCAGAGACGTATTAATACAAGGCATACAGAAAAACGAGGCATACAGGGCAAACACTATCCTACGACGCTAGCAAATTATATCTACTCGGAAAACAGTCGACTGTAGAACTCTATATGATAAGGGTACCCATGGCAAACCAAGACCGGCAGCAGGCAGACGACACAACGACTTGTAGACGAGCTGAAATATACAACCAGAGACGTATTAATACAAGGCATAGAGAAGCACGAGGCATACAGGGCAAACACTATCCTACAACGCTAGCAAATTATATCTACTCGGAAAACAGTCGACTGTAGAACTCTATATGATAAGGGTACCCATGGCAAACCAAGACCGGCAGCAGGCAGACGACACGACGACTTGTAGACGAGCTGAAATATACAACCAGAGACGTATTAATACAAGGCATACAGAAGCACGAGGCATACAGGGCAAACACTATCCTACGACGCTAGCAAATTATATCTACTCGGAAAACAGTCGACTGTAGAACTCTATATGATAAGGGTACCCATGGCAAACCAAGACCGGCAGCAGGCAGACGACACGACGACTTGTAGACGAGCTGAAATATACAACCAGAGACGTATTAATACAAGGCATAGAGAAGCACGAGGCATACAGGGCAAACACTATCCTACGACGCTAGCAAATTATATCTACTCGGAAAACAGTCGACTGTAGAACTCTATATGATAAGGGTACCCATGGCAAACCAAGACCGGCAGCAGGCAGACGACACGACGACTTGTAGACGAGCTGAAATATACAACCAGAGACATATTAATACAAGGCATAGAGAAGCACGAGGCATACAGGGCAAACACTATCCTACGACGCTAGCAAATTATATCTACTCGGAAAACAGTCGACTGTACAACTCTATATGATAAGGGTACCCATGGCAAACCAAGACCGGCAGCAGGCAGACGACACGACGACTTGTAGACGAGCTGAAATATACAACCAGAGACGTATTAATACAAGGCATACAGAAAAACGAGGCATACAGGGCAAACACTATCCTACGACGCTAGCAAATTATATCTACTCGGAAAACAGTCGACTGTAGAACTCTATATGATAAGGGTACCCATGGCAAACCAAGACCGGCAGCAGGCAGACGACACGACGACTTGTAGACGAGCTGAAATATACAACCAGAGACGTATTAATACAAGGCATAGAGAAGCACGAGGCATACAGGGCAAACACTATCCTACAACGCTAGCAAATTATATCTACTCGGAAAACAGTCGACTGTAGAACTCTATATGATAAGGGTACCCATGGCAAACCAAGACCGGCAGCAGGCAGACGACACGACGACTTGTAGACGAGCTGAAATATACAACCACAGATGTATTAATACAAGGCATACAGAAAAACGAGGCATACAGGGCAAACACTATCCTACGACGCTAGCAAATTATATCTACTCGGAAAACAGTCGACTGTAGAACTCTATATGATAAGGGTACCCATGGCAAACCAAGACCGGCAGCAGGCAGACGACACAACGACTTGTAGACGAGCTGAAATATACAACCAGAGACGTATTAATACAAGGCATACAGAAAAACGAGGCATACAGGGCAAACACTATCCTACGACGCTAGCAAATTATATCTACTCGGAAAACAGTCGACTGTAGAACTCTATATGATAAGGGTACCCATGGCAAACCAAGACCGGCAGCAGGCAGACGACACGACGACTTGTAGACGAGCTGAAATATACAACCAGAGACGTATTAATACAAGGCATACAGAAAAACGAGGCATACAGGGCAAACACTATCCTACGACGCTAGCAAATTATATCTACTCGGAAAACAGTCGACTGTAGAACTCTATATGATAAGGGTACCCATGGCAAACCAAGACCGGCAGCAGGCAGACGACACGACGACTTGTAGACGAGCTGAAATATACAACCAGAGACGTATTAATACAAGGCATACAGAAAAACGAGGCATACAGGGCAAACACTATCCTACGACGCTAGCAAATTATATCTACTCGGAAAACAGTCGACTGTAGAACTCTATATGATAAGGGTACCCATGGCAAACCAAGACCGGCAGCAGGCAGACGACACAACGACTTGTAGACGAGCTGAAATATACAACCAGAGGCGTATTAATACAAGGCATACAGAAAAACGAGGCATACAGGGCAAACACTATCCTACGACGCTAGCAAATTATATCTACTCGGAAAACAGTCGACTGTAGAACTCTATATGATAAGGGTACCCATGGCAAACCAAGACCGGCAGCAGGCAGACGACACGACGACTTGTAGACGAGCTGAAATATACAACCAGAGACGTATTGATACAAGGCATACAGAAAAACGAGGCATACAGGGCAAACACTATCCTACAACGCTAGCAAATTATATCTACTCGGAAAACAGTCGACTGTAGAACTCTATATGATAAGGGTACCCATGGCAAACCAAGACCGGCAGCAGGCAGACGACACAACGACTTGTAGACGAGCTGAAATATACAACCAGAGACGTATTAATACAAGGCATAGAGAAGCACGAGGCATACAGGGCAAACACTATCCTACGACGCTAGCAAATTATATCTACTCGGAAAACAGTCGACTGTAGAACTCTATATGATAAGGGTACCCATGGCAAACCAAGACCGGCAGCAGGCAGACGACATGTAGACGAGCTGAAATATACAACCAGAGACGTATTAATACAAGGCATAGAGAAGCACGAGGCATACAGGGCAAACACTATCCTACGACGCTAGCAAATTATATCTACTCGGAAAACAGTCGACTGTACAACTCTATATGATAAGGGTACCCATGGCAAACCAAGACCGGCAGCAGGCAGACGACACGACGACTTGTAGACGAGCTGAAATATACAACCAGAGACGTATTAATACAAGGCATAGAGAAGCACGAGGCATACAGGGCAAACACTATCCTACGACGCTAGCAAATTATATCTACTCGGAAAACAGTCGACTGTAGAACTCTATATGATAAGGGTACCCATGGCAAACCAAGACCGGCAGCAGGCAGACGACACGACGACTTGTAGACGAGCTGAAATATACAACCAGAGACGTATTAATACAAGGCATACAGAAAAACGAGGCATACAGGGCAAAGACTATCCTACGACGCTAGCAAATTATATCTACTCGGAAAACAGTCGACTGTAGAACTCTATATGATAAGGGTACCCATGGCAAACCAAGACCGGCAGCAGGCAGACGACACGACGACTTGTAGACGAGCTGAAATATACAACCAGAGACGTATTAATACAAGGCATAGAGAAGCACGAGGCATACAGGGCAAACACTATCCTACGACGCTAGCAAATTATATCTACTCGGAAAACAGTCGACTGTAGAACTCTATATGATAAGGGTACCCATGGCAAACCAAGACCGGCAGCAGGCAGACGACACAACGACTTGTAGACGAGCTGAAATATACAACCAGAGACGTATTAATACATGGCATACAGAAAAACGAGGCATACAGGGCAAACACTATCCTACGACGCTAGCAAATTATATCTACTCGGAAAACAGTCGACTGTAGAACTCGATATGATAAGGGTACCCATGGCAGAACAAGACCGGCAGCAGGCAGACGACACGACGACTTGTAGACGAGCTGAAATATACAACCAGAGACGTATTAATACAAGGCATAGAGAAGCACGAGGCATACAGGGCAAACACTATCCTACGACGCTAGCAAATTATATCTACTCGGAAAACAGTCGACTGTAGAACTCTATATGATAAGGGTACCCATGGCAAACCAAGACCGGCAGCAGGCAGACGACACGACGACTTGTAGACGAGCTGAAATATACAACCACAGATGTATTAATACAAGGCATACAGAAAAACGAGGCATACAGGGCAAACACTATCCTACGACGCTAGCAAATTATATCTACTCGGAAAACAGTCGACTGTACAACTCTATATGATAAGGGTACCCATGGCAAACCAAGACCGGCAGCAGGCAGACGACACGACGACTTGTAGACGAGCTGAAATATACAACCAGAGACGTATTAATACAAGGCATAGAGAAGCACGAGGCATACAGGGCAAACACTATCCTACGACGCTAGCAAATTATATCTACTCGGAAAACAGTCGACTGTAGAACTCTATATGATAAGGGTACCCATGGCAAACCAAGACCGGCAGCAGGCAGACGACACGACGACTTGTAGACGAGCTGAAATATACAACCAGAGACGTATTAATACAAGGCATACAGAAAAACGAGGCATACAGGGCAAACACTATCCTACGACGCTAGCAAATTATATCTACTCGGAAAACAGTCGACTGTAGAACTCTATATGATAAGGGTACCCATGGCAAACCAAGACCGGCAGCAGGCAGACGACACGACGACTTGTAGACGAGCTGAAATATACAACCAGAGACGTATTAATACAAGGCATAGAGAAGCACGAGGCATACAGGGCAAACACTATCCTACGACGCTAGCAAATTATATCTACTCGGAAAACAGTCGACTGTACAACTCTATATGATAAGGGTACCCATGGCAAACCAAGACCGGCAGCAGGCAGACGACACGACGACTTGTAGACGAGCTGAAATATACAACCAGAGACGTATTAATACAAGGCATAGAGAAGCACGAGGCATACAGGGCAAACACTATCCTACGACGCTAGCAAATTATATCTACTCGGAAAACAGTCGACTGTAGAACTCTATATGATAAGGGTACCCATGGCAAACCAAGACCGGCAGCAGGCAGACGACACGACGACTTGTAGACGAGCTGAAATATACAACCAGAGACGTATTAATACAAGGCATAGAGAAGCACGAGGCATACAGGGCAAACACTATCCTACGACGCTAGCAAATTATATCTACTCGGAAAACAGTCGACTGTAGAACTCTATATGATAAGGGTACCCATGGCAAACCAAGACCGGCAGCAGGCAGACGACACGACGACTTGTAGACGAGCTGAAATATACAACCAGAGACGTATTAATACAAGGCATAGAGAAGCACGAGGCATACAGGGCAAACACTATCCTACGACGCTAGCAAATTATATCTACTCGGAAAACAGTCGACTGTAGAACTCTATATGATAAGGGTACCCATGGCAAACCAAGACCGGCAGCAGGCAGACGACACGACGACTTGTAGACGAGCTGAAATATACAAGCAGAGACGTATTAATACAAGGCATAGAGAAGCACGAGGCATACAGGGGAAACACTATCCTACGACGCTAGCAAATTATATCTACTCGGAAAACAGTCGACTGTACAACTCTATATGATAAGGGTACCCATGGCAAACCAAGACCGGCAGCAGGCAGACGACACGACGACTTGTAGACGAGCTGAAATATACAACCAGAGACGTATTAATACAAGGCATACAGAAAAACGAGGCATACAGGGCAAACACTATCCTACGACGCTAGCAAATTATATCTACTCGGAAAACAGTCGACTATAGAACTCTATATGATAAGGGTACCCATGGCAAACCAAGACCGGCAGCAGGCAGACGACACAACGACTTGTAGACGAGCTGAAATATACAACCAGAGGCGTATTAATACAAGGTATACAGAAAAACGAGGCATACAGGGCAAACACTATCCTGCGACGCTAGCAAATTATATCTACTCGGAAAACAGTCGACTGTAGAACTCTATATGATAAGGGTACCCATGGCAAACCAAGACCGACAGCAGGCAGACGACACGACGACTTGTAGACGAGCTGAAATATACAACCAGAGACGTATTGATACAAGGCATACAGAAAAACGAGGCATACAGGGCAAACACTATCCTACGACGCTAGCAAATTATATCTACTCGGAAAACAGTCGACTGTAGAACTCTATATGATAAGGGTACCCATGGCAAACCAAGACCGGCAGCAGGCAGACGACACGACGACTTGTAGACGAGCTGAAATATACAACCAGAGACGTATTAATACAAGGCATAGAGAAGCACGAGGCATACAGGGCAAACACTATCCTACGACGCTAGCAAATTATATCTACTCGGAAAACAGTCGACTGTAGAACTCTATATGATAAGGGTACCCATGGCAAACCAAGACCGGCAGCAGGCAGACGACACGACGACTTGTAGACGAGCTGAAATATACAAGCAGAGACGTATTAATACAAGGCATAGAGAAGCACGAGGCATACAGGGGAAACACTATCCTACGACGCTAGCAAATTATATCTACTCGGAAAACAGTCGACTGTACAACTCTATATGATAAGGGTACCCATGGCAAACCAAGACCGGCAGCAGGCAGACGACACGACGACTTGTAGACGAGCTGAAATATACAACCAGAGACGTATTAATACAAGGCATAGAGAAGCACGAGGCATACAGGGCAAACACTATCCTACGACGCTAGCAAATTATATCTACTCGGAAAACAGTCGACTGTAGAACTCTATATGATAAGGGTACCCATGGCACGAGGCATACAGGGCAAACACTATCCTACGACGCTAGCAAATTATATCTACTCGGAAAACAGTCGACTGTAGAACTCTATATGATAAGGGTACCCATGGCAAACCAAGACCGGCAGCAGCCAGACGACACGACGACTTGTAGACGAGCTGAAATATACAACCAGAGACGTATTAATACAAGGCATACAGAAAAACGAGGCATACAGGGCAAACACTATCCTACGACGCTAGCAAATTATATCTACTCGGAAAACAGTCGACTGTAGAACTCTATATGATAAGGGTACCCATGGCAAACCAAGACCGGCAGCAGGCAGACGACACGACGACTTGTAGACGAGCTGAAATATACAACCAGAGACGTATTAATACAAGGCATAGAGAAGCACGAGGCATACAGGGCAAACACTATCCTACAACGCTAGCAAATTATATCTACTCGGAAAACAGTCGACTGTAGAACTCTATATGATAAGGGTACCCATGGCAAACCAAGACCGGCAGCAGGCAGACGACACGACGACTTGTAGACGAGCTGAAATATACAACCACAGATGTATTAACACAAGGCATAGAGAAGCACGAGGCATACAGGGCAAACACTATCCTACGACGCTAGCAAATTATATCTACTCGGAAAACAGTCGACTGTAGAACTCTATATGATAAGGGTACCCATGGCAAACCAAGACCGGCAGCAGGCAGACGACACGACGACTTGTAGACGAGCTGAAATATACAAGCAGAGACGTATTAATACAAGGCATAGAGAAGCACGAGGCATACAGGGCAAACACTATCCTACGACGCTAGCAAATTATATCTACTCGGAAAACAGTCGACTGTACAACTCTATATGATAAGGGTACCCATGGCAAACCAAGACCGGCAGCAGGCAGACGACACGACGACTTGTAGACGAGCTGAAATATACAAGCAGAGACGTATTAATACAAGGCATAGAGAAGCACGAGGCATACAGGGCAAACACTATCCTACGACGCTAGCAAATTATATCTACTCGGAAAACAGTCGACTGTAGAACTCTATATGATAAGGGTACCCATGGCAAACCAAGACCGGCAGCAGCCAGACGACACGACGACTTGTAGACGAGCTGAAATATACAACCAGAGACGTATTAATACAAGGCATACAGAAAAACGAGGCATACAGGGCAAACACTATCCTACGACGCTAGCAAATTATATCTACTCGGAAAACAGTCGACTGTAGAACTCTATATGATAAGGGTACCCATGGCAAACCAAGACCGGCAGCAGGCAGACGACACGACGACTTGTAGACGAGCTGAAATATACAACCAGAGACGTATTAATACAAGGCATAGAGAAGCACGAGGCATACAGGGCAAACACTATCCTACGACGCTAGCAAATTATATCTACTCGGAAAACAGTCGACTGTAGAACTCTATATGATAAGGGTACCCATGGCAAACCAAGACCGGCAGCAGGCAGACGACACGACGACTTGTAGACGAGCTGAAATATACAACCAGAGACGTATTAATACAAGGCATACAGAAAAACGAGGCATACAGGGCAAACACTATCCTACGACGCTAGCAAATTATATCTACTCGGAAAACAGTCGACTGTAGAACTCTATATGATAAGGGTACCCATGGCAAACCAAGACCGGCAGCAGGCAGACGACACGACGACTTGTAGACGAGCTGAAATATACAACCAGAGACGTATTAATACAAGGCATAGAGAAGCACGAGGCATACAGGGCAAACACTATCCTACGACGCTAGCAAATTATATCTACTCGGAAAACAGTCGACTGTACAACTCTATATGATAAGGGTACCCATGGCAAACCAAGACCGGCAGCAGGCAGACGACACGACGACTTGTAGACGAGCTGAAATATACAACCAGAGACGTATTAATACAAGGCATAGAGAAGCACGAGGCATACAGGGCAAACACTATCCTACGACGCTAGCAAATTATATCTACTCGGAAAACAGTCGACTGTAGAACTCTATATGATAAGGGTACCCATGGCAAACCAAGACCGGCAGCAGGCAGACGACACGACGACTTGTAGACGAGCTGAAATATACAACCAGAGACGTATTAATACAAGGCATAGAGAAGCACGAGGCATACAGGGCAAACACTATCCTACGACGCTAGCAAATTATATCTACTCGGAAAACAGTCGACTGTAGAACTCTATATGATAAGGGTACCCATGGCAAACCAAGACCGGCAGCAGGCAGACGACACGACGACTTGTAGACGAGCTGAAATATACAACCAGAGACGTATTAATACAAGGCATAGAGAAGCACGAGGCATACAGGGCAAACACTATCCTACGACGCTAGCAAATTATATCTACTCGGAAAACAGTCGACTGTAGAACTCTATATGATAAGGGTACCCATGGCAAACCAAGACCGGCAGCAGGCAGACGACACGACGACTTGTAGACGAGCTGAAATATACAACCACAGACGTATTAATACAAGGCATACAGAAAAACGAGGCATACAGGGCAAACACTATCCTACGACGCTAGCAAATTATATCTACTCGGAAAACAGTCGACTGTAGAACTCTATATGATAAGGGTACCCATGGCAAACCAAGACCGGCAGCAGGCAGACGACACGACGACTTGTAGACGAGCTGAAATATACAACCAGAGACGTATTAATACAAGGCATAGAGAAGCACGAGGCATACAGGGCAAACACTATCCTACGACGCTAGCAAATTATATCTACTCGGAAAACAGTCGACTGTAGAACTCTATATGATAAGGGTACCCATGGCAAACCAAGACCGGCAGCAGGCAGACGACACGACGACTTGTAGACGAGCTGAAATATACAACCAGAGACGTATTAATACAAGGCATAGAGAAGCACGAGGCATACAGGGCAAACACTATCCTACGACGCTAGCAAATTATATCTACTCGGAAAACAGTCGACTGTAGAACTCTATATGATAAGGGTACCCATGGCAAACCAAGACCGGCAGCAGGCAGACGACACGACGACTTGTAGACGAGCTGAAATATACAACCAGAGACGTATTAATACAAGGCATACAGAAAAACGAGGCATACAGGGCAAACACTATCCTACGACGCTAGCAAATTATATCTACTCGGAAAACAGTCGACTGTAGAACTCTATATGATAAGGGTACCCATGGCAAACCAAGACCGGCAGCAGGCAGACGACACGACGACTTGTAGACGAGCTGAAATATACAACCAGAGACGTATTAATACAAGGCATACAGAAAAACGAGGCATACAGGGCAAACACTATCCTACGACGCTAGCAAATTATATCTACTCGGAAAACAGTCGACTGTAGAACTCTATATGATAAGGGTACCCATGGCAAACCAAGACCGGCAGCAGGCAGACGACACGACGACTTGTAGACGAGCTGAAATATACAACCAGAGACGTATTAATACAAGGCATAGAGAAGCACGAGGCATACAGGGCAAACACTATCCTACGACGCTAGCAAATTATATCTACTCGGAAAACAGTCGACTGTAGAACTCTATATGATAAGGGTACCCATGGCAAACCAAGACCGGCAGCAGGCAGACGACACAACGACTTGTAGACGAGCTGAAATATACAACCAGAGACGTATTAATACAAGGCATACAGAAAAACGAGGCATACAGGGTAAACACTATCCTACGACGCTAGCAAATTATATCTACTCGGAAAACAGTCGACTGTAGAACTCTATATGATAAGGGTACCCATGGCAAACCAAGACCGGCAGCAGGCAGACGACACGACGACTTGTAGACGAGCTGAAATATACAACCAGAGACGTATTAATACAAGGCATAGAGAAGCACGAGGCATACAGGGCAAACACTATCCTACGACGCTAGCAAATTATATCTACTCGGAAAACAGTCGACTGTAGAACTCTATATGATAAGGGTACCCATGGCAAACCAAGACCGGCAGCAGGCAGACGACACGACGACTTGTAGACGAGCTGAAATATACAACCAGAGACGTATTAATACAAGGCATACAGAAAAACGAGGCATACAGGGCAAACACTATCCTACGACGCTAGCAAATTATATCTACTCGGAAAACAGTCGACTGTAGAACTCTATATGATAAGGGTACCCATGGCAAACCAAGACCGGCAGCAGGCAGACGACACGACGACTTGTAGACGAGCTGAAATATACAACCAGAGACGTATTAATACAAGGCATAGAGAAGCACGAGGCATACAGGGCAAACACTATCCTACGACGCTAGCAAATTATATCTACTCGGAAAACAGTCGACTGTAGAACTCTATATGATAAGGGTACCCATGGCAAACCAAGACCGGCAGCAGGCAGACGACACGACGACTTGTAGACGAGCTGAAATATACAACCAGAGACGTATTAATACAAGGCATAGAGAAGCACGAGGCATACAGGGCAAACACTATCCTACGACGCTAGCAAATTATATCTACTCGGAAAACAGTCGACTGTAGAACTCTATATGATAAGGGTACCCATGGCAAACCAAGACCGGCAGCAGGCAGACGACACGACGACTTGTAGACGAGCTGAAATATACAACCAGAGACGTATTAATACAAGGCATACAGAAAAACGAGGCATACAGGGCAAACACTATCCTACGACGCTAGCAAATTATATCTACTCGGAAAACAGTCGACTGTAGAACTCGATATGATAAGGGTACCCATGGCAGAACAAGACCGGCAGCAGGCAGACGACACGACGACTTGTAGACGAGCTGAAATATACAACCAGAGACGTATTAATACAAGGCATAGAGAAGCACGAGGCATACAGGGCAAACACTATCCTACGACGCTAGCAAATTATATCTACTCGGAAAACAGTCGACTGTAGAACTCTATATGATAAGGGTACCCATGGCAAACCAAGACCGGCAGCAGGCAGACGACACGACGACTTGTAGACGAGCTGAAATATACAACCAGAGACATATTAATACAAGGCATACAGAAAAACGAGGCATACAGGGCAAACACTATCCTACGACGCTAGCAAATTATATCTACTCGGAAAACAGTCGACTGTACAACTCTATATGATAAGGGTACCCATGGCAAACCAAGACCGGCAGCAGGCAGACGACACGACGACTTGTAGACGAGCTGAAATATACAACCAGAGACGTATTAATACAAGGCATAGAGAAGCACGAGGCATACAGGGCAAACACTATCCTACGACGCTAGCAAATTATATCTACTCGGAAAACAGTCGACTGTAGAACTCTATATGATAAGGGTACCCATGGCAAACCAAGACCGGCAGCAGGCAGACGACACGACGACTTGTAGACGAGCTGAAATATACAACCAGAGACGTATTAATACAAGGCATAGAGAAGCACGAGGCATACAGGGCAAACACTATCCTACGACGCTAGCAAATTATATCTACTCGGAAAACAGTCGACTGTAGAACTCTATATGATAAGGGTACCCATGGCAAACCAAGACCGGCAGCAGGCAGACGACACGACGACTTGTAGACGAGCTGAAATATACAACCAGAGACGTATTAATACAAGGCATACAGAAAAACGAGGCATACAGGGCAAACACTATCCTACGACGCTAGCAAATTATATCTACTCGGAAAACAGTCGACTGTAGAACTCTATATGATAAGGGTACCCATGGCAAACCAAGACCGGCAGCAGGCAGACGACACGACGACTTGTAGACGAGCTGAAATATACAACCAGAGACGTATTAATACAAGGCATAGAGAAGCACGAGGCATACAGGGCAAACACTATCCTACGACGCTAGCAAATTATATCTACTCGGAAAACAGTCGACTGTAGAACTCTATATGATAAGGGTACCCATGGCAAACCAAGACCGGCAGCAGGCAGACGACACGACGACTTGTAGACGAGCTGAAATATACAACCAGAGACGTATTAATACAAGGCATACAGAAAAACGAGGCATACAGGGCAAACACTATCCTACGACGCTAGCAAATTATATCTACTCGGAAAACAGTCGACTGTAGAACTCTATATGATAAGGGTACCCATGGCAAACCAAGACCGGCAGCAGGCAGACGACACGACGACTTGTAGACGAGCTGAAATATACAACCAGAGACGTATTAATACAAGGCATAGAGAAGCACGAGGCATACAGGGCAAACACTATCCTACGACGCTAGCAAATTATATCTACTCGGAAAACAGTCGACTGTACAACTCTATATGATAAGGGTACCCATGGCAAACCAAGACCGGCAGCAGGCAGACGACACGACGACTTGTAGACGAGCTGAAATATACAACCAGAGACGTATTAATACAAGGCATAGAGAAGCACGAGGCATACAGGGCAAACACTATCCTACGACGCTAGCAAATTATATCTACTCGGAAAACAGTCGACTGTAGAACTCTATATGATAAGGGTACCCATGGCAAACCAAGACCGGCAGCAGGCAGACGACACGACGACTTGTAGACGAGCTGAAATATACAACCAGAGACGTATTAATACAAGGCATAGAGAAGCACGAGGCATACAGGGCAAACACTATCCTACGACGCTAGCAAATTATATCTACTCGGAAAACAGTCGACTGTAGAACTCTATATGATAAGGGTACCCATGGCAAACCAAGACCGGCAGCAGGCAGACGACACGACGACTTGTAGACGAGCTGAAATATACAACCAGAGACGTATTAATACAAGGCATAGAGAAGCACGAGGCATACAGGGCAAACACTATCCTACGACGCTAGCAAATTATATCTACTCGGAAAACAGTCGACTGTAGAACTCTATATGATAAGGGTACCCATGGCAAACCAAGACCGGCAGCAGGCAGACGACACGACGACTTGTAGACGAGCTGAAATATACAACCACAGACGTATTAATACAAGGCATACAGAAAAACGAGGCATACAGGGCAAACACTATCCTACGACGCTAGCAAATTATATCTACTCGGAAAACAGTCGACTGTAGAACTCTATATGATAAGGGTACCCATGGCAAACCAAGACCGGCAGCAGGCAGACGACACGACGACTTGTAGACGAGCTGAAATATACAACCAGAGACGTATTAATACAAGGCATAGAGAAGCACGAGGCATACAGGGCAAACACTATCCTACGACGCTAGCAAATTATATCTACTCGGAAAACAGTCGACTGTAGAACTCTATATGATAAGGGTACCCATGGCAAACCAAGACCGGCAGCAGGCAGACGACACGACGACTTGTAGACGAGCTGAAATATACAACCAGAGACGTATTAATACAAGGCATAGAGAAGCACGAGGCATACAGGGCAAACACTATCCTACGACGCTAGCAAATTATATCTACTCGGAAAACAGTCGACTGTAGAACTCTATATGATAAGGGTACCCATGGCAAACCAAGACCGGCAGCAGGCAGACGACACGACGACTTGTAGACGAGCTGAAATATACAACCAGAGACGTATTAATACAAGGCATACAGAAAAACGAGGCATACAGGGCAAACACTATCCTACGACGCTAGCAAATTATATCTACTCGGAAAACAGTCGACTGTAGAACTCTATATGATAAGGGTACCCATGGCAAACCAAGACCGGCAGCAGGCAGACGACACGACGACTTGTAGACGAGCTGAAATATACAACCAGAGACGTATTAATACAAGGCATACAGAAAAACGAGGCATACAGGGCAAACACTATCCTACGACGCTAGCAAATTATATCTACTCGGAAAACAGTCGACTGTAGAACTCTATATGATAAGGGTACCCATGGCAAACCAAGACCGGCAGCAGGCAGACGACACGACGACTTGTAGACGAGCTGAAATATACAACCAGAGACGTATTAATACAAGGCATAGAGAAGCACGAGGCATACAGGGCAAACACTATCCTACGACGCTAGCAAATTATATCTACTCGGAAAACAGTCAACTGTACAACTCTATATGATAAGGGTACCCATGGCAAACCAAGACCGGCAGCAGGCAGACGACACGACGACTTGTAGACGAGCTGAAATATACAACCAGAGACGTATTAATACAAGGCATAGAGAAGCACGAGGCATACAGGGCAAACACTATCCTACGACGCTAGCAAATTATATCTACTCGGAAAACAGTCGACTGTAGAACTCTATATGATAAGGGTACCCATGGCAAACCAAGACCGGCAGCAGGCAGACGACACGACGACTTGTAGACGAGCTGAAATATACAACCAGAGACGTATTAATACAAGGCATACAGAAAAACGAGGCATACAGGGCAAACACTATCCTACGACGCTAGCAAATTATATCTACTCGGAAATCAGTAGACTGCAGAACTCTATATGATAAGGGTACCCATGGCAAACCAAGACCGGCAGCAGGCAGACGACACGACGACTTGTAGACGAGCTGAAATATACAACCAGAGACGTATTAATACAAGGCATACAGAAAAACGAGGCATACAGGGTAAACACTATCCTACAACGCTAGCAAATTATATCTACTCGGAAAACAGTCGACTGTAGAACTCTATATGATAAGGGTACCCAAGGCAAACCAAGACCGGCAGCAGGCAGATGACACGACGACTTGTAGACGAGCTGAAATATACAACCAGAGACGTATTAATACAAGGCATACAGAAAAACGAGGCATACAGGGCAAACACTATCCTACGACGCTAGCAAATTATATCTACTCGGAAAACAGTCGACTGTAGAACTCTATATGATAAGGGTACCCATGGCAAACCAAGACCGGCAGCAGGCAGAGGACACGACGACTTGTAGACGAGCTGAAATATACAACCAGAGACGTATTAATACAAGGCATAGAGAAGCACGAGGCATACAGGGCAAACACTATCCTATGACGCTAGCAAATTATATCTACTCGGAAAACAGTCGACTGTAGAACTCTATATGATAAGGGTACCCATGGCAAACCAAGACCGGCAGCAGGCAGACGACACGACGACTTGTAGACGAGCTGAAATATACAACCAGAGACGTATTAATACAAGGCATAGAGAAGCACGAGGCATACAGGGCAAACACTATCCTACGACGCTAGCAAATTATATCTACTCGGAAAACAGTCGACTGTAGAACTCTATATGATAAGGGTACCCATGGCAAACCAAGACCGGCAGCAGGCAGACGACACGACGACTTGTAGACGAGCTGAAATATACAACCAGAGACGTATTAATACAAGGCATACAGAAAAACGAGGCATACAGGGCAAACACTATCCTACGACGCTAGCAAATTATATCTACTCGGAAAACAGTCGACTGTACAACTCTATATGATAAGGGTACCCATGGCAAACCAAGACCGGCAGCAGGCAGACGACACGACAACTTGTAGACGAGCTGAAATATACAACCAGAGACGTATTAATACAAGGCATAGAGAAGCACGAGGCATACAGGGCAAACACTATCCTACGACGCTAGCAAATTATATCTACTCGGAAAACAGTCGACTGTAGAACTCTATATGATAAGGGTACCCATGGCAAACCAAGACCGGCAGCAGGCAGACGACACGACGACTTGTAGACGAGCTGAAATATACAACCAGAGACGTATTAATACAAGGCATACAGAAAAACGAGGCATACAGGGCAAACACTATCCTACGACGCTAGCAAATTATATCTACTCGGAAAACAGTCGACTGTAGAACTCTATATGATAAGGGTACCCATGGCAAACCAAGACCGGCAGCAGGCAGACGACACGACGACTTGTAGACGAGCTGAAATATACAACCAGAGACGTATTAATACAAGGCATACAGAAAAACGAGGCATACAGGGCAAACACTATCCTACGACGCTAGCAAATTATATCTACTCGGAAAACAGTCGACTGTAGAACTCTATATGATAAGGGTACCCATGGCAAACCAAGACCGGCAGCAGGCAGACGACACGACGACTTGTAGACGAGCTGAAATATACAACCAGAGACGTATTAATACAAGGCATACAGAAAAACGAGGCATACAGGGCAAACACTATCCTACGACGCTAGCAAATTATATCTACTCGGAAAACAGTCGACTGTAGAACTCTATATGATAAGGGTACCCATGGCAAACCAAGACCGGCAGCAGGCAGACAACACGACGACTTGTAGACGAGATGAAATATACAACCAGAGACGTATTAATACAAGGCATAGAGAAGCACGAGGCATACAGGGCAAACACTATCCTACGACGCTAGCAAATTATATCTACTCGGAAAACAGTCGACTGTAGAACTCTATATGATAAGGGTACCCATGGCAAACCAAGACCGGCAGCAGGCAGACGACACGACGACTTGTAGACGAGCTGAAATATACAACCAGAGACGTATTAATACAAGGCATAGAGAAGCACGAGGCATACAGGGCAAACACTATCCTACGACGCTAGCAAATTATATCTACTCGGAAAACAGTCGACTGTAGAACTCTATATGATAAGGGTACCCATGGCAAACCAAGACCGGCAGCAGGCAGACGACACGACGACTTGTAGACGAGCTGAAATATACAACCAGAGACGTATTAATACAAGGCATAGAGAAGCACGAGGCATACAGGGCAAACACTATCCTACGACGCTAGCAAATTATATCTACTCGGAAAACAGTCAACTGTACAACTCTATATGATAAGGGTACCCATGGCAAACCAAGACCGGCAGCAGGCAGACGACACGACGACTTGTAGACGAGCTGAAATATACAACCAGAGACGTATTAATACAAGGCATAGAGAAGCACGAGGCATACAGGGCAAACACTATCCTACGACGCTAGCAAATTATATCTACTCGGAAAACAGTCGACTGTAGAACTCTATATGATAAGGGTACCCATGGCAAACCAAGACCGGCAGCAGGCAGACGACACGACGACTTGTAGACGAGCTGAAATATACAACCAGAGACGTATTAATACAAGGCATACAGAAAAACGAGGCATACAGGGCAAACACTATCCTACGACGCTAGCAAATTATATCTACTCGGAAATCAGTAGACTGCAGAACTCTATATGATAAGGGTACCCATGGCAAACCAAGACCGGCAGCAGGCAGACGACACGACGACTTGTAGACGAGCTGAAATATACAACCAGAGACGTATTAATACAAGGCATACAGAAAAACGAGGCATACAGGGTAAACACTATCCTACAACGCTAGCAAATTATATCTACTCGGAAAACAGTCGACTGTAGAACTCTATATGATAAGGGTACCCAAGGCAAACCAAGACCGGCAGCAGGCAGATGACACGACGACTTGTAGACGAGCTGAAATATACAACCAGAGACGTATTAATACAAGGCATACAGAAAAACGAGGCATACAGGGCAAACACTATCCTACGACGCTAGCAAATTATATCTACTCGGAAAACAGTCGACTGTAGAACTCTATATGATAAGGGTACCCATGGCAAACCAAGACCGGCAGCAGGCAGAGGACACGACGACTTGTAGACGAGCTGAAATATACAACCAGAGACGTATTAATACAAGGCATAGAGAAGCACGAGGCATACAGGGCAAACACTATCCTATGACGCTAGCAAATTATATCTACTCGGAAAACAGTCGACTGTAGAACTCTATATGATAAGGGTACCCATGGCAAACCAAGACCGGCAGCAGGCAGACGACACGACGACTTGTAGACGAGCTGAAATATACAACCAGAGACGTATTAATACAAGGCATAGAGAAGCACGAGGCATACAGGGCAAACACTATCCTACGACGCTAGCAAATTATATCTACTCGGAAAACAGTCGACTGTAGAACTCTATATGATAAGGGTACCCATGGCAAACCAAGACCGGCAGCAGGCAGACGACACGACGACTTGTAGACGAGCTGAAATATACAACCAGAGACGTATTAATACAAGGCATACAGAAAAACGAGGCATACAGGGCAAACACTATCCTACGACGCTAGCAAATTATATCTACTCGGAAAACAGTCGACTGTACAACTCTATATGATAAGGGTACCCATGGCAAACCAAGACCGGCAGCAGGCAGACGACACGACAACTTGTAGACGAGCTGAAATATACAACCAGAGACGTATTAATACAAGGCATAGAGAAGCACGAGGCATACAGGGCAAACACTATCCTACGACGCTAGCAAATTATATCTACTCGGAAAACAGTCGACTGTAGAACTCTATATGATAAGGGTACCCATGGCAAACCAAGACCGGCAGCAGGCAGACGACACGACGACTTGTAGACGAGCTGAAATATACAACCAGAGACGTATTAATACAAGGCATACAGAAAAACGAGGCATACAGGGCAAACACTATCCTACGACGCTAGCAAATTATATCTACTCGGAAAACAGTCGACTGTAGAACTCTATATGATAAGGGTACCCATGGCAAACCAAGACCGGCAGCAGGCAGACGACACGACGACTTGTAGACGAGCTGAAATATACAACCAGAGACGTATTAATACAAGGCATACAGAAAAACGAGGCATACAGGGCAAACACTATCCTACGACGCTAGCAAATTATATCTACTCGGAAAACAGTCGACTGTAGAACTCTATATGATAAGGGTACCCATGGCAAACCAAGACCGGCAGCAGGCAGACGACACGACGACTTGTAGACGAGCTGAAATATACAACCAGAGACGTATTAATACAAGGCATACAGAAAAACGAGGCATACAGGGCAAACACTATCCTACGACGCTAGCAAATTATATCTACTCGGAAAACAGTCGACTGTAGAACTCTATATGATAAGGGTACCCATGGCAAACCAAGACCGGCAGCAGGCAGACAACACGACGACTTGTAGACGAGATGAAATATACAACCAGAGACGTATTAATACAAGGCATAGAGAAGCACGAGGCATACAGGGCAAACACTATCCTACGACGCTAGCAAATTATATCTACTCGGAAAACAGTCGACTGTAGAACTCTATATGATAAGGGTACCCATGGCAAACCAAGACCGGCAGCAGGCAGACGACACGACGACTTGTAGACGAGCTGAAATATACAACCAGAGACGTATTAATACAAGGCATAGAGAAGCACGAGGCATACAGGGCAAACACTATCCTACGACGCTAGCAAATTATATCTACTCGGAAAACAGTCGACTGTAGAACTCTATATGATAAGGGTACCCATGGCAAACCAAGACCGGCAGCAGGCAGACCACACGACGACTTGTAGACGAGCTGAAATATACAACCAGAGACGTATTAATACAAGGCATACAGAAAAACGAGGCATACAGGGCAAACACTATCCTACGACGCTAGCAAATTATATCTACTCGGAAAACAGTCGACTGTAGAACTCTATATGATAAGGGTACCCATGGCAAACCAAGACCGGCAGCAGGCAGACGACACGACGACTTGTAGACGAGCTGAAATATACAACCAGAGACGTATTAATACAAGGCATACAGAAAAACGAGGCATACAGGGCAAACACTATCCTACGACGCTAGCAAATTATATCTACTCGGAAAACAGTCGACTGTACAACTCTATATGATAAGGGTACCCATGGCAAACCAAGACCGGCAGCAGGCAGACGACACGACGACTTGTAGACGAGCTGAAATATACAACCAGAGACGTATTAATACAAGGCATACAGAAAAACGAGGCATACAGGGCAAACACTATCCTACGACGCTAGCAAATTATATCTACTCGGAAAACAGTCGACTGTAGAACTCTATATGATAAGGGTACCCATGGCAAACCAAGACCGGCAGCAGGCAGACAACACGACGACTTGTAGACGAGATGAAATATACAACCAGAGACGTATTAATACAAGGCATAGAGAAGCACGAGGCATACAGGGCAAACACTATCCTACGACGCTAGCAAATTATATCTACTCGGAAAACAGTCGACTGTAGAACTCTATATGATAAGGGTACCCATGGCAAACCAAGACCGGCAGCAGGCAGACGACACGACGACTTGTAGACGAGCTGAAATATACAACCAGAGACGTATTAATACAAGGCATACAGAAAAACGAGGCATACAGGGCAAACACTATCCTACGACGCTAGCAAATTATATCTACTCGGAAAACAGTCGACTGTAGAACTCTATATGATAAGGGTACCCATGGCAAACCAAGACCGGCAGCAGGCAGACGACACAACGACTTGTAGACGAGCTGAAATATACAACCAGAGACGTATTAATACAAGGCATACAGAAAAACGAGGCATACAGGGCAAACACTATCCTACGACGCTAGCAAATTATATCTACTCGGAAAACAGTCGACTGTAGAACTCTATATGATAAGGGTACCATGGCAAACCAAGACCGGCAGCAGGCAGACGACACGACGACTTGTAGACGAGCTGAAATATACAACCAGAGACGTATTAATACAAGGCATAGAGAAGCACGAGGCATACAGGGCAAACACTATCCTACGACGCTAGCAAATTATATCTACTCGGAAAACAGTCGACTGTAGAACTCTATATGATAAGGGTACCCATGGCAAACCAAGACCGGCAGCAGGCAGACGACACGATGACTTGTAGACGAGCTGAAATATACAACCAGAGACGTATTAATACAAGGCATAGAGAAGCACGAGGCATACAGGGCAAACACTATCCTACGACGCTAGCAAATTATATCTACTCGGAAAACAGTCGACTGTAGAACTCTATATGATAAGGGTACCCATGGCAAACCAAGACCGGCAGCAGGCAGACGACACGACGACTTGTAGACGAGCTGAAATATACAACCAGAGACGTATTAATACAAGGCATACAGAAAAACGAGGCATACAGGGCAAACACTATCCTACGACGCTAGCAAATTATATCTACTCGGAAAACAGTCGACTGTAGAACTCTATATGATAAGGGTACCCATGGCAAACCAAGACCGGCAGCAGGCAGACGACACGACGACTTGTAGACGAGCTGAAATATACAACCAGAGACGTATTAATACAAGGCATACAGAAAAACGAGGCATACAGGGCAAACACTATCCTACGACGCTAGCAAATTATATCTACTCGGAAAACAGTCGACTGTAGAACTCTATATGATAAGGGTACCCATGGCAAACCAAGACCGGCAGCAGGCAGACGACACGACGACTTGTAGACGAGCTGAAATATACAACCAGAGACGTATTAATACAAGGCATACAGAAAAACGAGGCATACAGGGCAAACACTATCCTACGACGCTAGCAAATTATATCTACTCGGAAAACAGTCGACTGTAGAACTCTATATGATAAGGGTACCCATGGCAAACCAAGACCGGCAGCAGGCAGACGACACGACGACTTGTAGACGAGCTGAAATATACAACCAGAGACGTATTAATACAAGGCATAGAGAAGCACGAGGCATACAGGGCAAACACTATCCTACGACGCTAGCAAATTATATCTACTCGGAAAACAGTCGACTGTAGAACTCTATATGATAAGGGTACCCATGGCAAACCAAGACCGGCAGCAGGCAGACGACACGACGACTTGTAGACGAGCTGAAATATACAACCAGAGACGTATTAATACAAGGCATACAGAAAAACGAGGCATACAGGGCAAACACTATCCTACGACGCTAGCAAATTATATCTACTCGGAAAACAGTCGACTGTAGAACTCTATATGATAAGGGTACCCATGGCAAACCAAGACCGGCAGCAGGCAGACGACACGACGACTTGTAGACGAGCTGAAATATACAACCAGAGACGTATTAATACAAGGCATAGAGAAGCACGAGGCATACAGGGCAAACACTATCCTACGACGCTAGCAAATTATATCTACTCGGAAAACAGTCGACTGTAGAACTCTATATGATAAGGGTACCCATGGCAAACCAAGACCGGCAGCAGGCAGACGACACGACGACTTGTAGACGAGCTGAAATATACAACCAGAGACGTATTAATACAAGGCATATAGAAAAACGAGGCATACAGGGCAAACACTATCCTACGACGCTAGCAAATTATATCTACTCGGAAAACAGTCGAC
Source organism: Sthenelais limicola (assembly GCA_942159475.1). NCBI lineage: Eukaryota > Metazoa > Annelida > Polychaeta > Phyllodocida > Sigalionidae > Sthenelais > Sthenelais limicola. The sequence continues at coordinate 74,594,838 of OW804098.1, forward strand.
TGTAGAACTCTATATGATAAGGGTACCCATGGCAAACCAAGACCGGCAGCAGGCAGACGACACGACGACTTGTAGACGAGCTGAAATATACAACCAGAGACGTATTAATACAAGGCATACAGAAAAACGAGGCATACAGGGCAAACACTATCCTACGACGCTAGCAAATTATATCTACTCGGAAAACAGTCGACTGTACAACTCTATATGATAAGGGTACCCATGGCAAACCAAGACCGGCAGCAGGCAGACGACACGACGACTTGTAGACGAGCTGAAATATACAACCAGAGACGTATTAATACAAGGCATAGAGAAGCACGAGGCATACAGGGCAAACACTATCCTACGACGCTAGCAAATTATATCTACTCGGAAAACAGTCGACTGTAGAACTCTATATGATAAGGGTACCCATGGCAAACCAAGACCGGCAGCAGGCAGACGACACGACGACTTGTAGACGAGCTGAAATATACAACCAGAGACGTATTAATACAAGGCATAGAGAAGCACGAGGCATACAGGGCAAACACTATCCTACGACGCTAGCAAATTATATCTACTCGGAAAACAGTCGACTGTAGAACTCTATATGATAAGGGTACCCATGGCAAACCAAGACCGGCAGCAGGCAGACGACACGACGACTTGTAGACGAGCTGAAATATACAACCAGAGACGTATTAATACAAGGCATACAGAAAAACGAGGCATACAGGGCAAACACTATCCTACGACGCTAGCAAATTATATCTACTCGGAAAACAGTCGACTGTAGAACTCTATATGATAAGGGTACCCATGGCAAACCAAGACCGGCAGCAGGCAGACGACACGACGACTTGTAGACGAGCTGAAATATACAACCAGAGACGTATTAATACAAGGCATAGAGAAGCACGAGGCATACAGGGCAAACACTATCCTACGACGCTAGCAAATTATATCTACTCGGAAAACAGTCGACTGTAGAACTCTATATGATAAGGGTACCCATGGCAAACCAAGACCGGCAGCAGGCAGACGACACGACGACTTGTAGACGAGCTGAAATATACAACCAGAGACGTATTAATACAAGGCATAGAGAAGCACGAGGCATACAGGGCAAACACTATCCTACGACGCTAGCAAATTATATCTACTCGGAAAACAGTCGACTGTAGAACTCTATATGATAAGGGTACCCATGGCAAACCAAGACCGGCAGCAGGCAGACGACACGACGACTTGTAGACGAGCTGAAATATACAACCAGAGACGTATTAATACAAGGCATAGAGAAGCACGAGGCATACAGGGCAAACACTATCCTACGACGCTAGCAAATTATATCTACTCGGAAAACAGTCGACTGTAGAACTCTATATGATAAGGGTACCCATGGCAAACCAAGACCGGCAGCAGGCAGACGACACGACGACTTGTAGACGAGCTGAAATATACAACCAGAGACGTATTAATACAAGGCATAGAGAAGCACGAGGCATACAGGGCAAACACTATCCTACGACGCTAGCAAATTATATCTACTCGGAAAACAGTCGACTGTAGAACTCTATATGATAAGGGTACCCATGGCAAACCAAGACCGGCAGCAGGCAGACGACACGACGACTTGTAGACGAGCTGAAATATACAACCAGAGACGTATTAATACAAGGCATACAGAAAAACGAGGCATACAGGGCAAACACTATCCTACGACGCTAGCAAATTATATCTACTCGGAAAACAGTCGACTGTAGAACTCTATATGATAAGGGTACCCATGGCAAACCAAGACCGGCAGCAGGCAGACGACACGACGACTTGTAGACGAGCTGAAATATACAACCAGAGACGTATTAATACAAGGCATAGAGAAGCACGAGGCATACAGGGCAAACACTATCCTACGACGCTAGCAAATTATATCTACTCGGAAAACAGTCGACTGTAGAACTCTATATGATAAAGGTACCCATGGCAAACCAAGACCGGCAGCAGGCAGACGACACGACGACTTGTAGACGAGCTGAAATATACAACCAGAGACGTATTAATACAAGGCATAGAGAAGCACGAGGCATACAGGGCAAACACTATCCTACGACGCTAGCAAATTATATCTACTCGGAAAACAGTCGACTGTAGAACTCTATATGATAAGGGTACCCATGGCAAACCAAGACCGGCAGCAGGCAGACAACACGACGACTTGTAGACGAGCTGAAATATACAACCAGAGACGTATTAATACAAGGCATACAGAAAAACGAGGCATACAGGGCAAACACTATCCTACGACGCTAGCAAATTATATCTACTCGGAAAACAGTCGACTGTAGAACTCTATATGATAAGGGTACCCATGGCAAACCAAGACCGGCAGCAGGCAGACAACACGACGACTTGTAGACGAGCTGAAATATACAACCAGAGACGTATTAATACAAGGCATACAGAAAAACGAGGCATACAGGGCAAACACTATCCTACGACGCTAGCAAATTATATCTACTCGGAAAACAGTCGACTGTAGAACTCTATATGATAAGGGTACCCATGGCAAACCAAGACCGGCAGCAGGCAGATGACACGACGACTTGTAGACGAGCTGAAATATACAACCAGAGACGTATTAATACAAGGCATAGAGAAGCACGAGGCATACAGGGCAAACACTATCCTACGACGCTAGCAAATTATATCTACTCGGAAAACAGTCGACTGTAGAACTCTATATGATAAGGGTACCCATGGCAAACCAAGACCGGCAGCAGGCAGACGACACGACGACTTGTAGACGAGCTGAAATATACAACCAGAGACGTATTAATACAAGGCATACAGAAAAACGAAGCATACAGGGCAAACGCTATCCTACGACGCTAGCAAATTATATCTACTCGGAAAACAGTCGACTGTAGAACTCTATATGATAAGGGTACCCATGGCAAACCAAGACCGGCAGCAGGCAGACGACACGACGACTTGTAGACGAGCTGAAATATACAACCAGAGACGTATTAATACAAGGCATAGAGAAGCACGAGGCATACAGGGCAAACACTATCCTACGACGCTAGCAAATTATATCTACTCGGAAAACAGTCGACTGTAGAACTCTATATGATAAGGGTACCCATGGCAAACCAAGACCGGCAGCAGGCAGACGACACGACGACTTGTAGACGAGCTGAAATATACAACCACAGACGTATTAATACAAGGCATACAGAAAAACGAGGCATACAGGGCAAACACTATCCTACGACGCTAGCAAATTATATCTACTCGGAAAACAGTCGACTGTAGAACTCTATATGATAAGGGTACCCATGGCAAACCAAGACCGGCAGCAGGCAGACGACACGACGACTTGTAGACGAGCTGAAATATACAACCAGAGACGTATTAATACAAGGCATAGAGAAGCACGAGGGATACAGGGCAAACACTATCCTACGACGCTAGCAAATTATATCTACTCGGAAAACAGTCGACTGTAGAACTCTATATGATAAGGGTACCCATGGCAAACCAAGACCGGCAGCAGGCAGACGACACGACGACTTGTAGACGAGCTGAAATATACAACCAGAGACGTATTAATACAAGGCATAGAGAAGCACGAGGCATACAGGGCAAACACTATCCTACGACGCTAGCAAATTATATCTACTCGGAAAACAGTCGACTGTAGAACTCTATATGATAAGGGTACCCATGGCAAACCAAGACCGGCAGCAGGCAGACGACACGACGACTTGTAGACGAGCTGAAATATACAACCAGAGACGTATTAATACAAGGCATAGAGAAGCACGAGGCATACAGGGCAAACACTATCCTACGACGCTAGCAAATTATATCTACTCGGAAAACAGTCGACTGTAGAACTCTATATGATAAGGGTACCCATGGCAAACCAAGACCGGCAGCAGGCAGACGACACGACGACTTGTAGACGAGCTGAAATATACAACCAGAGACGTATTAATACAAGGCATAGAGAAGCACGAGGCATACAGGGCAAACACTATCCTACGACGCTAGCAAATTATATCTACTCGGAAAACAGTCGACTGTAGAACTCTATATGATAAAGGTACCCATGGCAAACCAAGACCGGCAGCAGGCAGACGACACGACGACTTGTAGACGAGCTGAAATATACAACCAGAGACGTATTAATACAAGGCATACAGAAAAACGAGGCATACAGGGCAAACCCTATCCTACGACGCTAGCAAATTATATCTACTCGGAAAACAGTCGACTGTACAACTCTATATGATAAGGGTACCCATGGCAAACCAAGACCGGCAGCAGGCAGACGACACGACGACTTGTAGACGAGCTGAAATATACAACCAGAGACGTATTAATACAAGGCATACAGAAAAACGAGGCATACAGGGCAAACACTATCCTACAACGCTAGCAAATTATATCTACTCGGAAAACAGTCGACTGTAGAACTCTATATGATAAGGGTACCCATGGCAAACCAAGACCGGCAGCAGGCAGACAACACGACGACTTGTAGACGAGCTGAAATATACAACCAGAGACGTATTAATACAAGGCATACAGAAAAACGAGGCATACAGGGCAAACACTATCCTACGACGCTAGCAAATTATATCTACTCGGAAAACAGTCGACTGTAGAACTCTATATGATAAGGGTACCCATGGCAAACCAAGACCGGCAGCAGGCAGACGACACGACAACTTGTAGACGAGCTGAAATATACAACCAGAGACGTATTAATACAAGGCATACAGAAAAACGAGGCATACAGGGCAAACACTATCCTACGACGCTAGCAAATTATATCTACTCGGAAAACAGTCGACTGTAGAACTCTATATGATAAGGGTACCCATGGCAAACCAAGACCGGCAGCAGGCAGACAACACGACGACTTGTAGACGAGCTGAAATATACAACCAGAGACGTATTAATACAAGGCATACAGAAAAACGAGGCATACAGGGCAAACACTATCCTACGACGCTAGCAAATTATATCTACTCGGAAAACAGTCGACTGTAGAACTCTATATGATAAGGGTACCCATGGCAAACCAAGACCGGCAGCAGGCAGACGACACGACAACTTGTAGACGAGCTGAAATATACAACCAGAGACGTATTAATACAAGGCATAGAGAAGCACGAGGCATACAGGGCAAACACTATCCTACGACGCTAGCAAATTATATCTACTCGGAAAACAGTCGACTGTAGAACTCTATATGATAAGGGTACCCATGGCAAACCAAGACCGGCAGCAGGCAGACGACACGACGACTTGTAGACGAGCTGAAATATACAACCAGAGACGTATTAATACAAGGCATACAGAAAAACGAGGCATACAGGGCAAACACTATCCTACGACGCTAGCAAATTATATCTACTCGGAAAACAGTCGACTGTAGAACTCTATATGATAAGGGTACCCATGGCAAACCAAGACCGGCAGCAGGCAGACGACACGACGACTTGTAGACGAGCTGAAATATACAACCAGAGACGTATTAATACAAGGCATACAGAAAAACGAGGCATACAGGGCAAACACTATCCTACGACGCTAGCAAATTATATCTACTCGGAAAACAGTCGACTGTAGAACTCTATATGATAAGGGTACCCATGGCAAACCAAGACCGGCAGCAGGCAGACGACACGACGACTTGTAGACGAGCTGAAATATACAACCAGAGACGTATTAATACAAGGCATAGAGAAGCACGAGGGATACAGGGCAAACACTATCCTACGACGCTAGCAAATTATATCTACTCGGAAAACAGTCGACTGTAGAACTCTATATGATAAGGGTACCCATGGCAAACCAAGACCGGCAGCAGGCAGACGACACGACGACTTGTAGACGAGCTGAAATATACAACCAGAGACGTATTAATACAAGGCATAGAGAAGCACGAGGCATACAGGGCAAACACTATCCTACGACGCTAGCAAATTATATCTACTCGGAAAACAGTCGACTGTAGAACTCTATATGATAAGGGTACCCATGGCAAACCAAGACCGGCAGCAGGCAGACGACACGACGACTTGTAGACGAGCTGAAATATACAACCAGAGACGTATTAATACAAGGCATAGAGAAGCACGAGGCATACAGGGCAAACACTATCCTACGACGCTAGCAAATTATATCTACTCGGAAAACAGTCGACTGTAGAACTCTATATGATAAGGGTACCCATGGCAAACCAAGACCGGCAGCAGGCAGACGACACGACGACTTGTAGACGAGCTGAAATATACAACCAGAGACGTATTAATACAAGGCATAGAGAAGCACGAGGCATACAGGGCAAACACTATCCTACGACGCTAGCAAATTATATCTACTCGGAAAACAGTCGACTGTAGAACTCTATATGATAAAGGTACCCATGGCAAACCAAGACCGGCAGCAGGCAGACGACACGACGACTTGTAGACGAGCTGAAATATACAACCAGAGACGTATTAATACAAGGCATAGAGAAGCACGAGGCATACAGGGCAAACACTATCCTACGACGCTAGCAAATTATATCTACTCGGAAAACAGTCGACTGTACAACTCTATATGATAAGGGTACCCATGGCAAACCAAGACCGGCAGCAGGCAGACAACACGACGACTTGTAGACGAGCTGAAATATACAACCAGAGACGTATTAATACAAGGCATAGAGAAGCACGAGGCATACAGGGCAAACACTATCCTACGACGCTAGCAAATTATATCTACTCGGAAAACAGTCGACTGTAGAACTCTATATGATAAGGGTACCCATGGCAAACCAAGACCGGCAGCAGGCAGACGACACGACGACTTGTAGACGAGCTGAAATATACAACCAGAGACGTATTAATACAAGGCATACAGAAAAACGAGGCATACAGGGCAAACACTATCCTACGACGCTAGCAAATTATATCTACTCGGAAAACAGTCGACTGTAGAACTCTATATGATAAGGGTACCCATGGCAAACCAAGACCGGCAGCAGGCAGACGACACGACGACTTGTAGACGAGCTGAAATATACAACCAGAGACGTATTAATACAAGGCATAGAGAAGCACGAGGGATACAGGGCAAACACTATCCTACGACGCTAGCAAATTATATCTACTCGGAAAACAGTCGACTGTAGAACTCTATATGATAAGGGTACCCATGGCAAACCAAGACCGGCAGCAGGCAGACGACACGACGACTTGTAGACGAGCTGAAATATACAACCAGAGACGTATTAATACAAGGCATACAGAAAAACGAGGCATACAGGGCAAACACTATCCTACGACGCTAGCAAATTATATCTACTCGGAAAACAGTCGACTGTACAACTCTATATGATAAGGGTACCCATGGCAAACCAAGACCGGCAGCAGGCAGACGACACGACGACTTGTAGACGAGCTGAAATATACAACCAGAGACGTATTAATACAAGGCATAGAGAAGCACGAGGCATACAGGGCAAACACTATCCTACGACGCTAGCAAATTATATCTACTCGGAAAACAGTCGACTGTAGAACTCTATATGATAAGGGTACCCATGGCAAACCAAGACCGGCAGCAGGCAGACGACACGACGACTTGTAGACGAGCTGAAATATACAACCAGAGACGTATTAATACAAGGCATAGAGAAGCACGAGGCATACAGGGCAAACACTATCCTACGACGCTAGCAAATTATATCTACTCGGAAAACAGTCGACTGTAGAACTCTATATGATAAAGGTACCCATGGCAAACCAAGACCGGCAGCAGGCAGACGACACGACGACTTGTAGACGAGCTGAAATATACAACCAGAGACGTATTAATACAAGGCATAGAGAAGCACGAGGCATACAGGGCAAACACTATCCTACGACGCTAGCAAATTATATCTACTCGGAAAACAGTCGACTGTACAACTCTATATGATAAGGGTACCCATGGCAAACCAAGACCGGCAGCAGGCAGACAACACGACGACTTGTAGACGAGCTGAAATATACAACCAGAGACGTATTAATACAAGGCATACAGAAAAACGAGGCATACAGGGCAAACACTATCCTACGACGCTAGCAAATTATATCTACTCGGAAAACAGTCGACTGTAGAACTCTATATGATAAGGGTACCCATGGCAAACCAAGACCGGCAGCAGGCAGACAACACGACGACTTGTAGACGAGCTGAAATATACAACCAGAGACGTATTAATACAAGGCATACAGAAAAACGAGGCATACAGGGCAAACACTATCCTACGACGCTAGCAAATTATATCTACTCGGAAAACAGTCGACTGTAGAACTCTATATGATAAGGGTACCCATGGCAAACCAAGACCGGCAGCAGGCAGACGACACGACAACTTGTAGACGAGCTGAAATATACAACCAGAGACGTATTAATACAAGGCATAGAGAAGCACGAGGCATACAGGGCAAACACTATCCTACGACGCTAGCAAATTATATCTACTCGGAAAACAGTCGACTGTAGAACTCTATATGATAAGGGTACCCATGGCAAACCAAGACCGGCAGCAGGCAGACGACACGACGACTTGTAGACGAGCTGAAATATACAACCAGAGACGTATTAATACAAGGCATACAGAAAAACGAGGCATACAGGGCAAACACTATCCTACGACGCTAGCAAATTATATCTACTCGGAAAACAGTCGACTGTAGAACTCTATATGATAAGGGTACCCATGGCAAACCAAGACCGGCAGCAGGCAGACGACACGACGACTTGTAGACGAGCTGAAATATACAACCAGAGACGTATTAATACAAGGCATAGAGAAGCACGAGGCATACAGGGCAAACACTATCCTACGACGCTAGCAAATTATATCTACTCGGAAAACAGTCGACTGTAGAACTCTATATGGCCATTTCCACCAATTTGACAACATTTGAGCCCCTAGCCCCCCCTCAGAACCCCAAAATCAAATCTTGCATTAATAAGATGAGTTGTTATTTTTTATGAACCTTATATATATGTGTATTGAACTGCCAAGTATGGAACCATTCTGATTATTAGTTATTTTTTTACAGGGGGGTCGAAATATAGCTCCCAAATAAGGAAAAAGGCCAAAAACAGCATGAAGATTAACGACATATCATGTGAATAAGAACATAAAATGCAACTAAAGTTAATAATTTCATTTTATCTAGCACCATATCATATAATTTGTGTAGGAATAGACTGCGAAATTAATATAAAATGAATAATGACAGTTAAAGTATAAAAATCTATCACAAATTGAGCCTGAAAACAAGGATATATTTTCTGCCTCACTTATGTGCAGAGCCCAACAAAGTAATAAAAATATGAATAGAGTAGAAAACCATTCGATTTAAAAAGTGATAACATCTTACCAGACACTAATGTTTTTTTCCAGTAAGGACTTGTGTCTTAAACTTCTTAATATATTAATTTTGAATGTTATAAATGCAATATATTAATTTCAGGATACTCTCATGTACAGACATTGCTATGGGGAGCAAATGAAGATTAACGACATAAAATCATGAAAAAATAGCGATTTTAGAGCTTTTTACTGTCTGCTCTGTACCCTTAGCTTGTTATATGTTTGTCAATTTTAAGAATAGAGACAATCTACATATACAGATGCATCGGCCAGAGGATGACGATTCATGCCATATATACTTTCATGTATCTAATGTCAATATTTCAGAAATTATCCCCCAAAATAATGTTATTTTGGCAAAAATGTCTTATGCACTGCATATCGTGACCACTGCATATTTTAACATTTTTAAAGATAAAGATGCATTTATGAGAGCCATAGTCTCATCAATTCTCATCCGATTTTAATAATTCAAAATTCACAGTAATGCTGACATCGTTGCGGTTCGTTTCGTGTATAACACAACTTTCTACTGTAATTATTTCCCCATCTACGAACGTTAAACGATAGTAATTGTTACTCATTTTCCCGTGACACATCACATTTGTATGTCGTTAATCTTCACATATGTCGTTAATCTTCAAACCCCATTTTCCTGTAATAAGCATGTAAAACCTAGTCTGAAATTCTAAGTATTGATATTTATAGACTGATATTACTCATAATTAATAATAAATATCAAATTTAAAGTTCATTATTAAATTGCTTCCTCAAAAAACCATAAAATCGTTAATCTAGGGATGTCGTTAATCTTCATCACCCTGGGTTCCCACATGAGGCTGGCACCATGCATTTTGTCTGCTCAGGTCCAAGAAAAACTCTAACCAATACTTTTAATGATCATTACCTATCAAATCCTGTGAGTTTTATCATTATTTGTGATTATTGGGTAATTTTCAATTTTTTTTTTTTTTTAAATTCCACTTTATTTGACAGGGATGTTGTTAATCTTCATCAGGGGTACCCACATTTTTTTTTTCATTATTTTGATGGCTTTTGGCCAAAAAATATTTTTTTTGCAATTTTTTTTTACAAAGATCATATTCACGTAACCTACTATCACAACATATAAATAAAAATGTTCAATTTTGAAGATTATTTAGAAATTTAGCAATTCCACGGACTAATGGCAGTTTAAAAAAACGATTTTTGCCCCCAAAATGGGATTTTGAAATAAAAAAAATAAAAAAATTGGGCTAAAAATGCCAAAAATGTGGTTCCACAGGTTGGTAGAACACTCCAATCAAAAAAAATAATCAAATTATTGGTAATTAATTTGATTTAAGCCCATTTTATCCCTTTCCACGGTTGGGGGCCAAATGTTGTCAAATTGGTGGAATTGGCCATATGATAAGGGTACCCATGGCAAACCAAGACCGGCAGCAGGCAGACGACACGACAACTTGTAGACGAGCTGAAATATACAACCAGAGACGTATTAATACAAGGCATACAGAAAAACGAGGCATACAGGGCAAACACTATCCTACGACGCTAGCAAATTATATCTACTCGGAAAACAGTCGACTGTAGAACTCTATATGATAAGGGTACCCATGGCAAACCAAGACCGGCAGCAGGCAGACGACACGACGACTTGTAGACGAGCTGAAATATACAACCAGAGACGTATTAATACAAGGCATAGAGAAGCACGAGGCATACAGGGCAAACACTATCCTACGACGCTAGCAAATTATATCTACTCGGAAAACAGTCGACTGTAGAACTCTATATGATAAGGGTACCCATGGCAAACCAAGACCGGCAGCAGGCAGACGACACGACGACTTGTAGACGAGCTGAAATATACAACCAGAGACGTATTAATACAAGGCATACAGAAAAACGAGGCATACAGGGCAAACACTATCCTACGACGCTAGCAAATTATATCTACTCGGAAAACAGTCGACTGTAGAACTCTATATGATAAGGGTACCCATGGCAAACCAAGACCGGCAGAAGGCAGACGACACGACAACTTGTAGACGAGCTGAAATATACAACCAGAGACGTATTAATACAAGGCATAGAGAAGCACGAGGCATACAGGGCAAACACTATCCTACGACGCTAGCAAATTATATCTACTCGGAAAACAGTCGACTGTACAACTCTATATGATAAGGGTACCCATGGCAAACCAAGACCGGCAGCAGGCAGACGACACGACGACTTGTAGACGAGCTGAAATATACAACCAGAGACGTATTAATACAAGGCTTAGAGAAGCACGAGGCATACAGGGCAAACACTATCCTACGACGCTAGCAAATTATATCTACTCGGAAAACAGTCGACTGTAGAACTCTATATGATAAGGGTACCCATGGCAAACCAAGACCGGCAGCAGGCAGACGACACGACGACTTGTAGACGAGCTGAAATATACAACCAGAGACGTATTAATACAAGGCATAGAGAAGCACGAGGCATACAGGGCAAACACTATCCTACGACGCTAGCAAATTATATCTACTCGGAAAACAGTCGACTGTACAACTCTATATGATAAGGGTACCCATGGCAAACCAAGACCGGCAGCAGGCAGACGACACGACGACTTGTAGATGAGCTGAAATATACAACCAGAGACGTATTAATACAAGGCATAGAGAAGCACGAGGCATACAGGGCAAACACTATCCTACGACGCTAGCAAATTATATCTACTCGGAAAACAGTCGACTGTACAACTCTATATGATAAGGGTACCCATGGCAAACCAAGACCGGCAGCAGGCAGACGACACGACGACTTGTAGACGAGCTGAAATATACAACCAGAGACGTATTAATACAAGGCATACAGAAAAACGAGGCATACAGGGCAAACACTATCCTACGACGCTAGCAAATTATATCTACTCGGAAAACAGTCGACTGTAGAACTCTATATGATAAGGGTACCCATGGCAAACCAAGACCGGCAGCAGGCAGACGACACGACGACTTGTAGACGAGCTGAAATATACAACCAGAGACGTATTAATACAAGGCATAGAGAAGCACGAGGCATACAGGGCAAACACTATCCTACGACGCTAGCAAATTATATCTACTCGGAAAACAGTCGACTGTAGAACTCTATATGATAAGGGTACCCATGGCAAACCAGACCGGCAGCAGGCAGACGACACAACGACTTGTAGACGAGCTGAAATATACAACCAGAGACGTATTAATACAAGGCATAGAGAAGCAAAAGGCATACAGGGCAAACACTATCCTACGACGCTAGCAAATTATATCTACTCGGAAAACAGTCGACTGTAGAACTCTATATGATAAGGGTACCCATGGCAAACCAAGACCGGCAGCAGGCAGACAACACGACGACTTGTAGACGAGCTGAAATATACAACCAGAGACGTATTAATACAAGGCATACAGAAAAACGAGGCATACAGGGCAAACACTATCCTACGACGCTAGCAAATTATATCTACTCGGAAAACAGTCGACTGTAGAACTCTATATGATAAGGGTACCCATGGCAAACCAAGACCGGCAGCAGGCAGACGACACGACGACTTGTAGACGAGCTGAAATATACAACCAGAGACGTATTAATACAAGGCATAGAGAAGCACGAGGCATACAGGGCAAACACTATCCTACGACGCTAGCAAATTATATCTACTCGGAAAACAGTCGACTGTAGAACTCTATATGATAAGGGTACCCATGGCAAACCAGACCGGCAGCAGGCAGACGACACGACGACTTGTAGACGAGCTGAAATATACAACCAGAGACGTATTAATACAAGGCATAGAGAAGCACAAGGCATACAGGGCAAACACTATCCTACGACGCTAGCAAATTATATCTACTCGGAAAACAGTCGACTGTAGAACTCTATATGATAAAGGTACCCATGGCAAACCAAGACCGGCAGCAGGCAGACAACACGACGACTTGTAGACGAGCTGAAATATACAACCAGAGACGTATTAATACAAGGCATACAGAAAAACGAGGCATACAGGGCAAACACTATCCTACGACGCTAGCAAATTATATCTACTCGGAAAACAGTCGACTGTAGAACTCTATATGATAAGGGTACCCATGGCAAACCAAGACCGGCAGCAGGCAGACGACACGACGACTTGTAGACGAGCTGAAATATACAACCAGAGACGTATTAATACAAGGCATAGAGAAGCACGAGGCATACAGGGCAAACACTATCCTACGACGCTAGCAAATTATATCTACTCGGAAAACAGTCGACTGTAGAACTCTATATGATAAGGGTACCCATGGCAAACCAAGACCGGCAGCAGGCAGACGACACAACGACTTGTAGACGAGCTGAAATATACAACCAGAGACGTATCAATACAAGGCATAGAGAAGCACGAGGCATACAGGGCAAACACTATCCTACGACGCTAGCAAATTATATCTACTCGGAAAACAGTCGACTGTAGAACTCTATATGATAAGGGTACCCATGGCAAACCAAGACCGGCAGCAGGCAGACGACACGACGACTTGTAGACGAGCTGAAATATACAACCAGAGACGTATCAATACAAGGCATAGAGAAGCACGAGGCATACAGGGCAAACACTATCCTACGACGCTAGCAAATTATATCTACTCGGAAAACAGTCGACTGTAGAACTCTATTCTATTTGATAAGGGTACCCATGGCAAACCAATACCAGCAGCAGGCAGACGACACGACGACTTGTAGACGAGCTGAAATATACAACCAGAGACGTATTAATACAAGGCATACAGAAAAACGAGGCATACAGGGCAAACACTATCCTACGACGCTAGCAAATTATATCTACTCGGAAAACAGTCGACTGTAGAACTCTATATGATAAGGGTACCCATGGCAAACCAAGACCGGCAGCAGGCAGACGACACGACAACTTGTAGACGAGCTGAAATATACAACCAGAGACGTATTAATACAAGGCATAGAGAAGCACGAGGCATACAGGGCAAACACTATCCTACGACGCTAGCAAATTATATCTACTCGGAAAACAGTCGACTGTAGAACTCTATATGATAAGGGTACCCATGGCAAACCAAGACCGGCAGCAGGCAGACGACACGACGACTTGTAGACGAGCTGAAATATACAACCAGAGACGTATTAATACAAGGCATACAGAAAAACGAGGCATACAGGGCAAACACTATCCTACGACGCTAGCAAATTATATCTACTCGGAAAACAGTCGACTGTAGAACTCTATATGATAAGGGTACCCATGGCAAACCAAGACCGGCAGCAGGCAGACGACACGACGACTTGTAGACGAGCTGAAATATACAACCAGAGACGTATTAATACAAGGCATAGAGAAGCACGAGGCATACAGGGCAAACACTATCCTACGACGCTAGCAAATTATATCTACTCGGAAAACAGTCGACTGTACAACTCTATATGATAAGGGTACCCATGGCAAACCAAGACCGGCAGCAGGCAGACGACACAACGACTTGTAGACGAGCTGAAATATACAACCAGAGACGTATTAATACAAGGCTTAGAGAAGCACGAGGCATACAGGGCAAACACTATCCTACGACGCTAGCAAATTATATCTACTCGGAAAACAGTCGACTGTAGAACTCTATATGATAAGGGTACCCATGGCAAACCAAGACCGGCAGCAGGCAGACGACACGACGACTTGTAGACGAGCTGAAATATACAACCAGAGACGTATTAATACAAGGCATAGAGAAGCACGAGGCATACAGGGCAAACACTATCCTACGACGCTAGCAAATTATATCTACTCGGAAAACAGTCGACTGTAGAACTCTATATGATAAGGGTACCCATGGCAAACCAAGACCGGCAGCAGGCAGACGACACGACGACTTGTAGATGAGCTGAAATATACAACCAGAGACGTATTAATACAAGGCATAGAGAAGCACGAGGCATACAGGGCAAACACTATCCTACGACGCTAGCAAATTATATCTACTCGGAAAACAGTCGACTGTACAACTCTATATGATAAGGGTACCCATGGCAAACCAAGACCGGCAGCAGGCAGACGACACGACGACTTGTAGACGAGCTGAAATATACAACCAGAGACGTATTAATACAAGGCATACAGAAAAACGAGGCATACAGGGCAAACACTATCCTACGACGCTAGCAAATTATATCTACTCGGAAAACAGTCGACTGTAGAACTCTATATGATAAGGGTACCCATGGCAAACCAAGACCGGCAGCAGGCAGACGACACGACGACTTGTAGACGAGCTGAAATATACAACCAGAGACGTATTAATACAAGGCATAGAGAAGCACGAGGCATACAGGGCAAACACTATCCTACGACGCTAGCAAATTATATCTACTCGGAAAACAGTCGACTGTAGAACTCTATATGATAAGGGTACCCATGGCAAACCAGACCGGCAGCAGGCAGACGACACAACGACTTGTAGACGAGCTGAAATATACAACCAGAGACGTATTAATACAAGGCATAGAGAAGCACAAGGCATACAGGGCAAACACTATCCTACGACGCTAGCAAATTATATCTACTCGGAAAACAGTCGACTGTACAACTCTATATGATAAGGGTACCCATGGCAAACCAAGACCGGCAGCAGGCAGACAACACGACGACTTGTAGACGAGCTGAAATATACAACCAGAGACGTATTAATACAAGGCATACAGAAAAACGAGGCATACAGGGCAAACACTATCCTACGACGCTAGCAAATTATATCTACTCGGAAAACAGTCGACTGTAGAACTCTATATGATAAGGGTACCCATGGCAAACCAAGACCGGCAGCAGGCAGACGACACGACGACTTGTAGACGAGCTGAAATATACAACCAGAGACGTATTAATACAAGGCATAGAGAAGCACGAGGCATACAGGGCAAACACTATCCTACGACGCTAGCAAATTATATCTACTCGGAAAACAGTCGACTGTAGAACTCTATATGATAAGGGTACCCATGGCAAACCAGACCGGCAGCAGGCAGACGACACGACGACTTGTAGACGAGCTGAAATATACAACCAGAGACGTATTAATACAAGGCATAGAGAAGCACAAGGCATACAGGGCAAACACTATCCTACGACGCTAGCAAATTATATCTACTCGGAAAACAGTCGACTGTAGAACTCTATATGATAAGGGTACCCATGGCAAACCAAGACCGGCAGCAGGCAGACAACACGACGACTTGTAGACGAGCTGAAATATACAACCAGAGACGTATTAATACAAGGCATACAGAAAAACGAGGCATACAGGGCAAACACTATCCTACGACGCTAGCAAATTATATCTACTCGGAAAACAGTCGACTGTAGAACTCTATATGATAAGGGTACCCATGGCAAACCAAGACCGGCAGCAGGCAGACGACACGACGACTTGTAGACGAGCTGAAATATACAACCAGAGACGTATTAATACAAGGCATAGAGAAGCACGAGGCATACAGGGCAAACACTATCCTACGACGCTAGCAAATTATATCTACTCGGAAAACAGTCGACTGTAGAACTCTATATGATAAGGGTACCCATGGCAAACCAAGACCGGCAGCAGGCAGACGACACGACGACTTGTAGACGAGCTGAAATATACAACCAGAGACGTATTAATACAAGGCATAGAGAAGCACGAGGCATACAGGGCAAACACTATCCTACGACGCTAGCAAATTATATCTACTCGGAAAACAGTCGACTGTAGAACTCTATATGATAAGGGTACCCATGGCAAACCAAGACCGGCAGCAGGCAGACGACACGACGACTTGTAGACGAGCTGAAATATACAACCAGAGACGTATTAATACAAGGCATACAGAAGCACGAGGCATACAGGGCAAACACTATCCTACAACGCTAGCAAATTATATCTACTCGGAAAACAGTCGACTGTACAACTCTATATGATAAGGGTACCCATGGCAAACCAAGACCGGCAGCAGGCAGACAACACGACGACTTGTAGACGAGCTGAAATATACAACCAGAGACGTATTAATACAAGGCATACAGAAAAACGAGGCATACAGGGCAAACACTATCCTACGACGCTAGCAAATTATATATACTCGGAAAACAGTCGACTGTAGAACTCTATATGATAAGGGTACCCATGGCAAACCAAGACCGGCAGCAGGCAGACGACACGACGACTTGTAGACGAGCTGAAATATACAACCAGAGACGTATTAATACAAGGCATAGAGAAGCACGAGGCATACAGGGCAAACACTATCCTACGACGCTAGCAAATTATATCTACTCGGAAAACAGTCGACTGTAGAACTCTATATGATAAGGGTACCCATGGCAAACCAAGACCGGCAGCAGGCAGACGACACAACGACTTGTAGACGAGCTGAAATATACAACCAGAGACGTATTAATACAAGGCATAGAGAAGCACGAGGCATACAGGGCAAACACTATCCTACGATGCTAGCAAATTATATCTACTCGGAAAACAGTCGACTGTAGAACTCTATATGATAAGGGTACCCATGGCAAACCAAGACCGGCAGCAGGCAGACGACACGACGACTTGTAGACAAGCTGAAATATACAACCAGAGACGTATTAATACAAGGCATACAGAAAAACGAGGCATACAGGGCAAACACTATCCTACAACGCTAGCAAATTATATCTACTTGGAAAACAGTCGACTGTAGAACTCTATATGATAAGGGTACCCATGGCAAACCAAGACCGGCAGCAGGCAGACGACACGACGACTTGTAGACAAGCTGAAATATACAACCAGAGACGTATTAATACAAGGCATACAGAAAAACGAGGCATACAGGGCAAACACTATCCTACGACGCTAGCAAATTATATCTACTCGGAAAACAGTCGACTGTAGAACTCTATATGATAAGGGTACCCATGGCAAACCAAGACCGGCAGCAGGCAGACGACACGACGACTTGTAGACGAGCTGAAATATACAACCAGAGACGTATTAATACAAGGCATACAGAAAAACGAGGCATACAGGGCAAACACTATCCTACGACGCTAGCAAATTATATCTACTCGGAAAACAGTCGACTGTAGAACTCTATATGATAAGGGTACCCATGGCAAACCAAGACCGGCAGCAGGCAGACGACACGATGACTTGTAGACGAGCTGAAATATACAACCAGAGACGTATTAATACAAGGCATACAGAAAAACGAGGCATACAGGGCAAACACTATCCTACGACGCTAGCAAATTATATCTACTCGGAAAACAGTCGACTGTAGAACTCTATATGATAAGGGTACCCATGGCAAACCAAGACCGGCAGCAGGCAGACGACACGACGACTTGTAGACGAGCTGAAATATACAACCAGAGACGTATTAATACAAGGCATACAGAAAAACGAGGCATACAGGGCAAACACTATCCTACGACGCTAGCAAATTATATCTACTCGGAAAACAGTCGACTGTAGAACTCTATATGATAAGGGTACCCATGGCAAACCAAGACCGGCAGCAGGCAGACGACACGACGACTTGTAGACGAGCTGAAATATACAACCAGAGACGTATTAATACAAGGCATACAGAAAAACGAGGCATACAGGGCAAACACTATCCTACGACGCTAGCAAATTATATCTACTCGGAAAACAGTCGACTGTAGAACTCTATATGATAAGGGTACCCATGGCAAACCAAGACCGGCAGCAGGCAGACGACACGACGACTTGTAGACGAGCTGAAATATACAACCAGAGACGTATTAATACAAGGCATACAGAAAAACGAGGCATACAGGGCAAACACTATCCTACGACGCTAGCAAATTATATCTACTCGGAAAACAGTCGACTGTAGAACTCTATATGATAAGGGTACCCATGGCAAACCAAGACCGGCAGCAGGCAGACGACACGACGACTTGTAGACGAGCTGAAATATACAACCAGAGACGTATTAATACAAGGCATACAGAAAAACGAGGCATACAGGGCAAACACTATCCTACGACGCTAGCAAATTATATCTACTCGGAAAACAGTCGACTGTAGAACTCTATATGATAAGGGTACCCATGGCAAACCAAGACCGGCAGCAGGCAGACGACACGACAACTTGTAGACGAGCTGAAATATACAACCAGAGACGTATTAATACAAGGCATACAGAAAAACGAGGCATACAGGGCAAACACTATCCTACGACGCTAGCAAATTATATCTACTCGGAAAACAGTCGACTGTAGAACTCTATATGATAAGGGTACCCATGGCAAACCAAGACCGGCAGCAGGCAGACAACACGACGACTTGTAGACGAGCTGAAATATACAACCAGAGACGTATTAATACAAGGCATACAGAAAAACGAGGCATACAGGGCAAACACTATCCTACGACGCTAGCAAATTATATCTACTCGGAAAACAGTCGACTGTAGAACTCTATATGATAAGGGTACCCATGGCAAACCAAGACCGGCAGCAGGCAGACGACACGACGACTTGTAGACGAGCTGAAATATACAACCAGAGACGTATTAATACAAGGCATAGAGAAGCACGAGGCATACAGGGCAAACACTATCCTACGACGCTAGCAAATTATATCTACTCGGAAAACAGTCGACTGTACAACTCTATATGATAAGGGTACCCATGGCAAACCAAGACCGGCAGCAGGCAGACGACACGACGACTTGTAGACGAGCTGAAATATACAACCAGAGACGTATTAATACAAGGCATAGAGAAGCACGAGGCATACAGGGCAAACACTATCCTACGACGCTAGCAAATTATATCTACTCGGAAAACAGTCGACTGTAGAACTCTATATGATAAGGGTACCCATGGCAAACCAAGACCGGCAGCAGGCAGACGACACGACGACTTGTAGACGAGCTGAAATATACAACCAGAGACGTATTAATACAAGGCATAGAGAAGCACGAGGCATACAGGGCAAACACTATCCTACGACGCTAGCAAATTATATCTACTCGGAAAACAGTCGACTGTAGAACTCTATATGATAAGGGTACCCATGGCAAACCAAGACCGGCAGCAGGCAGACGACACGACGACTTGTAGACGAGCTGAAATATACAACCAGAGACGTATTAATACAAGGCATAGAGAAGCACGAGGCATACAGGGCAAACACTATCCTACGACGCTAGCAAATTATATCTACTCGGAAAACAGTCGACTGTAGAACTCTATATGATAAGGGTACCCATGGCAAACCAAGACCGGCAGCAGGCAGACGACACGACGACTTGTAGACGAGCTGAAATATACAACCAGAGACGTATTAATACAAGGCATAGAGAAGCACGAGGCATACAGGGCAAACACTATCCTACGACGCTAGCAAATTATATCTACTCGGAAAACAGTCGACTGTAGAACTCTATATGATAAGGGTACCCATGGCAAACCAAGACCGGCAGCAGGCAGACGACACGACGACTTGTAGACGAGCTGAAATATACAACCAGAGACGTATTAATACAAGGCATAGAGAAGCACGAGGCATACAGGGCAAACACTATCCTACGACGCTAGCAAATTATATCTACTCGGAAAACAGTCGACTGTAGAACTCTATATGATAAGGGTACCCATGGCAAACCAAGACCGGCAGCAGGCAGACGACACGACGACTTGTAGACGAGCTGAAATATACAACCAGAGACGTATTAATACAAGGCATAGAGAAGCACGAGGCATACAGGGCAAACACTATCCTACGACGCTAGCAAATTATATCTACTCGGAAAACAGTCGACTGTAGAACTCTATATGATAAGGGTACCCATGGCAAACCAAGACCGGCAGCAGGCAGACGACACGACGACTTGTAGACGAGCTGAAATATACAACCAGAGACGTATTAATACAAGGCATAGAGAAGCACGAGGCATACAGGGCAAACACTATCCTACGACGCTAGCAAATTATATCTACTCGGAAAACAGTCGACTGTAGAACTCTATATGATAAGGGTACCCATGGCAAACCAAGACCGGCAGCAGGCAGACGACACGACGACTTGTAGACGAGCTGAAATATACAACCAGAGACGTATTAATACAAGGCATAGAGAAGCACGAGGCATACAGGGCAAACACTATCCTACGACGCTAGCAAATTATATCTACTCGGAAAACAGTCGACTGTAGAACTCTATATGATAAGGGTACCCATGGCAAACCAAGACCGGCAGCAGGCAGACGACACGACGACTTGTAGACGAGCTGAAATATACAACCAGAGACGTATTAATACAAGGCATAGAGAAGCACGAGGCATACAGGGCAAACACTATCCTACGACGCTAGCAAATTATATCTACTCGGAAAACAGTCGACTGTAGAACTCTATATGATAAGGGTACCCATGGCAAACCAAGACCGGCAGCAGGCAGACGACACGACGACTTGTAGACGAGCTGAAATATACAACCAGAGACGTATTAATACAAGGCATAGAGAAGCACGAGGCATACAGGGCAAACACTATCCTACGACGCTAGCAAATTATATCTACTCGGAAAACAGTCGACTGTACAACTCTATATGATAAGGGTACCCATGGCAAACCAAGACCGGCAGCAGGCAGACGACACGACGACTTGTAGACGAGCTGAAATATACAACCAGAGACGTATTAATACAAGGCATAGAGAAGCACGAGGCATACAGGGCAAACACTATCCTACGACGCTAGCAAATTATATCTACTCGGAAAACAGTCGACTGTAGAACTCTATATGATAAGGGTACCCATGGCAAACCAAGACCGGCAGCAGGCAGACGACACGACGACTTGTAGACGAGCTGAAATATACAACCAGAGACGTATTAATACAAGGCATAGAGAAGCACGAGGCATACAGGGCAAACACTATCCTACGACGCTAGCAAATTATATCTACTCGGAAAACAGTCGACTGTAGAACTCTATATGATAAGGGTACCCATGGCAAACCAAGACCGGCAGCAGGCAGACGACACGACGACTTGTAGACGAGCTGAAATATACAACCAGAGACGTATTAATACAAGGCATAGAGAAGCACGAGGCATACAGGGCAAACACTATCCTACGACGCTAGCAAATTATATCTACTCGGAAAACAGTCGACTGTAGAACTCTATATGATAAGGGTACCCATGGCAAACCAAGACCGGCAGCAGGCAGACGACACGACGACTTGTAGACGAGCTGAAATATACAACCAGAGACGTATTAATACAAGGCATAGAGAAGCACGAGGCATACAGGGCAAACACTATCCTACGACGCTAGCAAATTATATCTACTCGGAAAACAGTCGACTGTACAACTCTATATGATAAGGGTACCCATGGCAAACCAAGACCGGCAGCAGGCAGACGACACGACGACTTGTAGACGAGCTGAAATATACAACCAGAGACGTATTAATACAAGGCATAGAGAAGCACGAGGCATACAGGGCAAACACTATCCTACGACGCTAGCAAATTATATCTACTCGGAAAACAGTCGACTGTAGAACTCTATATGATAAGGGTACCCATGGCAAACCAAGACCGGCAGCAGGCAGACGACACGACGACTTGTAGACGAGCTGAAATATACAACCAGAGACGTATTAATACAAGGCATAGAGAAGCACGAGGCATACAGGGCAAACACTATCCTACGACGCTAGCAAATTATATCTACTCGGAAAACAGTCGACTGTAGAACTCTATATGATAAGGGTACCCATGGCAAACCAAGACCGGCAGCAGGCAGACGACACAACGACTTGTAGACGAGCTGAAATATACAACCAGAGACGTATTAATACAAGGCATAGAGAAGCACGAGGCATACAGGGCAAACACTATCCTACGACGCTAGCAAATTATATCTACTCGGAAAACAGTCGACTGTAGAACTCTATATGATAAGGGTACCCATGGCAAACCAAGACCGGCAGCAGGCAGACGACACGACGACTTGTAGACGAGCTGAAATATACAACCAGAGACGTATTAATACAAGGCATACAGAAAAACGAGGCAAACAGGGCAAACACTATCCTACGACGCTAGCAAATTATATCTACTCGGAAAACAGTCGACTGTAGAACTCTATATGATAAGGGTACCCATGGCAAACCAAGACCGGCAGCAGGCAGACGACACGACGACTTGTAGACGAGCTGAAATATACAACCAGAGACGTATTAATACAAGGCATAGAGAAGCACGAGGCATACAGGGCAAACACTATCCTACGACGCTAGCAAATTATATCTACTCGGAAAACAGTCGACTGTACAACTCTATATGATAAGGGTACCCATGGCAAACCAAGACCGGCAGCAGGCAGACGACACAACGACTTGTAGACGAGCTGAAATATACAACCAGAGAGGTATTAATACAAGGCATACAGAAAAACGAGGCATACAGGGCAAACACTATCCTACGACGCTAGCAAATTATATCTACTCGGAAAACAGTCGACTGTAGAACTCTATATGATAAGGGTACCCATGGCAAACCAAGACCGGCAGCAGGCAGACGACACGACGACTTGTAGACGAGCTGAAATATACAACCAGAGACGTATTAATACAAGGCATAGAGAAGCACGAGGCATACAGGGCAAACACTATCCTACGACGCTAGCAAATTATATCTACTCGGAAAACAGTCGACTGTACAACTCTATATGATAAGGGTACCCATGGCAAACCAAGACCGGCAGCAGGCAGACGACACGACGACTTGTAGACGAGCTGAAATATACAACCAGAGACGTATTAATACAAGGCATAGAGAAGCACGAGGCATACAGGGCAAACACTATCCTACGACGCTAGCAAATTATATCTACTCGGAAAACAGTCGACTGTAGAACTCTATATGATAAGGGTACCCATGGCAAACCAAGACCGGCAGCAGGCAGACGACACGACGACTTGTAGACGAGCTGAAATATACAACCAGAGACGTATTAATACAAGGCATAGAGAAGCACGAGGCATACAGGGCAAACACTATCCTACGACGCTAGCAAATTATATCTACTCGGAAAACAGTCGACTGTAGAACTCTATATGATAAGGGTACCCATGGCAAACCAAGACCGGCAGCAGGCAGACGACACGACGACTTGTAGACGAGCTGAAATATACAACCAGAGACGTATTAATACAAGGCATAGAGAAGCACGAGGCATACAGGGCAAACACTATCCTACGACGCTAGCAAATTATATCTACTCGGAAAACAGTCGACTGTAGAACTCTATATGATAAGGGTACCCATGGCAAACCAAGACCGGCAGCAGGCAGACGACACGACGACTTGTAGACGAGCTGAAATATACAACCAGAGACGTATTAATACAAGGCATAGAGAAGCACGAGGCATACAGGGCAAACACTATCCTACGACGCTAGCAAATTATATCTACTCGGAAAACAGTCGACTGTAGAACTCTATATGATAAGGGTACCCATGGCAAACCAAGACCGGCAGCAGGCAGACGACACGACGACTTGTAGACGAGCTGAAATATACAACCAGAGACGTATTAATACAAGGCATAGAGAAGCACGAGGCATACAGGGCAAACACTATCCTACGACGCTAGCAAATTATATCTACTCGGAAAACAGTCGACTGTACAACTCTATATGATAAGGGTACCCATGGCAAACCAAGACCGGCAGCAGGCAGACGACACGACGACTTGTAGACGAGCTGAAATATACAACCAGAGACGTATTAATACAAGGCATAGAGAAGCACGAGGCATACAGGGCAAACACTATCCTACGACGCTAGCAAATTATATCTACTCGGAAAACAGTCGACTGTAGAACTCTATATGATAAGGGTACCCATGGCAAACCAAGACCGGCAGCAGGCAGACGACACGACGACTTGTAGACGAGCTGAAATATACAACCAGAGACGTATTAATACAAGGCATAGAGAAGCACGAGGCATACAGGGCAAACACTATCCTACGACGCTAGCAAATTATATCTACTCGGAAAACAGTCGACTGTAGAACTCTATATGATAAGGGTACCCATGGCAAACCAAGACCGGCAGCAGGCAGACGACACGACGACTTGTAGACGAGCTGAAATATACAACCAGAGACGTATTAATACAAGGCATAGAGAAGCACGAGGCATACAGGGCAAACACTATCCTACGACGCTAGCAAATTATATCTACTCGGAAAACAGTCGACTGTACAACTCTATATGATAAGGGTACCCATGGCAAACCAAGACCGGCAGCAGGCAGACGACACGACGACTTGTAGACGAGCTGAAATATACAACCAGAGACGTATTAATACAAGGCATAGAGAAGCACGAGGCATACAGGGCAAACACTATCCTACGACGCTAGCAAATTATATCTACTCGGAAAACAGTCGACTGTAGAACTCTATATGATAAGGGTACCCATGGCAAACCAAGACCGGCAGCAGGCAGACGACACGACGACTTGTAGACGAGCTGAAATATACAACCAGAGACGTATTAATACAAGGCATAGAGAAGCACGAGGCATACAGGGCAAACACTATCCTACGACGCTAGCAAATTATATCTACTCGGAAAACAGTCGACTGTACAACTCTATATGATAAGGGTACCCATGGCAAACCAAGACCGGCAGCAGGCAGACGACACGACGACTTGTAGACGAGCTGAAATATACAACCAGAGACGTATTAATACAAGGCATAGAGAAGCACGAGGCATACAGGGCAAACACTATCCTACGACGCTAGCAAATTATATCTACTCGGAAAATAGTCGACTGTACAACTCTATATGATAAGGGTACCCATGGCAAACCAAGACCGGCAGCAGGCAGACGACACGACGACTTGTAGACGAGCTGAAATATACAACCAGAGACGTATTAATACAAGGCATAGAGAAGCACGAGGCATACAGGGCAAACACTATCCTACGACGCTAGCAAATTATATCTACTCGGAAAACAGTCGACTGTACAACTCTATATGATAAGGGTACCCATGGCAAACCAAGACCGGCAGCAGGCAGACGACACGACGACTTGTAGACGAGCTGAAATATACAACCAGAGACGTATTAATACAAGGCATAGAGAAGCACGAGGCATACAGGGCAAACACTATCCTACGACGCTAGCAAATTATATCTACTCGGAAAACAGTCGACTGTAGAACTCTATATGATAAGGGTACCCATGGCAAACCAAGACCGGCAGCAGGCAGACGACACGACGACTTGTAGACGAGCTGAAATATACAACCAGAGACGTATTAATACAAGGCATAGAGAAGCACGAGGCATACAGGGCAAACACTATCCTACGACGCTAGCAAATTATATCTACTCGGAAAACAGTCGACTGTAGAACTCTATATGATAAGGGTACCCATGGCAAACCAAGACCGGCAGCAGGCAGACGACATGACGACTTGTAGACGAGCTGAAATATACAACCAGAGATGTATTAATACAAGGCATACAGAAAAACGAGGCATACAGGGCAAACACTATCCTACGACGCTAGCAAATTATATCTACTCGGAAAACAGTCGACTGTACAACTCTATATGATAAGGGTACCCATGGCAAACCAAGACCGGCAGCAGGCAGACGACACGACGACTTGTAGACGAGCTGAAATATACAACCAGAGACGTATTAATACAAGGCATAGAGAAGCACGAGGCATACAGGGCAAACACTATCCTACGACGCTAGCAAATTATATCTACTCGGAAAACAGTCGACTGTACAACTCTATATGATAAGGGTACCCATGGCAAACCAAGACCGGCACTATCCTACGACGCTAGCAAATTATATCTACTCGGAAAACAGTCGACTGTAGAACTCTATATGATAAGGGTACCCATGGCAAACCAAGACCGGCAGCAGGCAGACGACACAACGACTTGTAGACGAGCTGAAATATACAACCAGAGACGTATTAATACAAGGCATAGAGAAGCACGAGGCATACAGGGCAAACACTATCCTACGACGCTAGCAAATTATATCTACTCGGAAAACAGTCGACTGTAGAACTCTATATGATAAGGGTACCCATGGCAAACCAAGACCGGCAGCAGGCAGACGACACGACGACTTGTAGACGAGCTGAAATATACAACCAGAGACGTATTAATACAAGGCATACAGAAAAACGAGGCATACAGGGCAAACACTATCCTACGACGCTAGCAAATTATATCTACTCGGAAAACAGTCGACTGTAGAACTCTATATGATAAGGGTACCCATGGCAAACCAAGACCGGCAGCAGGCAGACGACACGACGACTTGTAGACGAGCTGAAATATACAACCAGAGACGTATTAATACAAGGCATAGAGAAGCACGAGGCATACAGGGCAAACACTATCCTACGACGCTAGCAAATTATATCTACTCGGAAAACAGTCGACTGTACAACTCTATATGATAAGGGTACCCATGGCAAACCAAGACCGGCAGCAGGCAGACGACACAACGACTTGTAGACGAGCTGAAATATACAACCAGAGAGGTATTAATACAAGGCATACAGAAAAACGAGGCATACAGGGCAAACACTATCCTACGACGCTAGCAAATTATATCTACTCGGAAAACAGTCGACTGTAGAACTCTATATGATAAGGGTACCCATGGCAAACCAAGACCGGCAGCAGGCAGACGACACGACGACTTGTAGACGAGCTGAAATATACAACCAGAGACGTATTAATACAAGGCATAGAGAAGCACGAGGCATACAGGGCAAACACTATCCTACGACGCTAGCAAATTATATCTACTCGGAAAACAGTCGACTGTAGAACTCTATATGATAAGGGTACCCATGGCAAACCAAGACCGGCAGCAGGCAGACGACACGACGACTTGTAGACGAGCTGAAATATACAACCAGAGACGTATTAATACAAGGCATAGAGAAGCACGAGGCATACAGGGCAAACACTATCCTACGACGCTAGCAAATTATATCTACTCGGAAAACAGTCGACTGTAGAACTCTATATGATAAGGGTACCCATGGCAAACCAAGACCGGCAGCAGGCAGACGACACGACGACTTGTAGACGAGCTGAAATATACAACCAGAGACGTATTAATACAAGGCATAGAGAAGCACGAGGCATACAGGGCAAACACTATCCTACGACGCTAGCAAATTATATCTACTCGGAAAACAGTCGACTGTAGAACTCTATATGATAAGGGTACCCATGGCAAACCAAGACCGGCAGCAGGCAGACGACACGACGACTTGTAGACGAGCTGAAATATACAACCAGAGACGTATTAATACAAGGCATAGAGAAGCACGAGGCATACAGGGCAAACACTATCCTACGACGCTAGCAAATTATATCTACTCGGAAAACAGTCGACTGTAGAACTCTATATGATAAGGGTACCCATGGCAAACCAAGACCGGCAGCAGGCAGACGACACGACGACTTGTAGACGAGCTGAAATATACAACCAGAGACGTATTAATACAAGGCATAGAGAAGCACGAGGCATACAGGGCAAACACTATCCTACGACGCTAGCAAATTATATCTACTCGGAAAACAGTCGACTGTAGAACTCTATATGATAAGGGTACCCATGGCAAACCAAGACCGGCAGCAGGCAGACGACACGACGACTTGTAGACGAGCTGAAATATACAACCAGAGACGTATTAATACAAGGCATAGAGAAGCACGAGGCATACAGGGCAAACACTATCCTACGACGCTAGCAAATTATATCTACTCGGAAAACAGTCGACTGTACAACTCTATATGATAAGGGTACCCATGGCAAACCAAGACCGGCAGCAGGCAGACGACACGACGACTTGTAGACGAGCTGAAATATACAACCAGAGACGTATTAATACAAGGCATAGAGAAGCACGAGGCATACAGGGCAAACACTATCCTACGACGCTAGCAAATTATATCTACTCGGAAAACAGTCGACTGTAGAACTCTATATGATAAGGGTACCCATGGCAAACCAAGACCGGCAGCAGGCAGACGACACGACGACTTGTAGACGAGCTGAAATATACAACCAGAGACGTATTAATACAAGGCATAGAGAAGCACGAGGCATACAGGGCAAACACTATCCTACGACGCTAGCAAATTATATCTACTCGGAAAACAGTCGACTGTAGAACTCTATATGATAAGGGTACCCATGGCAAACCAAGACCGGCAGCAGGCAGACGACACGACGACTTGTAGACGAGCTGAAATATACAACCAGAGACGTATTAATACAAGGCATAGAGAAGCACGAGGCATACAGGGCAAACACTATCCTACGACGCTAGCAAATTATATCTACTCGGAAAACAGTCGACTGTACAACTCTATATGATAAGGGTACCCATGGCAAACCAAGACCGGCAGCAGGCAGACGACACGACGACTTGTAGACGAGCTGAAATATACAACCAGAGACGTATTAATACAAGGCATAGAGAAGCACGAGGCATACAGGGCAAACACTATCCTACGACGCTAGCAAATTATATCTACTCGGAAAACAGTCGACTGTAGAACTCTATATGATAAGGGTACCCATGGCAAACCAAGACCGGCAGCAGGCAGACGACACGACGACTTGTAGACGAGCTGAAATATACAACCAGAGACGTATTAATACAAGGCATAGAGAAGCACGAGGCATACAGGGCAAACACTATCCTACGACGCTAGCAAATTATATCTACTCGGAAAACAGTCGACTGTACAACTCTATATGATAAGGGTACCCATGGCAAACCAAGACCGGCAGCAGGCAGACGACACGACGACTTGTAGACGAGCTGAAATATACAACCAGAGACGTATTAATACAAGGCATAGAGAAGCACGAGGCATACAGGGCAAACACTATCCTACGACGCTAGCAAATTATATCTACTCGGAAAATAGTCGACTGTACAACTCTATATGATAAGGGTACCCATGGCAAACCAAGACCGGCAGCAGGCAGACGACACGACGACTTGTAGACGAGCTGAAATATACAACCAGAGACGTATTAATACAAGGCATAGAGAAGCACGAGGCATACAGGGCAAACACTATCCTACGACGCTAGCAAATTATATCTACTCGGAAAACAGTCGACTGTACAACTCTATATGATAAGGGTACCCATGGCAAACCAAGACCGGCAGCAGGCAGACGACACGACGACTTGTAGACGAGCTGAAATATACAACCAGAGACGTATTAATACAAGGCATAGAGAAGCACGAGGCATACAGGGCAAACACTATCCTACGACGCTAGCAAATTATATCTACTCGGAAAACAGTCGACTGTAGAACTCTATATGATAAGGGTACCCATGGCAAACCAAGACCGGCAGCAGGCAGACGACACGACGACTTGTAGACGAGCTGAAATATACAACCAGAGACGTATTAATACAAGGCATAGAGAAGCACGAGGCATACAGGGCAAACACTATCCTACGACGCTAGCAAATTATATCTACTCGGAAAACAGTCGACTGTAGAACTCTATATGATAAGGGTACCCATGGCAAACCAAGACCGGCAGCAGGCAGACGACATGACGACTTGTAGACGAGCTGAAATATACAACCAGAGATGTATTAATACAAGGCATACAGAAAAACGAGGCATACAGGGCAAACACTATCCTACGACGCTAGCAAATTATATCTACTCGGAAAACAGTCGACTGTACAACTCTATATGATAAGGGTACCCATGGCAAACCAAGACCGGCAGCAGGCAGACGACACGACGACTTGTAGACGAGCTGAAATATACAACCAGAGACGTATTAATACAAGGCATAGAGAAGCACGAGGCATACAGGGCAAACACTATCCTACGACGCTAGCAAATTATATCTACTCGGAAAACAGTCGACTGTACAACTCTATATGATAAGGGTACCCATGGCAAACCAAGACCGGCAGCAGGCAGACGACACGACGACTTGTAGACGAGCTGAAATATACAACCAGAGACGTATTAATACAAGGCATACAGAAAAACGAGGCATACAGGGCAAACACTATCCTACGACGCTAGCAAATTATATCTACTCGGAAAACAGTCGACTGTAGAACTCTATATGATAAGGGTACCCATGGCAAACCAAGACCGGCAGCAGGCAGACGACACGACAACTTGTAGACGAGCTGAAATATACAACCAGAGACGTATTAATACAAGGCATACAGAAAAACGAGGCATACAGGGCAAACACTATCCTACGACGCTAGCAAATTATATCTACTCGGAAAACAGTCGACTGTAGAACTCTATATGATAAGGGTACCCATGGCAAACCAAGACCGGCAGCAGGCAGACGACACGACGACTTGTAGACGAGCTGAAATATACAACCAGAGACGTATTAATACAAGGCATAGAGAAGCACGAGGCATACAGGGCAAACACTATCCTACGACGCTAGCAAATTATATCTACTCGGAAAACAGTCGACTGTAGAACTCTATATGATAAGGGTACCCATGGCAAACCAAGACCGGCAGCAGGCAGACGACACGACGACTTGTAGACGAGCTGAAATATACAACCAGAGACGTATTAATACAAGGCATAGAGAAGCACGAGGCATACAGGGCAAACACTATCCTACGACGCTAGCAAATTATATCTACTCGGAAAACAGTCGACTGTAGAACTCTATATGATAAGGGTACCCATGGCAAACCAAGACCGGCAGCAGGCAGACGACACGACGACTTGTAGACGAGCTGAAATATACAACCAGAGACGTATTAATACAAGGCATACAGAAAAACAAGGCATACAGGGCAAACACTATCCTACGACGCTAGCAAATTATATCTACTCGGAAAACAGTCGACTGTAGAACTCTATATGATAAGGGTACCCATGGCAAACCAAGACCGGCAGCAGGCAGACGACACGACGACTTGTAGACGAGCTGAAATATACAACCAGAGACGTATTAATACAAGGCATAGAGAAGCACGAGGCATACAGGGCAAACACTATCCTACGACGCTAGCAAATTATATCTACTCGGAAAACAGTCGACTGTAGAACTCTATATGATAAGGGTACCCATGGCAAACCAAGACCGGCAGCAGGCAGACGACACGACGACTTGTAGACGAGCTGAAATATACAACCAGAGACGTATTAATACAAGGCATACAGAAAAACGAGGCATACAGGGCAAACACTATCCTACGACGCTAGCAAATTATATCTACTCGGAAAACAGTCGACTGTAGAACTCTATATGATAAGGGTACCCATGGCAAACCAAGACCGGCAGCAGGCAGACGACACGACGACTTGTAGACGAGCTGAAATATACAACCAGAGACGTATTAATACAAGGCATAGAGAAGCACGAGGCATACAGGGCAAACACTATCCTACGACGCTAGCAAATTATATCTACTCGGAAAACAGTCGACTGTACAACTCTATATGATAAGGGTACCCATGGCAAACCAAGACCGGCAGCAGGCAGACGACACGACGACTTGTAGACGAGCTGAAATATACAACCAGAGACGTATTAATACAAGGCATAGAGAAGCACGAGGCATACAGGGCAAACACTATCCTACGACGCTAGCAAATTATATCTACTCGGAAAACAGTCGACTGTAGAACTCTATATGATAAGGGTACCCATGGCAAACCAAGACCGGCAGCAGGCAGACGACACGACGACTTGTAGACGAGCTGAAATATACAACCAGAGACGTATTAATACAAGGCATAGAGAAGCACGAGGCATACAGGGCAAACACTATCCTACGACGCTAGCAAATTATATCTACTCGGAAAACAGTCGACTGTAGAACTCTATATGATAAGGGTACCCATGGCAAACCAAGACCGGCAGCAGGCAGACGACACGACGACTTGTAGACGAGCTGAAATATACAACCAGAGACGTATTAATACAAGGCATAGAGAAGCACGAGGCATACAGGGCAAACACTATCCTACGACGCTAGCAAATTATATCTACTCGGAAAACAGTCGACTGTACAACTCTATATGATAAGGGTACCCATGGCAAACCAAGACCGGCAGCAGGCAGACGACACGACGACTTGTAGACGAGCTGAAATATACAACCAGAGACGTATTAATACAAGGCATAGAGAAGCACGAGGCATACAGGGCAAACACTATCCTACGACGCTAGCAAATTATATCTACTCGGAAAACAGTCGACTGTAGAACTCTATATGATAAGGGTACCCATGGCAAACCAAGACCGGCAGCAGGCAGACGACACGACGACTTGTAGACGAGCTGAAATATACAACCAGAGATGTATTAATACAAGGCATACAGAAAAACGAGGCATACAGGGCAAACACTATCCTACGACGCTAGCAAATTATATCTACTCGGAAAACAGTCGACTGTAGAACTCTATATGATAAGGGTACCCATGGCAAACCAAGACCGGCAGCAGGCAGACGACACGACGACTTGTAGACGAGCTGAAATATACAACCAGAGACGTATTAATACAAGGCATAGAGAAGCACGAGGCATACAGGGCAAACACTATCCTACGACGCTAGCAAATTATATCTACTCGGAAAACAGTCGACTGTAGAACTCTATATGATAAGGGTACCCATGGCAAACCAAGACCGGCAGCAGGCAGACGACACGACGACTTGTAGACGAGCTGAAATATACAACCAGAGACGTATTAATACAAGGCATACAGAAAAACGAGGCATACAGGGCAAACACTATCCTACGACGCTAGCAAATTATATCTACTCGGAAAACAGTCGACTGTAGAACTCTATATGATAAGGGTACCCATGGCAAACCAAGACCGGCAGCAGGCAGACGACACGACGACTTGTAGACGAGCTGAAATATACAACCAGAGACGTATTAATACAAGGCATACAGAAAAACGAGGCATACAGGGCAAACACTATCCTACGACGCTAGCAAATTATATCTACTCGGAAAACAGTCGACTGTACAACTCTATATGATAAGGGTACCCATGGCAAACCAAGACCGGCAGCAGGCAGACGACACGACGACTTGTAGACGAGCTGAAATATACAACCAGAGACGTATTAATACAAGGCATAGAGAAGCACGAGGCATACAGGGCAAACACTATCCTACGACGCTAGCAAATTATATCTACTCGGAAAACAGTCGACTGTAGAACTCTATATGATAAGGGTACCCATGGCAAACCAAGACCGGCAGCAGGCAGACGACACAACAACTTGTAGACGAGCTGAAATATACAACCAGAGACGTATTAATACAAGGCATACAGAAAAACGAGGCATACAGGGCAAACACTATCCTACGACGCTAGCAAATTATATCTACTCGGAAAACAGTCGACTGTAGAACTCTATATGATAAGGGTACCCATGGCAAACCAAGACCGGCAGCAGGCAGACGACACGACGACTTGTAGACGAGCTGAAATATACAACCAGAGACGTATTAATACAAGGCATAGAGAAGCACGAGGCATACAGGGCAAACACTATCCTACGACGCTAGCAAATTATATCTACTCGGAAAACAGTCGACTGTAGAACTCTATATGATAAGGGTACCCATGGCAAACCAAGACCGGCAGCAGGCAGACGACACGACGACTTGTAGACGAGCTGAAATATACAACCAGAGACGTATTAATACAAGGCATACAGAAAAACGAGGCATACAGGGCAAACACTATCCTACGACGCTAGCAAATTATATCTACTCGGAAAACAGTCGACTGTAGAACTCTATATGATAAGGGGACCCATGGCAAACCAAGACCGGCAGCAGGCAGACGACACAACGACTTGTAGACGAGCTGAAATATACAACCAGAGACGTATTAATACAAGGCATACAGAAAAACGAGGCATACAGGGCAAACACTATCCTACGACGCTAGCAAATTATATCTACTCGGAAAACAGTCGACTGTAGAACTCTATATGATAAGGGTACCCATGGCAAACCAAGACCGGCAGCAGGCAGACGACACGACGACTTGTAGACGAGCTGAAATATACAACCAGAGACGTATTAATACAAGGCATAGAGAAGCACGAGGCATACAGGGCAAACACTATCCTACGACGCTAGCAAATTATATCTACTCGGAAAACAGTCGACTGTAGAACTCTATATGATAAGGGTACCCATGGCAAACCAAGACCGGCAGCAGGCAGACGACACGACGACTTGTAGACGAGCTGAAATATACAACCAGAGACGTATTAATACAAGGCATACAGAAAAACGAGGCATACAGGGCAAACACTATCCTACGACGCTAGCAAATTATATCTACTCGGAAAACAGTCGACTGTAGAACTCTATATGATAAGGGTACCCATGGCAAACCAAGACCGGCAGCAGGCAGACGACACGACGACTTGTAGACGAGCTGAAATATACAACCAGAGACGTATTAATACAAGGCATACAGAAAAACGAGGCATACAGGGCAAACACTATCCTACGACGCTAGCAAATTATATCTACTCGGAAAACAGTCGACTGTAGAACTCTATATGATAAGGGTACCCATGGCAAACCAAGACCGGCAGCAGGCAGACGACACGACGACTTGTAGACGAGCTGAAATATACAACCAGAGACGTATTAATACAAGGCATAGAGAAGCACGAGGCATACAGGGCAAACACTATCCTACGACGCTAGCAAATTATATCTACTCGGAAAACAGTCGACTGTAGAACTCTATATGATAAGGGTACCCATGGCAAACCAAGACCGGCAGCAGGCAGACGACACGACGACTTGTAGACGAGCTGAAATATACAACCAGAGACGTATTAATACAAGGCATACAGAAAAACAAGGCATACAGGGCAAACACTATCCTACGACGCTAGCAAATTATATCTACTCGGAAAACAGTCGACTGTAGAACTCTATATGATAAGGGTACCCATGGCAAACCAAGACCGGCAGCAGGCAGACGACACGACGACTTGTAGACGAGCTGAAATATACAACCAGAGACGTATTAATACAAGGCATACAGAAAAACGAGGCATACAGGGCAAACACTATCCTACGACGCTAGCAAATTATATCTACTCGGAAAACAGTCGACTGTAGAACTCTATATGATAAGGGTACCCATGGCAAACCAAGACCGGCAGCAGGCAGACGACACGACGACTTGTAGACGAGCTGAAATATACAACCAGAGACGTATTAATACAAGGCATACAGAAAAACGAGGCATACAGGGCAAACACTATCCTACGACGCTAGCAAATTATATCTACTCGGAAAACAGTCGACTGTAGAACTCTATATGATAAGGGTACCCATGGCAAACCAAGACCGGCAGCAGGCAGACGACACGACGACTTGTAGACGAGCTGAAATATACAACCAGAGACGTATTAATACAAGGCATACAGAAAAACGAGGCATACAGGGCAAACACTATCCTACGACGCTAGCAAATTATATCTACTCGGAAAACAGTCGACTGTAGAACTCTATATGATAAGGGTACCCATGGCAAACCAAGACCGGCAGCAGGCAGACGACACGACGACTTGTAGACGAGCTGAAATATACAACCAGAGACGTATTAATACAAGGCATACAGAAAAACGAGGCATACAGGGCAAACACTATCCTACGACGCTAGCAAATTATATCTACTCGGAAAACAGTCGACTGTAGAACTCTATATGATAAGGGTACCCATGGCAAACCAAGACCGGCAGCAGGCAGACGACACGACGACTTGTAGACGAGCTGAAATATACAACCAGAGACGTATTAATACAAGGCATAGAGAAGCACGAGGCATACAGGGCAAACACTATCCTACGACGCTAGCAAATTATATCTACTCGGAAAACAGTCGACTGTAGAACTCTATATGATAAGGGTACCCATGGCAAACCAAGACCGGCAGCAGGCAGACGACACGACGACTTGTAGACGAGCTGAAATATACAACCAGAGACGTATTAATACAAGGCATACAGAAAAACGAGGCATACAGGGCAAACACTATCCTACGACGCTAGCAAATTATATCTACTCGGAAAACAGTCGACTGTAGAACTCTATATGATAAGGGTACCCATGGCAAACCAAGACCGGCAGCAGGCAGACGACACGACGACTTGTAGACGAGCTGAAATATACAACCAGAGACGTATTAATACAAGGCATACAGAAAAACGAGGCATACAGGGCAAACACTATCCTACGACGCTAGCAAATTATATCTACTCGGAAAACAGTCGACTGTAGAACTCTATATGATAAGGGTACCCATGGCAAACCAAGACCGGCAGCAGGCAGACAACACGACGACTTGTAGACGAGCTGAAATATACAACCAGAGACGTATTAATACAAGGCATACAGAAAAACGAGGCATACAGGGCAAACACTATCCTACGACGCTAGCAAATTATATCTACTCGGAAAACAGTCGACTGTAGAACTCTATATGATAAGGGTACCCATGGCAAACCAAGACCGGCAGCAGGCAGACGACACGACGACTTGTAGACGAGCTGAAATATACAACCAGAGACGTATTAATACAAGGCATAGAGAAGCACGAGGCATACAGGGCAAACACTATCCTACGACGCTAGCAAATTATATCTACTCGGAAAACAGTCGACTGTACAACTCTATATGATAAGGGTACCCATGGCAAACCAAGACCGGCAGCAGGCAGACGACACGACGACTTGTAGACGAGCTGAAATATACAACCAGAGACGTATTAATACAATGCATACAGAAAAACGAGGCATACAGGGCAAACACTATCCTACGACGCTAGCAAATTATATCTACTCGGAAAACAGTCGACTGTAGAACTCTATATGATAAGGGTACCCATGGCAAACCAAGACCGGCAGCAGGCAGACGACACGACGACTTGTAGACGAGCTGAAATATACAACCAGAGACGTATTAATACAAGGCATAGAGAAGCACGAGGCATACAGGGCAAACACTATCCTACGACGCTAGCAAATTATATCTACTCGGAAAACAGTCGACTGTAGAACTCTATATGATAAGGGTACCCATGGCAAACCAAGACCGGCAGCAGGCAGACGACACAACAACTTGTAGACGAGCTGAAATATACAACCAGAGACGTATTAATACAAGGCATACAGAAAAACGAGGCATACAGGGCAAACACTATCCTACGACGCTAGCAAATTATATCTACTCGGAAAACAGTCGACTGTAGAACTCTATATGATAAGGGGACCCATGGCAAACCAAGACCGGCAGCAGGCAGACGACACGACGACTTGTAGACGAGCTGAAATATACAACCAGAGACGTATTAATACAAGGCATAGAGAAGCACGAGGCATACAGGGCAAACACTATCCTACGACGCTAGCAAATTATATCTACTCGGAAAACAGTCGACTGTAGAACTCTATATGATAAGGGTACCCATGGCAAACCAAGACCGGCAGCAGGCAGACGACACGACGACTTGTAGACGAGCTGAAATATACAACCAGAGACGTATTAATACAAGGCATACAGAAAAACGAGGCATACAGGGCAAACACTATCCTACGACGCTAGCAAATTATATCTACTCGGAAAACAGTCGACTGTAGAACTCTATATGATAAGGGTACCCATGGCAAACCAAGACCGGCAGCAGGCAGACGACACGACGACTTGTAGACGAGCTGAAATATACAACCAGAGACGTATTAATACAAGGCATAGAGAAGCACGAGGCATACAGGGCAAACACTATCCTACGACGCTAGCAAATTATATCTACTCGGAAAACAGTCGACTGTAGAACTCTATATGATAAGGGTACCCATGGCAAACCAAGACCGGCAGCAGGCAGACGACACGACGACTTGTAGACGAGCTGAAATATACAACCAGAGACGTATTAATACAAGGCATACAGAAAAACGAGGCATACAGGGCAAACACTATCCTACGACGCTAGCAAATTATATCTACTCGGAAAACAGTCGACTGTAGAACTCTATATGATAAGGGTACCCATGGCAAACCAAGACCGGCAGCAGGCATACGACACGACGACTTGTAGACGAGCTGAAATATACAACCAGAGACGTATTAATACAAGGCATACAGAAAAACGAGGCATACAGGGCAAACACTATCCTACGACGCTAGCAAATTATATCTACTCGGAAAACAGTCGACTGTAGAACTCTATATGATAAGGGTACCCATGGCAAACCAAGACCGGCAGCAGGCAGACGACACGACGACTTGTAGACGAGCTGAAATATACAACCAGAGACGTATTAATACAAGGCATAGAGAAGCACGAGGCATACAGGGCAAACACTATCCTACGACGCTAGCAAATTATATCTACTCGGAAAACAGTCGACTGTACAACTCTATATGATAAGGGTACCCATGGCAAACCAAGACCGGCAGCAGGCAGACGACACGACGACTTGTAGACGAGCTGAAATATACAACCAGAGACGTATTAATACAAGGCATACAGAAAAACGAGGCATACAGGGCAAACACTATCCTACGACGCTAGCAAATTATATCTACTCGGAAAACAGTCGACTGTAGAACTCTATATGATAAGGGTACCCATGGCAAACCAAGACCGGCAGCAGGCAGACGACACGACGACTTGTAGACGAGCTGAAATATACAACCAGAGACGTATTAATACAAGGCATAGAGAAGCACGAGGCATACAGGGCAAACACTATCCTACGACGCTAGCAAATTATATCTACTCGGAAAACAGTCGACTGTAGAACTCTATATGATAAGGGTACCCATGGCAAACCAAGACCGGCAGCAGGCAGACGACACGACGACTTGTAGACGAGCTGAAATATACAACCAGAGACGTATTAATACAAGGCATAGAGAAGCACGAGGCATACAGGGCAAACACTATCCTACGACGCTAGCAAATTATATCTACTCGGAAAACAGTCGACTGTACAACTCTATATGATAAGGGTACCCATGGCAAACCAAGACCGGCAGCAGGCAGACGACACGACGACTTGTAGACGAGCTGAAATATACAACCAGAGACGTATTAATACAAGGCATAGAGAAGCACGAGGCATACAGGGCAAACACTATCCTACGACGCTAGCAAATTATATCTACTCGGAAAACAGTCGACTGTAGAACTCTATATGATAAGGGTACCCATGGCAAACCAAGACCGGCAGCAGGCAGACGACACGACGACTTGTAGACGAGCTGAAATATACAACCAGAGACGTATTAATACAAGGCATAGAGAAGCACGAGGCATACAGGGCAAACACTATCCTACGACGCTAGCAAATTATATCTACTCGGAAAACAGTCGACTGTAGAACTCTATATGATAAGGGTACCCATGGCAAACCAAGACCGGCAGCAGGCAGACGACACGACGACTTGTAGACGAGCTGAAATATACAACCAGAGACGTATTAATACAAGGCATACAGAAAAACGAGGCATACAGGGCAAACACTATCCTACGACGCTAGCAAATTATATCTACTCGGAAAACAGTCGACTGTAGAACTCTATATGATAAGGGTACCCATGGCAAACCAAGACCGGCAGCAGGCAGACGACACGACGACTTGTAGACGAGCTGAAATATACAACCAGAGACGTATTAATACAAGGCATAGAGAAGCACGAGGCATACAGGGCAAACACTATCCTACGACGCTAGCAAATTATATCTACTCGGAAAACAGTCGACTGTACAACTCTATATGATAAGGGTACCCATGGCAAACCAAGACCGGCAGCAGGCAGACGACACGACGACTTGTAGACGAGCTGAAATATACAACCAGAGACGTATTAATACAAGGCATACAGAAAAACGAGGCATACAGGGCAAACACTATCCTACGACGCTAGCAAATTATATCTACTCGGAAAACAGTCGACTGTACAACTCTATATGATAAGGGTACCCATGGCAAACCAAGACCGGCAGCAGGCAGATGACACGACGACTTGTAGACGAGTTGAAATATACAACCAGAGACGTATTAATACAAGGCATAGAGAAGCACGAGGCATACAGGGCAAACACTATCCTACGACGCTAGCAAATTATATCTACTCGGAAAACAGTCGACTGTAGAACTCTATATGATAAGGGTACCCATGGCAAACCAAGACCGGCAGCAGGCAGACGACACGACGACTTGTAGACGAGCTGAAATATACAACCAGAGACGTATTAATACAAGGCATAGAGAAGCACGAGGCATACAGGGCAAACACTATCCTACGACGCTAGCAAATTATATCTACTCGGAAAACAGTCGACTGTAGAACTCTATATGATAAGGGTACCCATGGCAAACCAAGACCGGCAGCAGGCAGACGACACGACGACTTGTAGACGAGCTGAAATATACAACCAGAGACGTATTAATACAAGGCATAGAGAAGCACGAGGCATACAGGGCAAACACTATCCTACGACGCTAGCAAATTATATCTACTCGGAAAACAGTCGACTGTAGAACTCTATATGATAAGGGTACCCATGGCAAACCAAGACCGGCAGCAGGCAGACGACACGACGACTTGTAGACGAGCTGAAATATACAACCAGAGACGTATTAATACAAGGCATAGAGAAGCACGAGGCATACAGGGCAAACACTATCCTACGACACTAGCAAATTATATCTACTCGGAAAACAGTCGACTGTAGAACTCTATATGATAAGGGTACCCATGGCAAACCAAGACCGGCAGCAGGCAGACGACACGACGACTTGTAGACGAGCTGAAATATACAACCAGAGACGTATTAATACAAGGCATACAGAAAAATGAGGCATACAGGGCAAACACTATCCTACGACGCTAGCAAATTATATCTACTCGGAAAACAGTCGACTGTACAACTCTATATGATAAGGGTACCCATGGCAAACCAAGACCGGCAGCAGGCAGACGACACGACGACTTGTAGACGAGCTGAAATATACAACCAGAGACGTATTAATACAAGGCATACAGAAAAACGAGGCATACAGGGCAAACACTATCCTACGACGCTAGCAAATTATATCTACTCGGAAAACAGTCGACTGTAGAACTCTATATGATAAGGGTACCCATGGCAAACCAAGACCGGCAGCAGGCAGACGACACGACGACTTGTAGACGAGCTGAAATATACAACCAGAGACGTATTAATACAAGGCATACAGAAAAACGAGGCATACAGGGCAAACACTATCCTACGACGCTAGCAAATTATATCTACTCGGAAAACAGTCGACTGTAGAACTCTATATGATAAGGGTACCCATGGCAAACCAAGACCGGCAGCAGGCAGACGACACGACGACTTGTAGACGAGCTGAAATATACAACCAGAGACGTATTAATACAAGGCATAGAGAAGCACGAGGCATACAGGGCAAACACTATCCTACGACGCTAGCAAATTATATCTACTCGGAAAACAGTCGACTGTACAACTCTATATGATAAGGGTACCCATGGCAAACCAAGACCGGCAGCAGGCAGACGACACAACGACTTGTAGACGAGCTGAAATATACAACCAGAGACGTATTAATACAAGGCATACAGAAAAACGAGGCATACAGGGCAAACACTATCCTATGACGCTAGCAAATTATATCTACTCGGAAAACAGTCGACTGTAGAACTCTATATGATAAGGGTACCCATGGCAAACCAAGACCGGCAGCAGGCAGACGACACGACGACTTGTAGACGAGCTGAAATATACAACCAGAGACGTATTAATACAAGGCATACAGAAAAACGAGGCATACAGGGCAAACACTATCCTACGACGCTAGCAAATTATATCTACTCGGAAAACAGTCGACTGTAGAACTCTATATGATAAGGGTACCCATGGCAAACCAAGACCGGCAGCAGGCAGACGACACGACGACTTGTAGACGAGCTGAAATATACAACCAGAGACGTATTAATACAAGGCATAGAGAAGCACGAGGCATACAGGGCAAACACTATCCTACGACGCTAGCAAATTATATCTACTCGGAAAACAGTCGACTGTACAACTCTATATGATAAGGGTACCCATGGCAAACCAAGACCGGCAGCAGGCAGACGACACGACGACTTGTAGACGAGCTGAAATATACAACCAGAGACGTATTAATACAAGGCATACAGAAAAACGAGGCATACAGGGCAAACACTATCCTACGACGCTAGCAAATTATATCTACTCGGAAAACAGTCAACTGTAGAACTCTATATGATAAGGGTACCCATGGCAAACCAAGACCGGCAGCAGGCAGACGACACGACGACTTGTAGACGAGCTGAAATATACAACCAGAGATGTATTAATACAAGGCATAGAGAAGCACGAGGCATACAGGGCAAACACTATCCTACGACGCTAGCAAATTATATCTACTCGGAAAACAGTCGACTGTAGAACTCTATATGATAAGGGTACCCATGGCAAACCAAGACCGGCAGCAGGCAGACGACACGACGACTTGTAGACGAGCTGAAATATACAACCAGAGACGTATTAATACAAGGCATACAGAAAAACGAGGCATACAGGGCAAACACTATCCTACGACGCTAGCAAATTATATCTACTCGGAAAACAGTCGACTGTAGAACTCTATATGATAAGGGTACCCATGGCAAACCAAGACCGGCAGCAGGCAGACGACACGACAACTTGTAGACGAGCTGAAATATACAACCAGAGACGTATTAATACAAGGCATACAGAAAAACGAGGCATACAGGGCAAACACTATCCTACGACGCTAGCAAATTATATCTACTCGGAAAACAGTCGACTGTAGAACTCTATATGATAAGGGTACCCATGGCAAACCAAGACAGGCAGCAGGCAGACAACACGACGACTTGTAGACGAGCTGAAATATACAACCAGAGACGTATTAATACAAGGCATACAGAAAAACGAGGCATACAGGGCAAACACTATCCTACGACGCTAGCAAATTATATCTACTCGGAAAACAGTCGACTGTAGAACTCTATATGATAAGGGTACCCATGGCAAACCAAGACCGGCAGCAGGCAGACGACACGACGACT
The DNA here is from genome assembly GCA_942159475.1 of Sthenelais limicola. Taxonomy (NCBI): domain Eukaryota; kingdom Metazoa; phylum Annelida; class Polychaeta; order Phyllodocida; family Sigalionidae; genus Sthenelais; species Sthenelais limicola. Next base: position 74,639,578 of record OW804098.1, read on the forward strand.
TGTAGACGAGCTGAAATATACAACCAGAGACGTATTAATACAAGGCATAGAGAAGCACGAGGCATACAGGGCAAACACTATCCTACGACGCTAGCAAATTATATCTACTCGGAAAATAGTCGACTGTACAACTCTATATGATAAGGGTACCCATGGCAAACCAAGACCGGCAGCAGGCAGACGACACGACGACTTGTAGACGAGCTGAAATATACAACCAGAGACGTATTAATACAAGGCATACAGAAAAACGAGGCATACAGGGCAAACACTATCCTACGACGCTAGCAAATTATATCTACTCGGAAAACAGTCGACTGTAGAACTCTATATGATAAGGGTACCCATGGCAAACCAAGACCGGCAGCAGGCAGACGACACGACGACTTGTAGACGAGCTGAAATATACAACCAGAGACGTATTAATACAAGGCATAGAGAAGCACGAGGCATACAGGGCAAACACTATCCTACGACGCTAGCAAATTATATCTACTCGGAAAACAGTCGACTGTAGAACTCTATATGATAAGGGTACCCATGGCAAACCAAGACCGGCAGCAGGCAGACGACACGACGACTTGTAGACGAGCTGAAATATACAACCAGAGACGTATTAATACAAGGCATAGAGAAGCACGAGGCATACAGGGCAAACACTATCCTACGACGCTAGCAAATTATATCTACTCGGAAAACAGTCGACTGTAGAACTCTATATGATAAGGGTACCCATGGCAAACCAAGACCGGCAGCAGGCAGACGACACGACGACTTGTAGACGAGCTGAAATATACAACCAGAGACGTATTAATACAAGGCATAGAGAAGCACGAGGCATACAGGGCAAACACTATCCTACGACGCTAGCAAATTATATCTACTCGGAAAACAGTCGACTGTAGAACTCTATATGATAAGGGTACCCATGGCAAACCAAGACCGGCAGCAGGCAGACGACACGACGACTTGTAGACGAGCTGAAATATACAACCAGAGACGTATTAATACAAGGCATAGAGAAGCACGAGGCATACAGGGCAAACACTATCCTACGACGCTAGCAAATTATATCTACTCGGAAAACAGTCGACTGTAGAACTCTATATGATAAGGGTACCCATGGCAAACCAAGACCGGCAGCAGGCAGACGACACGACGACTTGTAGACGAGCTGAAATATACAACCAGAGACGTATTAATACAAGGCATAGAGAAGCACGAGGCATACAGGGCAAACACTATCCTACGACGCTAGCAAATTATATCTACTCGGAAAACAGTCGACTGTAGAACTCTATATGATAAGGGTACCCATGGCAAACCAAGACCGGCAGCAGGCAGACGACACGACGACTTGTAGACGAGCTGAAATATACAACCAGAGACGTATTAATACAAGGCATAGAGAAGCACGAGGCATACAGGGCAAACACTATCCTACGACGCTAGCAAATTATATCTACTCGGAAAACAGTCGACTGTACAACTCTATATGATAAGGGTACCCATGGCAAACCAAGACCGGCAGCAGGCAGACGACACGACGACTTGTAGACGAGCTGAAATATACAACCAGAGACGTATTAATACAAGGCATACAGAAAAACGAGGCATACAGGGCAAACACTATCCTACGACGCTAGCAAATTATATCTACTCGGAAAACAGTCGACTGTAGAACTCTATATGATAAGGGTACCCATGGCAAACCAAGACCGGCAGCAGGCAGACGACACGACGACTTGTAGACGAGCTGAAATATACAACCAGAGACGTATTAATACAAGGCATAGAGAAGCACGAGGCATACAGGGCAAACACTATCCTACGACGCTAGCAAATTATATCTACTCGGAAAACAGTCGACTGTAGAACTCTATATGATAAGGGTACCCATGGCAAACCAAGACCGGCAGCAGGCAGACGACACGACGACTTGTAGACGAGCTGAAATATACAACCAGAGACGTATTAATACAAGGCATACAGAAAAACGAGGCATACAGGGCAAACACTATCCTACGACGCTAGCAAATTATATCTACTCGGAAAACAGTCGACTGTACAACTCTATATGATAAGGGTACCCATGGCAAACCAAGACCGGCAGCAGGCAGATGACACGACGACTTGTAGACGAGCTGAAATATACAACCAGAGACGTATTAATACAAGGCATAGAGAAGCACGAGGCATACAGGGCAAACACTATCCTACGACGCTAGCAAATTATATCTACTCGGAAAACAGTCGACTGTAGAACTCTATATGATAAGGGTACCCATGGCAAACCAAGACCGGCAGCAGGCAGACGACACGACGACTTGTAGACGAGCTAAAATATACAACCAGAGACGTATTAATACAAGGCATAGAGAAGCACGAGGCATACAGGGCAAACACTATCCTACGACGCTAGCAAATTATATCTACTCGGAAAACAGTCGACTGTAGAACTCTATATGATAAGGGTACCCATGGCAAACCAAGACCGGCAGCAGGCAGACGACACGACGACTTGTAGACGAGCTGAAATATACAACCAGAGACGTATTAATACAAGGCATAGAGAAGCACGAGGCATACAGGGCAAACACTATCCTACGACGCTAGCAAATTATATCTACTCGGAAAACAGTCGACTGTAGAACTCTATATGATAAGGGTACCCATGGCAAACCAAGACCGGCAGCAGGCAGACGACACGACGACTTGTAGACAAGCTGAAATATACAACCAGAGACGTATTAATACAAGGCATAGAGAAGCACGAGGCATACAGGGCAAACACTATCCTACGACGCTAGCAAATTATATCTACTCGGAAAATAGTCGACTGTACAACTCTATATGATAAGGGTACCCATGGCAAACCAAGACCGGCAGCAGGCAGACGACACGACGACTTGTAGACGAGCTGAAATATACAACCAGAGACGTATTAATACAAGGCATACAGAAAAACGAGGCATACAGGGCAAACACTATCCTACGACGCTAGCAAATTATATCTACTCGGAAAACAGTCGACTGTAGAACTCTATATGATAAGGGTACCCATGGCAAACCAAGACCGGCAGCAGGCAGACGACACGACGACTTGTAGACGAGCTGAAATATACAACCAGAGACGTATTAATACAAGGCATAGAGAAGCACGAGGCATACAGGGCAAACACTATCCTACGACGCTAGCAAATTATATCTACTCGGAAAACAGTCGACTGTAGAACTCTATATGATAAGGGTACCCATGGCAAACCAAGACCGGCAGCAGGCAGACGACACGACGACTTGTAGACGAGCTGAAATATACAACCAGAGACGTATTAATACAAGGCATAGAGAAGCACGAGGCATACAGGGCAAACACTATCCTACGACGCTAGCAAATTATATCTACTCGGAAAACAGTCGACTGTAGAACTCTATATGATAAGGGTACCCATGGCAAACCAAGACCGGCAGCAGGCAGACGACACGACGACTTGTAGACGAGCTGAAATATACAACCAGAGACGTATTAATACAAGGCATAGAGAAGCACGAGGCATACAGGGCAAACACTATCCTACGACGCTAGCAAATTATATCTACTCGGAAAACAGTCGACTGTAGAACTCTATATGATAAGGGTACCCATGGCAAACCAAGACCGGCAGCAGGCAGACGACACGACGACTTGTAGACGAGCTGAAATATACAACCAGAGACGTATTAATACAAGGCATAGAGAAGCACGAGGCATACAGGGCAAACACTATCCTACGACGCTAGCAAATTATATCTACTCGGAAAACAGTCGACTGTAGAACTCTATATGATAAGGGTACCCATGGCAAACCAAGACCGGCAGCAGGCAGACGACACGACGACTTGTAGACGAGCTGAAATATACAACCAGAGACGTATTAATACAAGGCATAGAGAAGCACGAGGCATACAGGGCAAACACTATCCTACGACGCTAGCAAATTATATCTACTCGGAAAACAGTCGACTGTAGAACTCTATATGATAAGGGTACCCATGGCAAACCAAGACCGGCAGCAGGCAGACGACACGACGACTTGTAGACGAGCTGAAATATACAACCAGAGACGTATTAATACAAGGCATAGAGAAGCACGAGGCATACAGGGCAAACACTATCCTACGACGCTAGCAAATTATATCTACTCGGAAAACAGTCGACTGTACAACTCTATATGATAAGGGTACCCATGGCAAACCAAGACCGGCAGCAGGCAGACGACACGACGACTTGTAGACGAGCTGAAATATACAACCAGAGACGTATTAATACAAGGCATACAGAAAAACGAGGCATACAGGGCAAACACTATCCTACGACGCTAGCAAATTATATCTACTCGGAAAACAGTCGACTGTAGAACTCTATATGATAAGGGTACCCATGGCAAACCAAGACCGGCAGCAGGCAGACGACACGACGACTTGTAGACGAGCTGAAATATACAACCAGAGACGTATTAATACAAGGCATAGAGAAGCACGAGGCATACAGGGCAAACACTATCCTACGACGCTAGCAAATTATATCTACTCGGAAAACAGTCGACTGTAGAACTCTATATGATAAGGGTACCCATGGCAAACCAAGACCGGCAGCAGGCAGACGACACGACGACTTGTAGACGAGCTGAAATATACAACCAGAGACGTATTAATACAAGGCATACAGAAAAACGAGGCATACAGGGCAAACACTATCCTACGACGCTAGCAAATTATATCTACTCGGAAAACAGTCGACTGTACAACTCTATATGATAAGGGTACCCATGGCAAACCAAGACCGGCAGCAGGCAGATGACACGACGACTTGTAGACGAGCTGAAATATACAACCAGAGACGTATTAATACAAGGCATAGAGAAGCACGAGGCATACAGGGCAAACACTATCCTACGACGCTAGCAAATTATATCTACTCGGAAAACAGTCGACTGTAGAACTCTATATGATAAGGGTACCCATGGCAAACCAAGACCGGCAGCAGGCAGACGACACGACGACTTGTAGACGAGCTAAAATATACAACCAGAGACGTATTAATACAAGGCATAGAGAAGCACGAGGCATACAGGGCAAACACTATCCTACGACGCTAGCAAATTATATCTACTCGGAAAACAGTCGACTGTAGAACTCTATATGATAAGGGTACCCATGGCAAACCAAGACCGGCAGCAGGCAGACGACACGACGACTTGTAGACGAGCTGAAATATACAACCAGAGACGTATTAATACAAGGCATAGAGAAGCACGAGGCATACAGGGCAAACACTATCCTACGACGCTAGCAAATTATATCTACTCGGAAAACAGTCGACTGTAGAACTCTATATGATAAGGGTACCCATGGCAAACCAAGACCGGCAGCAGGCAGACGACACGACGACTTGTAGACAAGCTGAAATATACAACCAGAGACGTATTAATACAAGGCATACAGAAAAACGAGGCATACAGGGCAAACACTATCCTACGACGCTAGCAAATTATATCTACTCGGAAAACAGTCGACTGTAGAACTCTATATGATAAGGGTACCCATGGCAAACCAAGACCGGCAGCAGGCAGACGACACGACGACTTGTAGACGAGCTGAAATATACAACCAGAGACGTATTAATACAAGGCATACAGAAAAACGAGGCATACAGGGCAAACACTATCCTACGACGCTAGCAAATTATATCTACTCGGAAAACAGTCGACTGTACAACTCTATATGATAAGGGTACCCATGGCAAACCAAGACCGGCAGCAGGCAGACGACACGACGACTTGAAGACGAGCTGAAATATACAACCAGAGACGTATTAATACAAGGCATAGAGAAGCACGAGGCATACAGGGCAAACACTATCCTACAACGCTAGCAAATTATATCTACTCGGAAAACAGTCGACTGTAGAACTCTATATGATAAGGGTACCCATGGCAAACCAAGACCGGCAGCAGGCAGACGACACGACGACTTGTAGACGAGCTGAAATATACAACCAGAGACGTATAAATACAAGGCATACAGAAAAACGAGGCATACAGGGCAAACACTATCCTACGACGCTAGCAAATTATATCTACTCGGAAAACAGTCGACTGTAGAACTCTATATGATAAGGGTACCCATGGCAAACCAAGACCGGCAGCAGGCAGACGACACGACGACTTGTAGACGAGCTGAAATATACAACCAGAGACGTATTAATACAAGGCATACAGAAAAACGAGGCATACAGGGCAAACACTATCCTACGACGCTAGCAAATTATATCTACTCGGAAAACAGTCGACTGTAGAACTCTATATGATAAGGGTACCCATGGCAAACCAAGACCGGCAGCAGGCAGACGACACGACGACTTGTAGACGAGCTGAAATATACAACCAGAGACGTATTAATACAAGGCATACAGAAAAACGAGGCATACAGGGCAAACACTATCCTACGACGCTAGCAAATTATATCTACTCGGAAAACAGTCGACTGTAGAACTCTATATGATAAGGGTACCCATGGCAAACCAAGACCGGCAGCAGGCAGACTACACGACGACTTGTAGACGAGCTGAAATATACAACCAGAGACGTATTAATACAAGGCATACAGAAAAATGAGGCATACAGGGCAAACACTATCCTACGACGCTAGCAAATTATATCTACTCGGAAAACAGTCGACTGTACAACTCTATATGATAAGGGTACCCATGGCAAACCAAGACCGGCAGCAGGCAGACGACACGACGACTTGTAGACGAGCTGAAATATACAACCAGAGACGTATTAATACAAGGCATACAGAAAAACGAGGCATACAGGGCAAACACTATCCTACGACGCTAGCAAATTATATCTACTCGGAAAACAGTCGACTGTAGAACTCTATATGATAAGGGTACCCATGGCAAACCAAGACCGGCAGCAGGCAGACGACACGACGACTTGTAGACGAGCTGAAATATACAACCAGAGACGTATTAATACAAGGCATAGAGAAGCACGAGGCATACAGGGCAAACACTATCCTACGACGCTAGCAAATTATATCTACTCGGAAAACAGTCGACTGTACAACTCTATATGATAAGGGTACCCATGGCAAACCAAGACCGGCAGCAGGCAGACGACACAACGACTTGTAGACGAGCTGAAATATACAACCAGAGACGTATTAATACAAGGCATAGAGAAGCACGAGGCATACAGGGCAAACACTATCCTACGACGCTAGCAAATTATATCTACTCGGAAAACAGTCGACTGTAGAACTCTATATGATAAGGGTACCCATGGCAAACCAAGACCGGCAGCAGGCAGACGACACGACGACTTGTAGACGAGCTGAAATATACAACCAGAGACGTATTAATACAAGGCATACAGAAAAACGAGGCATACAGGGCAAACACTATCCTACGACGCTAGCAAATTATATCTACTCGGAAAACAGTCGACTGTACAACTCTATATGATAAGGGTACCCATGGCAAACCAAGACCGGCAGCAGGCAGACGACACGACGACTTGTAGACGAGCTGAAATATACAACCAGAGACGTATTAATACAAGGCATACAGAAAAACGAGGCATACAGGGCAAACACTATCCTACGACGCTAGCAAATTATATCTACTCGGAAAACAGTCGACTGTACAACTCTATATGATAAGGGTACCCATGGCAAACCAAGACCGGCAGCAGGCAGACGACACGACGACTTGTAGACGAGCTGAAATATACAACCAGAGACGTATTAATACAAGGCATACAGAAAAACGAGGCATACAGGGCAAACACTATCCTACGACGCTAGCAAATTATATCTACTCGGAAAACAGTCGACTGTACAACTCTATATGATAAGGGTACCCATGGCAAACCAAGACCGGCAGCAGGCAGACAACACGACGACTTGTAGACGAGCTGAAATATACAACCAGAGACGTATTAATACAAGGCATAGAGAAGCACGAGGCATACAGGGCAAACACTATCCTACGACGCTAGCAAATTATATCTACTCGGAAAACAGTCGACTGTAGAACTCTATATGATAAGGGTACCCATGGCAAACCAAGACCGGCAGCAGGCAGACGACACAACGACTTGTAGACGAGCTGAAATATACAACCAGAGACGTATTAATACAAGGCATACAGAAAAACGAGGCATACAGGGCAAACACTATCCTACGACGCTAGCAAATTATATCTACTCGGAAAACAGTCGACTGTAGAACTCTATATGATAAGGGTACCCATGGCAAACCAAGACCGGCAGCAGGCAGACAACACGACGACTTGTAGACGAGCTGAAATATACAACCAGAGACGTATTAATACAAGGCATAGAGAAGCACGAGGCATACAGGGCAAACACTATCCTACGACGCTAGCAAATTATATCTACTCGGAAAACAGTCGACTGTACAACTCTATATGATAAGGGTACCCATGGCAAACCAAGACCGGCAGCAGGCAGACGACACGACGACTTGTAGACGAGCTGAAATATACAACCAGAGACGTATAAATACAAGGCATACAGAAAAACGAGGCATACAGGGCAAACACTATCCTACGACGCTAGCAAATTATATCTACTCGGAAAACAGTCGACTGTAGAACTCTATATGATAAGGGTACCCATGGCAAACCAAGACCGGCAGCAGGCAGACGACACGACGACTTGTAGACGAGCTGAAATATACAACCAGAGACGTATTAATACAAGGCATACAGAAAAACGAGGCATACAGGGCAAACACTATCCTACGACGCTAGCAAATTATATCTACTCGGAAAACAGTCGACTGTAGAACTCTATATGATAAGGGTACCCATGGCAAACCAAGACCGGCAGCAGGCAGACGACACGACGACTTGTAGACGAGCTGAAATATACAACCAGAGACGTATTAATACAAGGCATACAGAAAAACGAGGCATACAGGGCAAACACTATCCTACGACGCTAGCAAATTATATCTACTCGGAAAACAGTCGACTGTAGAACTCTATATGATAAGGGTACCCATGGCAAACCAAGACCGGCAGCAGGCAGACTACACGACGACTTGTAGACGAGCTGAAATATACAACCAGAGACGTATTAATACAAGGCATACAGAAAAATGAGGCATACAGGGCAAACACTATCCTACGACGCTAGCAAATTATATCTACTCGGAAAACAGTCGACTGTACAACTCTATATGATAAGGGTACCCATGGCAAACCAAGACCGGCAGCAGGCAGACGACACGACGACTTGTAGACGAGCTGAAATATACAACCAGAGACGTATTAATACAAGGCATACAGAAAAACGAGGCATACAGGGCAAACACTATCCTACGACGCTAGCAAATTATATCTACTCGGAAAACAGTCGACTGTAGAACTCTATATGATAAGGGTACCCATGGCAAACCAAGACCGGCAGCAGGCAGACGACACGACGACTTGTAGACGAGCTGAAATATACAACCAGAGACGTATTAATACAAGGCATAGAGAAGCACGAGGCATACAGGGCAAACACTATCCTACGACGCTAGCAAATTATATCTACTCGGAAAACAGTCGACTGTAGAACTCTATATGATAAGGGTACCCATGGCAAACCAAGACCGGCAGCAGGCAGACGACACAACGACTTGTAGACGAGCTGAAATATACAACCAGAGACGTATTAATACAAGGCATAGAGAAGCACGAGGCATACAGGGCAAACACTATCCTACGACGCTAGCAAATTATATCTACTCGGAAAACAGTCGACTGTAGAACTCTATATGATAAGGGTACCCATGGCAAACCAAGACCGGCAGCAGGCAGACGACACGACGACTTGTAGACGAGCTGAAATATACAACCAGAGACGTATTAATACAAGGCATACAGAAAAACGAGGCATACAGGGCAAACACTATCCTACGACGCTAGCAAATTATATCTACTCGGAAAACAGTCGACTGTAGAACTCTATATGATAAGGGTACCCATGGCAAACCAAGACCGGCAGCAGGCAGACGACACGACGACTTGTAGACGAGCTGAAATATACAACCAGAGACGTATTAATACAAGGCATACAGAAAAACGAGGCATACAGGGCAAACACTATCCTACGACGCTAGCAAATTATATCTACTCGGAAAACAGTCGACTGTAGAACTCTATATGATAAGGGTACCCATGGCAAACCAAGACCGGCAGCAGGCAGACGACACGACGACTTGTAGACGAGCTGAAATATACAACCAGAGACGTATTAATACAAGGCATAGAGAAGCATGAGGCATACAGGGCAAACACTATCCTACGACGCTAGCAAATTATATCTACTCGGAAAACAGTCGACTGTAGAACTCTATATGATAAGGGTACCCATGGCAAACCAAGACCGGCAGCAGGCAGACGACACGACGACTTGTAGACGAGCTGAAATATACAACCAGAGACGTATTAATACAAGGCATACAGAAAAACGAGGCATACAGGGCAAACACTATCCTACGACGCTAGCAAATTATATCTACTCGGAAAACAGTCGACTGTAGAACTCTATATGATAAGGGTACCCATGGAAACCAAGACCGGCAGCAGGCAGACGACACGACGACTTGTAGACGAGCTGAAATATACAACCAGAGACGTATTAATACAAGGCATACAGAAAAACGAGGCATACAGGGCAAACACTATCCTACGACGCTAGCAAATTATATCTACTCGGAAAACAGTCGACTGTAGAACTCTATATGATAAGGGTACCCATGGCAAACCAAGACCGGCAGCAGGCAGACGACACGACGACTTGTAGACGAGCTGAAATATACAACCAGAGACGTATTAATACAAGGCATAGAGAAGCATGAGGCATACAGGGCAAACACTATCCTACGACGCTAGCAAATTATATCTACTCGGAAAACAGTCGACTGTAGAACTCTATATGATAAGGGTACCAATGGCAAACCAAGACCGGCAGCAGGCAGACGACACGACGACTTGTAGACGAGCTGAAATATACAACCAGAGACGTATTAATACAAGGCATACAGAAAAACGAGGCATACAGGGCAAACACTATCCTACGACGCTAGCAAATTATATCTACTCGGAAAACAGTCGACTGTAGAACTCTATATGATAAGGGTACCCATGGCAAACCAAGACCGGCAGCAGGCAGACGACACGACGACTTGTAGACGAGCTGAAATATACAACCAGAGACGTATTAATACAAGGCATACAGAAAAACGAGGCATACAGGGCAAACACTATCCTACGACGCTAGCAAATTATATCTACTCGGAAAACAGTCGACTGTACAACTCTATATGATAAGGGTACCCATGGCAAACCAAGACCGGCAGCAGGCAGACGACACGACGACTTGTAGACGAGCTGAAATATACAACCAGAGACGTATTAATACAAGGCATACAGAAAAACGAGGCATACAGGGCAAACACTATCCTACGACGCTAGCAAATTATATCTACTCGGAAAACAGTCGACTGTAGAACTCTATATGATAAGGGTACCCATGGCAAACCAAGACCGGCAGCAGGCAGACGACACGACGACTTGTAGACGAGCTGAAATATACAACCAGAGACGTATTAATACAAGGCATACAGAAAAACGAGGCATACAGGGCAAACACTATCCTACGACGCTAGCAAATTATATCTACTCGGAAAACAGTCGACTGTAGAACTCTATATGATAAGGGTACCCATGGCAAACCAAGACCGGCAGCAGGCAGACGACACGACGACTTGTAGACGAGCTGAAATATACAACTAGAGACGTATTAATACAAGGCATACAGAAAAACGAGGCATACAGGGCAAACACTATCCTACGACGCTAGCAAATTATATCTACTCGGAAAACAGTCGACTGTAGAACTCTATATGATAAGGGTACCCATGGCAAACCAAGACCGGCAGCAGGCAGACAACACGACGACTTGTAGACGAGCTGAAATATACAACCAGAGACGTATTAATACAAGGCATAGAGAAGCACGAGGCATACAGGGCAAACACTATCCTACGACGCTAGCAAATTATATCTACTCGGAAAACAGTCGACTGTAGAACTCTATATGATAAGGGTACCCATGGCAAACCAAGACCGGCAGCAGGCAGACGACACGACGACTTGTAGACGAGCTGAAATATACAACCAGAGACGTATTAATACAAGGCATACAGAAAAACGAGGCATACAGGGCAAACACTATCCTACGACGCTAGCAAATTATATCTACTCGGAAAACAGTCGACTGTACAACTCTATATGATAAGGGTACCCATGGCAAACCAAGACCGGCAGCAGGCAGACGACACGACGACTTGTAGACGAGCTGAAATATACAACCAGAGACGTATTAATACAAGGCATACAGAAAAACGAGGCATACAGGGCAAACACTATCCTACGACGCTAGCAAATTATATCTACTCGGAAAACAGTCGACTGTAGAACTCTATATGATAAGGGTACCCATGGCAAACCAAGACCGGCAGCAGGCAGACGACACGACGACTTGTAGACGAGCTGAAATATACAACCAGAGACGTATTAATACAAGGCATACAGAAAAACGAGGCATACAGGGCAAACACTATCCTACGACGCTAGCAAATTATATCTACTCGGAAAACAGTCGACTGTAGAACTCTATATGATAAGGGTACCCATGGCAAACCAAGACCGGCAGCAGGCAGACGACACGACGACTTGTAGACGAGCTGAAATATACAACCAGAGACGTATTAATACAAGGCATACAGAAAAACGAGGCATACAGGGCAAACACTATCCTACGACGCTAGCAAATTATATCTACTCGGAAAACAGTCGACTGTAGAACTCTATATGATAAGGGTACCCATGGCAAACCAAGACCGGCAGCAGGCAGACGACACGACGACTTGTAGACGAGCTGAAATATACAACTAGAGACGTATTAATACAAGGCATACAGAAAAACGAGGCATACAGGGCAAACACTATCCTACGACGCTAGCAAATTATATCTACTCGGAAAACAGTCGACTGTAGAACTCTATATGATAAGGGTACCCATGGCAAACCAAGACCGGCAGCAGGCAGACAACACGACGACTTGTAGACGAGCTGAAATATACAACCAGAGACGTATTAATACAAGGCATAGAGAAGCACGAGGCATACAGGGCAAACACTATCCTACGACGCTAGCAAATTATATCTACTCGGAAAACAGTCGACTGTACAACTCTATATGATAAGGGTACCCATGGCAAACCAAGACCGGCAGCAGGCAGACGACACGACGACTTGTAGACGAGCTGAAATATACAACCAGAGACGTATTAATACAAGGCATACAGAAAAACGAGGCATACAGGGCAAACACTATCCTACGACGCTAGCAAATTATATCTACTCGGAAAACAGTCGACTGTAGAACTCTATATGATAAGGGTACCCATGGCAAACCAAGACCGGCAGCAGGCAGACGACACGACGACTTGTAGACGAGCTGAAATATACAACCAGAGACGTATTAATACAAGGCATACAGAAAAACGAGGCATACAGGGCAAACACTATCCTACGACGCTAGCAAATTATATCTACTCGGAAAACAGTCGACTGTAGAACTCTATATGATAAGGGTACCCATGGCAAACCAAGACCGGCAGCAGGCAGACGACACGACGACTTGTAGACGAGCTGAAATATACAACCAGAGACGTATTAATACAAGGCATACAGAAAAACGAGGCATACAGGGCAAACACTATCCTACGACGCTAGCAAATTATATCTACTCGGAAAACAGTCGACTGTAGAACTCTATATGATAAGGGTACCCATGGCAAACCAAGACCGGCAGCAGGCAGACGACACGACGACTTGTAGACGAGCTGAAATATACAACCAGAGACGTATTAATACAAGGCATACAGAAAAATGAGGCATACAGGGCAAACACTATCCTACGACGCTAGCAAATTATATCTACTCGGAAAACAGTCGACTGTAGAACTCTATATGATAAGGGTACCCATGGCAAACCAAGACCGGCAGCAGGCAGACGACACGACGACTTGTAGACGAGCTGAAATATACAACCAGAGACGTATTAATACAAGGCATAGAGAAGCATGAGGCATACAGGGCAAACACTATCCTACGACGCTAGCAAATTATATCTACTCGGAAAACAGTCGACTGTAGAACTCTATATGATAAGGGTACCCATGGCAAACCAAGACCGGCAGCAGGCAGACGACACGACGACTTGTAGACGAGCTGAAATATACAACCAGAGACGTATTAATACAAGGCATACAGAAAAACGAGGCATACAGGGCAAACACTATCCTACGACGCTAGCAAATTATATCTACTCGGAAAACAGTCGACTGTAGAACTCTATATGATAAGGGTACCCATGGCAAACCAAGACCGGCAGCAGGCAGACGACACGACGACTTGTAGACGAGCTGAAATATACAACCAGAGACGTATTAATACAAGGCATACAGAAAAACGAGGCATACAGGGCAAACACTATCCTACGACGCTAGCAAATTATATCTACTCGGAAAACAGTCGACTGTACAACTCTATATGATAAGGGTACCCATGGCAAACCAAGACCGGCAGCAGGCAGACGACACGACGACTTGTAGACGAGCTGAAATATACAACCAGAGACGTATTAATACAAGGCATACAGAAAAACGAGGCATACAGGGCAAACACTATCCTACGACGCTAGCAAATTATATCTACTCGGAAAACAGTCGACTGTAGAACTCTATATGATAAGGGTACCCATGGCAAACCAAGACCGGCAGCAGGCAGACGACACGACGACTTGTAGACGAGCTGAAATATACAACCAGAGACGTATTAATACAAGGCATACAGAAAAACGAGGCATACAGGGCAAACACTATCCTACGACGCTAGCAAATTATATCTACTCGGAAAACAGTCGACTGTAGAACTCTATATGATAAGGGTACCCATGGCAAACCAAGACCGGCAGCAGGCAGACGACACGACGACTTGTAGACGAGCTGAAATATACAACCAGAGACGTATTAATACAAGGCATACAGAAAAACGAGGCATACAGGGCAAACACTATCCTACGACGCTAGCAAATTATATCTACTCGGAAAACAGTCGACTGTAGAACTCTATATGATAAGGGTACCCATGGCAAACCAAGACCGGCAGCAGGCAGACAACACGACGACTTGTAGACGAGCTGAAATATACAACCAGAGACGTATTAATACAAGGCATAGAGAAGCACGAGGCATACAGGGCAAACACTATCCTACGACGCTAGCAAATTATATCTACTCGGAAAACAGTCGACTGTACAACTCTATATGATAAGGGTACCCATGGCAAACCAACACCGGCAGCAGGCAGACGACACGACGACTTGTAGACGAGCTGAAATATACAACCAGAGACGTATTAATACAAGGCATACAGAAAAACGAGGCATACAGGGCAAACACTATCCTACGACGCTAGCAAATTATATCTACTCGGAAAACAGTCGACTGTAGAACTCTATATGATAAGGGTACCCATGGCAAACCAAGACCGGCAGCAGGCAGACGACACGACGACTTGTAGACGAGCTGAAATATACAACCAGAGACGTATTAATACAAGGCATACAGAAAAACGAGGCATACAGGGCAAACACTATCCTACGACGCTAGCAAATTATATCTACTCGGAAAACAGTCGACTGTAGAACTCTATATGATAAGGGTACCCATGGCAAACCAAGACCGGCAGCAGGCAGACGACACGACGACTTGTAGACGAGCTGAAATATACAACCAGAGACGTATTAATACAAGGCATACAGAAAAACGAGGCATACAGGGCAAACACTATCCTACAACGCTAGCAAATTATATCTACTCGGAAAACAGTCGACTGTAGAACTCTATATGATAAGGGTACCCATGGCAAACCAAGACCGGCAGCAGGCAGACGACACGACGACTTGTAGACGAGCTGAAATATACAACCAGAGACGTATTAATACAAGGCATACAGAAAAACGAGGCATACAGGGCAAACACTATCCTACGACGCTAGCAAATTATATCTACTCGGAAAACAGTCGACTGTAGAACTCTATATGATAAGGGTACCCATGGCAAACCAAGACCGGCAGCAGGCAGACGACACGACGACTTGTAGACGAGCTGAAATATACAACCAGAGACGTATTAATACAAGGCATAGAGAAGCACGAGGCATACAGGGCAAACACTATCCTACGACGCTAGCAAATTATATCTACTCGGAAAACAGTCGACTGTAGAACTCTATATGATAAGGGTACCCATGGCAAACCAAGACCGGCAGCAGGCAGACGACACGACGACTTGTAGACGAGCTGAAATATACAACCAGAGACGTATTAATACAAGGCATACAGAAAAACGAGGCATACAGGGCAAACACTATCCTACGACGCTAGCAAATTATATCTACTCGGAAAACAGTCGACTGTAGAACTCTATATGATAAGGGTACCCATGGCAAACCAAGACCGGCAGCAGGCAGACTACACGACGACTTGTAGACGAGCTGAAATATACAACCAGAGACGTATTAATACAAGGCATACAGAAAAACGAGGCATACAGGGCAAACACTATCCTACGACGCTAGCAAATTATATCTACTCGGAAAACAGTCGACTGTAGAACTCTATATGATAAGGGTACCCATGGCAAACCAAGACCGGCAGCAGGCAGACGACACGACGACTTGTAGACGAGCTGAAATATACAACCAGAGACGTATTAATACAAGGCATACAGAAAAACGAGGCATACAGGGCAAACACTATCCTACGACGCTAGCAAATTATATCTACTCGGAAAACAGTCGACTGTCGAACTCTATATGATAAGGGTACCCATGGCAAACCAAGACCGGCAGCAGGCAGACAACACGACGACTTGTAGACGAGCTGAAATATACAACCAGAGACGTATTAATACAAGGCATAGAGAAGCACGAGGCATACAGGGCAAACACTATCCTACGACGCTAGCAAATTATATCTACTCGGAAAACAGTCGACTGTAGAACTCTATATGATAAGGGTACCCATGGCAAACCAAGACCGGCAGCAGGCAGACGACACGACGACTTGTAGACGAGCTGAAATATACAACCAGAGACGTATTAATACAAGGCATACAGAAAAACGAGGCATACAGGGCAAACACTATCCTACGACGCTAGCAAATTATATCTACTCGGAAAACAGTCGACTGTAGAACTCTATATGATAAGGGTACCCATGGCAAACCAAGACCGGCAGCAGGCAGACGACACGACGACTTGTAGACGAGCTGAAATATACAACCAGAGACGTATTAATACAAGGCATAGAGAAGCACGAGGCATACAGGGCAAACACTATCCTACAACGCTAGCAAATTATATCTACTCGGAAAACAGTCGACTGTAGAACTCTATATGATAAGGGTACCCATGGCAAACCAAGACCGGCAGCAGGCAGACGACACGACGACTTGTAGACGAGCTGAAATATACAACCAGAGACGTATTAATACAAGGCATAGAGAAGCACGAGGCATACAGGGCAAACACTATCCTACGACGCTAGCAAATTATATCTACTCGGAAAACAGTCGACTGTAGAACTCTATATGATAAGGGTACCCATGGCAAACCAAGACCGGCAGCAGGCAGATGACACGACGACTTGTAGACGAGCTGAAATATACAACCAGAGACGTATTAATACAAGGCATACAGAAAAACGAGGCATACAGGGCAAACACTATCCTACGACGCTAGCAAATTATATCTACTCGGAAAACAGTCGACTGTACAACTGTATATGATAAGGGTACCCATGGCAAACCAAGACCGGCAGCAGGCAGACGACACGACGACTTGTAGACGAGCTGAAATATACAACCAGAGACGTATTAATACAAGGCATAGAGAAGCACGAGGCATACAGGGCAAACACTATCCTACGACGCTAGCAAATTATATCTACTCGGAAAACAGTCGACTGTAGAACTCTATATGATAAGGGTACCCATGGCAAACCAAGACCGGCAGCAGGCAGACGACACGACGACTTGTAGACGAGCTGAAATATACAACCAGAGACGTATTAATACAAGGCATACAGAAAAACGAGGCATACAGGGCAAACACTATCCTACGACGCTAGCAAAATATATCTACTCGGAAAACAGTCGACTGTAGAACTCTATATGATAAGGGTACCCATGGCAAACCAAGACCGGCAGCAGGCAGACGACACGACGACTTGTAGACGAGCTGAAATATACAACCAGAGACGTATTAATACAAGGCATACAGAAAAACGAGGCATACAGGGCAAACACTATCCTACGACGCTAGCAAATTATATCTACTCGGAAAACAGTCGACTGTAGAACTCTATATGATAAGGGTACCCATGGCAAACCAAGACCGGCAGCAGGCAGACGACACGACGACTTGTAGACGAGCTGAAATATACAACCAGAGACGTATTAATACAAGGCATACAGAAAAACGAGGCATACAGGGCAAACACTATCCTACGACGCTAGCAAATTATATCTACTCGGAAAACAGTCGACTGTACAACTCTATATGATAAGGGTACCCATGGCAAACCAAGACCGGCAGCAGGCAGACGACACGACGACTTGTAGACGAGCTGAAATATACAACCAGAGACGTATTAATACAAGGCATAGAGAAGCACGAGGCATACAGGGCAAACACTATCCTACAACGCTAGCAAATTATATCTACTCGGAAAACAGTCGACTGTAGAACTCTATATGATAAGGGTACCCATGGCAAACCAAGACCGGCAGCAGGCAGACGACACGACGACTTGTAGACGAGCTGAAATATACAACCAGAGACGTATTAATACAAGGCATACAGAAAAACGAGGCATACAGGGCAAACACTATCCTACGACGCTAGCAAATTATATCTACTCGGAAAACAGTCGACTGTAGAACTCTATATGATAAGGGTACCCATGGCAAACCAAGACCGGCAGCAGGCAGACGACACGACGACTTGTAGACGAGCTGAAATATACCACCAGAGACGTATTAATACAAGGCATAGAGAAGCACGAGGCATACAGGGCAAACACTATCCTACAACGCTAGCAAATTATATCTACTCGGAAAACAGTCGACTGTAGAACTCTATATGATAAAGGTACCCATGGCAAACCAAGACCGGCAGCAGGCAGACGACACGACGACTTGTAGACGAGCTGAAATATACAACCAGAGACGTATTAATACAAGGCATAGAGAAGCACGAGGCATACAGGGCAAACACTATCCTACGACGCTAGCAAATTATATCTACTCGGAAAACAGTCGACTGTAGAACTCTATATGATAAGGGTACCCATGGCAAACCAAGACCGGCAGCAGGCAGACGACACGACGACTTGTAGACGAGCTGAAATATACAACCAGAGACGTATTAATACAAGGCATACAGAAAAACGAGGCATACAGGGCAAACACTATCCTACGACGCTAGCAAATTATATCTACTCGGAAAACAGTCGACTGTACAACTCTATATGATAAGGGTACCCATGGCAAACCAAGACCGGCAGCAGGCAGACGACACGACGACTTGTAGACGAGCTGAAATATACAACCAGAGACGTATTAATACAAGGCATAGAGAAGCACGAGGCATACAGGGCAAACACTATCCTACGACGCTAGCAAATTATATCTACTCGGAAAACAGTCGACTGTACAACTCTATATGATAAGGGTACCCATGGCAAACCAAGACCGGCAGCAGGCAGACGACACGACGACTTGTAGACGAGCTGAAATATACAACCAGAGACGTATTAATACAAGGCATACAGAAAAACGAGGCATACAGGGCAAACACTATCCTACGACGCTAGCAAATTATATCTACTCGGAAAACAGTCGACTGTAGAACTCTATATGATAAGGGTACCCATGGCAAACCAAGACCGGCAGCAGGCAGACGACACGACGACTTGTAGACGAGCTGAAATATACAACCAGAGACGTATTAATACAAGGCATAGAGAAGCACGAGGCATACAGGGCAAACACTATCCTACGACGCTAGCAAATTATATCTACTCGGAAAACAGTCGACTGTAGAACTCTATATGATAAGGGTACCCATGGCAAACCAAGACCGGCAGCAGGCAGACGACACGACGACTTGTAGACGAGCTGAAATATACAACCAGAGACGTATTAATACAAGGCATACAGAAAAACGAGGCATACAGGGCAAACACTATCCTACGACGCTAGCAAATTATATCTACTCGGAAAACAGTCGACTGTACAACTCTATATGATAAGGGTACCCATGGCAAACCAAGACCGGCAGCAGGCAGACGACACAATGACTTGGAGACGAGCTGAAATATACAACCAGAGACGTATTAATACAAGGCATACAGAAAAACGAGGCATACAGGGCAAACACTATCCTACGATGCTAGCAAATTATATCTACTCGGAAAACAGTCGACTGTACAACTGTATATGATAAGGGTACCCATGGCAAACCAAGACCGGCAGCAGGCAGACGACACAACGACTTGGAGACGAGCTGAAATATACAACCAGAGACGTATTAATACAAGGCATACAGAAAAACGAGGCATACAGGGCAAACACTATCCTACGACGCTAGCAAATTATATCTACTCGGAAAACAGTCGACTGTAGAACTCTATATGATAAGGGTACCCATGGCAAACCAAGACCGGCAGCAGGCAGACGACACGACGACTTGTAGACGAGCTGAAATATACAACCAGAGACGTATTAATACAAGGCATACAGAAAAACGAGGCATACAGGGCAAACACTATCCTACGACGCTAGCAAATTATATCTACTCGGAAAACAGTCGACTGTAGAACTCTATATGATAAGGGTACCCATGGCAAACCAAGACCGGCAGCAGGCAGACGACACGACGACTTGTAGACGAGCTGAAATATACAACCAGAGACGTATTAATACAAGGCATACAGAAAAACGAGGCATACAGGGCAAACACTATCCTACGACGCTAGCAAATTATATCTACTCGGAAAACAGTCGACTGTACAACTCTATATGATAAGGGTACCCATGGCAAACCAAGACCGGCAGCAGGCAGACGACACGACGACTTGTAGACGAGCTGAAATATACAACCAGAGACGTATTAATACAAGGCATACAGAAAAACGAGGCATACAGGGCAAACACTATCCTACGACGCTAGCAAATTATATCTACTCGGAAAACAGTCGACTGTAGAACTCTATATGATAAGGGTACCCATGGCAAACCAAGACCGGCAGCAGGCAGACGACACGACGACTTGTAGACGAGCTGAAATATACAACCAGAGACGTATTAATACAAGGCATACAGAAAAACGAGGCATACAGGGCAAACACTATCCTACGACGCTAGCAAATTATATCTACTCGGAAAACAGTCGACTGTAGAACTCTATATGATAAGGGTACCCATGGCAAACCAAGACCGGCAGCAGGCAGACGACACGACGACTTGTAGACGAGCTGAAATATACAACCAGAGACGTATTAATACAAGGCATACAGAAAAACGAGGCATACAGGGCAAACACTATCCTACGACGCTAGCAAATTATATCTACTCGGAAAACAGTCGACTGTAGAACTCTATATGATAAGGGTACCCATGGCAAACCAAGACCGGCAGCAGGCAGACGACACGACGACTTGTAGACGAGCTGAAATATACAACCAGAGACGTATTAATACAAGGCATACAGAAAAACGAGGCATACAGGGCAAACACTATCCTACGACGCTAGCAAATTATATCTACTCGGAAAACAGTCGACTGTAGAACTCTATATGATAAGGGTACCCATGGCAAACCAAGACCGGCAGCAGGCAGACGACACGACGACTTGTAGACGAGCTGAAATATACAACCAGAGACGTATTAATACAAGGCATACAGAAAAACGAGGCATACAGGGCAAACACTATCCTACGACGCTAGCAAATTATATCTACTCGGAAAACAGTCGACTGTAGAACTCTATATGATAAGGGTACCCATGGCAAACCAAGACCGGCAGCAGGCAGACGACACGACGACTTGTAGACGAGCTGAAATATACAACCAGAGACGTATTAATACAAGGCATACAGAAAAACGAGGCATACAGGGCAAACACTATCCTACGACGCTAGCAAATTATATCTACTCGGAAAACAGTCGACTGTAGAACTCTATATGATAAGGGTACCCATGGCGAACCAAGACCGGCAGCAGGCAGACTACACGACGACTTGTAGACGAGCTGAAATATACAACCAGAGACGTATTAATACAAGGCATACAGAAAAACGAGGCATACAGGGCAAACACTATCCTACGACGCTAGCAAATTATATCTACTCGGAAAACAGTCGACTGTACAACTCTATATGATAAGGGTACCCATGGCAAACCAAGACCGGCAGCAGGCAGACGACACGACGACTTGTAGACGAGCTGAAATATACAACCAGAGACGTATTAATACAAGGCATACAGAAAAACGAGGCATACAGGGCAAACACTATCCTACGACGCTAGCAAATTATATCTACTCGGAAAACAGTCGACTGTAGAACTCTATATGATAAGGGTACCCATGGCAAACCAAGACCGGCAGCAGGCAGACGACACGACGACTTGTAGACGAGCTGAAATATACAACCAGAGACGTATTAATACAAGGCATACAGAAAAACGAGGCATACAGGGCAAACACTATCTTACGACGCTAGCAAATTATATCTACTCGGAAAACAGTCGACTGTCGAACTCTATATGATAAGGGTACCCATGGCAAACCAAGACCGGCAGCAGGCAGACGACACGACGACTTGTAGACGAGCTGAAATATACAACTAGAGACGTATTAATACAAGGCATACAGAAAAACGAGGCATACAGGGCAAACACTATCCTACGACGCTAGCAAATTATATCTACTCGGAAAACAGTCGACTGTAGAACTCTATATGATAAGGGTACCCATGGCAAACCAAGACCGGCAGCAGGCAGACAACACGACGACTTGTAGACGAGCTGAAATATACAACCAGAGACGTATTAATACAAGGCATAGAGAAGCACGAGGCATACAGGGCAAACACTATCCTACGACGCTAGCAAATTATATCTACTCGGAAAACAGTCGACTGTACAACTCTATATGATAAGGGTACCCATGGCAAACCAAGACCGGCAGCAGGCAGACGACACGACGACTTGTAGACGAGCTGAAATATACAACCAGAGACGTATTAATACAAGGCATACAGAAGCACGAGGCATACAGGGCAAACACTATCCTACGACGCTAGCAAATTATATCTACTCGGAAAACAGTCGACTGTAGAACTCTATATGATAAGGGTACCCATGGCAAACCAAGACCGGCAGCAGGCAGACGACACGACGACTTGTAGACGAGCTGAAATATACAACCAGAGACGTATTAATACAAGGCATACAGAAAAACGAGGCATACAGGGCAAACACTATCCTACGACGCTAGCAAATTATATCTACTCGGAAAACAGTCGACTGTAGAACTCTATATGATAAGGGTACCCATGGCAAACCAAGACCGGCAGCAGGCAGACGACACGACGACTTGTAGACGAGCTGAAATATACAACCAGAGACGTATTAATACAAGGCATACAGAAAAACGAGGCATACAGGGCAAACACTATCCTACGACGCTAGCAAATTATATCTACTCGGAAAACAGTCGACTGTAGAACTCTATATGATAAGGGTACCCATGGCAAACCAAGACCGGCAGCAGGCAGACGACACGACGACTTGTAGACGAGCTGAAATATACAACCAGAGACGTATTAATACAAGGCATACAGAAAAACGAGGCATACAGGGCAAACACTATCCTACGACGCTAGCAAATTATATCTACTCGGAAAACAGTCGACTGTAGAACTCTATATGATAAGGGTACCCATGGCAAACCAAGACCGGCAGCAGGCAGACGACACGACGACTTGTAGACGAGCTGAAATATACAACCAGAGACGTATTAATACAAGGCATACAGAAAAACGAGGCATACAGGGCAAACACTATCCTACGACGCTAGCAAATTATATCTACTCGGAAAACAGTCGACTGTAGAACTCTATATGATAAGGGTATCCATGGCGAACCAAGACCGGCAGCAGGCAGACTACACGACGACTTGTAGACGAGCTGAAATATACAACCAGAGACGTATTAATACAAGGCATACAGAAAAACGAGGCATACAGGGCAAACACTATCCTACGACGCTAGCAAATTATATCTACTCGGAAAACAGTCGACTGTAGAACTCTATATGATAAGGGTACCCATGGCAAACCAAGACCGGCAGCAGGCAGACGACACGACGACTTGTAGACGAGCTGAAATATACAACCAGAGACGTATTAATACAAGGCATACAGAAAAACGAGGCATACAGGGCAAACACTATCCTACGACGCTAGCAAATTATATCTACTCGGAAAACAGTCGACTGTAGAACTCTATATGATAAGGGTACCCATGGCAAACCAAGACCGGCAGCAGGCAGACGACACGACGACTTGTAGACGAGCTGAAATATACAACCAGAGACGTATTAATACAAGGCATACAGAAAAACGAGGCATACAGGGCAAACACTATCCTACGACGCTAGCAAATTATATCTACTCGGAAAACAGTCGACTGTCGAACTCTATATGATAAGGGTACCCATGGCAAACCAAGACCGGCAGCAGGCAGACAACACGACGACTTGTAGACGAGCTGAAATATACAACCAGAGACGTATTAATACAAGGCATAGAGAAGCACGAGGCATACAGGGCAAACACTATCCTACGACGCTAGCAAATTATATCTACTCGGAAAACAGTCGACTGTAGAACTCTATATGATAAGGGTACCCATGGCAAACCAAGACCGGCAGCAGGCAGACGACACGACGACTTGTAGATGAGCTGAAATATACAACCAGAGACGTATTAATACAAGGCATACAGAAAAACGAGGCATACAGGGCAAACACTATCCTACGACGCTAGCAAATTATATCTACTCGGAAAACAGTCGACTGTAGAACTCTATATGATAAGGGTACCCATGGCAAACCAAGACCGGCAGCAGGCAGACGACACGACGACTTGTAGACGAGCTGAAATATACAACCAGAGACGTATTAATACAAGGCATACAGAAAAACGAGGCATACAGGGCAAACACTATCCTACGACGCTAGCAAATTATATCTACTCGGAAAACAGTCGACTGTAGAACTCTATATGATAAGGGTACCCATGGCAAACCAAGACCGGCAGCAGGCAGACGACATGACGACTTGTAGACGAGCTGAAATATACAACCAGAGACGTATTAATACAAGGCATAGAGAAGCACGAGGCATACAGGGCAAACACTATCCTACGACGCTAGCAAATTATATCTACTCGGAAAACAGTCGACTGTAGAACTCTATATGATAAGGGTACCCATGGCAAACCAAGACCGGCAGCAGGCAGACGACACGACGACTTGTAGACGAGCTGAAATATACAACCAGAGACGTATTAATACAAGGCATAGAGAAGCATGAGGCATACAGGGCAAACACTATCCTACGACGCTAGCAAATTATATCTACTCGGAAAACAGTCGACTGTAGAACTCTATATGATAAGGGTACCCATGGCAAACCAAGACCGGCAGCAGGCAGACGACACGACGACTTGTAGACGAGCTGAAATATACAACCAGAGACGTATTAATACAAGGCATACAGAAAAACGAGGCATACAGGGCAAACACTATCCTACGACGCTAGCAAATTATATCTACTCGGAAAACAGTCGACTGTAGAACTCTATATGATAAGGGTACCCATGGCAAACCAAGACCGGCAGCAGGCAGACGACACGACGACTTGTAGACGAGCTGAAATATACAACCAGAGACGTATTAATACAAGGCATACAGAAAAACGAGGCATACAGGGCAAACACTATCCTACGACGCTAGCAAATTATATCTACTCGGAAAACAGTCGACTGTACAACTCTATATGATAAGGGTACCCATGGCAAACCAAGACCGGCAGCAGGCAGACGACACGACGACTTGTAGACGAGCTGAAATATACAACCAGAGACGTATTAATACAAGGCATACAGAAAAACGAGGCATACAGGGCAAACACTATCCTACGACGCTAGCAAATTATATCTACTCGGAAAACAGTCGACTGTAGAACTCTATATGATAAGGGTACCCATGGCAAACCAAGACCGGCAGCAGGCAGACGACACGACGACTTGTAGACGAGCTGAAATATACAACCAGAGACGTATTAATACAAGGCATAGAGAAGCACGAGGCATACAGGGCAAACACTATCCTACGACGCTAGCAAATTATATCTACTCGGAAAACAGTCGACTGTAGAACTCTATATGATAAGGGTACCCATGGCAAACCAGACCGGCAGCAGGCAGACGACACAACGACTTGTAGACGAGCTGAAATATACAACCAGAGACGTATTAATACAAGGCATAGAGAAGCACAAGGCATACAGGGCAAACACTATCCTACGACGCTAGCAAATTATATCTACTCGGAAAACAGTCAACTGTAGAACTCTATATGATAAGGGTACCCATGGCAAACCAAGACCGGCAGCAGGCAGACAACACAACGACTTGTAGACGAGCTGAAATATACAACCAGAGACGTATTAATACAAGGCATACAGAAAAACGAGGCATACAGGGCAAACACTATCCTACGACGCTAGCAAATTATATCTACTCGGAAAACAGTCGACTGTAGAACTCTATATGATAAGGGTACCCATGGCAAACCAAGACCGGCAGCAGGCAGACGACACGACGACTTGTAGACGAGCTGAAATATACAACCAGAGACGTATTAATACAAGGCATAGAGAAGCACGAGGCATACAGGGCAAACACTATCCTACGACGCTAGCAAATTATATCTACTCGGAAAACAGTCGACTGTAGAACTCTATATGATAAGGGTACCCATGGCAAACCAGACCGGCAGCAGGCAGACGACACGACGACTTGTAGACGAGCTGAAATATACAACCAGAGACGTATTAATACAAGGCATAGAGAAGCACAAGGCATACAGGGCAAACACTATCCTACGACGCTAGCAAATTATATCTACTCGGAAAACAGTCGACTGTAGAACTCTATATGATAAAGGTACCCATGGCAAACCAAGACCGGCAGCAGGCAGACAACACGACGACTTGTAGACGAGCTGAAATATACAACCAGAGACGTATTAATACAAGGCATACAGAAAAACGAGGCATACAGGGCAAACACTATCCTACGACGCTAGCAAATTATATCTACTCGGAAAACAGTCGACTGTAGAACTCTATATGATAAGGGTACCCATGGCAAACCAAGACCGGCAGCAGGCAGACGACACGACGACTTGTAGACGAGCTGAAATATACAACCAGAGACGTATTAATACAAGGCATACAGAAAAACGAGGCATACAGGGCAAACACTATCCTACGACGCTAGCAAATTATATCTACTCGGAAAACAGTCGACTGTAGAACTCTATATGATAAGGGTACCCATGGCAAACCAAGACCGGCAGCAGGCAGACGACACGACGACTTGTAGACGAGCTGAAATATACAACCAGAGACGTATTAATACAAGGCATAGAGAAGCACGAGGCATACAGGGCAAACACTATCCTACGACGCTAGCAAATTATATCTACTCGGAAAACAGTCGACTGTAGAACTCTATATGATAAGGGTACCCATGGCAAACCAAGACCGGCAGCAGGCAGACGACACGACGACTTGTAGACGAGCTGAAATATACAACCAGAGACGTATTAATACAAGGCATACAGAAAAACGAGGCATACAGGGCAAACACTATCCTACGACGCTAGCAAATTATATCTACTCGGAAAACAGTCGACTGTAGAACTCTATATGATAAGGGTACCCATGGCAAACCAAGACCGGCAGCAGGCAGACGACACGACGACTTGTAGACGAGCTGAAATATACAACCAGAGACGTATTAATACAAGGCATAGAGAAGCACGAGGCATACAGGGCAAACACTATCCTACGACGCTAGCAAATTATATCTACTCGGAAAACAGTCGACTGTAGAACTCTATATGATAAGGGTACCCATGGCAAACCAAGACCGGCAGCAGGCAGACGACACGACGACTTGTAGACGAGCTGAAATATACAACCAGAGACGTATTAATACAAGGCATACAGAAAAACGAGGCATACAGGGCAAACACTATCCTACGACGCTAGCAAATTATATCTACTCGGAAAACAGTCGACTGTAGAACTCTATATGATAAGGGTACCCATGGCAAACCAAGACCGGCAGCAGGCAGACGACACGACGACTTGTAGACGAGCTGAAATATACAACCAGAGACGTATTAATACAAGGCATACAGAAAAACGAGGCATACAGGGCAAACACTATCCTACGACGCTAGCAAATTATATCTACTCGGAAAACAGTCGACTGTAGAACTCTATATGATAAGGGTACCCATGGCAAACCAAGACCGGCAGCAGGCAGACGACACGGACGACTTGTAGACGAGCTGAAATATACAACCAGAGACGTATTAATACAAGGCATACAGAAAAACGAGGCATACAGGGCAAACACTATCCTACGACGCTAGCAAATTATATCTACTCGGAAAACAGTCGACTGTAGAACTCTATATGATAAGGGTACCCATGGCAAACCAAGACCGGCAGCAGGCAGACGACACAACGACTTGTAGACGAGCTGAAATATACAACCAGAGACGTATTAATACAAGGCATACAGAAAAACGAGGCATACAGGGCAAACACTATCCTACGACGCTAGCAAATTATATCTACTCGGAAAACAGTCGACTGTAGAACTCTATATGATAAGGGTACCCATGGCAAACCAAGACCGGCAGCAGGCAGACGACACGACGACTTGTAGACGAGCTGAAATATACAACCAGAGACGTATTAATACAAGGCATACAGAAAAACGAGGCATACAGGGCAAACACTATCCTACGACGCTAGCAAATTATATCTACTCGGAAAACAGTCGACTGTAGAACTCTATATGATAAGGGTACCCATGGCAAACCAAGACCGGCAGCAGGCAGACGACACGGACGACTTGTAGACGAGCTGAAATATACAACCAGAGACGTATTAATACAAGGCATACAGAAAAACGAGGCATACAGGGCAAACACTATCCTACGACGCTAGCAAATTATATCTACTCGGAAAACAGTCGACTGTAGAACTCTATATGATAAGGGTACCCATGGCAAACCAAGACCGGCAGCAGGCAGACGACACGACGACTTGTAGACGAGCTGAAATATACAACCAGAGACGTATTAATACAAGGCATAGAGAAGCACGAGGCATACAGGGCAAACACTATCCTACGACGCTAGCAAATTATATCTACTCGGAAAACAGTCGACTGTACAACTCTATATGATAAGGGTACCCATGGCAAACCAAGACCGGCAGCAGGCAGACGACACGACGACTTGTAGACGAGCTGAAATATACAACCAGAGACGTATTAATACAAGGCATACAGAAAAACGAGGCATACAGGGCAAACACTATCCTACGACGCTAGCAAATTATATCTACTCGGAAAACAGTCGACTGTAGAACTCTATATGATAAGGGTACCCATGGCAAACCAAGACCGGCAGCAGGCAGACGACACGGACGACTTGTAGACGAGCTGAAATATACAACCAGAGACGTATTAATACAAGGCATACAGAAAAACGAGGCATACAGGGCAAACACTATCCTACAACGCTAGCAAATTATATCTACTCGGAAAACAGTCGACTGTAGAACTCTATATGATAAGGGTACCCATGGCAAACCAAGACCGGCAGCAGGCAGACGACACGACGACTTGTAGACGAGCTGAAATATACAACCAGAGACGTATTAATACAAGGCATAGAGAAGCACGAGGCATACAGGGCAAACACTATCCTACGACGCTAGCAAATTATATCTACTCGGAAAACAGTCAACTGTAGAACTCTATATGATAAGGGTACCCATGGCAAACCAAGACCGGCAGCAGGCAGACGACACGACGACTTGTAGACGAGCTGAAATATACAACCAGAGACGTATTAATACAAGGCATAGAGAAGCACGAGGCATACAGGGCAAACACTATCCTACGACGCTAGCAAATTATATCTACTCGGAAAACAGTCGACTGTAGAACTCTATATGATAAGGGTACCCATGGCAAACCAAGACCGGCAGCAGGCAGACGACACGACGACTTGTAGACGAGCTGAAATATACAACCAGAGACGTATTAATACAAGGCATAGAGAAGCACGAGGCATACAGGGCAAACACTATCCTACGACGCTAGCAAATTATATCTACTCGGAAAACAGTCGACTGTAGAACTCTATATGATAAGGGTACCCATGGCAAACCAAGACCGGCAGCAGGCAGACGACACGACGACTTGTAGACGAGCTGAAATATACAACCAGAGACGTATTAATACAAGGCATAGAGAAGCACGAGGCATACAGGGCAAACACTATCCTACGACGCTAGCAAATTATATCTACTCGGAAAACAGTCGACTGTAGAACTCTATATGATAAGGGTACCCATGGCAAACCAAGACCGGCAGCAGGCAGATGACACGACGACTTGTAGACGAGCTGAAATATACAACCAGAGACGTATTAATACAAGGCATAGAGAAGCACGAGGCATACAGGGCAAACACTATCCTACGACGCTAGCAAATTATATCTACTCGGAAAACAGTCGACTGTAGAACTCTATATGATAAGGGTACCCATGGCAAACCAAGACCGGCAGCAGGCAGACGACACGACGACTTGTAGACGAGCTGAAATATACAACCAGAGACGTATTAATACAAGGCATAGAGAAGCACGAGGCATACAGGGCAAACACTATCCTACGACGCTAGCAAATTATATCTACTCGGAAAACAGTCGACTGTAGAACTCTATATGATAAGGGTACCCATGGCAAACCAAGACCGGCAGCAGGCAGACGACACGACGACTTGTAGACGAGCTGAAATATACAACCAGAGACGTATTAATACAAGGCATAGAGAAGCACGAGGCATACAGGGCAAACACTATCCTACGACGCTAGCAAATTATATCTACTCGGAAAACAGTCGACTGTAGAACTCTATATGATAAGGGTACCCATGGCAAACCAAGACCGGCAGCAGGCAGACGACACGACGACTTGTAGACGAGCTGAAATATACAACCAGAGACGTATTAATACAAGGCATAGAGAAGCATGAGGCATACAGGGCAAACACTATCCTACGAAGCTAGCAAATTATATCTACTCGGAAAACAGTCGACTGTAGAACTCTATATGATAAGGGTACCCATGGCAAACCAAGACCGGCAGCAGGCAGACGACACGACGACTTGTAGACGAGCTGAAATATACAACCAGAGACGTATTAATACAAGGCATAGAGAAGCACGAGGCATACAGGGCAAACACTATCCTACGACGCTAGCAAATTATATCTACTCGGAAAACAGTCGACTGTAGAACTCTATATGATAAGGGTACCCATGGCAAACCAAGACCGGCAGCAGGCAGACGACACGACGACTTGTAGACGAGCTGAAATATACAACCAGAGACGTATTAATACAAGGCATAGAGAAGCACGAGGCATACAGGGCAAACACTATCCTACGACGCTAGCAAATTATATCTACTCGGAAAACAGTCGACTGTAGAACTCTATATGATAAGGGTACCCATGGCAAACCAAGACCGGCAGCAGGCAGACGACACGACGACTTGTAGACGAGCTGAAATATACAACCAGAGACGTATTAATACAAGGCATACAGAAAAACGAGGCATACAGGGCAAACACTATCCTACGACGCTAGCAAATTATATCTACTCGGAAAACAGTCGACTGTAGAACTCTATATGATAAGGGTACCCATGGCAAACCAAGACCGGCAGCAGGCAGACGACACGACGACTTGTAGACGAGCTGAAATATACAACCAGAGACGTATTAATACAAGGCATACAGAAAAACGAGGCATACAGGGCAAACACTATCCTACGACGCTAGCAAATTATATCTACTCGGAAAACAGTCGACTGTAGAACTCTATATGATAAGGGTACCCATGGCAAACCAAGACCGGCAGCAGGCAGACGACACGACGACTTGTAGACGAGCTGAAATATACAACCAGAGACGTATTAATACAAGGCATACAGAAAAACGAGGCATACAGGGCAAACACTATCCTACGACGCTAGCAAATTATATCTACTCGGAAAACAGTCGACTGTAGAACTCTATATGATAAGGGTACCCATGGCAAACCAAGACCGGCAGCAGGCAGACGACACGACGACTTGTAGACGAGCTGAAATATACAACCAGAGACGTATTAATACAAGGCATACAGAAAAACGAGGCATACAGGGCAAACACTATCCTACGACGCTAGCAAATTATATCTACTCGGAAAACAGTCGACTGTAGAACTCTATATGATAAGGGTACCCATGGCAAACCAAGACCGGCAGCAGGCAGACGACACGACGACTTGTAGACGAGCTGAAATATACAACCAGAGACGTATTAATACAAGGCATACAGAAAAACGAGGCATACAGGGCAAACACTATCCTACGACGCTAGCAAATTATATCTACTCGGAAAACAGTCGACTGTAGAACTCTATATGATAAGGGTACCCATGGCAAACCAAGACCGGCAGCAGGCAGACTACACGACGACTTGTAGACGAGCTGAAATATACAACCAGAGACGTATTAATACAAGGCATACAGAAAAACGAGGCATACAGGGCAAACACTATCCTACGACGCTAGCAAATTATATCTACTCGGAAAACAGTCGACTGTAGAACTCTATATGATAAGGGTACCCATGGCAAACCAAGACCGGCAGCAGGCAGACGACACGACGACTTGTAGACGAGCTGAAATATACAACCAGAGACGTATTAATACAAGGCATACAGAAAAACGAGGCATACAGGGCAAACACTATCCTACGACGCTAGCAAATTATATCTACTCGGAAAACAGTCGACTGTAGAACTCTATATGATAAGGGTACCCATGGCAAACCAAGACCGGCAGCAGGCAGACGACACGACGACTTGTAGACGAGCTGAAATATACAACCAGAGACGTATTAATACAAGGACTGTAGAACTCTATATGATAAGGGTACCCATGGCAAACCAAGACCGGCAGCAGGCAGACGACACGACGACTTGTAGACGAGCTGAAATATACAACCAGAGACGTATTAATACGAGGCATACAGACAAACGAGGCATACAGGGCAAACACTATCCTACGACGCTAGCAAATTATATCTACTCGGAAAACAGTCGACTGTAGAACTCTATATGATAAGGGTACCCATGGCAAACCAAGACCGGCAGCAGGCAGACGACACGACGACTTGTAGACGAGCTGAAATATACAACCAGAGACGTATTAATACAAGGCATACAGAAAAACGAGGCATACAGGGCAAACACTATCCTACGACGCTAGCAAATTATATCTACTCGGAAAACAGTCGACTGTAGAACTCTATATGATAAGGGTACCCATGGCAAACCAAGACCGGCAGCAGGCAGACGACACGACGACTTGTAGACGAGCTGAAATATACAACCAGAGACGTATTAATACAAGGCATAGAGAAGCACGAGGCATACAGGGCAAACACTATCCTACGACGCTAGCAAATTATATCTACTCGGAAAACAGTCGACTGTAGAACTCTATATGATAAGGGTACCCATGGCAAACCAAGACCGGCAGCAGGCAGACGACACGACGACTTGTAGACGGGCTGAAATATACAACCAGAGACGTATTAATACAAGGCATACAGAAAAACGAGGCATACAGGGCAAACACTATCCTACGACGCTAGCAAATTATATCTACTCGGAAAACAGTCGACTGTACAACTCTATATGATAAGGGTACCCATGGCAAACCAAGACCGGCAGCAGGCAGACGACACGACGACTTGTAGACGAGCTGAAATATACAACCAGAGACGTATTAATACAAGGTATACAGAAAAACGAGGCATACAGGGCAAACACTATCCTACGACGCTAGCAAATTATATCTACTCGGAAAACAGTCGACTGTAGAACTCTATATGATAAGGGTACCCATGGCAAACCAAGACCGGCAGCAGGCAGACGACACGACGACTTGTAGACGAGCTGAAATATACAACCAGAGACGTATTAATACAAGGCATAGAGAAGCACGAGGCATACAGGGCAAACACTATCCTACGACGCTAGCAAATTATATCTACTCGGAAAACAGTCGACTGTAGAACTCTATATGATAAGGGTACCCATGGCAAACCAAGACCGGCAGCAGGCAGACGACACGACGACTTGTAGACGAGCTGAAATATACAACCAGAGACGTATTAATACAAGGCATACAGAAAAACGAGGCATACAGGGCAAACACTATCCTACGACGCTAGCAAATTATATCTACTCGGAAAACAGTCGACTGTAGAACTCTATATGATAAGGGTACCCATGGCAAACCAAGACCGGCAGCAGGCAGACGACACGACGACTTGTAGACGAGCTGAAATATACAACCAGAGACGTATTAATACAAGG
Source organism: Sthenelais limicola (assembly GCA_942159475.1). Lineage (NCBI taxonomy): Eukaryota > Metazoa > Annelida > Polychaeta > Phyllodocida > Sigalionidae > Sthenelais > Sthenelais limicola. The sequence continues at coordinate 74,674,660 of OW804098.1, forward strand.
CATAGAGAAGCACGAGGCATACAGGGCAAACACTATCCTACGACGCTAGCAAATTATATCTACTCGGAAAACAGTCGACTGTAGAACTCTATATGATAAGGGTACCCATGGCAAACCAAGACCGGCAGCAGGCAGACGACACGACGACTTGTAGACGAGCTGAAATATACAACCAGAGACGTATTAATACAAGGCATACAGAAAAATGAGGCATACAGGGCAAACACTATCCTACGACGCTAGCAAATTATATCTACTCGGAAAACAGTCGACTGTAGAACTCTATATGATAAGGGTACCCATGGCAAACCAAGACCGGCAGCAGGCAGACGACACGACGACTTGTAGACGAGCTGAAATATACAACCAGAGACGTATTAATACAAGGCATAGAGAAGCACGAGGCATACAGGGCAAACACTATCCTACGACGCTAGCAAATTATATCTACTCGGAAAACAGTCGACTGTAGAACTCTATATGATAAGGGTACCCATGGCAAACCAAGACCGGCAGCAGGCAGACGACACGACGACTTGTAGACGGGCTGAAATATACAACCAGAGACGTATTAATACAAGGCATACAGAAAAACGAGGCATACAGGGCAAACACTATCCTACGACGCTAGCAAATTATATCTACTCGGAAAACAGTCGACTGTACAACTCTATATGATAAGGGTACCCATGGCAAACCAAGACCGGCAGCAGGCAGACGACACGACGACTTGTAGACGAGCTGAAATATACAACCAGAGACGTATTAATACAAGGTATACAGAAAAACGAGGCATACAGGGCAAACACTATCCTACGACGCTAGCAAATTATATCTACTCGGAAAACAGTCGACTGTAGAACTCTATATGATAAGGGTACCCATGGCAAACCAAGACCGGCAGCAGGCAGACGACACGACGACTTGTAGACGAGCTGAAATATACAACCAGAGACGTATTAATACAAGGCATAGAGAAGCACGAGGCATACAGGGCAAACACTATCCTACGACGCTAGCAAATTATATCTACTCGGAAAACAGTCGACTGTAGAACTCTATATGATAAGGGTACCCATGGCAAACCAAGACCGGCAGCAGGCAGACGACACGACGACTTGTAGACGAGCTGAAATATACAACCAGAGACGTATTAATACAAGGCATACAGAAAAACGAGGCATACAGGGCAAACACTATCCTACGACGCTAGCAAATTATATCTACTCGGAAAACAGTCGACTGTAGAACTCTATATGATAAGGGTACCCATGGCAAACCAAGACCGGCAGCAGGCAGACGACACGACGACTTGTAGACGAGCTGAAATATACAACCAGAGACGTATTAATACAAGGCATAGAGAAGCACGAGGCATACAGGGCAAACACTATCCTACGACGCTAGCAAATTATATCTACTCGGAAAACAGTCGACTGTAGAACTCTATATGATAAGGGTACCCATGGCAAACCAAGACCGGCAGCAGGCAGACGACACGACGACTTGTAGACGAGCTGAAATATACAACCAGAGACGTATTAATACAAGGCATACAGAAAAATGAGGCATACAGGGCAAACACTATCCTACGACGCTAGCAAATTATATCTACTCGGAAAACAGTCGACTGTACAACTCTATATGATAAGGGTACCCATGGCAAACCAAGACCGGCAGCAGGCAGACGACACGACGACTTGTAGACAAGCTGAAATATACAACCACAGACGTATTAATACAAGGCATACAGAAAAACGAGGCATACAGGGCAAACACTATCCTACGACGCTAGCAAATTATATCTACTCGGAAAACAGTCGACTGTAGAACTCTATATGATAAGGGTACCCATGGCAAACCAAGACCGGCAGCAGGCAGATGACACGACGACTTGTAGACGAGCTGAAATATACAACCAGAGACGTATTAATACAAGGCATACAGAAAAACGAGGCATACAGGGCAAACACTATCCTACGACGCTAGCAAATTATATCTACTCGGAAAACAGTCGACTGTAGAACTCTATATGATAAGGGTACCCATGGCAAACCAAGACCGGCAGCAGGCAGACGACACGACGACTTGTAGACAAGCTGAAATATACAACCACAGACGTATTAATACAAGGCATACAGAAAAACGAGGCATACAGGGCAAACACTATCCTACGACGCTAGCAAATTATATCTACTCGGAAAACAGTCGACTGTAGAACTCTATATGATAAGGGTACCCATGGCAAACCAAGACCGGCAGCAGGCAGACGACACGACGACTTGTAGACGAGCTGAAATATACAACCAGAGACGTATTAATACAAGGCATACAGAAAAACGAGGCATACAGGGCAAACACTATCCTACGACGCTAGCAAATTATATCTACTCGGAAAACAGTCGACTGTAGAACTCTATATGATAAGGGTACCCATGGCAAACCAAGACCGGCAGCAGGCAGACGACACGACGACTTGTAGACGAGCTGAAATATACAACCAGAGACGTATTAATACAAGGCATACAGAAAAACGAGGCATACAGGGCAAACACTATCCTACGACGCTAGCAAATTATATCTACTCGGAAAACAGTCGACTGTAGAACTCTATATGATAAGGGTACCCATGGCAAACCAAGACCGGCAGCAGGCAGACGACACGACGACTTGTAGACGAGCTGAAATATACAACCAGAGACGTATTAATACAAGGCATACAGAAAAACGAGGCATACAGGGCAAACACTATCCTACGACGCTAGCAAATTATATCTACTCGGAAAACAGTCGACTGTAGAACTCTATATGATAAGGGTACCCATGGCAAACCAAGACCGGCAGCAGGCAGACGACACGACGACTTGTAGACGAGCTGAAATATACAACCAGAGACGTATTAATACAAGGCATAGAGAAGCACGAGGCATACAGGGCAAACACTATCCTACGACGCTAGCAAATTATATCTACTCGGAAAACAGTCGACTGTAGAACTCTATATGATAAGGGTACCCATGGCAAACCAAGACCGGCAGCAGGCAGACGACACGACGACTTGTAGACGGGCTGAAATATACAACCAGAGACGTATTAATACAAGGCATACAGAAAAACGAGGCATACAGGGCAAACACTATCCTACGACGCTAGCAAATTATATCTACTCGGAAAACAGTCGACTGTACAACTCTATATGATAAGGGTACCCATGGCAAACCAAGACCGGCAGCAGGCAGACGACACGACGACTTGTAGACGAGCTGAAATATACAACCAGAGACGTATTAATACAAGGTATACAGAAAAACGAGGCATACAGGGCAAACACTATCCTACGACGCTAGCAAATTATATCTACTCGGAAAACAGTCGACTGTAGAACTCTATATGATAAGGGTACCCATGGCAAACCAAGACCGGCAGCAGGCAGACGACACGACGACTTGTAGACGAGCTGAAATATACAACCAGAGACGTATTAATACAAGGCATAGAGAAGCACGAGGCATACAGGGCAAACACTATCCTACGACGCTAGCAAATTATATCTACTCGGAAAACAGTCGACTGTAGAACTCTATATGATAAGGGTACCCATGGCAAACCAAGACCGGCAGCAGGCAGACGACACGAAGACTTGTAGACGAGCTGAAATATACAACCAGAGACGTATTAATACAAGGCATACAGAAAAACGAGGCATACAGGGCAAACACTATCCTACGACGCTAGCAAATTATATCTACTCGGAAAACAGTCGACTGTAGAACTCTATATGATAAGGGTACCCATGGCAAACCAAGACCGGCAGCAGGCAGACGACACGACGACTTGTAGACGAGCTGAAATATACAACCAGAGACGTATTAATACAAGGCATAGAGAAGCACGAGGCATACAGGGCAAACACTATCCTACGACGCTAGCAAATTATATCTACTCGGAAAACAGTCGACTGTAGAACTCTATATGATAAGGGTACCCATGGCAAACCAAGACCGGCAGCAGGCAGACGACACGACGACTTGTAGACGAGCTGAAATATACAACCAGAGACGTATTAATACAAGGCATACAGAAAAATGAGGCATACAGGGCAAACACTATCCTACGACGCTAGCAAATTATATCTACTCGGAAAACAGTCGACTGTACAACTCTATATGATAAGGGTACCCATGGCAAACCAAGACCGGCAGCAGGCAGACGACACGACGACTTGTAGACAAGCTGAAATATACAACCACAGACGTATTAATACAAGGCATACAGAAAAACGAGGCATACAGGGCAAACACTATCCTACGACGCTAGCAAATTATATCTACTCGGAAAACAGTCGACTGTAGAACTCTATATGATAAGGGTACCCATGGCAAACCAAGACCGGCAGCAGGCAGATGACACGACGACTTGTAGACGAGCTGAAATATACAACCAGAGACGTATTAATACAAGGCATACAGAAAAACGAGGCATACAGGGCAAACACTATCCTACGACGCTAGCAAATTATATCTACTCGGAAAACAGTCGACTGTAGAACTCTATATGATAAGGGTACCCATGGCAAACCAAGACCGGCAGCAGGCAGACGACACGACGACTTGTAGACAAGCTGAAATATACAACCACAGACGTATTAATACAAGGCATACAGAAAAACGAGGCATACAGGGCAAACACTATCCTATGACGCTAGCAAATTATATCTACTCGGAAAACAGTCGACTGTAGAACTCTATATGATAAGGGTACCCATGGCAAACCAAGACCGGCAGCAGGCAGACGACACGACGACTTGTAGACGAGCTGAAATATACAACCAGAGACGTATTAATACAAGGCATAGAGAAGCACGAGGCATACAGGGCAAACACTATCCTACGACGCTAGCAAATTATATCTACTCGGAAAACAGTCGACTGTAGAACTCTATATGATAAGGGTACCCATGGCAAACCAAGACCGGCAGCAGGCAGACCACACGACGACTTGTAGACGAGCTGAAATATACAACCAGAGACGTATTAATACAAGGCATACAGAAAAACGAGGCATACAGGGCAAACACTATCCTACGACGCTAGCAAATTATATCTACTCGGAAAACAGTCGACTGTAGAACTCTATATGATAAGGGTACCCATGGCAAACCAAGACCGGCAGCAGGCAGACGACACGACGACTTGTAGACGAGCTGAAATATACAACCAGAGACGTATTAATACAAGGCATAGAGAAGCACGAGGCATACAGGGCAAACACTATCCTACGACGCTAGCAAATTATATCTACTCGGAAAACAGTCGACTGTAGAACTCTATATGATAAGGGTACCCATGGCAAACCAAGACCGGCAGCAGGCAGACAACACGACGACTTGTAGACGAGCTGAAATATACAACCAGAGACGTATTAATACAAGGCATAGAGAAGCACGAGGCATACAGGGCAAACACTATCCTACGACGCTAGCAAATTATATCTACTCAGAAAACAGTCGACTGTAGAACTCTATATGATAAGGGTACCCATGGCAAACCAAGACCGGCAGCAGGCAGACGACACGACGACTTGTAGACGAGCTGAAATATACAACCAGAGACGTATTAATACAAGGCATAGAGAAGCACGAGGCATACAGGGCAAACACTATCCTACGACGCTAGCAAATTATATCTACTCGGAAAACAGTCGACTGTACAACTGTATATGATAAGGGTACCCATGGCAAACCAAGACCGGCAGCAGGCAGACGACACGACGACTTGTAGACGAGCTGAAATATACAACCAGAGACGTATTAATACAAGGCATAGAGAAGCACGAGGCATACAGGGCAAACACTATCCTACGACGCTAGCAAATTATATCTACTCGGAAAACAGTCGACTGTAGAACTCTATATGATAAGGGTACCCATGGCAAACCAAGACCGGCAGCAGGCAGACGACACGACGACTTGTAGACGAGCTGAAATATACAACCAGAGACGTATTAATACAAGGCATACAGAAAAACGAGGCATACAGGGCAAACACTATCCTACGACGCTAGCAAATTATATCTACTCGGAAAACAGTCGACTGTAGAACTCTATATGATAAGGGTACCCATGGCAAACCAAGACCGGCAGCAGGCAGACGACACGACGACTTGTAGACGAGCTGAAATATACAACCAGAGACGTATTAATACAAGGCATAGAGAAGCACGAGGCATACAGGGCAAACACTATCCTACGACGCTAGCAAATTATATCTACTCGGAAAACAGTCGACTGTAGAACTCTATATGATAAGGGTACCCATGGCAAACCAAGACCGGCAGCAGGCAGACGACACGACGACTTGTAGACGAGCTGAAATATACAACCAGAGACGTATTAATACAAGGCATACAGAAAAATGAGGCATACAGGGCAAACACTATCCTACGACGCTAGCAAATTATATCTACTCGGAAAACAGTCGACTGTACAACTCTATATGATAAGGGTACCCATGGCAAACCAAGACCGGCAGCAGGCAGACGACACGACGACTTGTAGACAAGCTGAAATATACAACCACAGACGTATTAATACAAGGCATACAGAAAAACGAGGCATACAGGGCAAACACTATCCTACGACGCTAGCAAATTATATCTACTCGGAAAACAGTCGACTGTAGAACTCTATATGATAAGGGTACCCATGGCAAACCAAGACCGGCAGCAGGCAGATGACACGACGACTTGTAGACGAGCTGAAATATACAACCAGAGACGTATTAATACAAGGCATACAGAAAAACGAGGCATACAGGGCAAACACTATCCTACGACGCTAGCAAATTATATCTACTCGGAAAACAGTCGACTGTAGAACTCTATATGATAAGGGTACCCATGGCAAACCAAGACCGGCAGCAGGCAGACGACACGACGACTTGTAGACAAGCTGAAATATACAACCACAGACGTATTAATACAAGGCATACAGAAAAACGAGGCATACAGGGCAAACACTATCCTACGACGCTAGCAAATTATATCTACTCGGAAAACAGTCGACTGTAGAACTCTATATGATAAGGGTACCCATGGCAAACCAAGACCGGCAGCAGGCAGACGACACGACGACTTGTAGACGAGCTGAAATATACAACCAGAGACGTATTAATACAAGGCATAGAGAAGCACGAGGCATACAGGGCAAACACTATCCTACGACGCTAGCAAATTATATCTACTCGGAAAACAGTCGACTGTAGAACTCTATATGATAAGGGTACCCATGGCAAACCAAGACCGGCAGCAGGCAGACCACACGACGACTTGTAGACGAGCTGAAATATACAACCAGAGACGTATTAATACAAGGCATACAGAAAAACGAGGCATACAGGGCAAACACTATCCTACGACGCTAGCAAATTATATCTACTCGGAAAACAGTCGACTGTAGAACTCTATATGATAAGGGTACCCATGGCAAACCAAGACCGGCAGCAGGCAGACGACACGACGACTTGTAGACGAGCTGAAATATACAACAAGAGACGTATTAATACAAGGCATAGAGAAGCACGAGGCATACAGGGCAAACACTATCCTACGACGCTAGCAAATTATATCTACTCGGAAAACAGTCGACTGTAGAACTCTATATGATAAGGGTACCCATGGCAAACCAAGACCGGCAGCAGGCAGACAACACGACGACTTGTAGACGAGCTGAAATATACAACCAGAGACGTATTAATACAAGGCATAGAGAAGCACGAGGCATACAGGGCAAACACTATCCTACGACGCTAGCAAATTATATCTACTCGGAAAACAGTCGACTGTAGAACTCTATATGATAAGGGTACCCATGGCAAACCAAGACCGGCAGCAGGCAGACGACACGACGACTTGTAGACGAGCTGAAATATACAACCAGAGACGTATTAATACAAGGCATACAGAAAAACGAGGCATACAGGGCAAACACTATCCTACGACGCTAGCAAATTATATCTTCTCGGAAAACAGTCGACTGTAGAACTCTATATGATAAGGGTACCCATGGCAAACCAAGACCGGCAGCAGGCAGACGACACGACGACTTGTAGACGAGCTGAAATATACAACCAGAGACGTATTAATACAAGGCATAGAGAAGCACGAGGCATACAGGGCAAACACTATCCTACGACGCTAGCAAATTATATCTACTCGGAAAACAGTCGACTGTACAACTGTATATGATAAGGGTACCCATGGCAAACCAAGACCGGCAGCAGGCAGACGACACGACGACTTGTAGACGAGCTGAAATATACAACCAGAGACGTATTAATACAAGGCATAGAGAAGCACGAGGCATACAGGGCAAACACTATCCTACGACGCTAGCAAATTATATCTACTCGGAAAACAGTCGACTGTAGAACTCTATATGATAAGGGTACCCATGGCAAACCAAGACCGGCAGCAGGCAGACAACACGACGACTTGTAGACGAGCTGAAATATACAACCAGAGACGTATTAATACAAGGCATACAGAAAAACGAGGCATACAGGGCAAACACTATCCTACGACGCTAGCAAATTATATCTACTCGGAAAACAGTCGACTGTAGAACTCTATATGATAAGGGTACCCATGGCAAACCAAGACCGGCAGCAGGCAGACGACACGACGACTTGTAGACGAGCTGAAATATACAACCAGAGACGTATTAATACAAGGCATAGAGAAGCACGAGGCATACAGGGCAAACACTATCCTACGACGCTAGCAAATTATATCTACTCGGAAAACAGTCGACTGTAGAACTCTATATGATAAGGGTACCCATGGCAAACCAAGACCGGCAGCAGGCAGACGACACGACGACTTGTAGACGAGCTGAAATATACCACCAGAGACGTATTAATACAAGGCATAGAGAAGCACGAGGCATACAGGGCAAACACTATCCTACGATGCTAGCAAATTATATCTACTCGGAAAACAGTCGACTGTAGAACTCTATATGATAAAGGTACCCATGGCAAACCAAGACCGGCAGCAGGCAGACGACACGACGACTTGTAGACGAGCTGAAATATACAACCAGAGACGTATTAATACAAGGCATAGAGAAGCACGAGGCATACAGGGCAAACACTATCCTACGACGCTAGCAAATTATATCTACTCGGAAAACAGTCGACTGTAGAACTCTATATGATAAGGGTACCCATGGCAAACCAAGACCGGCATTAGGCAGACGACACGACGACTTGTAGACGAGCTGAAATATACAACCAGAGACGTATTAATACAAGGCATAGAGAAGCACGAGGCATACAGGGCAAACACTATCCTACGACGCTAGCAAATTATATCTACTCGGAAAACAGTCGACTGTACAACTCTATATGATAAGGGTACCCATGGCAAACCAAGACCGGCAGCAGGCAGACGACACGACGACTTGTAGACGAGCTGAAATATACAACCAGAGACGTATTAATACAAGGCATACAGAAAAACGAGGCATACAGGGCAAACACTATCCTACGACGCTAGCAAATTATATCTACTCGGAAAACAGTCGACTGTAGAACTCTATATGATAAGGGTACCCATGGCAAACCAAGACCGGCAGCAGGCAGACGACACGACGACTTGTAGACGAGCTGAAATATACAACCAGAGACGTATTAATACAAGGCATAGAGAAGCACGAGGCATACAGGGCAAACACTATCCTACGACGCTAGCAAATTATATCTACTCGGAAAACAGTCGACTGTAGAACTCTATATGATAAGGGTACCCATGGCAAACCAAGACCGGCAGCAGGCAGACGACACGACGACTTGTAGACGAGCTGAAATATACAACCAGAGACGTATTAATACAAGGCATACAGAAAAACGAGGCATACAGGGCAAACACTATCCTACGACGCTAGCAAATTATATCTACTCGGAAAACAGTCGACTGTAGAACTCTATATGATAAGGGTACCCATGGCAAACCAAGACCGGCAGCAGGCAGACGACACGACGACTTGTAGACGAGCTGAAATATACAACCAGAGACGTATTAATACAAGGCATAGAGAAGCACGAGGCATACAGGGCAAACACTATCCTACGACGCTAGCAAATTATATCTACTCGGAAAACAGTCGACTGTACAACTGTATATGATAAGGGTACCCATGGCAAACCAAGACCGGCAGCAGGCAGACGACACGACGACTTGTAGACGAGCTGAAATATACAACCAGAGACGTATTAATACAAGGCATAGAGAAGCACGAGGCATACAGGGCAAACACTATCCTACGACGCTAGCAAATTATATCTACTCGGAAAACAGTCGACTGTAGAACTCTATATGATAAGGGTACCCATGGCAAACCAAGACCGGCAGCAGGCAGACGACACGACGACTTGTAGACGAGCTGAAATATACAACCAGAGACGTATTAATACAAGGCATAGAGAAGCACGAGGCATACAGGGCAAACACTATCCTACGACGCTAGCAAATTATATCTACTCGGAAAACAGTCGACTGTAGAACTCTATATGATAAGGGTACCCATGGCAAACCAAGACCGGCAGCAGGCAGACCACACGACGACTTGTAGACGAGCTGAAATATACAACCAGAGACGTATTAATACAAGGCATACAGAAAAACGAGGCATACAGGGCAAACACTATCCTACGACGCTAGCAAATTATATCTACTCGGAAAACAGTCGACTGTAGAACTCTATATGATAAGGGTACCCATGGCAAACCAAGACCGGCAGCAGGCAGACGACACGACGACTTGTAGACGAGCTGAAATATACAACCAGAGACGTATTAATACAAGGCATAGAGAAGCACGAGGCATACAGGGCAAACACTATCCTACGACGCTAGCAAATTATATCTACTCGGAAAACAGTCGACTGTAGAACTCTATATGATAAGGGTACCCATGGCAAACCAAGACCGGCAGCAGGCAGACAACACGACGACTTGTAGACGAGCTGAAATATACAACCAGAGACGTATTAATACAAGGCATAGAGAAGCACGAGGCATACAGGGCAAACACTATCCTACGACGCTAGCAAATTATATCTACTCGGAAAACAGTCGACTGTAGAACTCTATATGATAAGGGTACCCATGGCAAACCAAGACCGGCAGCAGGCAGACGACACGACGACTTGTAGACGAGCTGAAATATACAACCAGAGACGTATTAATACAAGGCATACAGAAAAACAAGGCATACAGGGCAAACACTATCCTACGACGCTAGCAAATTATATCTACTCGGAAAACAGTCGACTGTAGAACTCTATATGATAAGGGTACCCATGGCAAACCAAGACCGGCAGCAGGCAGACGACACGACGACTTGTAGACGAGCTGAAATATACAACCAGAGACGTATTAATACAAGGCATAGAGAAGCACAAGGCATACAGGGCAAACACTATCCTACGACGCTAGCAAATTATATCTACTCGGAAAACAGTCGACTGTAGAACTCTATATGATAAGGGTACCCATGGCAAACCAAGACCGGCAGCAGGCAGACGACACGACGACTTGTAGACGAGCTGAAATATACAACCAGAGACGTATTAATACAAGGCATACAGAAAAACGAGGCATACAGGGCAAACACTATCCTACGACGCTAGCAAAATATATCTACTCGGAAAACAGTCGACTGTAGAACTCTATATGATAAGGGTACCCATGGCAAACCAAGACCGGCAGCAGGCAGACGACACGACGACTTGTAGACGAGCTGAAATATACAACCAGAGACGTATTAATACAAGGCATACAGAAAAACGAGGCATACAGGGCAAACACTATCCTACGACGCTAGCAAATTATATCTACTCGGAAAACAGTCGACTGTAGAACTCTATATGATAAGGGTACCCATGGCAAACCAAGACCGGCAGCAGGCAGACGACACGACGACTTGTAGACGAGCTGAAATATACAACCAGAGACGTATTAATACAAGGCATAGAGAAGCACGAGGCATACAGGGCAAACACTATCCTACGACGCTAGCAAATTATATCTACTCGGAAAACAGTCAACTGTAGAACTCTATATGATAAGGGTACCCATGGCAAACCAAGACCGGCAGCAGGCAGACGACACGACGACTTGTAGACGAGCTGAAATATACAACCAGAGACGTATTAATACAAGGCATACAGAAAAACGAGGCATACAGGGCAAACACTATCCTACGACGCTAGCAAATTATATCTACTCGGAAAACAGTCGACTGTAGAACTCTATATGATAAGGGTACCCATGGCAAACCAAGACCGGCAGCAGGCAGACGACACAACGACTTGTAGACGAGCTGAAATATACAACCAGAGACGTATTAATACAAGGCATAGAGAAGCACGAGGCATACAGGGCAAACACTATCCTACGACGCTAGCAAATTATATCTACTCGGAAAACAGTCAACTGTAGAACTCTATATGATAAGGGTACCCATGGCAAACCAAGACCGGCAGCAGGCAGACGACACGACGACTTGTAGACGAGCTGAAATATACAACCAGAGACGTATTAATACAAGGCATACAGAAAAACGAGGCATACAGGGCAAACACTATCCTACGACGCTAGCAAATTATATCTACTCGGAAAACAGTCGACTGTAGAACTCTATATGATAAGGGTACCCATGGCAAACCAAGACCGGCAGCAGGCAGACGACACAACGACTTGTAGACGAGCTGAAATATACAACCAGAGACGTATTAATACAAGGCATAGAGAAGCACGAGGCATACAGGGCAAACACTATCCTACGACGCTAGCAAATTATATCTACTCGGAAAACAGTCGACTGTAGAACTCTATATGATAAGGGTACCCATGGCAAACCAAGACCGGCAGCAGGCAGACGACACGACGACTTGTAGACGAGCTGAAATATACAACCAGAGATGTATTAATACAAGGCATACAGAAAAACGAGGCATACAGGGCAAACACTATCCTACGACGCTAGCAAATTATATCTACTCGGAAAACAGTCGACTGTAGAACTCTATATGATAAGGGTACCCATGGCAAACCAAGACCGGCAGCAGGCAGACGACACGACGACTTGTAGACGAGCTGAAATATACAACCAGAGACGTATTAATACAAGGCATAGAGAAGCACGAGGCATACAGGGCAAACACTATCCTACGACGCTAGCAAATTATATCTACTCGGAAAACAGTCGACTGTAGAACTCTATATGATAAGGGTACCCATGGCAAACCAAGACCGGCAGCAGGCAGACGACACGACGACTTGTAGACGAGCTGAAATATACAACCAGAGACGTATTAATACAAGGCATACAGAAAAACAAGGCATACAGGGCAAACACTATCCTACGACGCTAGCAAATTATATCTACTCGGAAAACAGTCGACTGTAGAACTCTATATGATAAGGGTACCCATGGCAAACCAAGACCGGCAGCAGGCAGACGACACGACGACTTGTAGACGAGCTGAAATATACAACCAGAGACGTATTAATACAAGGCATACAGAAAAACGAGGCATACAGGGCAAACACTATCCTACGACGCTAGCAAATTATATCTACTCGGAAAACAGTCGACTGTAGAACTCTATATGATAAGGGTACCCATGGCAAACCAAGACCGGCAGCAGGCAGACGACACGACGACTTGTAGACGAGCTGAAATATACCACCAGAGACGTATTAATACAAGGCATAGAGAAGCACGAGGCATACAGGGCAAACACTATCCTACGACGCTAGCAAATTATATCTACTCGGAAAACAGTCGACTGTAGAACTCTATATGATAAAGGTACCCATGGCAAACCAAGACCGGCAGCAGGCAGACGACACGACGACTTGTAGACGAGCTGAAATATACAACCAGAGACGTATTAATACAAGGCATAGAGAAGCACGAGGCATACAGGGCAAACACTATCCTACGACGCTAGCAAATTATATCTACTCGGAAAACAGTCGACTGTAGAACTCTATATGATAAGGGTACCCATGGCAAACCAAGACCGGCAGCAGGCAGACGACACGACGACTTGTAGACGAGCTGAAATATACAACCAGAGACGTATTAATACAAGGCATACAGAAAAACGAGGCATACAGGGCAAACACTATCCTACGACGCTAGCAAATTATATCTACTCGGAAAACAGTCAACTGTAGAACTCTATATGATAAGGGTACCCATGGCAAACCAAGACCGGCATTAGGCAGACGACACGACGACTTGTAGACGAGCTGAAATATACAACCAGAGACGTATTAATACAAGGCATAGAGAAGCACGAGGCATACAGGGCAAACACTATCCTACGACGCTAGCAAATTATATCTACTCGGAAAACAGTCGACTGTAGAACTCTATATGATAAGGGTACCCATGGCAAACCAAGACCGGCAGCAGGCAGACGACACGACGACTTGTAGACGAGCTGAAATATACAACCAGAGACGTATTAATCCAAGGCATAGAGAAGCACGAGGCATACAGGGCAAACACTATCCTACGACGCTAGCAAATTATATCTACTCGGAAAACAGTCGACTGTAGAACTCTATATGATAAGGGTACCCATGGCAAACCAAGACCGGCAGCAGGCAGACGACACGACGACTTGTAGACGAGCTGAAATATACAACCAGAGACGTATTAATACAAGGCATACAGAAAAACGAGGCATACAGGGCAAACACTATCCTACGACGCTAGCAAATTATATCTACTCGGAAAACAGTCGACTGTACAACTCTATATGATAAGGGTACCCATGGCAAACCAAGACCGGCAGCAGGCAGACGACACGACGACTTGTAGACGAGCTGAAATATACAACCAGAGACGTATTAATACAAGGCATAGAGAAGCACGAGGCATACAGGGCAAACACTATCCTACGACGCTAGCAAATTATATCTACTCGGAAAACAGTCGACTGTACAACTCTATATGATAAGGGTACCCATGGCAAACCAAGACCGGCAGCAGGCAGACGACACGACGACTTGTAGACGAGCTGAAATATACAACCAGAGACGTATTAATACAAGGCATAGAGAAGCACGAGGCATACAGGGCAAACACTATCCTACGACGCTAGCAAATTATATCTACTCGGAAAACAGTCGACTGTACAACTCTATATGATAAGGGTACCCATGGCAAACCAAGACCGGCAGCAGGCAGACGACACGACGACTTGTAGACGAGCTGAAATATACAACCAGAGACGTATTAATACAAGGCATACAGAAAAACGAGGCATACAGGGCAAACACTATCCTACGACGCTAGCAAATTATATCTACTCGGAAAACAGTCGACTGTAGAACTCTATATGATAAGGGTACCCATGGCAAACCAAGACCGGCAGCAGGCAGACGACACGACGACTTGTAGACGAGCTGAAATATACAACCAGAGACGTATTAATACAAGGCATAGAGAAGCACGAGGCATACAGGGCAAACACTATCCTACGACGCTAGCAAATTATATCTACTCGGAAAACAGTCGACTGTAGAACTCTATATGATAAGGGTACCCATGGCAAACCAAGACCGGCAGCAGGCAGACGACACGACGACTTGTAGACGAGCTGAAATATACAACCAGAGACGTATTAATACAAGGCATACAGAAAAACGAGGCATACAGGGCAAACACTATCCTACGACGCTAGCAAATTATATCTACTCGGAAAACAGTCGACTGTACAACTCTATATGATAAGGGTACCCATGGCAAACCAAGACCGGCAGCAGGCAGACGACACAACGACTTGTAGACGAGCTGAAATATACAACCAGAGACGTATTAATA
Source organism: Sthenelais limicola (assembly GCA_942159475.1). Classification (NCBI taxonomy): domain Eukaryota; kingdom Metazoa; phylum Annelida; class Polychaeta; order Phyllodocida; family Sigalionidae; genus Sthenelais; species Sthenelais limicola. The sequence goes on from OW804098.1 coordinate 74,690,563, forward strand.
CAAGGCATAGAGAAGCACGAGGCATACAGGGCAAACACTATCCTACGACGCTAGCAAATTATATCTACTCGGAAAACAGTCGACTGTAGAACTCTATATGATAAGGGTACCCATGGCAAACCAAGACCGGCAGCAGGCAGACGACACGACGACTTGTAGACGAGCTGAAATATACAACCAGAGACGTATTAATACAAGGCATACAGAAAAATGAGGCATACAGGGCAAACACTATCCTACGACGCTAGCAAATTATATCTACTCGGAAAACAGTCGACTGTAGAACTCTATATGATAAGGGTACCCATGGCAAACCAAGACCGGCAGCAGGCAGACGACACGACGACTTGTAGACGAGCTGAAATATACAACCAGAGACGTATTAATACAAGGCATAGAGAAGCACGAGGCATACAGGGCAAACACTATCCTACGACGCTAGCAAATTATATCTACTCGGAAAACAGTCGACTGTAGAACTCTATATGATAAGGGTACCCATGGCAAACCAAGACCGGCAGCAGGCAGACGACACGATGACTTGTAGACGAGCTGAAATATACAACCAGAGACGTATTAATACAAGGCATACAGAAAAACGAGGCATACAGGGCAAACACTATCCTACGACGCTAGCAAATTATATCTACTCGGAAAACAGTCGACTGTAGAACTCTATATGATAAGGGTACCCATGGCAAACCAAGACCGGCAGCAGGCAGACGACACGACGACTTGTAGACGAGCTGAAATATACAACCAGAGACGTATTAATACAAGGCATAGAGAAGCACGAGGCATACAGGGCAAACACTATCCTACGACGCTAGCAAATTATATCTACTCGGAAAACAGTCGACTGTAGAACTCTATATGATAAGGGTACCCATGGCAAACCAAGACCGGCAGCAGGCAGACGACACGACGACTTGTAGACGAGCTGAAATATACCACCAGAGACGTATTAATACAAGGCATAGAGAAGCACGAGGCATACAGGGCAAACACTATCCTACGACGCTAGCAAATTATATCTACTCGGAAAACAGTCAACTGTAGAACTCTATATGATAAAGGTACCCATGGCAAACCAAGACCGGCAGCAGGCAGACGACACGACGACTTGTAGACGAGCTGAAATATACAACCAGAGACGTATTAATACAAGGCATAGAGAAGCCTGAGTCATACAGGGCAAACACTATCCTACGACGCTAGCAAATTATATCTACTCGGAAAACAGTCGACTGTAGAACTCTATATGATAAGGGTACCCATGGCAAACCAAGACCGGCAGCAGGCAGACGACACGACGACTTGTAGACGAGCTGAAATATACAACCAGAGACGTATTAATACAAGGCATACAGAAAAACGAGGCATACAGGGCAAACACTATCCTACGACGCTAGCAAATTATATCTACTCGGAAAACAGTCGACTGTACAACTCTATATGATAAGGGTACCCATGGCAAACCAAGACCGGCAGCAGGCAGACGACACGACGACTTGTAGACGAGCTGAAATATACAACCAGAGACGTATTAATACAAGGCATAGAGAAGCACGAGGCATACAGGGCAAACACTATCCTACGACGCTAGCAAATTATATCTACTCGGAAAACAGTCGACTGTACAACTCTATATGATAAGGGTACCCATGGCAAACCAAGACCGGCAACAGGCAGACGACACGACGACTTGTAGACGAGCTGAAATATACAACCAGAGACGTATTAATACAAGGCATACAGAAAAACGAGGCATACAGGGCAAACACTATCCTACGACGCTAGCAAATTATATCTACTCGGAAAACAGTCGACTGTAAAACTCTATATGATAAGGGTACCCATGGCAAACCAAGACCGGCAGCAGGCAGACGACACGACGACTTGTAGACGAGCTGAAATATACAACCGGAGACGTATTAATACAAGGCATAGAGAAGCACGAGGCATACAGGGCAAACACTATCCTACGACGCTAGCAAATTATATCTACTCGGAAAACAGTCGACTGTAGAACTCTATATGATAAGGGTACCCATGGCAAACCAAGACCGGCAGCAGGCAGACGACACGACGACTTGTAGACGAGCTGAAATATACAACCAGAGACGTATTAATACAAGGCATAGAGAAGCACGAGGCATACAGGGCAAACACTATCCTACGACGCTAGCAAATTATATCTACTCGGAAAACAGTCGACTGTACAACTCTATATGATAAGGGTACCCATGGCAAACCAAGACCGGCAGCAGGCAGACGACACGACGACTTGTAGACGAGCTGAAATATACAACCAGAGACGTATTAATACAAGGCATACAGAAAAACGAGGCATACAGGGCAAACACTATCCTACGACGCTAGCAAATTATATCTACTCGGAAAACAGTCGACTGTAGAACTCTATATGATAAGGGTACCCATGGCAAACCAAGACCGGCAGCAGGCAGACGACACGACGACTTGTAGACGAGCTGAAATATACAACCAGAGACGTATTAATACAAGGCATAGAGAAGCACGAGGCATACAGGGCAAACACTATCCTACGACGCTAGCAAATTATATCTACTCGGAAAACAGTCGACTGTAGAACTCTATATGATAAGGGTACCCATGGCAAACCAAGACCGGCAGCAGGCAGACGACACGACGACTTGTAGACGAGCTGAAATATACAACCAGAGACGTATTAATACAAGGCATACAGAAAAACGAGGCATACAGGGCAAACACTATCCTACGACGCTAGCAAATTATATCTACTCGGAAAACAGTCGACTGTAGAACTCTATATGATAAGGGTACCCATGGCAAACCAAGACCGGCAGCAGGCAGACGACACGACGACTTGTAGACGAGCTGAAATATACAACCAGAGACGTATTAATACAAGGCATAGAGAAGCACGAGGCATACAGGGCAAACACTATCCTACGACGCTAGCAAATTATATCTACTCGGAAAACAGTCGACTGTACAACTCTATATGATAAGGGTACCCATGGCAAACCAAGACCGGCAGCAGGCAGACGACACGACGACTTGTAGACGAGCTGAAATATACAACCAGAGACGTATTAATACAAGGCATACAGAAAAACGAGGCATACAGGGCAAACACTATCCTACGACGCTAGCAAATTATATCTACTCGGAAAACAGTCGACTGTAGAACTCTATATGATAAGGGTACCCATGGCAAACCAAGACCGGCAGCAGGCAGACGACACGACGACTTGTAGACGAGCTGAAATATACAACCAGAGACGTATTAATACAAGGCATAGAGAAGCACGAGGCATACAGGGCAAACACTATCCTACGACGCTAGCAAATTATATCTACTCGGAAAACAGTCGACTGTAGAACTCTATATGATAAGGGTACCCATGGCAAACCAAGACCGGCAGCAGGCAGACGACACGACGACTTGTAGACGAGCTGAAATATACAACCAGAGACGTATTAATACAAGGCATACAGAAAAACGAGGCATACAGGGCAAACACTATCCTACGACGCTAGCAAATTATATCTACTCGGAAAACAGTCGACTGTACAACTCTATATGATAAGGGTACCCATGGCAAACCAAGACCGGCAGCAGGCAGACGACACAACGACTTGTAGACGAGCTGAAATATACAACCAGAGACGTATTAATACAAGGCATAGAGAAGCACGAGGCATACAGGGCAAACACTATCCTACGACGCTAGCAAATTATATCTACTCGGAAAACAGTCGACTGTAGAACTCTATATGATAAGGGTACCCATGGCAAACCAAGACCGGCAGCAGGCAGACGACACGACGACTTGTAGACGAGCTGAAATATACAACCAGAGACGTATTAATACAAGGCATACAGAAAAATGAGGCATACAGGGCAAACACTATCCTACGACGCTAGCAAATTATATCTACTCGGAAAACAGTCGACTGTAGAACTCTATATGATAAGGGTACCCATGGCAAACCAAGACCGGCAGCAGGCAGACGACACGACGACTTGTAGACGAGCTGAAATATACAACCAGAGACGTATTAATACAAGGCATAGAGAAGCACGAGGCATACAGGGCAAACACTATCCTACGACGCTAGCAAATTATATCTACTCGGAAAACAGTCGACTGTAGAACTCTATATGATAAGGGTACCCATGGCAAACCAAGACCGGCAGCAGGCAGACGACACGATGACTTGTAGACGAGCTGAAATATACAACCAGAGACGTATTAATTCAAGGCATACAGAAAAACGAGGCATACAGGGCAAACACTATCCTACGACGCTAGCAAATTATATCTACTCGGAAAACAGTCGACTGTAGAACTCTATATGATAAGGGTACCCATGGCAAACCAAGACCGGCAGCAGGCAGACGACACGACGACTTGTAGACGAGCTGAAATATACAACCAGAGACGTATTAATACAAGGCATAGAGAAGCACGAGGCATACAGGGCAAACACTATCCTACGACGCTAGCAAATTATATCTACTCGGAAAACAGTCGACTGTAGAACTCTATATGATAAGGGTACCCATGGCAAACCAAGACCGGCAGCAGGCAGACGACACGACGACTTGTAGACGAGCTGAAATATACCACCAGAGACGTATTAATACAAGGCATAGAGAAGCACAAGGCATACAGGGCAAACACTATCCTACGACGCTAGCAAATTATATCTACTCGGAAAACAGTCGACTGTAGAACTCTATATGATAAGGGTACCCATGGCAAACCAAGACCGGCAGCAGGCAGACGACACGACGACTTGTAGACGAGCTGAAATATACAACCAGAGACGTATTAATACAAGGCATAGAGAAGCACGAGGCATACAGGGCAAACACTATCCTACGACGCTAGCAAATTATATCTACTCGGAAAACAGTCGACTGTAGAACTCTATATGATAAGGGTACCCATGGCAAACCAAGACCGGCAGCAGGCAGACGACACGACGACTTGTAGACGAGCTGAAATATACAACCAGAGACGTATTAATACAAGGCATACAGAAAAACGAGGCATACAGGGCAAACACTATCCTACGACGCTAGCAAATTATATCTACTCGGAAAACAGTCGACTGTAGAACTCTATATGATAAGGGTACCCATGGCAAACCAAGACCGGCAGCAGGCAGACGACACGACGACTTGTAGACGAGCTGAAATATACAACCAGAGACGTATTAATACAAGGCATAGAGAAGCACGAGGCATACAGGGCAAACACTATCCTACGACGCTAGCAAATTATATCTACTCGGAAAACAGTCGACTGTAGAACTCTATATGATAAGGGTACCCATGGCAAACCAAGACCGGCAGCAGGCAGACGACACGACGACTTGTAGACGAGCTGAAATATACAACCAGAGACGTATTAATACAAGGCATAGAGAAGCACGAGGCATACAGGGCAAACACTATCCTACGACGCTAGCAAATTATATCTACTCGGAAAACAGTCGACTGTAGAACTCTATATGATAAGGGTACCCATGGCAAACCAAGACCGGCAGCAGGCAGACGACACGACGACTTGTAGACGAGCTGAAATATACAACCAGAGACGTATTAATACAAGGCATAGAGAAGCACAAGGCATACAGGGCAAACACTATCCTACGACGCTAGCAAATTATATCTACTCGGAAAACAGTCGACTGTAGAACTCTATATGATAAGGGTACCCATGGCAAACCAAGACCGGCAGCAGGCAGACGACACGACGACTTGTAGACGAGCTGAAATATACAACCAGAGACGTATTAATACAAGGCATACAGAAAAACGAGGCATACAGGGCAAACACTATCCTACGACGCTAGCAAATTATATCTACTCGGAAAACAGTCGACTGTAGAACTCTATATGATAAGGGTACCCATGGCAAACCAAGACCGGCAGCAGGCAGACAACACGACGACTTGTAGACGAGCTGAAATATACAACCAGAGATGTATTAATACAAGGCATAGAGAAGCACGAGGCATACAGGGCAAACACTATCCTACGACGCTAGCAAATTATATCTACTCGGAAAACAGTCGACTGTAGAACTCTATATGATAAGGGTACCCATGGCAAACCAAGACCGGCAGCAGGCAGACGACACGACGACTTGTAGACGAGCTGAAATATACAACCAGAGACGTATTAATACAAGGCATACAGAAAAACGAGGCATACAGGGCAAACACTATCCTACGACGCTAGCAAATTATATCTACTCGGAAAACAGTCGACTGTAGAACTCTATATGATAAGGGTACCCATGGCAAACCAAGACCGGCAGCAGGCAGACGACACGACGACTTGTAGACGAGCTGAAATATACAACCAGAGACCTATTAATACAAGGCATAGAGAAGCACGAGGCATACAGGGCAAACACTATCCTACGACGCTAGCAAATTATATCTACTCGGAAAACAGTCGACTGTAGAACTCTATATGATAAGGGTACCCATGGCAAACCAAGACCGGCAGCAGGCAGACGACACGACGACTTGTAGATGAGCTGAAATATACAACCAGAGACGTATTAATACAAGGCATAGAGAAGCACGAGGCATACAGGGCAAACACTATCCTACGACGCTAGCAAATTATATCTACTCGGAAAACAGTCGACTGTAGAACTCTATATGATAAGGGTACCCATGGCAAACCAAGACCGGCAGCAGGCAGACGACACGACGACTTGTAGACGAGCTGAAATATACAACCAGAGACGTATTAATACAAGGCATAGAGAAGCACGAGGCATACAGGGCAAACACTATCCTACGACGCTAGCAAATTATATCTACTCGGAAAACAGTCGACTGTAGAACTCTATATGATAAGGGTACCCATGGCAAACCAAGACCGGCAGCAGGCAGACGACACGACGACTTGTAGACGAGCTGAAATATACAACCAGAGACGTATTAATACAAGGCATAGAGAATCATATAGGCATACAGGGCAAACACTATCCTACGACGCTAGCAAATTATATCTACTCGGAAAACAGTCGACTGTAGAACTCTATATGAAAAACGAGGCATACAGGGCAAACACTATCTAAAACAGTCGACTGTAGAACTCTATATGATAAGGGTACCCATGGCAAACCAAGACCGGCAGCAGGCAGACGACACGACGACTTGTAGACGAGCTGAAATATACAACCAGAGACGTATTAATACAAGGCATACAGAAAAACGAGGCATACAGGGCAAACACTATCCTACGACGCTAGCAAATTATATCTACTCGGAAAACAGTCGACTGTAGAACTCTATATGATAAGGGTACCCATGGCAAACCAAGACCGGCAGCAGGCAGACGACACGACGACTTGTAGACGAGCTGAAATATACAACCAGAGACGTATTAATACAAGGCATACAGAAAAACGAGGCATACAGGGCAAACACTATCCTACGACGCTAGCAAATTATATCTACTCGGAAAACAGTCGACTGTAGAACTCTATATGATAAGGGTACCCATGGCAAACCAAGACCGGCAGCAGGCAGACGACACGACGACTTGTAGACGAGCTGAAATATACAACCAGAGACGTATTAATACAAGGCATACAGAAAAACGAGGCATACAGGGCAAACACTATCCTACGACGCTAGCAAATTATATCTACTCGGAAAACAGTCGACTGTAGAACTCTATATGATAAGGGTACCCATGGCAAACCAAGACCGGCAGCAGGCAGACGACACGACGACTTGTAGACAAGCTGAAATATACAACCAGAGACGTATTAATACAAGGCATACAGAAAAACGAGGCATACAGGGCAAACACTATCCTACGACGCTAGCAAATTATATCTACTCGGAAAACAGTCGACTGTAGAACTCTATATGATAAGGGTACCCATGGCAAACCAAGACCGGCAGCAGGCAGACGACATGACGACTTGTAGACGAGCTGAAATATACAACCAGAGACGTATTAATACAAGGCATAGAGAAGCACGAGGCATACAGGGCAAACACTATCCTACGACGCTAGCAAATTATATCTACTCGGAAAACAGTCGACTGTACAACTGTATATGATAAGGGTACCCATGGCAAACCAAGACCGGCAGCAGGCAGACGACACGACGACTTGTAGACGAGCTGAAATATACAACCAGAGACGTATTAATACAAGGCATAGAGAAGCACGAGGCATACAGGGCAAACACTATCCTACGACGCTAGCAAATTATATCTACTCGGAAAACAGTCGACTGTAGAACTCTATATGATAAGGGTACCCATGGCAAACCAAGACCGGCAGCAGGCAGACGACACGACGACTTGTAGACGAGCTGAAATATACAACCAGAGACGTATTAATACAAGGCATAGAGAAGCACGAGGCATACAGGGCAAACACTATCCTACGACGCTAGCAAATTATATCTACTCGGAAAACAGTCGACTGTAGAACTCTATATGATAAGGGTACCCATGGCAAACCAAGACCGGCAGCAGGCAGACGACACGACGACTTGTAGACGAGCTGAAATATACAACCAGAGACGTATTAATACAAGGCATAGAGAAGCACGAGGCATACAGGGCAAACACTATCCTACGACGCTAGCAAATTATATCTACTCGGAAAACAGTCGACTGTAGAACTCTATATGATAAGGGTACCCATGGCAAACCAAGACCGGCAGCAGGCAGACGACACGACGACTTGTAGACGAGCTGAAATATACCACCAGAGACGTATTAATACAAGGCATAGAGAAGCACGAGGCATACAGGGCAAACACTATCCTACGACGCTAGCAAATTATATCTACTCGGAAAACAGTCGACTGTAGAACTCTATATGATAAGGGTACCCATGGCAAACCAAGACCGGCAGCAGGCAGACGACACGACGACTTGTAGACGAGCTGAAATATACAACCAGAGACGTATTAATACAAGGCATAGAGAAGCACGAGGCATACAGGGCAAACACTATCCTACGACGCTAGCAAATTATATCTACTCGGAAAACAGTCGACTGTAGAACTCTATATGATAAGGGTACCCATGGCAAACCAAGACCGGCAGCAGGCAGACGACACGACGACTTGTAGACGAGCTGAAATATACAACCAGAGACGTATTAATACAAGGCATAGAGAAGCACGAGGCATACAGGGCAAACACTATCCTACGACGCTAGCAAATTATATCTACTCGGAAAACAGTCGACTGTAGAACTCTATATGATAAGGGTACCCATGGCAAACCAAGACCGGCAGCAGGCAGACGACACGACGACTTGTAGACGAGCTGAAATATACAACCAGAGACGTATTAATACAAGGCATAGAGAAGCACGAGGCATACAGGGCAAACACTATCCTACGACGCTAGCAAATTATATCTACTCGGAAAACAGTCGACTGTACAACTCTATATGATAAGGGTACCCATGGCAAACCAAGACCGGCAGCAGGCAGACGACACGACGACTTGTAGACGAGCTGAAATATACAACCAGAGACGTATTAATACAAGGCATAGAGAAGCACGAGGCATACAGGGCAAACACTATCCTACGACGCTAGCAAATTATATCTACTCGGAAAACAGTCGACTGTAGAACTCTATATGATAAGGGTACCCATGGCAAACCAAGACCGGCAGCAGGCAGACGACACGACGACTTGTAGACGAGCTGAAATATACAACCAGAGACGTATTAATACAAGGCATAGAGAAGCACGAGGCATACAGGGCAAACACTATCCTACGACGCTAGCAAATTATATCTACTCGGAAAACAGTCGACTGTAGAACTCTATATGATAAGGGTACCCATGGCAAACCAAGACCGGCAGCAGGCAGACGACACGACGACTTGTAGACGAGCTGAAATATACAACCAGAGACGTATTAATACAAGGCATAGAGAAGCACGAGGCATACAGGGCAAACACTATCCTACGACGCTAGCAAATTATATCTACTCGGAAAACAGTCGACTGTAGAACTCTATATGATAAGGGTACCCATGGCAAACCAAGACCGGCAGCAGGCAGACGACACGACGACTTGTAGACGAGCTGAAATATACAACCAGAGACGTATTAATACAAGGCATAGAGAAGCACGAGGCATACAGGGCAAACACTATCCTACGACGCTAGCAAATTATATCTACTCGGAAAACAGTCGACTGTAGAACTCTATATGATAAGGGTACCCATGGCAAACCAAGACCGGCAGCAGGCAGACGACACGACGACTTGTAGACGAGCTGAAATATACAACCAGAGACGTATTAATACAAGGCATACAGAAAAACGAGGCATACAGGGCAAACACTATCCTACGACGCTAGCAAATTATATCTACTCGGAAAACAGTCGACTGTAGAACTCTATATGATAAGGGTACCCATGGCAAACCAAGACCGGCAGCAGGCAGACAACACGACGACTTGTAGACGAGCTGAAATATACAACCAGAGATGTATTAATACAAGGCATAGAGAAGCACGAGGCATACAGGGCAAACACTATCCTACGACGCTAGCAAATTATATCTACTCGGAAAACAGTCGACTGTAGAACTCTATATGATAAGGGTACCCATGGCAAACCAAGACCGGCAGCAGGCAGACGACACGACGACTTGTAGACGAGCTGAAATATACAACCAGAGACGTATTAATACAAGGCATACAGAAAAACGAGGCATACAGGGCAAACACTATCCTACGACGCTAGCAAATTATATCTACTCGGAAAACAGTCGACTGTAGAACTCTATATGATAAGGGTACCCATGGCAAACCAAGACCGGCAGCAGGCAGACGACACGACGACTTGTAGACGAGCTGAAATATACAACCAGAGACCTATTAATACAAGGCATAGAGAAGCACGAGGCATACAGGGCAAACACTATCCTACGACGCTAGCAAATTATATCTACTCGGAAAACAGTCGACTGTAGAACTCTATATGATAAGGGTACCCATGGCAAACCAAGACCGGCAGCAGGCAGACGACACGACGACTTGTAGATGAGCTGAAATATACAACCAGAGACGTATTAATACAAGGCATAGAGAAGCACGAGGCATACAGGGCAAACACTATCCTACGACGCTAGCAAATTATATCTACTCGGAAAACAGTCGACTGTAGAACTGTATATGATAAGGGTACCCATGGCAAACCAAGACCGGCAGCAGGCAGACGACACGACGACTTGTAGACGAGCTGAAATATACAACCAGAGACGTATTAATACAAGGCATACAGAAAAACGAGGCATACAGGGCAAACACTATCCTACAACGCTAGCAAATTATATCTACTCGGAAAACAGTCGACTGTAGAACTCTATATGATAAGGGTACCCATGGCAAACCAAGACCGGCAGCAGGCAGACGACACGACGACTTGTAGACGAGCTGAAATATACAACCAGAGACGTATTAATACAAGGCATAGAGAAGCACAAGGCATACAGGGCAAACACTATCCTACGACGCTAGCAAATTATATCTCCTCGGAAAACAGTCGACTGTACAACTCTATATGATAAGGGTACCCATGGCAAACCAAGACCGGCAGCAGGCAGACGACACGACGACTTGTAGACGAGCTGAAATATACAACCAGAGACATATTAATACAAGGCATAGAGAAGCACGAGGCATACAGGGCAAACACTATCCTACGATGCTAGCAAATTATATCTACTCGGAAAACAGTCGACTGTAGAACTCTATATGATAAGGGTACCCATGGCAAACCAGACCGGCAGCAGGCAGACGACACGACGACTTGTAGACGAGCTGAAATATACAACCAGAGACGTATTAATACAAGGCATACAGAAAAACGAGGCATACAGGGCAAACACTATCCTACGACGCTAGCAAATTATATCTACTCGGAAAACAGTCGACTGTACAACTCTATATGATAAGGGTACCCATGGCAAACCAAGACCGGCAGCAGGCAGACGACACAACGACTTGTAGACGAGCTGAAATATACAACCAGAGACGTATTAATACAAGGCATACAGAAAAACGAGGCATACAGGGCAAACACTATCCTACGACGCTAGCAAATTATATCTACTCGGAAAACAGTCGACTGTAGAACTCTATATGATAAGGGTACCCATGGCAAACCAAGACCGGCAGCAGGCAGACGATACAACGACTTGTAGACGAGCTGAAATATACAACCAGAGACGTATTAATACAAGGCATAGAGAAGCACGAGGCATACAGGGCAAACACTATCCTACGACGCTAGCAAATTATATCTACTCGGAAAACAGTCGACTGTAGAACTCTATATGATAAGGGTACCCATGGCAAACCAAGACCGGCAGCAGGCAGAAGACACGACGACTTGTAGACGAGCTGAAATATACAACCAGAGACGTATTAATACAAGGCATAGAGTAGCACGAGGCATACAGGGCAAACACTATCCTACGACGCTAGCAAATTATATCTACTCGGAAAACAGTCGACTGTAGAACTCTATATGATAAGGGTACCCATGGCAAACCAAGACCGGCAGCAGGCAGACGACACGACGACTTGTAGACGAGCTGAAATATACAACCAGAGACATATTAATACAAGGCATAGAGAAGCACAAGGCATACAGGGCAAACACTATCCTACGACGCTAGCAAATTATATCTACTCGGAAAACAGTCGACTGTACAACTCTATATGATAAGGGTACCCATGGCAAACCAAGACCGGCAGCAGGCAGACGACACGACGACTTGTAGACGAGCTGAAATATACAACCAGAGACGTATTAATACAAGGCATACAGAAAAACGAGGCATACAGGGCAAACACTATCCTACGACGCTAGCAAATTATATCTACTCGGAAAACAGTCGACTGTAGAACTCTATATGATAAGGGTACCCATGGCAAACCAAGACCGGCAGCAGGCAGACGACACGACGACTTGTAGACGAGCTGAAATATACAACCAGAGACGTATTAATACAAGGCATACAGAAAAACGAGGCATACAGGGCAAACACTATCCTACGACGCTAGCAAATTATATCTACTCGGAAAACAGTCGACTGTAGAACTCTATATGATAAGGGTACCCATGGCAAACCAAGACCGGCAGCAGGCAGACGACACGACGACTTGTAGACGAGCTGAAATATACAACCAGAGACGTATTAATACAAGGCATAGAGAAGCACGAGGCATACAGGGCAAACACTATCTTACGACGCTAGCAAATTATATCTACTCGGAAAACAGTCGACTGTAGAACTCTATATGATAAGGGTACCCATGGCAAACCAAGACCGGCAGCAGGCAGACGACACGACGACTTGTAGACGAGCTGAAATATACAACCAGAGACGTATTAATACAAGGCATACAGAAAAACGAGGCATACAGGGCAAACACTATCCTACGACGCTAGCAAATTATATCTACTCGGAAAACAGTCGACTGTAGAACTCTATATGATAAGGGTACCCATGGCAAACCAAGACCGGCAGCAGGCAGACGACACGACGACTTGTAGACGAGCTGAAATATACAACCAGAGACGTATTATTACAAGGCATAGAGAAGCACGAGGCGTACAGGGCAAACACTATCCTACGACGCTAGCAAATTATATCTACTCGGAAAACAGTCGACTGTAGAACTCTATATGATAAGGGTACCCATGGCAAACCAAGACCGGCAGCAGGCAGACGACACGACGACTTGTAGACGAGCTGAAATATACAACCAGAGACGTATTAATACAAGGCATAGAGAAGCACGAGGCGTACAGGGCAAACACTATCCTACGACGCTAGCAAATTATATCTACTCGGAAAACAGTCGACTGTAGAACTCTATATGATAAGGGTACCCATGGCAAACCAAGACCGGCAGCAGGCAGACAACACGACGACTTGTAGACGAGCTGAAATATACAACCAGAGACGTATTAATACAAGGCATAGAGAAGCACGAGGCATACAGGGCAAACACTATCCTACGACGCTAGCAAACTATATCTACTCGGAAAACAGTCGACTGTAGAACTCTATATGATAAGGGTACCCATGGCAAACCAAGACCGGCAGCAGGCAGACGACACGACGACTTGTAGACGAGCTGAAATATACAACCAGAGACGTATTAATACAAGGCATAGAGAAGCACGAGGCATACAGGGCAAACACTATCCTACGACGCTAGCAAATTATATCTACTCGGAAAACAGTCGACTGTACAACTCTATATGATAAGGGTACCCATGGCAAACCAAGACCGGCAGCAGGCAGACGACACGACGACTTGTAGACGAGCTGAAATATACAACCAGAGACGTATTAATACAAGGCATAGAGAAGCACGAGGCATACAGGGCAAACACTATCCTACGACGCTAGCAAATTATATCTACTCGGAAAACAGTCGACTGTAGAACTGTATATGATAAGGGTACCCATGGCAAACCAAGACCGGCAGCAGGCAGACGACACGACAACTTGTAGACGAGCTGAAATATACAACCAGAGACGTATTAATACAAGGCATAGAGAAGCACGAGGCATACAGGGCAAACACTATCCTACGACGCTAGCAAATTATATCTACTCGGAAAACAGTCGACTGTAGAACTCTATATGATAAGGGTACCCATGGCAAACCAAGACCGGCAGCAGGCAGACAACACGACGACTTGTAGACGAGCTGAAATATACAACCAGAGACGTATTAATACAAGGCATAGAGAAGCACAAGGCATACAGGGCAAACACTATCCTACGACGCTAGCAAATTATATCTACTCGGAAAACAGTCGACTGTAGAACTCTATATGATAAGGGTACCCATGGCAAACCAAGACCGGCAGCAGGCAGACGACACGACGACTTGTAGACGAGCTGAAATATACAACCAGAGACGTATTAATACAAGGCATAGAGAAGCACGAGGCATACAGGGCAAACACTATCCTACGATGCTAGCAAATTATATCTACTCGGAAAACAGTCGACTGTAGAACTCTATATGATAAGGGTACCCATGGCAAACCAGACCGGCAGCAGGCAGACGACACGACGACTTGTAGACGAGCTGAAATATACAACCAGAGACGTATTAATACAAGGCATAGAGAAGCACGAGGCATACAGGGCAAACACTATCCTACGACGCTAGCAAATTATATCTACTCGGAAAACAGTCGACTGTAGAACTCTATATGATAAGGGTACCCATGGCAAACCAAGACCGGCAGCAGGCAGACGACACAACGACTTGTAGACGAGCTGAAATATACAACCAGAGACGTATTAATACAAGGCATACAGAAAAACGAGGCATACAGGGCAAACACTATCCTACGACGCTAGCAAATTATATCTACTCGGAAAACAGTCGACTGTAGAACTCTATATGATAAGGGTACCCATGGCAAACCAAGACCGGCAGCAGGCAGACGATACAACGACTTGTAGACGAGCTGAAATATACAACCAGAGACTTATTAATACAAGGCATAGAGAAGCACGAGGCATACAGGGCAAACACTATCCTACGACGCTAGCAAATTATATCTACTCGGAAAACAGTCGACTGTAGAACTCTATATGATAAGGGTACCCATGGCAAACCAAGACCGGCAGCAGGCAGACGACACGACGACTTGTAGACGAGCTGAAATATACAACCAGAGACGTATTAATACAAGGCATACAGAAAAACGAGGCATACAGGGCAAACACTATCCTACGACGCTAGCAAATTATATCTACTCGGAAAACAGTCGACTGTAGAACTCTATATGATAAGGGTACCCATGGCAAACCAAGACCGGCAGCAGGCAGACGACACGACGACTTGTAGACGAGCTGAAATATACAACCAGAGACATATTAATACAAGGCATAGAGAAGCACAAGGCATACAGGGCAAACACTATCCTACGACGCTAGCAAATTATATCTACTCGGAAAACAGTCGACTGTACAACTCTATATGATAAGGGTACCCATGGCAAACCAAGACCGGCAGCAGGCAGACGACACGACGACTTGTAGACGAGCTGAAATATACAACCAGAGACGTATTAATACAAGGCATAGAGAAGCACGAGGCATACAGGGCAAACACTATCCTACGACGCTAGCAAATTATATCTACTCGGAAAACAGTCGACTGTAGAACTCTATATGATAAGGGTACCCATGGCAAACCAAGACCGGCAGCAGGCAGACGACACGACGACTTGTAGACGAGCTGAAATATACAACCAGAGACGTATTAATACAAGGCATAGAGAAGCACGAGGCATACAGGGCAAACACTATCCTACGACGCTAGCAAATTATATCTACTCGGAAAACAGTCGACTGTAGAACTCTATATGATAAGGGTACCCATGGCAAACCAAGACCGGCAGCAGGCAGACGACACGACGACTTGTAGACGAGCTGAAATATACAACCAGAGACGTATTAATACAAGGCATAGAGAAGCACGAGGCATACAGGGCAAACACTATCCTACGACGCTAGTAAATTATATCTACTCGGAAAACAGTCGACTGTAGAACTCTATATGATAAGGGTACCCATGGCAAACCAAGACCGGCAGCAGGCAGACGACACGACGACTTGTAGACGAGCTGAAATATACAACCAGAGACGTATTAATACAAGGCATACAGAAAAACGAGGCATACAGGGCAAACACTATCCTACGACGCTAGCAAATTATATCTACTCGGAAAACAGTCGACTGTAGAACTCTATATGATAAGGGTACCCATGGCAAACCAAGACCGGCAGCAGGCAAACGACACGACGACTTGTAGACGAGCTGAAATATACAACCAGAGACGTATTAATACAAGGCATACAGAAAAATGAGGCATACAGGGCAAACACTATCCTACGACGCTAGCAAATTATATCTACTCGGAAAACAGTCGACTGTAGAACTCTATATGATAAGGGTACCCATGGCAAACCAAGACCGGCAGCAGGCAGACGACACGACGACTTGTAGACGAGCTGAAATATACAACCAGAGACGTATTAATACAAGGCATAGAGAAGCACGAGGCATACAGGGCAAACACTATCCTACGACGCTAGCAAATTATATCTACTCGGAAAACAGTCGACTGTACAACTCTATATGATAAGGGTACCCATGGCAAACCAAGACCGGCAGCAGGCAGACGACACAACGACTTGTAGACGAGCTGAAATATACAACCAGAGACGTATTAATACAAGGCATAGAGAAGCACGAGGCATACAGGGCAAACACTATCCTACGACGCTAGCAAATTATATCTACTCGGAAAACAGTCGACTGTAGAACTCTATATGATAAGGGTACCCATGGCAAACCAAGACCGGCAGCAGGCAGACGACACGACGACTTGTAGACGAGCTGAAATATACAACCAGAGACGTATTAATACAAGGCATACAGAAAAATGAGGCATACAGGGCAAACACTATCCTACGACGCTAGCAAATTATATCTACTCGGAAAACAGTCGACTGTAGAACTCTATATGATAAGGGTACCCATGGCAAACCAAGACCGGCAGCAGGCAGACGACACGACGACTTGTAGACGAGCTGAAATATACAACCAGAGACGTATTAATACAAGGCATAGAGAAGCACGAGGCATACAGGGCAAACACTATCCTACGACGCTAGCAAATTATATCTACTCGGAAAACAGTCGACTGTAGAACTCTATATGATAAGGGTACCCATGGCAAACCAAGACCGGCAGCAGGCAGACGACACGATGACTTGTAGACGAGCTGAAATATACAACCAGAGACGTATTAATACAAGGCATACAGAAAAACGAGGCATACAGGGCAAACACTATCCTACGACGCTAGCAAATTATATCTACTCGGAAAACAGTCGACTGTAGAACTCTATATGATAAGGGTACCCATGGCAAACCAAGACCGGCAGCAGGCAGACGACACGACGACTTGTAGACGAGCTGAAATATACAACCAGAGACGTATTAATACAAGGCATAGAGAAGCACGAGGCATACAGGGCAAACACTATCCTACGACGCTAGCAAATTATATCTACTCGGAAAACAGTCGACTGTAGAACTCTATATGATAAGGGTACCCATGGCAAACCAAGACCGGCAGCAGGCAGACGACACGACGACTTGTAGACGAGCTGAAATATACCACCAGAGACGTATTAATACAAGGCATAGAGAAGCACGAGGCATACAGGGCAAACACTATCCTACGACGCTAGCAAATTATATCTACTCGGAAAACAGTCGACTGTAGAACTCTATATGATAAAGGTACCCATGGCAAACCAAGACCGGCAGCAGGCAGACGACACGACGACTTGTAGACGAGCTGAAATATACAACCAGAGACGTATTAATACAAGGCATAGAGAAGCACGAGGCATACAGGGCAAACACTATCCTACGACGCTAGCAAATTATATCTACTCGGAAAACAGTCGACTGTAGAACTCTATATGATAAGGGTACCCATGGCAAACCAAGACCGGCAGCAGGCAGACGACACGACGACTTGTAGACGAGCTGAAATATACAACCAGAGACGTATTAATACAAGGCATACAGAAAAACGAGGCATACAGGGCAAACACTATCCTACGACGCTAGCAAATTATATCTACTCGGAAAACAGTCGACTGTAGAACTCTATATGATAAGGGTACCCATGGCAAACCAAGACCGGCAGCAGGCAGACGACACGACGACTTGTAGACGAGCTGAAATATACAACCAGAGACGTATTAATACAAGGCATAGAGAAGCACGAGGCATACAGGGCAAACACTATCCTACGACGCTAGCAAATTATATCTACTCGGAAAACAGTCGACTGTACAACTCTATATGATAAGGGTACCCATGGCAAACCAAGACCGGCAGCAGGCAGACGACACGACGACTTGTAGACGAGCTGAAATATACAACCAGAGACGTATTAATACAAGGCATAGAGAAGCACGAGGCATACAGGGCAAACACTATCCTACGACGCTAGCAAATTATATCTACTCGGAAAACAGTCGACTGTAGAACTCTATATGATAAGGGTACCCATGGCAAACCAAGACCGGCAGCAGGCAGACGACACGACGACTTGTAGACGAGCTGAAATATACAACCAGAGACGTATTAATACAAGGCATAGAGAAGCACGAGGCATACAGGGCAAACACTATCCTACGACGCTAGCAAATTATATCTACTCGGAAAACAGTCGACTGTAGAACTCTATATGATAAGGGTACCCATGGCAAACCAAGACCGGCAGCAGGCAGACGACACGACGACTTGTAGACGAGCTGAAATATACAACCAGAGACGTATTAATACAAGGCATAGAGAAGCACGAGGCATACAGGGCAAACACTATCCTACGACGCTAGCAAATTATATCTACTCGGAAAACAGTCGACTGTAGAACTCTATATGATAAGGGTACCCATGGCAAACCAAGACCGGCAGCAGGCAGACGACACGACGACTTGTAGACGAGCTGAAATATACAACCAGAGACGTATTAATACAAGGCATAGAGAAGCACGAGGCATACAGGGCAAACACTATCCTACGACGCTAGCAAATTATATCTACTCGGAAAACAGTCGACTGTAGAACTCTATATGATAAGGGTACCCATGGCAAACCAAGACCGGCAGCAGGCAGAAGACACGACGACTTGTAGACGAGCTGAAATATACAACCAGAGACGTATTAATACAAGGCATAGAGAAGCACGAGGCATACAGGGCAAACACTATCCTACGACGCTAGCAAATTATATCTACTCGGAAAACAGTCGACTGTAGAACTCTATATGATAAGGGTACCCATGGCAAACCAAGACCGGCAGCAGGCAGACGACACGACGACTTGTAGACGAGCTGAAATATACAACCAGAGACATATTAATACAAGGCATAGAGAAGCACAAGGCATACAGGGCAAACACTATCCTATGACGCTAGCAAATTATATCTACTCGGAAAACAGTCGACTGTACAACTCTATATGATAAGGGTACCCATGGCAAACCAAGACCGGCAGCAGGCAGACGACACGACGACTTGTAGACGAGCTGAAATATACAACCAGAGACGTATTAATACAAGGCATACAGAAAAACGAGGCATACAGGGCAAACACTATCCTACGACGCTAGCAAATTATATCTACTCGGAAAACAGTCGACTGTAGAACTCTATATGATAAGGGTACCCATGGCAAACCAAGACCGGCAGCAGGCAGACGACACGACGACTTGTAGACGAGCTGAAATATACAACCAGAGACGTATTAATACAAGGCATACAGAAAAACGAGGCATACAGGGCAAACACTATCCTACGACGCTAGCAAATTATATCTACTCGGAAAACAGTCGACTGTAGAACTCTATATGATAAGGGTACCCATGGCAAACCAAGACCGGCAGCAGGCAGACGACACGACGACTTGTAGACGAGCTGAAATATACAACCAGAGACGTATTAATACAAGGCATAGAGAAGCACGAGGCATACAGGGCAAACACTATCTTACGACGCTAGCAAATTATATCTACTCGGAAAACAGTCGACTGTAGAACTCTATATGATAAGGGTACCCATGGCAAACCAAGACCGGCAGCAGGCAGACGACACGACGACTTGTAGACGAGCTGAAATATACAACCAGAGACGTATTAATACAAGGCATACAGAAAAACGAGGCATACAGGGCAAACACTATCCTACGACGCTAGCAAATTATATCTACTCGGAAAACAGTCGACTGTAGAACTCTATATGATAAGGGTACCCATGGCAAACCAAGACCGGCAGCAGGCAGACGACACGACGACTTGTAGACGAGCTGAAATATACAACCAGAGACGTATTATTACAAGGCATAGAGAAGCACGAGGCGTACAGGGCAAACACTATCCTACGACGCTAGCAAATTATATCTACTCGGAAAACAGTCGACTGTAGAACTCTATATGATAAGGGTACCCATGGCAAACCAAGACCGGCAGCAGGCAGACGACACGACGACTTGTAGACGAGCTGAAATATACAACCAGAGACGTATTAATACAAGGCATACAGAAAAACGAGGCATACAGGGCAAACACTATCCTACGACGCTAGCAAATTATATCTACTCGGAAAACAGTCGACTGTAGAACTCTATATGATAAGGGTACCCATGGCAAACCAAGACCGGCAGCAGGCAGACAACACGACGACTTGTAGACGAGCTGAAATATACAACCAGAGATGTATTAATACAAGGCATAGAGAAGCACGAGGCATACAGGGCAAACACTATCCTACGACGCTAGCAAATTATATCTACTCGGAAAACAGTCGACTGTAGAACTCTATATGATAAGGGTACCCATGGCAAACCAAGACCGGCAGCAGGCAGACGACACGACGACTTGTAGACGAGCTGAAATATACAACCAGAGACGTATTAATACAAGGCATACAGAAAAACGAGGCATACAGGGCAAACACTATCCTACGACGCTAGCAAATTATATCTACTCGGAAAACAGTCGACTGTAGAACTCTATATGATAAGGGTACCCATGGCAAACCAAGACCGGCAGCAGGCAGACGACACGACGACTTGTAGACGAGCTGAAATATACAACCAGAGACCTATTAATACAAGGCATAGAGAAGCACGAGGCATACAGGGCAAACACTATCCTACGACGCTAGCAAATTATATCTACTCGGAAAACAGTCGACTGTAGAACTCTATATGATAAGGGTACCCATGGCAAACCAAGACCGGCAGCAGGCAGACGACACGACGACTTGTAGATGAGCTGAAATATACAACCAGAGACGTATTAATACAAGGCATAGAGAAGCACGAGGCATACAGGGCAAACACTATCCTACGACGCTAGCAAATTATATCTACTCGGAAAACAGTCGACTGTAGAACTGTATATGATAAGGGTACCCATGGCAAACCAAGACCGGCAGCAGGCAGACGACACGACGACTTGTAGACGAGCTGAAATATACAACCAGAGACGTATTAATACAAGGCATACAGAAAAACGAGGCATACAGGGCAAACACTATCCTACAACGCTAGCAAATTATATCTACTCGGAAAACAGTCGACTGTAGAACTCTATATGATAAGGGTACCCATGGCAAACCAAGACCGGCAGCAGGCAGACGACACGACGACTTGTAGACGAGCTGAAATATACAACCAGAGACGTATTAATACAAGGCATAGAGAAGCACAAGGCATACAGGGCAAACACTATCCTACGACGCTAGCAAATTATATCTCCTCGGAAAACAGTCGACTGTACAACTCTATATGATAAGGGTACCCATGGCAAACCAAGACCGGCAGCAGGCAGACGACACGACGACTTGTAGACGAGCTGAAATATACAACCAGAGACATATTAATACAAGGCATAGAGAAGCACGAGGCATACAGGGCAAACACTATCCTACGATGCTAGCAAATTATATCTACTCGGAAAACAGTCGACTGTAGAACTCTATATGATAAGGGTACCCATGGCAAACCAGACCGGCAGCAGGCAGACGACACGACGACTTGTAGACGAGCTGAAATATACAACCAGAGACGTATTAATACAAGGCATACAGAAAAACGAGGCATACAGGGCAAACACTATCCTACGACGCTAGCAAATTATATCTACTCGGAAAACAGTCGACTGTACAACTCTATATGATAAGGGTACCCATGGCAAACCAAGACCGGCAGCAGGCAGACGACACAACGACTTGTAGACGAGCTGAAATATACAACCAGAGACGTATTAATACAAGGCATACAGAAAAACGAGGCATACAGGGCAAACACTATCCTACGACGCTAGCAAATTATATCTACTCGGAAAACAGTCGACTGTAGAACTCTATATGATAAGGGTACCCATGGCAAACCAAGACCGGCAGCAGGCAGACGATACAACGACTTGTAGACGAGCTGAAATATACAACCAGAGACGTATTAATACAAGGCATAGAGAAGCACGAGGCATACAGGGCAAACACTATCCTACGACGCTAGCAAATTATATCTACTCGGAAAACAGTCGACTGTAGAACTCTATATGATAAGGGTACCCATGGCAAACCAAGACCGGCAGCAGGCAGAAGACACGACGACTTGTAGACGAGCTGAAATATACAACCAGAGACGTATTAATACAAGGCATAGAGTAGCACGAGGCATACAGGGCAAACACTATCCTACGACGCTAGCAAATTATATCTACTCGGAAAACAGTCGACTGTAGAACTCTATATGATAAGGGTACCCATGGCAAACCAAGACCGGCAGCAGGCAGACGACACGACGACTTGTAGACGAGCTGAAATATACAACCAGAGACATATTAATACAAGGCATAGAGAAGCACAAGGCATACAGGGCAAACACTATCCTACGACGCTAGCAAATTATATCTACTCGGAAAACAGTCGACTGTACAACTCTATATGATAAGGGTACCCATGGCAAACCAAGACCGGCAGCAGGCAGACGACACGACGACTTGTAGACGAGCTGAAATATACAACCAGAGACGTATTAATACAAGGCATACAGAAAAACGAGGCATACAGGGCAAACACTATCCTACGACGCTAGCAAATTATATCTACTCGGAAAACAGTCGACTGTAGAACTCTATATGATAAGGGTACCCATGGCAAACCAAGACCGGCAGCAGGCAGACGACACGACGACTTGTAGACGAGCTGAAATATACAACCAGAGACGTATTAATACAAGGCATACAGAAAAACGAGGCATACAGGGCAAACACTATCCTACGACGCTAGCAAATTATATCTACTCGGAAAACAGTCGACTGTAGAACTCTATATGATAAGGGTACCCATGGCAAACCAAGACCGGCAGCAGGCAGACGACACGACGACTTGTAGACGAGCTGAAATATACAACCAGAGACATATTAATACAAGGCATAGAGAAGCACGAGGCATACAGGGCAAACACTATCCTACGATGCTAGCAAATTATATCTACTCGGAAAACAGTCGACTGTAGAACTCTATATGATAAGGGTACCCATGGCAAACCAGACCGGCAGCAGGCAGACGACACGACGACTTGTAGACGAGCTGAAATATACAACCAGAGACGTATTAATACAAGGCATACAGAAAAACGAGGCATACAGGGCAAACACTATCCTACGACGCTAGCAAATTATATCTACTCGGAAAACAGTCGACTGTACAACTCTATATGATAAGGGTACCCATGGCAAACCAAGACCGGCAGCAGGCAGACGACACAACGACTTGTAGACGAGCTGAAATATACAACCAGAGACGTATTAATACAAGGCATACAGAAAAACGAGGCATACAGGGCAAACACTATCCTACGACGCTAGCAAATTATATCTACTCGGAAAACAGTCGACTGTAGAACTCTATATGATAAGGGTACCCATGGCAAACCAAGACCGGCAGCAGGCAGACGATACAACGACTTGTAGACGAGCTGAAATATACAACCAGAGACGTATTAATACAAGGCATAGAGAAGCACGAGGCATACAGGGCAAACACTATCCTACGACGCTAGCAAATTATATCTACTCGGAAAACAGTCGACTGTAGAACTCTATATGATAAGGGTACCCATGGCAAACCAAGACCGGCAGCAGGCAGAAGACACGACGACTTGTAGACGAGCTGAAATATACAACCAGAGACGTATTAATACAAGGCATAGAGTAGCACGAGGCATACAGGGCAAACACTATCCTACGACGCTAGCAAATTATATCTACTCGGAAAACAGTCGACTGTAGAACTCTATATGATAAGGGTACCCATGGCAAACCAAGACCGGCAGCAGGCAGACGACACGACGACTTGTAGACGAGCTGAAATATACAACCAGAGACATATTAATACAAGGCATAGAGAAGCACAAGGCATACAGGGCAAACACTATCCTACGACGCTAGCAAATTATATCTACTCGGAAAACAGTCGACTGTACAACTCTATATGATAAGGGTACCCATGGCAAACCAAGACCGGCAGCAGGCAGACGACACGACGACTTGTAGACGAGCTGAAATATACAACCAGAGACGTATTAATACAAGGCATACAGAAAAACGAGGCATACAGGGCAAACACTATCCTACGACGCTAGCAAATTATATCTACTCGGAAAACAGTCGACTGTAGAACTCTATATGATAAGGGTACCCATGGCAAACCAAGACCGGCAGCAGGCAGACGACACGACGACTTGTAGACGAGCTGAAATATACAACCAGAGACGTATTAATACAAGGCATACAGAAAAACGAGGCATACAGGGCAAACACTATCCTACGACGCTAGCAAATTATATCTACTCGGAAAACAGTCGACTGTAGAACTCTATATGATAAGGGTACCCATGGCAAACCAAGACCGGCAGCAGGCAGACGACACGACGACTTGTAGACGAGCTGAAATATACAACCAGAGACGTATTAATACAAGGCATAGAGAAGCACGAGGCATACAGGGCAAACACTATCTTACGACGCTAGCAAATTATATCTACTCGGAAAACAGTCGACTGTAGAACTCTATATGATAAGGGTACCCATGGCAAACCAAGACCGGCAGCAGGCAGACGACACGACGACTTGTAGACGAGCTGAAATATACAACCAGAGACGTATTAATACAAGGCATACAGAAAAACGAGGCATACAGGGCAAACACTATCCTACGACGCTAGCAAATTATATCTACTCGGAAAACAGTCGACTGTAGAACTCTATATGATAAGGGTACCCATGGCAAACCAAGACCGGCAGCAGGCAGACGACACGACGACTTGTAGACGAGCTGAAATATACAACCAGAGACGTATTATTACAAGGCATAGAGAAGCACGAGGCGTACAGGGCAAACACTATCCTACGACGCTAGCAAATTATATCTACTCGGAAAACAGTCGACTGTAGAACTCTATATGATAAGGGTACCCATGGCAAACCAAGACCGGCAGCAGGCAGACGACACGACGACTTGTAGACGAGCTGAAATATACAACCAGAGACGTATTAATACAAGGCATAGAGAAGCACGAGGCGTACAGGGCAAACACTATCCTACGACGCTAGCAAATTATATCTACTCGGAAAACAGTCGACTGTAGAACTCTATATGATAAGGGTACCCATGGCAAACCAAGACCGGCAGCAGGCAGACAACACGACGACTTGTAGACGAGCTGAAATATACAACCAGAGACGTATTAATACAAGGCATAGAGAAGCACGAGGCATACAGGGCAAACACTATCCTACGACGCTAGCAAACTATATCTACTCGGAAAACAGTCGACTGTAGAACTCTATATGATAAGGGTACCCATGGCAAACCAAGACCGGCAGCAGGCAGACGACACGACGACTTGTAGACGAGCTGAAATATACAACCAGAGACGTATTAATACAAGGCATAGAGAAGCACGAGGCATACAGGGCAAACACTATCCTACGACGCTAGCAAATTATATCTACTCGGAAAACAGTCGACTGTACAACTCTATATGATAAGGGTACCCATGGCAAACCAAGACCGGCAGCAGGCAGACGACACGACGACTTGTAGACGAGCTGAAATATACAACCAGAGACGTATTAATACAAGGCATAGAGAAGCACGAGGCATACAGGGCAAACACTATCCTACGACGCTAGCAAATTATATCTACTCGGAAAACAGTCGACTGTAGAACTGTATATGATAAGGGTACCCATGGCAAACCAAGACCGGCAGCAGGCAGACGACACGACAACTTGTAGACGAGCTGAAATATACAACCAGAGACGTATTAATACAAGGCATAGAGAAGCACGAGGCATACAGGGCAAACACTATCCTACGACGCTAGCAAATTATATCTACTCGGAAAACAGTCGACTGTAGAACTCTATATGATAAGGGTACCCATGGCAAACCAAGACCGGCAGCAGGCAGACGACACGACGACTTGTAGACGAGCTGAAATATACAACCAGAGACGTATTAATACAAGGCATAGAGAAGCACAAGGCATACAGGGCAAACACTATCCTACGACGCTAGCAAATTATATCTACTCGGAAAACAGTCGACTGTAGAACTCTATATGATAAGGGTACCCATGGCAAACCAAGACCGGCAGCAGGCAGACGACACGACGACTTGTAGACGAGCTGAAATATACAACCAGAGACGTATTAATACAAGGCATAGAGAAGCACGAGGCATACAGGGCAAACACTATCCTACGATGCTAGCAAATTATATCTACTCGGAAAACAGTCGACTGTAGAACTCTATATGATAAGGGTACCCATGGCAAACCAGACCGGCAGCAGGCAGACGACACGACGACTTGTAGACGAGCTGAAATATACAACCAGAGACGTATTAATACAAGGCATAGAGAAGCACGAGGCATACAGGGCAAACACTATCCTACGACGCTAGCAAATTATATCTACTCGGAAAACAGTCGACTGTAGAACTCTATATGATAAGGGTACCCATGGCAAACCAAGACCGGCAGCAGGCAGACGACACAACGACTTGTAGACGAGCTGAAATATACAACCAGAGACGTATTAATACAAGGCATACAGAAAAACGAGGCATACAGGGCAAACACTATCCTACGACGCTAGCAAATTATATCTACTCGGAAAACAGTCGACTGTAGAACTCTATATGATAAGGGTACCCATGGCAAACCAAGACCGGCAGCAGGCAGACGATACAACGACTTGTAGACGAGCTGAAATATACAACCAGAGACGTATTAATACAAGGCATAGAGAAGCACGAGGCATACAGGGCAAACACTATCCTACGACGCTAGCAAATTATATCTACTCGGAAAACAGTCGACTGTAGAACTCTATATGATAAGGGTACCCATGGCAAACCAAGACCGGCAGCAGGCAGACGACACGACGACTTGTAGACGAGCTGAAATATACAACCAGAGACGTATTAATACAAGGCATACAGAAAAACGAGGCATACAGGGCAAACACTATCCTACGACGCTAGCAAATTATATCTACTCGGAAAACAGTCGACTGTAGAACTCTATATGATAAGGGTACCCATGGCAAACCAAGACCGGCAGCAGGCAGACGACACGACGACTTGTAGACGAGCTGAAATATACAACCAGAGACATATTAATACAAGGCATAGAGAAGCACAAGGCATACAGGGCAAACACTATCCTACGACGCTAGCAAATTATATCTACTCGGAAAACAGTCGACTGTACAACTCTATATGATAAGGGTACCCATGGCAAACCAAGACCGGCAGCAGGCAGACGACACGACGACTTGTAGACGAGCTGAAATATACAACCAGAGACGTATTAATACAAGGCATAGAGAAGCACGAGGCATACAGGGCAAACACTATCCTACGACGCTAGCAAATTATATCTACTCGGAAAACAGTCGACTGTAGAACTCTATATGATAAGGGTACCCATGGCAAACCAAGACCGGCAGCAGGCAGACGACACGACGACTTGTAGACGAGCTGAAATATACAACCAGAGACGTATTAATACAAGGCATAGAGAAGCACGAGGCATACAGGGCAAACACTATCCTACGACGCTAGCAAATTATATCTACTCGGAAAACAGTCGACTGTAGAACTCTATATGATAAGGGTACCCATGGCAAACCAAGACCGGCAGCAGGCAGACGACACGACGACTTGTAGACGAGCTGAAATATACAACCAGAGACGTATTAATACAAGGCATAGAGAAGCACGAGGCATACAGGGCAAACACTATCCTACGACGCTAGTAAATTATATCTACTCGGAAAACAGTCGACTGTAGAACTCTATATGATAAGGGTACCCATGGCAAACCAAGACCGGCAGCAGGCAGACGACACGACGACTTGTAGACGAGCTGAAATATACAACCAGAGACGTATTAATACAAGGCATACAGAAAAACGAGGCATACAGGGCAAACACTAACCTACGACGCTAGCAAATTATATCTACTCGGAAAACAGTCGACTGTACAACTCTATATGATAAGGGTACCCATGGCAAACCAAGACCGGCAGCAGGCAGACGACACGACGACTTGTAGACGAGCTGAAATATACAACCAGAGACGTATTAATACAAGGCATAGAGAAGCACGAGGCATACAGGGCAAACACTATCCTACGACGCTAGCAAATTATATCTACTCGGAAAACAGTCGACTGTAGAACT
This sequence comes from Sthenelais limicola, assembly GCA_942159475.1. Classification (NCBI taxonomy): domain Eukaryota; kingdom Metazoa; phylum Annelida; class Polychaeta; order Phyllodocida; family Sigalionidae; genus Sthenelais; species Sthenelais limicola. The sequence continues at coordinate 74,720,005 of OW804098.1, forward strand.
CTATATGATAAGGGTACCCATGGCAAACCAAGACCGGCAGCAGGCAGACGACACGACGACTTGTAGACGAGCTGAAATATACAACCAGAGACGTATTAATACAAGGCATAGAGAAGCACGAGGCATACAGGGCAAACACTATCCTACGACGCTAGCAAATTATATCTACTCGGAAAACAGTCGACTGTACAACTCTATATGATAAGGGTACCCATGGCAAACCAAGACCGGCAGCAGGCAGACGACACAACGACTTGTAGACGAGCTGAAATATACAACCAGAGACGTATTAATACAAGGCATAGAGAAGCACGAGGCATACAGGGCAAACACTATCCTACGACGCTAGCAAATTATATCTACTCGGAAAACAGTCGACTGTAGAACTCTATATGATAAGGGTACCCATGGCAAACCAAGACCGGCAGCAGGCAGACGACACGACGACTTGTAGACGAGCTGAAATATACAACCAGAGACGTATTAATACAAGGCATACAGAAAAATGAGGCATACAGGGCAAACACTATCCTACGACGCTAGCAAATTATATCTACTCGGAAAACAGTCGACTGTAGAACTCTATATGATAAGGGTACCCATGGCAAACCAAGACCGGCAGCAGGCAGACGACACAACGACTTGTAGACGAGCTGAAATATACAACCAGAGACGTATTAATACAAGGCATAGAGAAGCACGAGGCATACAGGGCAAACACTATCCTACGACGCTAGCAAATTATATCTACTCGGAAAACAGTCGACTGTAGAACTCTATATGATAAGGGTACCCATGGCAAACCAAGACCGGCAGCAGGCAGACGACACGATGACTTGTAGACGAGCTGAAATATACAACCAGAGACGTATTAATACAAGGCATACAGAAAAACGAGGCATACAGGGCAAACACTATCCTACGACGCTAGCAAATTATATCTACTCGGAAAACAGTCGACTGTAGAACTCTATATGATAAGGGTACCCATGGCAAACCAAGACCGGCAGCAGGCAGACGACACGACGACTTGTAGACGAGCTGAAATATACAACCAGAGACGTATTAATACAAGGCATAGAGAAGCACGAGGCATACAGGGCAAACACTATCCTACGACGCTAGCAAATTATATCTACTCGGAAAACAGTCGACTGTAGAACTCTATATGATAAGGGTACCCATGGCAAACCAAGACCGGCAGCAGGCAGACGACACGACGACTTGTAGACGAGCTGAAATATACAACCAGAGACGTATTAATACAAGGCATAGAGAAGCACGAGGCATACAGGGCAAACACTATCCTACGACGCTAGCAAATTATATCTACTCGGAAAACAGTCGACTGTAGAACTCTATATGATAAAGGTACCCATGGCAAACCAAGACCGGCAGCAGGCAGACGACACGACGACTTGTAGACGAGCTGAAATATACAACCAGAGACGTATTAATACAAGGCATAGAGAAGCACGAGGCATACAGGGCAAACACTATCCTACGACGCTAGCAAATTATATCTACTCGGAAAACAGTCGACTGTAGAACTCTATATGATAAGGGTACCCATGGCAAACCAAGACCGGCAGCAGGCAGACGACACGACGACTTGTAGACGAGCTGAAATATACAACCAGAGACGTATTAATACAAGGCATACAGAAAAACGAGGCATACAGGGCAAACACTATCCTACGACGCTAGCAAATTATATCTACTCGGAAAACAGTCGACTGTAGAACTCTATATGATAAGGGTACCCATGGCAAACCAAGACCGGCAGCAGGCAGACGACACGACGACTTGTAGACGAGCTGAAATATACAACCAGAGACGTATTAATACAAGGCATAGAGAAGCACGAGGCATACAGGGCAAACACTATCCTACGACGCTAGCAAATTATATCTACTCGGAAAACAGTCGACTGTACAACTCTATATGATAAGGGTACCCATGGCAAACCAAGACCGGCAGCAGGCAGACGACACGACGACTTGTAGACGAGCTGAAATATACAACCAGAGACGTATTAATACAAGGCATAGAGAAGCACGAGGCATACAGGGCAAACACTATCCTACGACGCTAGCAAATTATATCTACTCGGAAAACAGTCGACTGTAGAACTCTATATGATAAGGGTACCCATGGCAAACCAAGACCGGCAGCAGGCAGACGACACGACGACTTGTAGACGAGCTGAAATATACAACCAGAGACGTATTAATACAAGGCATAGAGAAGCACGAGGCATACAGGGCAAACACTATCCTACGACGCTAGCAAATTATATCTACTCGGAAAACAGTCGACTGTAGAACTCTATATGATAAGGGTACCCATGGCAAACCAAGACCGGCAGCAGGCAGACGACACGACGACTTGTAGACGAGCTGAAATATACAACCAGAGACGTATTAATACAAGGCATAGAGAAGCACGAGGCATACAGGGCAAACACTATCCTACGACGCTAGCAAATTATATCTACTCGGAAAACAGTCGACTGTAGAACTCTATATGATAAGGGTACCCATGGCAAACCAAGACCGGCAGCAGGCAGACGACACGACGACTTGTAGACGAGCTGAAATATACAACCAGAGACGTATTAATACAAGGCATAGAGAAGCACGAGGCATACAGGGCAAACACTATCCTACGACGCTAGCAAATTATATCTACTCGGAAAACAGTCGACTGTAGAACTCTATATGATAAGGGTACCCATGGCAAACCAAGACCGGCAGCAGGCAGACGACACGACGACTTGTAGACGAGCTGAAATATACAACCAGAGACGTATTAATACAAGGCATACAGAAAAACGAGGCATACAGGGCAAACACTATCCTACGACGCTAGCAAATTATATCTACTCGGAAAACAGTCGACTGTAGAACTCTATATGATAAGGGTACCCATGGCAAACCAAGACCGGCAGCAGGCAGACAACACGACGACTTGTAGACGAGCTGAAATATACAACCAGAGATGTATTAATACAAGGCATAGAGAAGCACGAGGCATACAGGGCAAACACTATCCTACGACGCTAGCAAATTATATCTACTCGGAAAACAGTCGACTGTAGAACTCTATATGATAAGGGTACCCATGGCAAACCAAGACCGGCAGCAGGCAGACGACACGACGACTTGTAGACGAGCTGAAATATACAACCAGAGACGTATTAATACAAGGCATAGAGAAGCACGAGGCATACAGGGCAAACACTATCCTACGACGCTAGCAAATTATATCTACTCGGAAAACAGTCGACTGTAGAACTCTATATGATAAGGGTACCCATGGCAAACCAAGACCGGCAGCAGGCAGACGACACGACGACTTGTAGACGAGCTGAAATATACAACCAGAGACCTATTAATACAAGGCATAGAGAAGCACGAGGCATACAGGGCAAACACTATCCTACGACGCTAGCAAATTATATCTACTCGGAAAACAGTCGACTGTAGAACTCTATATGATAAGGGTACCCATGGCAAACCAAGACCGGCAGCAGGCAGACGACACGACGACTTGTAGATGAGCTGAAATATACAACCAGAGACGTATTAATACAAGGCATAGAGAAGCACGAGGCATACAGGGCAAACACTATCCTACGACGCTAGCAAATTATATCTACTCGGAAAACAGTCGACTGTACAACTCTATATGATAAGGGTACCCATGGCAAACCAAGACCGGCAGCAGGCAGACGACACGACGACTTGTAGACGAGCTGAAATATACAACCAGAGACGTATTAATACAAGGCATACAGAAAAACGAGGCATACAGGGCAAACACTATCCTACAACGCTAGCAAATTATATCTACTCGGAAAACAGTCGACTGTAGAACTCTATATGATAAGGGTACCCATGGCAAACCAAGACCGGCAGCAGGCAGACGACACGACGACTTGTAGACGAGCTGAAATATACAACCAGAGACGTATTAATACAAGGCATAGAGAAGCACAAGGCATACAGGGCAAACACTATCCTACGACGCTAGCAAATTATATCTACTCGGAAAACAGTCGACTGTACAACTCTATATGATAAGGGTACCCATGGCAAACCAAGACCGGCAGCAGGCAGACGACACGACGACTTGTAGACGAGCTGAAATATACAACCAGAGACGTATTAATACAAGGCATAGAGAAGCACGAGGCATACAGGGCAAACACTATCCTACGATGCTAGCAAATTATATCTACTCGGAAAACAGTCGACTGTAGAACTCTATATGATAAGGGTACCCATGGCAAACCAGACCGGCAGCAGGCAGACGACACGACGACTTGTAGACGAGCTGAAATATACAACCAGAGACGTATTAATACAAGGCATAGAGAAGCACGAGGCATACAGGGCAAACACTATCCTACGACGCTAGCAAATTATATCTACTCGGAAAACAGTCGACTGTAGAACTCTATATGATAAGGGTACCCATGGCAAACCAAGACCGGCAGCAGGCAGACGACACAACGACTTGTAGACGAGCTGAAATATACAACCAGAGACGTATTAATACAAGGCATACAGAAAAACGAGGCATACAGGGCAAACACTATCCTACGACGCTAGCAAATTATATCTACTCGGAAAACAGTCGACTGTAGAACTCTATATGATAAGGGTACCCATGGCAAACCAAGACCGGCAGCAGGCAGACGATACAACGACTTGTAGACGAGCTGAAATATACAACCAGAGACGTATTAATACAAGGCATAGAGAAGCACGAGGCATACAGGGCAAACACTATCCTACGACGCTAGCAAATTATATCTACTCGGAAAACAGTCGACTGTAGAACTCTATATGATAAGGGTACCCATGGCAAACCAAGACCGGCAGCAGGCAGAAGACACGACGACTTGTAGACGAGCTGAAATATACAACCAGAGACGTATTAATACAAGGCATAGAGAAGCACGAGGCATACAGGGCAAACACTATCCTACGACGCTAGCAAATTATATCTACTCGGAAAACAGTCGACTGTAGAACTCTATATGATAAGGGTACCCATGGCAAACCAAGACCGGCAGCAGGCAGACGACACGACGACTTGTAGACGAGCTGAAATATACAACCAGAGACATATTAATACAAGGCATAGAGAAGCACAAGGCATACAGGGCAAACACTATCCTATGACGCTAGCAAATTATATCTACTCGGAAAACAGTCGACTGTACAACTCTATATGATAAGGGTACCCATGGCAAACCAAGACCGGCAGCAGGCAGACGACACGACGACTTGTAGACGAGCTGAAATATACAACCAGAGACGTATTAATACAAGGCATACAGAAAAACGAGGCATACAGGGCAAACACTATCCTACGACGCTAGCAAATTATATCTACTCGGAAAACAGTCGACTGTAGAACTCTATATGATAAGGGTACCCATGGCAAACCAAGACCGGCAGCAGGCAGACGACACGACGACTTGTAGACGAGCTGAAATATACAACCAGAGACGTATTAATACAAGGCATACAGAAAAACGAGGCATACAGGGCAAACACTATCCTACGACGCTAGCAAATTATATCTACTCGGAAAACAGTCGACTGTAGAACTCTATATGATAAGGGTACCCATGGCAAACCAAGACCGGCAGCAGGCAGACGACACGACGACTTGTAGACGAGCTGAAATATACAACCAGAGACGTATTAATACAAGGCATACAGAAAAACGAGGCATACAGGGCAAACACTATCCTACGACGCTAGCAAATTATATCTACTCGGAAAACAGTCGACTGTAGAACTCTATATGATAAGGGTACCCATGGCAAACCAAGACCGGCAGCAGGCAGACGACACGACGACTTGTAGACGAGCTGAAATATACAACCAGAGACGTATTAATACAAGGCATAGAGAAGCACGAGGCATACAGGGCAAACACTATCTTACGACGCTAGCAAATTATATCTACTCGGAAAACAGTCGACTGTAGAACTCTATATGATAAGGGTACCCATGGCAAACCAAGACCGGCAGCAGGCAGACGACACGACGACTTGTAGACGAGCTGAAATATACAACCAGAGACGTATTAATACAAGGCATACAGAAAAACGAGGCATACAGGGCAAACACTATCCTACGACGCTAGCAAATTATATCTACTCGGAAAACAGTCGACTGTACAACTCTATATGATAAGGGTACCCATGGCAAACCAAGACCGGCAGCAGGCAGACGACACGACGACTTGTAGACGAGCTGAAATATACAACCAGAGACGTATTAATACAAGGCATACAGAAAAACGAGGCATACAGGGCAAACACTATCCTACAACGCTAGCAAATTATATCTACTCGGAAAACAGTCGACTGTAGAACTCTATATGATAAGGGTACCCATGGCAAACCAAGACCGGCAGCAGGCAGACGACACGACGACTTGTAGACGAGCTGAAATATACAACCAGAGACGTATTAATACAAGGCATAGAGAAGCACAAGGCATACAGGGCAAACACTATCCTACGACGCTAGCAAATTATATCTACTCGGAAAACAGTCGACTGTACAACTCTATATGATAAGGGTACCCATGGCAAACCAAGACCGGCAGCAGGCAGACGACACGACGACTTGTAGACGAGCTGAAATATACAACCAGAGACGTATTAATACAAGGCATAGAGAAGCACGAGGCATACAGGGCAAACACTATCCTACGATGCTAGCAAATTATATCTACTCGGAAAACAGTCGACTGTAGAACTCTATATGATAAGGGTACCCATGGCAAACCAGACCGGCAGCAGGCAGACGACACGACGACTTGTAGACGAGCTGAAATATACAACCAGAGACGTATTAATACAAGGCATAGAGAAGCACGAGGCATACAGGGCAAACACTATCCTACGACGCTAGCAAATTATATCTACTCGGAAAACAGTCGACTGTAGAACTCTATATGATAAGGGTACCCATGGCAAACCAAGACCGGCAGCAGGCAGACGACACAACGACTTGTAGACGAGCTGAAATATACAACCAGAGACGTATTAATACAAGGCATACAGAAAAACGAGGCATACAGGGCAAACACTATCCTACGACGCTAGCAAATTATATCTACTCGGAAAACAGTCGACTGTAGAACTCTATATGATAAGGGTACCCATGGCAAACCAAGACCGGCAGCAGGCAGACGATACAACGACTTGTAGACGAGCTGAAATATACAACCAGAGACGTATTAATACAAGGCATAGAGAAGCACGAGGCATACAGGGCAAACACTATCCTACGACGCTAGCAAATTATATCTACTCGGAAAACAGTCGACTGTAGAACTCTATATGATAAGGGTACCCATGGCAAACCAAGACCGGCAGCAGGCAGAAGACACGACGACTTGTAGACGAGCTGAAATATACAACCAGAGACGTATTAATACAAGGCATAGAGAAGCACGAGGCATACAGGGCAAACACTATCCTACGACGCTAGCAAATTATATCTACTCGGAAAACAGTCGACTGTAGAACTCTATATGATAAGGGTACCCATGGCAAACCAAGACCGGCAGCAGGCAGACGACACGACGACTTGTAGACGAGCTGAAATATACAACCAGAGACATATTAATACAAGGCATAGAGAAGCACAAGGCATACAGGGCAAACACTATCCTATGACGCTAGCAAATTATATCTACTCGGAAAACAGTCGACTGTACAACTCTATATGATAAGGGTACCCATGGCAAACCAAGACCGGCAGCAGGCAGACGACACGACGACTTGTAGACGAGCTGAAATATACAACCAGAGACGTATTAATACAAGGCATACAGAAAAACGAGGCATACAGGGCAAACACTATCCTACGACGCTAGCAAATTATATCTACTCGGAAAACAGTCGACTGTAGAACTCTATATGATAAGGGTACCCATGGCAAACCAAGACCGGCAGCAGGCAGACGACACGACGACTTGTAGACGAGCTGAAATATACAACCAGAGACGTATTAATACAAGGCATACAGAAAAACGAGGCATACAGGGCAAACACTATCCTACGACGCTAGCAAATTATATCTACTCGGAAAACAGTCGACTGTAGAACTCTATATGATAAGGGTACCCATGGCAAACCAAGACCGGCAGCAGGCAGACGACACGACGACTTGTAGACGAGCTGAAATATACAACCAGAGACGTATTAATACAAGGCATAGAGAAGCACGAGGCATACAGGGCAAACACTATCTTACGACGCTAGCAAATTATATCTACTCGGAAAACAGTCGACTGTAGAACTCTATATGATAAGGGTACCCATGGCAAACCAAGACCGGCAGCAGGCAGACGACACGACGACTTGTAGACGAGCTGAAATATACAACCAGAGACGTATTAATACAAGGCATACAGAAAAACGAGGCATACAGGGCAAACACTATCCTACGACGCTAGCAAATTATATCTACTCGGAAAACAGTCGACTGTAGAACTCTATATGATAAGGGTACCCATGGCAAACCAAGACCGGCAGCAGGCAGACGACACGACGACTTGTAGACGAGCTGAAATATACAACCAGAGACGTATTATTACAAGGCATAGAGAAGCACGAGGCGTACAGGGCAAACACTATCCTACGACGCTAGCAAATTATATCTACTCGGAAAACAGTCGACTGTAGAACTCTATATGATAAGGGTACCCATGGCAAACCAAGACCGGCAGCAGGCAGACGACACGACGACTTGTAGACGAGCTGAAATATACAACCAGAGACGTATTAATACAAGGCATAGAGAAGCACGAGGCGTACAGGGCAAACACTATCCTACGACGCTAGCAAATTATATCTACTCGGAAAACAGTCGACTGTAGAACTCTATATGATAAGGGTACCCATGGCAAACCAAGACCGGCAGCAGGCAGACAACACGACGACTTGTAGACGAGCTGAAATATACAACCAGAGACGTATTAATACAAGGCATAGAGAAGCACGAGGCATACAGGGCAAACACTATCCTACGACGCTAGCAAATTATATCTACTCGGAAAACAGTCGACTGTAGAACTCTATATGATAAGGGTACCCATGGCAAACCAAGACCGGCAGCAGGCAGACGACACGACGACTTGTAGACGAGCTGAAATATACAACCAGAGACGTATTAATACAAGGCATAGAGAAGCACGAGGCATACAGGGCAAACACTATCCTACGACGCTAGCAAATTATATCTACTCGGAAAACAGTCGACTGTACAACTCTATATGATAAGGGTACCCATGGCAAACCAAGACCGGCAGCAGGCAGACGACACGACGACTTGTAGACGAGCTGAAATATACAACCAGAGACGTATTAATACAAGGCATAGAGAAGCACGAGGCATACAGGGCAAACACTATCCTACGACGCTAGCAAATTATATCTACTCGGAAAACAGTCGACTGTAGAACTGTATATGATAAGGGTACCCATGGCAAACCAAGACCGGCAGCAGGCAGACGACACGACAACTTGTAGACGAGCTGAAATATACAACCAGAGACGTATTAATACAAGGCATAGAGAAGCACGAGGCATACAGGGCAAACACTATCCTACGACGCTAGCAAATTATATCTACTCGGAAAACAGTCGACTGTAGAACTCTATATGATAAGGGTACCCATGGCAAACCAAGACCGGCAGCAGGCAGACAACACGACGACTTGTAGACGAGCTGAAATATACAACCAGAGACGTATTAATACAAGGCATAGAGAAGCACAAGGCATACAGGGCAAACACTATCCTACGACGCTAGCAAATTATATCTACTCGGAAAACAGTCGACTGTAGAACTCTATATGATAAGGGTACCCATGGCAAACCAAGACCGGCAGCAGGCAGACGACACGACGACTTGTAGACGAGCTGAAATATACAACCAGAGACGTATTAATACAAGGCATAGAGAAGCACGAGGCATACAGGGCAAACACTATCCTACGATGCTAGCAAATTATATCTACTCGGAAAACAGTCGACTGTAGAACTCTATATGATAAGGGTACCCATGGCAAACCAGACCGGCAGCAGGCAGACGACACGACGACTTGTAGACGAGCTGAAATATACAACCAGAGACGTATTAATACAAGGCATAGAGAAGCACGAGGCATACAGGGCAAACACTATCCTACGACGCTAGCAAATTATATCTACTCGGAAAACAGTCGACTGTAGAACTCTATATGATAAGGGTACCCATGGCAAACCAAGACCGGCAGCAGGCAGACGACACAACGACTTGTAGACGAGCTGAAATATACAACCAGAGACGTATTAATACAAGGCATACAGAAAAACGAGGCATACAGGGCAAACACTATCCTACGACGCTAGCAAATTATATCTACTCGGAAAACAGTCGACTGTAGAACTCTATATGATAAGGGTACCCATGGCAAACCAAGACCGGCAGCAGGCAGACGATACAACGACTTGTAGACGAGCTGAAATATACAACCAGAGACGTATTAATACAAGGCATAGAGAAGCACGAGGCATACAGGGCAAACACTATCCTACGACGCTAGCAAATTATATCTACTCGGAAAACAGTCGACTGTAGAACTCTATATGATAAGGGTACCCATGGCAAACCAAGACCGGCAGCAGGCAGACGACACGACGACTTGTAGACGAGCTGAAATATACAACCAGAGACGTATTAATACAAGGCATAGAGAAGCACGAGGCATACAGGGCAAACACTATCCTACGACGCTAGCAAATTATATCTACTCGGAAAACAGTCGACTGTAGAACTCTATATGATAAGGGTACCCATGGCAAACCAAGACCGGCAGCAGGCAGACGACACGACGACTTGTAGACGAGCTGAAATATACAACCAGAGACATATTAATACAAGGCATAGAGAAGCACAAGGCATACAGGGCAAACACTATCCTACGACGCTAGCAAATTATATCTACTCGGAAAACAGTCGACTGTACAACTCTATATGATAAGGGTACCCATGGCAAACCAAGACCGGCAGCAGGCAGACGACACGACGACTTGTAGACGAGCTGAAATATACAACCAGAGACGTATTAATACAAGGCATAGAGAAGCACGAGGCATACAGGGCAAACACTATCCTACGACGCTAGCAAATTATATCTACTCGGAAAACAGTCGACTGTAGAACTCTATATGATAAGGGTACCCATGGCAAACCAAGACCGGCAGCAGGCAGACGACACGACGACTTGTAGACGAGCTGAAATATACAACCAGAGACGTATTAATACAAGGCATAGAGAAGCACGAGGCATACAGGGCAAACACTATCCTACGACGCTAGCAAATTATATCTACTCGGAAAACAGTCGACTGTAGAACTCTATATGATAAGGGTACCCATGGCAAACCAAGACCGGCAGCAGGCAGACGACACGACGACTTGTAGACGAGCTGAAATATACAACCAGAGACGTATTAATACAAGGCATAGAGAAGCACGAGGCATACAGGGCAAACACTATCCTACGACGCTAGTAAATTATATCTACTCGGAAAACAGTCGACTGTAGAACTCTATATGATAAGGGTACCCATGGCAAACCAAGACCGGCAGCAGGCAGACGACACGACGACTTGTAGACGAGCTGAAATATACAACCAGAGACGTATTAATACAAGGCATACAGAAAAACGAGGCATACAGGGCAAACACTATCCTACGACGCTAGCAAATTATATCTACTCGGAAAACAGTCAACTGTAGAACTCTATATGATAAGGGTACCCATGGCAAACCAAGACCGGCAGCAGGCAGACAACACGACGACTTGTAGACGAGCTGAAATATACAACCAGAGACGTATTAATACAAGGCATAGAGAAGCACGAGGCATACAGGGCAAACACTATCCTACGACGCTAGCAAATTATATCTACTCGGAAAACAGTCGACTGTACAACTCTATATGATAAGGGTACCCATGGCAAACCAAGACCGGCAGCAGGCAGACGACACGACGACTTGTAGACAAGCTGAAATATACAACCAGAGACGTATAAATACAAGGCATACAGAAAAACGAGGCATACAGGGCAAACACTATCCTACGACGCTAGCAAATTATATCTACTCGGAAAACAGTCGACTGTACAACTCTATATGATAAGGGTACCCATGGCAAACCAAGACCGGCAGCAGGCAGACGACACGACGACTTGTAGACGAGCTGAAATATACAACCAGAGACGTATTAATACAAGGCATACAGAAAAACGAGGCATACAGGGCAAACACTATCCTACGACGCTAGCAAATTATATCTACTCGGAAAACAGTCGACTGTAGAACTCTATATGATAAGGGTACCCATGGCAAACCAAGACCGGCAGCAGGCAGACGACACGACGACTTGTAGACGAGCTGAAATATACAACCAGAGACGTATTAATACAAGGCATAGAGAAGCACGAGGCATACAGGGCAAACACTATCCTACGACGCTAGCAAATTATATCTACTCGGAAAACAGTCGACTGTAGAACTCTATATGATAAGGGTACCCATGGCAAACCAAGACCGGCAGCAGGCAGACTACACGACGACTTGTAGACGAGCTGAAATATACAACCAGAGACGTATTAATACAAGGCATACAGAAAAACGAGGCATACAGGGCAAACACTATCCTACGACGCTAGCAAATTATATCTACTCAGAAAACAGTCGACTGTAGAACTCTATATGATAAGGGTACCCATGGCAAACCAAGACCGGCAGCAGGCAGACGACACGACGACTTGTAGACGAGCTGAAATATACAACCAGAGACGTATTAATACAAGGCATAGAGAAGCACGAGGCATACAGGGCAAACACTATCCTACGACGCTAGCAAATTATATCTACTCGGAAAACAGTCGACTGTAGAACTCTATATGATAAGGGTACCCATGGCAAACCAAGACCGGCAGCAGGCAGACTACACGACGACTTGTAGACGAGCTGAAATATACAACCAGAGACGTATTAATACAAGGCATACAGAAAAACGAGGCATACAGGGCAAACACTATCCTACGACGCTAGCAAATTATATCTACTCGGAAAACAGTCGACTGTAGAACTCTATATGATAAGGGTACCCATGGCAAACCAAGACCGGCAGCAGGCAGACGACACGACGACTTGTAGACGAGCTGAAATATACAACCAGAGACGTATTAATACAAGGCATAGAGAAGCAGGAGGCATACAGGGCAAACACTATCCTACGACGCTAGCAAATTATATCTACTCGGAAAACAGTCGACTGTAGAACTCTATATGATAAGGGTACCCATGGCAAACCAAGACCGGCAGCAGGCAGACGACACGACGACTTGTAGACGAGCTGAAATATACAACCAGAGACGTATTAATACAAGGCATACAGAAAAACGAGGCATACAGGGCAAACACTATCCTACGACGCTAGCAAATTATATCTACTCGGAAAACAGTCGACTGTAGAACTCTATATGATAAGGGTACCCATGGCAAACCAAGACCGGCAGCAGGCAGACGACACGACGACTTGTAGACGAGCTGAAATATACAACCAGAGACGTATTAATACAAGGCATACAGAAAAACGAGGCATACAGGGCAAACACTATCCTACGACGCTAGCAAATTATATCTACTCGGAAAACAGTCGACTGTAGAACTCTATATGATAAGGGTACCCATGGCAAACCAAGACCGGCAGCAGGCAGACGACACGACGACTTGTAGAGGAGCTGAAATATACAACCAGAGACGTATTAATACAAGGCATACAGAAAAACGAGGCATACAGGGCAAACACTATCCTACGACGCTAGCAAATTATATCTACTCGGAAAACAGTCGACTGTACAACTCTATATGATAAGGGTACCCATGGCAAACCAAGACCGGCAGCAGGCAGACGACACGACGACTTGTAGACGAGCTGAAATATACAACCAGAGACGTATTAATACAAGGCATAGAGAAGCACGAGGCATACAGGGCAAACACTATCCTACGACGCTAGCAAATTATATCTACTCGGAAAACAGTCGACTGTACAACTCTATATGATAAGGGTACCCATGGCAAACCAAGACCGGCAGCAGGCAGACGACACGACGACTTGTAGACGAGCTGAAATATACAACCAGAGACGTATTAATACAAGGCATACAGAAAAACGAGGCATACAGGGCAAACACTATCCTACGACGCTAGCAAATTATATCTACTCGGAAAACAGTCGACTGTAGAACTCTATATGATAAGGGTACCCATGGCAAACCAAGACCGGCAGCAGGCAGACGACACGACGACTTGTAGACGAGCTGAAATATACAACCAGAGACGTATTAATACAAGGCATACAGAAAAACGAGGCATACAGGGCAAACACTATCCTACGACGCTAGCAAATTATATCTACTCGGAAAACAGTCGACTGTACAACTCTATATGATAAGGGTACCCATGGCAAACCAAGACCGGCAGCAGGCAGACGACGTGACGACTTGTAGACGAGCTGAAATATACAACCAGAGACGTATTAATACAAGGCATACAGAAAAACGAGGCATACAGGGCAAACACTATCCTACGACGCTAGCAAATTATATCTACTCGGAAAACAGTCGACTGTACAACTCTATATGATAAGGGTACCCATGGCAAACCAAGACCGGCAGCAGGCAGACGACACGACGACTTGTAGACGAGCTGAAATATACAACCAGAGACGTATTAATACAAGGCATAGAGAAGCACGATGCATACAGGGCAAACACTATCCTACAACGCTAGCAAATTATATCTACTCGGAAAACAGTCGACTGTAGAACTCTATATGATAAGGGTACCCATGGCAAACCAAGACCGGCAGCAGGCAGACGACACGACGACTTGTAGACGAGCTGAAATATACAACCAGAGACGTATAAATACAAGGCATAGAGAAGCACGAGGCATACAGGGCAAACACTATCTTACGACGCTAGCAAATTATATCTACTCGGAAAACAGTCGACTGTAGAACTCTATATGATAAGGGTACCCATGGCAAACCAAGACCGGCAGCAGGCAGACGACACGACGACTTGTAGACGAGCTGAAATATACAACCAGAGACGTATTAATACAAGGCATAGAGAAGCACGAGGCATACAGGGCAAACACTATCCTACGACGCTAGCAAATTATATCTACTCGGAAAACAGTCGACTGTAGAACTCTATATGATAAGGGTACCCATGGCAAACCAAGACCGGCAGCAGGCAGACGACACGACGACTTGTAGACGAGCTGAAATATACAACCAGAGACGTATTAATACAAGGCATAGAGAAGCACGAGGCATACAGGGCAAACACTATCCTACGACGCTAGCAAATTATATCTACTCGGAAAACAGTCGACTGTAGAACTCTATATGATAAGGGTACCCATGGCAAACCAAGACCGGCAGCAGGCAGACGACACGACGACTTGTAGACGAGCTGAAATATACAACCAGAGACGTATTAATACAAGGCATACAGAAAAACGAGGCATACAGGGCAAACACTATCCTACGACGCTAGCAAATTATATCTACTCGGAAAACAGTCGACTGTACAACTCTATATGATAAGGGTACCCATGGCAAACCAAGACCGGCAGCAGGCAGACGACACGACGACTTGTAGACGAGCTGAAATATACAACCAGAGACGTATTAATACAAGGCATACAGAAAAACGAGGCATACAGGGCAAACACTATCCTACGACGCTAGCAAATTATATCTACTCGGAAAACAGTCGACTGTAGAACTCTATATGATAAGGGTACCCATGGCAAACCAAGACCGGCAGCAGGCAGACGACACGACGACTTGTAGACGAGCTGAAATATACAACCAGAGACGTATTAATACAAGGCATACAGAAAAACGAGGCATACAGGGCAAACACTATCCTACGACGCTAGCAAATTATATCTACTCGGAAAACAGTCGACTGTAGAACTCTATATGATAAGGGTACCCATGGCAAACCAAGACCGGCAGCAGGCAGACGACACGACGACTTGTAGACGAGCTGAAATATACAACCAGAGACGTATTAATACAAGGCATAGAGAAGCACGAGGCATACAGGGCAAACACTATCCTACGACGCTAGCAAATTATATCTACTCGGAAAACAGTCGACTGTAGAACTCTATATGATAAGGGTACCCATGGCAAACCAAGACCGGCAGCAGGCAGACGACACGACGACTTGTAGACGAGCTGAAATATACAACCAGAGACGTATTAATACAAGGCATACAGAAAAACGAGGCATACAGGGCAAACACTATCCTACGACGCTAGCAAATTATATCTACTCGGAAAACAGTCGACTGTAGAACTCTATATGATAAGGGTACCCATGGCAAACCAAGACCGGCAGCAGGCAGACGACACGACGACTTGTAGACGAGCTGAAATATACAACCAGAGACGTATTAATACAAGGCATACAGAAAAACGAGGCATACAGGGCAAACACTATCCTACGACGCTAGCAAATTATATCTACTCGGAAAACAGTCGACTGTAGAACTCTATATGATAAGGGTACCCATGGCAAACCAAGACCGGCAGCAGGCAGACGACACGACGACTTGTAGACGAGCTGAAATATACAACCAGAGACGTATTAATACAAGGCATAGAGAAGCACGAGGCATACAGGGCAAACACTATCCTACGACGCTAGCAAATTATATCTACTCGGAAAACAGTCGACTGTAGAACTCTATATGATTAGGGTACCCATGGCAAACCAAGACCGGCAGCAGGCAGACGACACGACGACTTGTAGACGAGCTGAAATATACCACCAGAGACGTATTAATACAAGGCATAGAGAAGCACGAGGCATACAGGGCAAACACTATCCTATGACGCTAGCAAATTATATCTACTCGGAAAACAGTCGACTGTAGAACTCTATATGATAAAGGTACCCATGGCAAACCAAGACCGGCAGCAGGCAGACGACACGACGACTTGTAGACGAGCTGAAATATACAACCAGAGACGTATTAATACAAGGCATAGAGAAGCACGAGGCATACAGGGCAAACACTATCCTACGACGCTAGCAAATTATATCTACTCGGAAAACAGTCGACTGTAGAACTCTATATGATAAGGGTACCCATGGCAAACCAAGACCGGCAGCAGGCAGACGACACGACGACTTGTAGACGAGCTGAAATATACAACCAGAGACGTATTAATACAAGGCATACAGAAAAACGAGGCATACAGGGCAAACACTATCCTACGACGCTAGCAAATTATATCTACTCGGAAAACAGTCGACTGTAGAACTCTATATGATAAGGGTACCCATGGCAAACCAAGACCGGCAGCAGGCAGACGACACAACGACTTGTAGACGAGCTGAAATATACAACCAGAGACGTATTAATACAAGGCATACAGAAAAACGAGGCATACAGGGCAAACACTATCCTACGACGCTAGCAAATTATATCTACTCGGAAAACAGTCGACTGTAGAACTCTATATGATAAGGGTACCCATGGCAAACCAAGACCGGCAGCAGGCAGACCACACGACGACTTGTAGACGAGCTGAAATATACAACCAGAGACGTATTAATACAAGGCATAGAGAATCACGAGGCATACAGGGCAAACACTATCCTACGACGCTAGCAAATTATATCTACTCGGAAAACAGTCGACTGTAGAACTCTATATGATAAGGGTACCCATGGCAAACCAAGACCGGCAGCAGGCAGACCACACGACGACTTGTAGACGAGCTGAAATATACAACCAGAGACGTATTAATACAAGGCATAGAGAAGCACGAGGCATACAGGGCAAACACTATCCTACGACGCTAGCAAATTATATCTACTCGGAAAACAGTCGACTGTAGAACTCTATATGATAAGGGTACCCATGGCAAACCAAGACCGGCAGCAGGCAGACGACACGACGACTTGTAGACGAGCTGAAATATACAACCAGAGACGTATTAATACAAGGCATAGAGAAGCACGAGGCATACAGGGCAAACACTATCCTACGACGCTAGCAAATTATATCTACTCGGAAAACAGT
The DNA here is from genome assembly GCA_942159475.1 of Sthenelais limicola. NCBI lineage: Eukaryota > Metazoa > Annelida > Polychaeta > Phyllodocida > Sigalionidae > Sthenelais > Sthenelais limicola. The sequence continues at coordinate 74,738,225 of OW804098.1, forward strand.
CGACTGTAGAACTCTATATGATAAGGGTACCCATGGCAAACCAAGACCGGCAGCAGGCAGACGACACGACGACTTGTAGACGAGCTGAAATATACAACCAGAGACGTATTAATACAAGGCATAGAGAAGCACGAGGCATACAGGGCAAACACTATCCTACGACGCTAGCAAATTATATCTACTCGGAAAACAGTCGACTGTAGAACTCTATATGATAAGGGTACCCATGGCAAACCAAGACCGGCAGCAGGCAGACGACACGACGACTTGTAGACGAGCTGAAATATACAACCAGAGACGTATTAATACAAGGCATAGAGAAGCACGAGGCATACAGGGCAAACACTATCCTACGACGCTAGCAAATTATATCTACTCGGAAAACAGTCGACTGTAGAACTCTATATGATAAGGGTACCCATGGCAAACCAAGACCGGCAGCAGGCAGACGACACGACGACTTGTAGACGAGCTGAAATATACAACCAGAGACGTATTAATACAAGGCATACAGAAAAACGAGGCATACAGGGCAAACACTATCCTACGACGCTAGCAAATTATATCTACTCGGAAAACAGTCGACTGTAGAACTCTATATGATAAGGGTACCCATGGCAAACCAAGACCGGCAGCAGGCAGACGACACAACGACTTGTAGACGAGCTGAAATATACAACCAGAGACGTATTAATACAAGGCATACAGAAAAACGAGGCATACAGGGCAAACACTATCCTACGACGCTAGCAAATTATATCTACTCGGAAAACAGTCGACTGTAGAACTCTATATGATAAGGGTACCCATGGCAAACCAAGACCGGCAGCAGGCAGACCACACGACGACTTGTAGACGAGCTGAAATATACAACCAGAGACGTATTAATACAAGGCATAGAGAATCACGAGGCATACAGGGCAAACACTATCCTACGACGCTAGCAAATTATATCTACTCGGAAAACAGTCGACTGTAGAACTCTATATGATAAGGGTACCCATGGCAAACCAAGACCGGCAGCAGGCAGACGACACGACGACTTGTAGACGAGCTGAAATATACAACCAGAGACGTATTAATACAAGGCATAGAGAAGCACGAGGCATACAGGGCAAACACTATCCTACGACGCTAGCAAATTATATCTACTCGGAAAACAGTCGACTGTAGAACTCTATATGATAAGGGTACCCATGGCAAACCAAGACCGGCAGCAGGCAGACGACACGACGACTTGTAGACGAGCTGAAATATACAACCAGAGACGTATTAATACAAGGCATAGAGAAGCACGAGGCATACAGGGCAAACACTATCCTACGACGCTAGCAAATTATATCTACTCGGAAAACAGTCGACTGTAGAACTCTATATGATAAGGGTACCCATGGCAAACCAAGACCGGCAGCAGGCAGACGACACGACGACTTGTAGACGAGCTGAAATATACAACCAGAGACGTATTAATACAAGGCATAGAGAAGCACGAGGCATACAGGGCAAACACTATCCTACGACGCTAGCAAATTATATCTACTCGGAAAACAGTCGACTGTAGAACTCTATATGATAAGGGTACCCATGGCAAACCAAGACCGGCAGCAGGCAGACGACACGACGACTTGTAGACGAGCTGAAATATACAACCAGAGACGTATTAATACAAGGCATACAGAAAAACGAGGCATACAGGGCAAACACTATCCTACGACGCTAGCAAATTATATCTACTCGGAAAACAGTCGACTGTAGAACTCTATATGATAAGGGTACCCATGGCAAACCAAGACCGGCAGCAGGCAGACGACACGACGACTTGTAGACGAGCTGAAATATACAACCAGAGACGTATTAATACAAGGCATACAGAAAAACGAGGCATACAGGGCAAACACTATCCTACGACGCTAGCAAATTATATCTACTCGGAAAACAGTCGACTGTAGAACTGTATATGATAAGGGTACCCATGGCAAACCAAGACCGGCAGCAGGCAGACGACACGACGACTTGTAGACGAGCTGAAATATACAACCAGAGACGTATTAATACAAGGCATAGAGAAGCACGAGGCATACAGGGCAAACACTATCCTACGACGCTAGCAAATTATATCTACTCGGAAAACAGTCGACTGTAGAACTCTATATGATTAGGGTACCCATGGCAAACCAAGACCGGCAGCAGGCAGACCACACGACGACTTGTAGACGAGCTGAAATATACCACCAGAGACGTATTAATACAAGGCATAGAGAAGCACGAGGCATACAGGGCAAACACTATCCTATGACGCTAGCAAATTATATCTACTCGGAAAACAGTCGACTGTAGAACTCTATATGATAAAGGTACCCATGGCAAACCAAGACCGGCAGCAGGCAGACGACACGACGACTTGTAGACGAGCTGAAATATACAACCAGAGACGTATTAATACAAGGCATAGAGAAGCACGAGGCATACAGGGCAAACACTATCCTACGACGCTAGCAAATTATATCTACTCGGAAAACAGTCGACTGTAGAACTCTATATGATAAGGGTACCCATGGCAAACCAAGACCGGCAGCAGGCAGACGACACGACGACTTGTAGACGAGCTGAAATATACAACCAGAGACGTATTAATACAAGGCATAGAGAAGCACGAGGCATACAGGGCAAACACTATCCTACGACGCTAGCAAATTATATCTACTCGGAAAACAGTCGACTGTAGAACTCTATATGATAAGGGTACCCATGGCAAACCAAGACCGGCAGCAGGCAGACGACACGACGACTTGTAGACAAGCTGAAAAATACAACCAGAGACGTATTAATACAAGGCATACAGAAAAACGAGGCATACAGGGCAAACACTATCCTACGACGCTAGCAAATTATATCTACTCGGAAAACAGTCGACTGTAGAACTCTATATGATAAGGGTACCCATGGCAAACCAAGACCGGCAGCAGGCAGACGACACGACGACTTGTAGACGAGCTGAAATATACAACCAGAGACGTATTAATACAAGGCATAGAGAAGCACGAGGCATACAGGGCAAACACTATCCTACGACGCTAGCAAATTATATCTACTCGGAAAACAGTCGACTGTAGAACTCTATATGATAAGGGTACCCATGGCAAACCAAGACCGGCAGCAGGCACACGACACGACGACTTGTAGACGAGCTGAAATATACAACCAGAGACGTATTAATACAAGGCATACAGAAAAACGAGGCATACAGGGCAAACACTATCCTACGACGCTAGCAAATTATATCTACTCGGAAAACAGTCGACTGTAGAACTCTATATGATAAGGGTACCCATGGCAAACCAAGACCGGCAGCAGGCAGACGACACGACGACTTGTAGACGAGCTGAAATATACAACCAGAGACGTATTAATACAAGGCATACAGAAAAACGAGGCATACAGGGCAAACACTATCCTACGACGCTAGCAAATTATATCTACTCGGAAAACAGTCGACTGTAGAACTCTATATGATAAGGGTACCCATGGCAAACCAAGACCGGCAGCAGGCAGACGACACGACGACTTGTAGACGAGCTGAAATATACAACCAGAGACGTATTAATACAAGGCATAGAGAAGCACGAGGCATACAGGGCAAACACTATCCTACGACGCTAGCAAATTATATCTACTCGGAAAACAGTCGACTGTAGAACTCTATATGATAAGGGTACCCATGGCAAACCAAGACCGGCAGCAGGCAGATGACACGACGACTTGTAGACGAGCTGAAATATACAACCAGAGACGTATTAATACAAGGCATAGAGAAGCACGAGGCATACAGGGCAAACACTATCCTACGACGCTAGCAAATTATATCTACTCGGAAAACAGTCGACTGTAGAACTCTATATGATAAGGGTACCCATGGCAAACCAAGACCGGCAGCAGGCAGACGACACGACGACTTGTAGACGAGCTGAAATATACAACCAGAGACGTATTAATACAAGGCATAGAGAAGCACGAGGCATACAGGGCAAACACTATCCTACGACGCTAGCAAATTATATCTACTCGGAAAACAGTCGACTGTAGAACTCTATATGATAAGGGTACCCATGGCAAACCAAGACCGGCAGCAGGCAGACGACACGACGACTTGTAGACGAGCTGAAATATACAACCAGAGACGTATTAATACAAGGCATAGAGAAGCACGAGGCATACAGGGCAAACACTATCCTACGACGCTAGCAAATTATATCTACTCGGAAAACAGTCGACTGTAGAACTCTATATGATAAGGGTACCCATGGCAAACCAAGACCGGCAGCAGGCAGACGACACGACGACTTGTAGACGAGCTGAAATATACAACCAGAGACGTATTAATACAAGGCATAGAGAAGCACGAGGCATACAGGGCAAACACTATCCTACGACGCTAGCAAATTATATCTACTCGGAAAACAGTCGACTGTAGAACTCTATATGATAAGGGTACCCATGGCAAACCAAGACCGGCAGCAGGCAGACGACACGACGACTTGTAGACGAGCTGAAAAATACAACCAGAGACGTATTAATACAAGGCATACAGAAAAACGAGGCATACAGGGCAAACACTATCCTACGACGCTAGCAAATTATATCTACTCGGAAAACAGTCGACTGTAGAACTCTATATGATAAGGGTACCCATGGCAAACCAAGACCGGCAGCAGGCAGACGACACGACGACTTGTAGACGAGCTGAAATATACAACCAGAGACGTATTAATACAAGGCATAGAGAAGCACGAGGCATACAGGGCAAACACTATCCTACGATGCTAGCAAATTATATCTACTCGGAAAACAGTCGACTGTAGAACTCTATATGATAAGGGTACCCATGGCAAACCAAGACCGGCAGCAGGCAGACGACACGACGACTTGTAGACGAGCTGAAATATACAACCAGAGACGTATTAATACAAGGCATACAGAAAAACGAGGCATACAGGGCAAACACTATCCTACGACGCTAGCAAATTATATCTACTCGGAAAACAGTCGACTGTAGAACTCTATATGATAAGGGTACCCATGGCAAACCAAGACCGGCAGCAGGCAGACGACACGACGACTTGTAGACGAGCTGAAATATACAACCAGAGACGTATTAATACAAGGCATACAGAAAAACGAGGCATACAGGGCAAACACTATCCTACGACGCTAGCAAATTATATCTACTCGGAAAACAGTCGACTGTAGAACTCTATATGATAAGGGTACCCATGGCAAACCAAGACCGGCAGCAGGCAGACGACACGACGACTTGTAGACGAGCTGAAATATACAACCAGAGACGTATTAATACAAGGCATAGAGAAGCACGAGGCATACAGGGCAAACACTATCCTACGACGCTAGCAAATTATATCTACTCGGAAAACAGTCGACTGTAGAACTCTATATGATAAAGGTACCCATGGCAAACCAAGACCGGCAGCAGGCAGACGACACGACGACTTGTAGACGAGCTGAAATATACAACCAGAGACGTATTAATACAAGGCATAGAGAAGCACGAGGCATACAGGGCAAACACTATCCTACGACGCTAGCAAATTATATCTACTCGGAAAACAGTCGACTGTAGAACTCTATATGATAAGGGTACCCATGGCAAACCAAGACCGGCAGCAGGCAGACGACACGACGACTTGTAGACGAGCTGAAATATACAACCAGAGACGTATTAATACAAGGCATAGAGAAGCACGAGGCATACAGGGCAAACACTATCCTACGACGCTAGCAAATTATATCTACTCGGAAAACAGTCGACTGTAGAACTCTATATGATAAGGGTACCCATGGCAAACCAAGACCGGCAGCAGGCAGACGACACGACGACTTGTAGACGAGCTGAAATATACAACCAGAGACGTATTAATACAAGGCATACAGAAAAACGAGGCATACAGGGCAAACACTATCCTACGACGCTAGCAAATTATATCTACTCGGAAAACAGTCGACTGTAGAACTCTATATGATAAGGGTACCCATGGCAAACCAAGACCGGCAGCAGGCAGACGACACGACGACTTGTAGACGAGCTGAAATATACAACCAGAGACGTATTAATACAAGGCATAGAGAAGCACGAGGCATACAGGGCAAACACTATCCTACGACGCTAGCAAATTATATCTACTCGGAAAACAGTCGACTGTAGAACTCTATATGATAAGGGTACCCATGGCAAACCAAGACCGGCAGCAGGCAGACGACACGACGACTTGTAGACGAGCTGAAATATACAACCAGAGACGTATTAATACAAGGCATACAGAAAAACGAGGCAAAACACTATCCTACGACGCTAGCAAATTATATCTACTCGGAAAACAGTCGACTGTAGAACTCTATATGATAAGGGTACCCATGGCAAACCAAGACCGGCAGCAGGCAGACGACACGACGACTTGTAGACGAGCTGAAATATACAACCAGAGACGTATTAATACAAGGCATAGAGAAGCACGAGGCATACAGGGCAAACACTATCCTACGACGCTAGCAAATTATATCTACTCGGAAAACAGTCGACTGTAGAACTCTATATGATAAAGGTACCCATGGCAAACCAAGACCGGGAGCAGGCAGACGACACGACGACTTGTAGACGAGCTGAAATATACAACCAGAGACGTATTAATACAAGGCATAGAGAAGCACGAGACATACAGGGCAAACACTATCCTACGACGCTAGCAAATTATATCTACTCGGAAAACAGTCGACTGTAGAACTCTATATGATAAGGGTACCCATGGCAAACCAAGACCGGCAGCAGGCAGACGACACGACGACTTGTAGACGAGCTGAAATATACAACCAGAGACGTATTAATACAAGGCATAGAGAAGCACGAGGCATACAGGGCAAACACTATCCTACGACACTAGCAAATTATATCTACTCGGAAAACAGTCGACTGTAGAACTCTATATGATAAGGGTACCCATGGCAAACCAAGACCGGCAGCAGGCAGACGACACGACGACTTGTAGACGAGCTGAAATATACAACCAGAGACGTATTAATACAAGGCATACAGAAAAGCGAGGCATACAGGGCAAACACTATCCTACGACGCTAGCAAATTATATCTACTCGGAAAACAGTCGACTGTAGAACTCTATATGATAAGGGTACCCATGGCAAACCAAGACCGGCAGCAGGCAGACGACACGACGACTTGTAGACGAGCTGAAATATACAACCAGAGACGTATTAATACAAGGCATAGAGAAGCACGAGGCATACAGGGCAAACACTATCCTACGACGCTAGCAAATTATATCTACTCGGAAAACAGTCGACTGTAGAACTCTATATGATAAGGGTACCCATGGCAAACCAAGACCGGCAGCAGGCAGACGACACGACGACTTGTAGACGAGCTGAAATATACAACCAGAGACGTATTAATACAAGGCATAGAGAAGCACGAGGCATACAGGGCAAACACTATCCTACGACGCTAGCAAATTATATCTACTCGGAAAACAGTCGACTGTAGAACTCTATATGATAAGGGTACCCATGGCAAACCAGACCGGCAGCAGGCAGAAGACACGACGACTTGTAGACGAGCTGAAATATACAACCAGAGACGTATTAATACAAGGCATACAGAAAAACGAGGCATACAGGGCAAACACTATCCTACGACGCTAGCAAATTATATCTACTCGGAAAACAGTCGACTGTAGAACTCTATATGATAAGGGTACCCATGGCAAACCAAGACCGGCAGCAGGCAGACAACACGACGACTTGTAGACGAGCTGAAATATACAACCAGAGACGTATTAATACAAGGCATACAGAAAAACGAGGCATACAGGGCAAACACTATCCTACGACGCTAGCAAATTATATCTACTCGGAAAACAGTCGACTGTAGAACTCTATATGATAAGGGTACCCATGGCAAACCAAGACAGGCAGCAGGCAGACGACACGACGACTTGTAGACGAGCTGAAATATACAACCAGAGACGTATTAATACAAGGCATACAGAAAAACGAGGCATACAGGGCAAACACTATCCTACAACGCTAGCAAATTATATCTACTCGGAAAACAGTCGACTGTAGAACTCTATATGATAAGGGTACCCATGGCAAACCAAGACCGGCAGCAGGCAGACGACACGACGACTTGTAGACGAGCTGAAATATACAACCAGAGACGTATTAATACAAGGCATACAGAAAAACGAGGCATACAGGGCAAACACTATCCTACGACGCTAGCAAATTATATCTACTCGGAAAACAGTCGACTGTAGAACTCTATATGATAAGGGTACCCATGGCAAACCAAGACCGGCAGCAGGCAGACGACACGACGACTTGTAGACGAGCTGAAATATACAACCAGAGACGTATTAATACAAGGCATACAGAAAAACGAGGCATACAGGGCAAACACTATCCTACGACGCTAGCAAATTATATCTACTCGGAAAACAGTCGACTGTAGAACTCTATATGATAAGGGTACCCATGGCAAACCAAGACCGGCAGCAGGCAGACGACACGACGACTTGTAGACGAGCTGAAATATACAACCAGAGACGTATTAATACAAGGCATACAGAAAAACGAGGCATACAGGGCAAACACTATCCTACGACGCTAGCAAATTATATCTACTCGGAAAACAGTCGACTGTAGAACTCTATATGATAAGGGTACCCATGGCAAACCAAGACCGGCAGCAGGCAGACGACACGACGACTTGTAGACGAGCTGAAATATACAACCAGAGACGTATTAATACAAGGCATAGAGAAGCACGAGGCATACAGGGCAAACACTATCCTACGACGCTAGCAAATTATATCTACTCGGAAAACAGTCGACTGTAGAACTCTATATGATAAGGGTACCCATGGCAAACCAAGACCGGCAGCAGGCAGACGACACGACGACTTGTAGACGAGCTGAAATATACAACCAGAGACGTATTAATACAAGGCATAGAGAAGCACGAGGCATACAGGGCAAACACTATCCTACGACGCTAGCAAATTATATCTACTCGGAAAACAGTCGACTGTAGAACTCTATATGATAAGGGTACCCATGGCAAACCAAGACCGGCAGCAGGCAGACGACACGACGACTTGTAGAGGAGCTGAAATATACAACCAGAGACGTATTAATACAAGGCATACAGAAAAACGAGGCATACAGGGCAAACACTATCCTACGACGCTAGCAAATTATATCTACTCGGAAAACAGTCGACTGTAGAACTCTATATGATAAGGGTACCCATGGCAAACCAAGACCGGCAGCAGGCAGACGACACGACGACTTGTAGACGAGCTGAAATATACAACCAGAGACGTATTAATACAAGGCATAGAGAAGCACGAGGCATACAGGGCAAACACTATCCTACGACGCTAGCAAATTATATCTACTCGGAAAACAGTCGACTGTAGAACTCTATATGATAAGGGTACCCATGGCAAACCAAGACCGGCAGCAGGCAGACGACACGACGACTTGTAGACGAGCTGAAATATACAACCAGAGACGTATTAATACAAGGCATAGAGAAGCACGAGGCATACAGGGCAAACACTATCCTACGACGCTAGCAAATTATATCTACTCGGAAAACAGTCGACTGTAGAACTCTATATGATAAGGGTACCCATGGCAAACCAAGACCGGCAGCAGGCAGACGACACGACGACTTGTAGACGAGCTGAAATATACAACCAGAGACGTATTAATACAAGGCATACAGAAAAACGAGGCATACAGGGCAAACACTATCCTACGACGCTAGCAAATTATATCTACTCGGAAAACAGTCGACTGTAGAACTCTATATGATAAGGGTACCCATGGCAAACCAAGACCGGCAGCAGGCAGACGACACGACGACTTGTAGAGGAGCTGAAATATACAACCAGAGACGTATTAATACAAGGCATACAGAAAAACGAGGCATACAGGGCAAACACTATCCTACGACGCTAGCAAATTATATCTACTCGGAAAACAGTCGACTGTAGAACTCTATATGATAAGGGTACCCATGGCAAACCAAGACCGGCAGCAGGCAGACGACACGACGACTTGTAGACGAGCTGAAATATACAACCAGAGACGTATTAATACAAGGCATAGAGAAGCACGAGGCATACAGGGCAAACACTATCCTACGACGCTAGCAAATTATATCTACTCGGAAAACAGTCGACTGTAGAACTCTATATGATACGGGTACCCATGGCAAACCAAGACCGGCAGCAGGCAGACGACACGACGACTTGTAGACGAGCTGAAATATACAACCAGAGACGTATTAATACAAGGCATAGAGAAGCACGAGGCATACAGGGCAAACACTATCCTACGACGCTAGCAAATTATATCTACTCGGAAAACAGTCGACTGTAGAACTCTATATGATAAGGGTACCCATGGCAAACCAAGACCGGCAGCAGGCAGACGACACGACGACTTGTAGACGAGCTGAAATATACCACCAGAGACGTATTAATACAAGGCATAGAGAAGCACGAGGCATACAGGGCAAACACTATCCTACGACGCTAGCAAATTATATCTACTCGGAAAACAGTCGACTGTAGAACTCTATATGATAAGGGTACCCATGGCAAACCAAGACCGGCAGCAGGCAGACGACACGACGACTTGTAGACGAGCTGAAATATACAACCAGAGACGTATTAATACAAGGCATACAGAAAAACGAGGCATACAGGGCAAACACTATCCTACGACGCTAGCAAATTATATCTACTCGGAAAACAGTCGACTGTAGAACTCTATATGATAAGGGTACCCATGGCAAACCAAGACCGGCAGCAGGCAGACGACACGACGACTTGTAGACGAGCTGAGATATACAACCAGAGACGTATTAATACAAGGCATACAGAAAAACGAGGCATACAGGGCAAACACTATCCTACGACGCTAGCAAATTATATCTACTCGGAAAACAGTCGACTGTAGAACTCTATATGATAAGGGTACCCATGGCAAACCAAGACCGGCAGCAGGCAGACGACACGACGACTTGTAGACGAGCTGAAATATACAACCAAAGACGTATTAATACAAGGCATACAGAAAAACGAGGCATACAGGGCAAACACTATCTTACGACGCTAGCAAATTATATCTACTCGGAAAACAGTCGACTGTAGAACTCTATATGATAAGGGTACCCATGGCAAACCAAGACCGGCAGCAGGCAGACGACACGACGACTTGTAGACGAGCTGAAATATACAACCAGAGACGTATTAATACAAGGCATACAGAAAAACGAGGCATACAGGGCAAACACTATCCTACGACGCTAGCAAATTATATCTACTCGGAAAACAGTCGACTGTAGAACTCTATATGATAAGGGTACCCATGGCAAACCAAGACCGGCAGCAGGCAGACGACACGACGACTTGTAGACGAGCTGAAATATACAACCAGAGACGTATTAATACAAGGCATACAGAAAAACGAGGCATACAGGGCAAACACTATCCTACGACGCTAGCAAATTATATCTACTCGGAAAACAGTCGACTGTAGAACTCTATATGATAAGGGTACCCATGGCAAACCAAGACCGGCAGCAGGCAGACGACACGACGACTTGTAGACGAGCTGAAATATACAACCAGAGACATATTAATACAAGGCATAGAGAAAAACGAGGCATACAGGGCAAACACTATCCTACGACGCTAGCAAATTATATCTACTCGGAAAACAGTCGACTGTAGAACTCTATATGATAAGGGTACCCATGGCAAACCAAGACCGGCAGCAGGCAGACGACACGACGACTTGTAGACGAGCTGAAATATACAACCAGAGACGTATTAATACAAGGCATACAGAAAAACGAGGCATACAGGGCAAACACTATCCTACGACGCTAGCAAATTATATCTACTCGGAAAACAGTCGACTGTAGAACTCTATATGATAAGGGTACCCATGGCAAACCAAGACCGGCAGCAGGCAGACGACACGACGACTTGTAGACGAGCTGAAATATACAACCAGAGACGTATTAATACAAGGCATAGAGAAGCACGAGGCATACAGGGCAAACACTATCCTACAACGCTAGCAAATTATATCTACTCGGAAAACAGTCGACTGTAGAACTCTATATGATAAGGGTACCCATGGCAAACCAAGACCGGCAGCAGGCAGACGACACGACGACTTGTAGACGAGCTGAAATATACAACCAGAGACGTATTAATACAAGGCATACAGAAAAACGAGGCATACAGGGCAAACACTATCCTACGACGCTAGCAAATTATATCTACTCGGAAAACAGTAGACTGTAGAACTCTATATGATAAGGGTACCCATGGCAAACCAAGACCGGCAGCAGGCAGACGACACGACGACTTGTAGACGAGCTGAAATATACAACCAGAGACGTATTAATACAAGGCATACAGAAAAACGAGGCATACAGGGCAAACACTATCCTACGACGCTAGCAAATTATATCTACTCGGAAAACAGTCGACTGTAGAACTCTATATGATAAGGGTACCCATGGCAAACCAAGACCGGCAGCAGGCAGACGACACGACGACTTGTAGACGAGCTGAAATATACAACCAGAGACGTATTAATACAAGGCATACAGAAAAACGAGGCATACAGGGCAAACACTATCTTACGACGCTAGCAAATTATATCTACTCGGAAAACAGTCGACTGTAGAACTCTATATGATAAGGGTACCCATGGCAAACCAAGACCGGCAGCAGGCAGACGACACGACAACTTGTAGACGAGCTGAAATATACAACCAGAGACATATTAATACAAGGCATACAGAAAAACGAGGCATACAGGGCAAACACTATCCTACGACGCTAGCAAATTATATCTACTCGGAAAACAGTCGACTGTAGAACTCTATATGATTAGGGTACCCATGGCAAACCAAGACCGGCAGCAGGCAGACGACACGACGACTTGTAGACGAGCTGAAATATACAACCAGAGACGTATTAATACAAGGCATACAGAAAAACGAGGCATACAGGGCAAACACTATCCTACGACGCTAGCAAATTATATCTACTCGGAAAACAGTCGACTGTAGAACTCTATATGATAAGGGTACCCATGGCAAACCAAGACCGGCAGCAGGCAGACGACACGACGACTTGTAGACGAGCTGAAATATACAACCAGAGACGTATTAATACAAGGCATACAGAAAAACGAGGCATACAGGGCAAACACTATCCTACGACGCTAGCAAATTATATCTACTCGGAAAACAGTCGACTGTAGAACTCTATATGATAAGGGTACCCATGGCAAACCAAGACCGGCAGCAGGCAGACGACACGACGACTTGTAGACGAGCTGAAATATACAACCAGAGACGTATTAATACAAGGCATACAGAAAAACGAGGCATACAGGGCAAACACTATCCTACGACGCTAGCAAATTATATCTACTCGGAAAACAGTAGACTGTAGAACTCTATATGATAAGGGTACCCATGGCAAACCAAGACCGGCAGCAGGCAGACGACACGACGACTTGTAGACGAGCTGAAATATACAACCAGAGACGTATTAATACAAGGCATAGAGAAGCACGAGGCATACAGGGCAAACACTGTCCTACGACGCTAGCAAATTATATCTACTCGGAAAACAGTCGACTGTAGAACTCTATATGATAAGGGTACCCATGGCAAACCAAGACCGGCAGCAGGCAGACGACACGACGACTTGTAGACGAGCTGAAATATACAACCAGAGACGTATTAATACAAGGCATACAGAAAAACGAGGCATACAGGGCAAACACTGTCCTACGACGCTAGCAAATTATATCTACTCGGAAAACAGTCGACTGTAGAACTCTATATGATAAGGGTACCCATGGCAAACCAAGACCGGCAGCAGGCAGACGACACGACGACTTGTAGACGAGCTGAAATATACAACCAGAGACGTATTAATACAAGGCATACAGAAAAACGAGGCATACAGGGCAAACACTATCCTACGACGCTAGCAAATTATATCTACTCGGAAAACAGTCGACTGTAGAACTCTATATGATAAGGGTACCCATGGCAAACCAAGACCGGCAGCAGGCAGACGACACGACGACTTGTAGACGAGCTGAAATATACAACCAGAGACGTATTAATACAAGGCATACAGAAAAACGAGGCATACAGGGCAAACACTATCCTACGACGCTAGCAAATTATATCTACTCGGAAAACAGTCGACTGTAGAACTCTATATGATAAGGGTACCCATGGCAAACCAAGACCGGCAGCAAGCAGACGACACGACGACTTGTAGACGAGCTGAAATATACAACCAGAGACGTATTAATACAAGGCATACAGAAAAACGAGGCATACAGGGCAAACACTATCCTACGACGCTAGCAAATTATATCTACTCGGAAAACAGTCGACTGTAGAACTCTATATGATAAGGGTACCCATGGCAAACCAAGACCGGCAGCAGGCAGACGACACGACGACTTGTAGACGAGCTGAAATATACAACCAGAGACGTATTAATACAAGGCATAGAGAAGCACGAGGCATACAGGGCAAACACTATCCTACGACGCTAGCAAATTATATCTACTCGGAAAACAGTCGACTGTAGAACTCTATATGATAAGGGTACCCATGGCAAACCAAGACCGGCAGCAGGCAGACAACACGACGACTTGTAGACGAGCTGAAATATACAACCAGAGACGTATTAATACAAGGCATAGAGAAGCACGAGGCATACAGGGCAAACACTATCCTACGACGCTAGCAAATTATATCTACTCGGAAAACAGTCGACTGTAGAACTCTATATGATAAGGGTACCCATGGCAAACCAAGACCGGCAGCAGGCAGACGACACGACGACTTGTAGACGAGCTGAAATATACAACCAGAGACGTATTAATACAAGGCATACAGAAAAACGAGGCATACAGGGCAAACACTATCCTACGACGCTAGCAAATTATATCTACTCGGAAAACAGTCGACTGTAGAACTCTATATGATAAGGGTACCCATGGCAAACCAAGACCGGCAGCAGGCAGACGACACGACGACTTGTAGACGAGCTGAAATATACAACCAGAGACGTATTAATACAAGGCATACAGAAAAACGAGGCATACAGGGCAAACACTATCCTACGACGCTAGCAAATTATATCTACTCGGAAAACAGTAGACTGTAGAACTCTATATGATAAGGGTACCCATGGCAAACCAAGACCGGCAGCAGGCAGACGACACGACGACTTGTAGACGAGCTGAAATATACAACCAGAGACGTATTAATACAAGGCATACAGAAAAACGAGGCATACAGGGCAAACACTATCCTACGACGCTAGCAAATTATATCTACTCGGAAAACAGTCGACTGTAGAACTCTATATGATAAGGGTACCCATGGCAAACCAAGACCGGCAGCAGGCAGACGACACGACGACTTGTAGACGAGCTGAAATATACAACCAGAGACGTATTAATACAAGGCATAGAGAAGCACGAGGCATACAGGGCAAACACTATCCTACGACGCTAGCAAATTATATCTACTCGGAAAACAGTCGACTGTAGAACTCTATATGATAAGGGTACCCATGGCAAACCAAGACCGGCAGCAGGCAGACGACACGACAACTTGTAGACGAGCTGAAATATACAACCAGAGACGTATTAATACAAGGCATACAGAAAAACGAGGCATACAGGGCAAACACTATCCTACGACGCTAGCAAATTATATCTACTCGGAAAACAGTCGACTGTAGAACTCTATATGATAAGGACACCCATGGCAAACCAAGACCGGCAGCAGGCAGACGACACGACGACTTGTAGACGAGCTGAAATATACAACCAGAGACGTATTAATACAAGGCATAGAGAAGCACGAGGCATACAGGGCAAACACTATCCTACGACGCTAGCAAATTATATCTACTCGGAAAACAGTCGACTGTAGAACTCTATATGATAAGGGTACCCATGGCAAACCAAGACCGGCAGCAGGCAGACGACACGACGACTTGTAGACGAGCTGAAATATACAACCAGAGACGTATTAATACAAGGCATAGAGAAGCACGAGGCATACAGGGCAAACACTATCCTACGACGCTAGCAAATTATATCTACTCGGAAAACAGTCGACTGTACAACTCTATATGATAAGGGTACCCATGGCAAACCAAGACCGGCAGCAGGCAGACGACACGACGACTTGTAGACGAGCTGAAATATACAACCAGAGACGTATTAATACAAGGCATAGAGAAGCACGAGGCATACAGGGCAAACACTATCCTACGACGCTAGCAAATTATATCTACTCGGAAAACAGTCGACTGTAGAACTCTATATGATAAGGGTACCCATGGCAAACCAAGACCGGCAGCAGGCAGACGACACGACGACTTGTAGACGAGCTGAAATATACAACCAGAGACGTATTAATACAAGGCATACAGAAAAACGAGGCATACAGGGCAAACACTATCCTACGACGCTAGCAAATTATATCTACTCGGAAAACAGTCGACTGTAGAACTCTATATGATAAGGGTACCCATGGCAAACCAAGACCGGCAGCAGGCAGACGACACGACGACTTGTAGACGAGCTGAAATATACAACCAGAGACGTATTAATACAAGGCATAGAGAAGCACGAGGCATACAGGGCAAACACTATCCTACGACGCTAGCAAATTATATCTACTCGGAAAACAGTCGACTGTAGAACTCTATATGATAAGGACACCCATGGCAAACCAAGACCGGCAGCAGGCAGACGACACGACGACTTGTAGACGAGCTGAAATATACAACCAGAGACGTATTAATACAAGGCATAGAGAAGCACGAGGCATACAGGGCAAACACTATCCTACGACGCTAGCAAATTATATCTACTCGGAAAACAGTCGACTGTACAACTCTATATGATAAGGGTACCCATGGCAAACCAAGACCGGCAGCAGGCAGACGACACGACGACTTGTAGACGAGCTGAAATATACAACCAGAGACGTATTAATACAAGGCATAGAGAAGCACGAGGCATACAGGGCAAACACTATCCTACGACGCTAGCAAATTATATCTACTCGGAAAACAGTCGACTGTAGAACTCTATATGATAAGGGTACCCATGGCAAACCAAGACCGGCAGCAGGCAGACGACACGACGACTTGTAGACGAGCTGAAATATACAACCAGAGACGTATTAATACAAGGCATAGAGAAGCACGAGGCATACAGGGCAAACACTATCCTACGACGCTAGCAAATTATATCTACTCGGAAAACAGTCGACTGTACAACTCTATATGATAAGGGTACCCATGGCAAACCAAGACCGGCAGCAGGCAGACGACACGACGACTTGTAGATGAGCTGAAATATACAACCAGAGACGTATTAATACAAGGCATAGAGAAGCACGAGGCATACAGGGCAAACACTATCCTACGACGCTAGCAAATTATATCTACTCGGAAAACAGTCGACTGTAGAACTCTATATGATAAGGGTACCCATGGCAAACCAAGACCGGCAGCAGGCAGACGACACGACGACTTGTAGACGAGCTGAAATATACAACCAGAGACGTATTAATACAAGGCATAGAGAAGCACGAGGCATACAGGGCAAACACTATCCTACGACGCTAGCAAATTATATCTACTCGGAAAACAGTCAACTGTAGAACTCTATATGATAAGGGTACCCATGGCAAACCAAGACCGGCAGCAGGCAGACGACACGACGACTTGTAGACGAGCTGAAATATACAACCAGAGACGTATTAATACAAGGCATACAGAAAAACGAGGCATACAGGGCAAACACTATCCTACGACGCTAGCAAATTATATCTACTCGGAAAACAGTCGACTGTAGAACTCTATATGATAAGGGTACCCATGGCAAACCAAGACCGGCAGCAGGCAGACGACACGACGACTTGTAGACGAGCTGAAATATACAACCAGAGACGTATTAATACAAGGCATAGAGAAGCATGAGGCATACAGGGCAAACACTATCCTACGACGCTAGCAAATTATATCTACTCGGAAAACAGTCGACTGTAGAACTCTATATGATAAGGGTACCCATGGCAAACCAAGACCGGCAGCAGGCAGACTACACGACGACTTGTAGACGAGCTGAAATATACAACCAGAGACGTATTAATACAAGGCATACAGAAAAACGAGGCATACAGGGCAAACACTATCCTACGACGCTAGCAAATTATATCTACTCGGAAAACAGTCGACTGTAGAACTCTATATGATAAGGGTACCCATGGCAAACCAAGACCGGCAGCAGGCAGACGACACAACGACTTGTAGACGAGCTGAAATATACAACCAGAGACGTATTAATACAAGGCATACAGGGCAAACACTATCCTACGACGCTAGCAAATTATATCTACTTGGAAAACAGTCGACTGTAGAACTCTATATGATAAGGGTACCCATGGCAAACCAAGACCGGCAGCAGGCAGACGACACGACGACTTGTAGACGAGCTGAAATATACAACCAGAGACGTATTAATACAAGGCATACAGAAAAACGAGGCATACAGGGCAAACACTATCCTACGACGCTAGCAAATTATATCTACTCGGAAAACAGTCGACTGTAGAACTCTATATGATAAGGGTACCCATGGCAAACCAAGACCGGCAGCAGGCAGACGACACGACGACTTGTAGACGAGCTGAAATATACAACCAGAGACGTATTAATACAAGGCATAGAGAAGCACGAGGCATACAGGGCAAACACTATCCTACGACGCTAGCAAATTATATCTACTCGGAAAACAGTCGACTGTAGAACTCTATATGATAAAGGTACCCATGGCAAACCAAGACCGGCAGCAGGCAGACGACACAACGACTTGTAGACGAGCTGAAATATACAACCAGAGACGTATTAATACAAGGCATACAGAAAAACGAGGCATACAGGGCAAACACTATCCTACGACGCTAGCAAATTATATCTACTCGGAAAACAGTCGACTGTAGAACTCTATATGATAAGGGTACCCATGGCAAACCAAGACCGGCAGCAGGCAGACGACACGACGACTTGTAGACAAGCTGAAATATACAACCAGAGACGTATTAATACAAGGCATAGAGAAGCACGAGGCATACAGGGCAAACACTATCCTACGACGCTAGCAAATTATATCTACTCGGAAAACAGTCGACTGTAGAACTCTATATGATAAGGGTACCCATGGCAAACCAAGACCGGCAGCAGGCAGACGACACGACGACTTGTAGACGAGCTGAAATATACAACCAGAGACGTATTAATACAAGGCATAGAGAAGCACGAGGCATACAGGGCAAACACTATCCTATGACGCTAGCAAATTATATCTACTCGGAAAACAGTCGACTGTAGAACTCTATATGATAAGGGTACCCATGGCAAACCAAGACCGGCAGCAGGCAGACGACACGACGACTTGTAGACGAGCTGAAATATACAACCAGAGACGTATTAATACAAGGCATAGAGAAGCACGAGGCATACAGGGCAAACACTATCCTACGACGCTAGCAAATTATATCTACTCGGAAAACAGTCGACTGTAGAACTCTATATGATAAGGGTACCCATGGCAAACCAAGACCGGCAGCAGGCAGACGACACGACGACTTGTAGACGAGCTGAAATATACAACCAGAGACGTATTAATACAAGGCATAGAGAAGCACGAGGCATACAGGGCAAACACTATCCTACGACGCTAGCAAATTATATCTACTCGGAAAACAGTCGACTGTAGAACTCTATATGATAAGGGTACCCATGGCAAACCAAGACCGGCAGCAGGCAGACGACACGACGACTTGTAGACGAGCTGAAATATACAACCAGAGACGTATTAATACAAGGCATAGAGAAGCACGAGGCATACAGGGCAAACACTATCCTATGACGCTAGCAAATTATATCTACTCGGAAAACAGTCGACTGTAGAACTCTATATGATAAGGGTACCCATGGCAAACCAAGACCGGCAGCAGGCAGACGACACGACGACTTGTAGACGAGCTGAAATATACAACCAGAGACGTATTAATACAAGGCATAGAGAAGCACGAGGCATACAGGGCAAACACTATCCTACGACGCTAGCAAATTATATCTACTCGGAAAACAGTCGACTGTACAACTCTATATGATAAGGGTACCCATGGCAAACCAAGACCGGCAGCAGGCAGACGACACGACGACTTGTAGACGAGCTGAAATATACAACCAGAGACGTATTAATACAAGGCATAGAGAAGCACGAGGCATACAGGGCAAACACTATCCTACGACGCTAGCAAATTATATCTACTCGGAAAACAGTCGACTGTAGAACTCTATATGATAAGGGTACCCATGGCAAACCAAGACCGGCAGCAGGCAGACGACACGACGACTTGTAGACGAGCTGAAATATACAACCAGAGACGTATTAATACAAGGCATAGAGAAGCACGAGGCATACAGGGCAAACACTATCCTGCGACGCTAGCAAATTATATCTACTCGGAAAACAGTCGACTGTAGAACTCTATATGATAAGGGTACCCATGGCAAACCAAGACCGGCAGCAGGCAGACGACACGACGACTTGTAGACGAGCTGAAATATACAACCAGAGACGTATTAATACAAGGCATACAGAAAAACGAGGCATACAGGGCAAACACTATCCTACGACGCTAGCAAATTATATCTACTCGGAAAACAGTCGACTGTAGAACTCTATATGATAAGGGTACCCATGGCAAACCAAGACCGGCAGCAGGCAGACGACACGACGACTTGTAGACGAGCTGAAATATACAACCAGAGACGTATTAATACAAGGCATAGAGAAGCACAAGGCATACAGGGCAAACACTATCCTACGACGCTAGCAAATTATATCTACTCGGAAAACAGTCGACTGTAGAACTCTATATGATAAGGGTACCCATGGCAAACCAAGACCGGCAGCAGGCAGACGACACGACGACTTGTAGACGAGCTGAAATATACAACCAGAGACGTATTAATACAAGGCATAGAGAAGCACGAGGCATACAGGGCAAACACTATCCTACGACGCTAGCAAATTATATCTACTCGGAAAACAGTCAACTGTAGAACTCTATATGATAAGGGTACCCATTGCAAACCAAGACCGGCAGCAGGCAGACGACACGACGACTTGTAGACGAGCTGAAATATACAACCAGAGACGTATTAATACAAGGCATACAGAAAAACGAGGCATACAGGGCAAACACTATCCTACGACGCTAGCAAATTATATCTACTCGGAAAACAGTCAACTGTAGAACTCTATATGATAAGGGTACCCATGGCAAACCAAGACCGGCAGCAGGCAGACGACACGACGACTTGTAGACGAGCTGAAATATACAACCAGAGACGTATTAATACAAGGCATAGAGAAGCACGAGGCATACAGGGCAAACACTATCCTATGACGCTAGCAAATTATATCTACTCGGAAAACAGTCGACTGTAGAACTCTATATGATAAGGGTACCCATGGCAAACCAAGACCGGCAGCAGGCAGACGACACGACGACTTGTAGACGAGCTGAAATATACAACCAGAGACGTATTAATACAAGGCATAGAGAAGCACGAGGCATACAGGGCAAACACTATCCTACGACGCTAGCAAATTATATCTACTCGGAAAACAGTCGACTGTAGAACTCTATATGATAAGGGTACCCATGGCAAACCAAGACCGGCAGCAGGCAGACGACACGACGACTTGTAGACGAGCTGAAATATACAACCAGAGACGTATTAATACAAGGCATACAGGGCAAACACTATCCTACGACGCTAGCAAATTATATCTACTCGGAAAACAGTCGACTGTAGAACTCTATATGATAAGGGTACCCATGGCAAACCAAGACCGGCAGCAGGCAGACGACACGACGACTTGTAGACGAGCTGAAATATACAACCAGAGACGTATTAATACAAGGCATAGAGAAGCACGAGGCATACAGGGCAAACACTATCCTACGACGCTAGCAAATTATATCTACTCGGAAAACAGTCGACTGTAGAACTCTATATGATAAGGGTACCCATGGCAAACCAAGACCGGCAGCAGGCAGACGACACGACGACTTGTAGATGAGCTGAAATATACAACCAGAGACGTATTAATACAAGGCATACAGAAGCACGAGGCATACAGGGCAAACACTATCCTACGACGCTAGCAAATTATATCTACTCGGAAAACAGTCGACTGTACAACTCTATATGATAAGGGTACCCATGGCAAACCAAGACCGGCAGCAGGCAGACGACACGACGACTTGTAGACGAGCTGAAATATACAACCAGAGACGTATTAATACAAGGCATAGAGAAGCACGAGGCATACAGGGCAAACACTATCCTACGACGCTAGCAAATTATATCTACTCGGAAAACAGTCAACTGTAGAACTCTATATGATAAGGGTACCCATGGCAAACCAAGACCGGCAGCAGGCAGACGACACGACGACTTGTAGACGAGCTGAAATATACAACCAGAGACGTATTAATACAAGGCATACAGAAAAACGAGGCATACAGGGCAAACACTATCCTACGACGCTAGCAAATTATATCTACTCGGAAAACAGTCGACTGTAGAACTCTATATGATAAGGGTACCCATGGCAAACCAAGACCGGCAGCAGGCAGACGACACGACGACTTGTAGACGAGCTGAAATATACAACCAGAGACGTATTAATACAAGGCATAGAGAAGCACGAGGCATACAGGGCAAACACTATCCTACGACGCTAGCAAATTATATCTACTCGGAAAACAGTCGACTGTAGAACTCTATATGATAAGGACACCCATGGCAAACCAAGACCGGCAGCAGGCAGATGACACGACGACTTGTAGACGAGCTGAAATATACAACCAGAGACGTATTAATACAAGGCATAGAGAAGCACGAGGCATACAGGGCAAACACTATCCTACGACGCTAGCAAATTATATCTACTCGGAAAACAGTCGACTGTAGAACTCTATATGATAAGGGTACCCATGGCAAACCAAGACCGGCAGCAGGCAGACGACACGACGACTTGTAGACGAGCTGAAATATACAACCAGAGACGTATTAATACAAGGCATAGAGAAGCACGAGGCATACAGGGCAAACACTATCCTACAACGCTAGCAAATTATATCTACTCGGAAAACAGTCGACTGTAGAACTCTATATGATAAGGGTACCCATGGCAAACCAAGACCGGCAGCAGGCAGACGACACGACGACTTGTAGACGAGCTGAAATATACAACCAGAGACGTATTAATACAAGGCATAGAGAAGCACGAGGCATACAGGGCAAACACTATCCTACGACGCTAGCAAATTATATCTACTCGGAAAACAGTCGCCTGTACAACTCTATATGATAAGGGTACCCATGGCAAACCAAGACCGGCAGCAGGCAGACGACACGACGACTTGTAGATGAGCTGAAATATACAACCAGAGACGTATTAATACAAGGCATAGAGAAGCACGAGGCATACAGGGCAAACACTATCCTACGACGCTAGCAAATTATATCTACTCGGAAAACAGTCGACTGTAGAACTCTATATGATAAGGGTACCCATGGCAAACCAAGACCGGCAGCAGGCAGACGACACGACGACTTGTAGACGAGCTGAAATATACAACCAGAGACGTATTAATACAAGGCATAGAGAAGCACGAGGCATACAGGGCAAACACTATCCTACGACGCTAGCAAATTATATCTACTCGGAAAACAGTCAACTGTAGAACTCTATATGATAAGGGTACCCATGGCAAACCAAGACCGGCAGCAGGCAGACGACACGACGACTTGTAGACGAGCTGAAATATACAACCAGAGACGTATTAATACAAGGCATACAGAAAAACGAGGCATACAGGGCAAACACTATCCTACGACGCTAGCAAATTA
Source organism: Sthenelais limicola (assembly GCA_942159475.1). Classification (NCBI taxonomy): domain Eukaryota; kingdom Metazoa; phylum Annelida; class Polychaeta; order Phyllodocida; family Sigalionidae; genus Sthenelais; species Sthenelais limicola. The sequence goes on from OW804098.1 coordinate 74,762,413, forward strand.
TATCTACTCGGAAAACAGTCGACTGTAGAACTCTATATGATAAGGGTACCCATGGCAAACCAAGACCGGCAGCAGGCAGACGACACGACGACTTGTAGACGAGCTGAAATATACAACCAGAGACGTATTAATACAAGGCATAGAGAAGCACGAGGCATACAGGGCAAACACTATCCTACGACGCTAGCAAATTATATCTACTCGGAAAACAGTCGACTGTAGAACTCTATATGATAAGGGTACCCATGGCAAACCAAGACCGGCAGCAGGCAGACGACACGACGACTTGTAGACGAGCTGAAATATACAACCAGAGACGTATTAATACAAGGCATACAGAAAAACGAGGCATACAGGGCAAACACTATCCTACGACGCTAGCAAATTATATCTACTCGGAAAACAGTCGACTGTAGAACTCTATATGATAAGGGTACCCATGGCAAACCAAGACCGGCAGCAGGCAGACGACACAACGACTTGTAGACGAGCTGAAATATACAACCAGAGACGTATTAATACAAGGCATACAGGGCAAACACTATCCTACGACGCTAGCAAATTATATCTACTCGGAAAACAGTCGACTGTAGAACTCTATATGATAAGGGTACCCATGGCAAACCAAGACCGGCAGCAGGCAGACGACACGACGACTTGTAGACGAGCTGAAATATACAACCAGAGACGTATTAATACAAGGCATACAGAAAAACGAGGCATACAGGGCAAACACTATCCTACGACGCTAGCAAATTATATCTACTCGGAAAACAGTCGACTGTAGAACTCTATATGATAAGGGTACCCATGGCAAACCAAGACCGGCAGCAGGCAGACGACACGACGACTTGTAGACGAGCTGAAATATACAACCAGAGACGTATTAATACAAGGCATAGAGAAGCACGAGGCATACAGGGCAAACACTATCCTACGACGCTAGCAAATTATATCTACTCGGAAAACAGTCGACTGTAGAACTCTATATGATAAGGGTACCCATGGCAAACCAAGACCGGCAGCAGGCAGATGACACGACGACTTGTAGACGAGCTGAAATATACAACCAGAGACGTATTAATACAAGGCATACAGAAAAACGAGGCATACAGGGCAAACACTATCCTACGACGCTAGCAAATTATATCTACTCGGAAAACAGTCGACTGTACAACTCTATATGATAAGGGTACCCATGGCAAACCAAGACCGGCAGCAGGCAGACGACACGACGACTTGTAGACGAGCTGAAATATACAACCAGAGACGTATTAATACAAGGCATAGAGAAGCACGAGGCATACAGGGCAAACACTATCCTACGACGCTAGCAAATTATATCTACTCGGAAAACAGTCGACTGTAGAACTCTATATGATAAGGGTACCCATGGCAAACCAAGACCGGCAGCAGGCAGACGACACGACGACTTGTAGACGAGCTGAAATATACAACCAGAGACGTATTAATACAAGGCATACAGAAAAACGAGGCATACAGGGCAAACACTCTCCTACGACGCTAGCAAATTATATCTACTCGGAAAACAGTCGACTGTAGAACTCTATATGATAAGGGTACCCATGGCAAACCAAGACCGGCAGCAGGCAGACGACACGACGACTTGTAGACGAGCTGAAATATACAACCAGAGACGTATTAATACAAGGCATACAGAAAAACGAGGCATACAGGGCAAACACTATCCTACGACGCTAGCAAATTATATCTACTCGGAAAACAGTCGACTGTAGAACTCTATATGATAAGGGTACCCATGGCAAACCAAGACCGGCAGCAGGCAGACGACACGACGACTTGTAGACGAGCTGAAATATACAACCAGAGACGTATTAATACAAGGCATACAGAAAAACGAGGCATACAGGGCAAACACTATCCTACGACGCTAGCAAATTATATCTACTCGGAAAACAGTCGACTGTAGAACTCTATATGATAAGGGTACCCATGGCAAACCAAGACCGGCAGCAGGCAGACGACACGACGACTTGTAGACGAGCTGAAATATACAACCAGAGACGTATTAATACAAGGCATAGAGAAGCACGAGGCATACAGGGCAAACACTATCCTACGACGCTAGCAAATTATATCTACTCGGAAAACAGTCGACTGTATAACTCTATATGATAAGGGTACCCATGGCAAACCAAGACCGGCAGCAGGCAGACGACACGACGACTTGTAGACGAGCTGAAATATACAACCAGAGACGTATTAATACAAGGCATAGAGAAGCACGAGGCATACAGGGCAAACACTATCCTACGACGCTAGCAAATTATATCTACTCGGAAAACAGTTGACTGTAGAACTCTATATGATAAGGGTACCCATGGCAAACCAAGACCGGCAGCAGGCAGACGACACGACGACTTGTAGACGAGCTGAAATATACAACCAGAGACGTATTAATACAAGGCATAGAGAAGCACGAGGCATACAGGGCAAACACTATCCTACGACGCTAGCAAATTATATCTACTCGGAAAACAGTCGACTGTAGAACTCTATATGATAAGGGTACCCATGGCAAACCAAGACCGGCAGCAGGCAGACGACACGACGACTTGTAGACGAGCTGAAATATACAACCAGAGACGTATTAATACAAGGCATAGAGAAGCACGAGGCATACAGGGCAAACACTATCCTACGACGCTAGCAAATTATATCTACTCGGAAAACAGTCGACTGTAGAACTCTATATGATAAGGGTACCCATGGCAAACCAAGACCGGCAGCAGGCAGACGACACGACGACTTGTAGATGAGCTGAAATATACAACCAGAGACGTATTAATACAAGGCATACAGAAGCACGAGGCATACAGGGCAAACACTATCCTACGACGCTAGCAAATTATATCTACTCGGAAAACAGTCGACTGTACAACTCTATATGATAAGGGTACCCATGGCAAACCAAGACCGGCAGCAGGCAGACGACACGACGACTTGTAGACGAGCTGAAATATACAACCAGAGACGTATTAATACAAGGCATAGAGAAGCACGAGGCATACAGGGCAAACACTATCCTACGACGCTAGCAAATTATATCTACTCGGAAAACAGTCAACTGTAGAACTCTATATGATAAGGGTACCCATGGCAAACCAAGACCGGCAGCAGGCAGACGACACGACGACTTGTAGACGAGCTGAAATATACAACCAGAGACGTATTAATACAAGGCATACAGAAAAACGAGGCATACAGGGCAAACACTATCCTACGACGCTAGCAAATTATATCTACTCGGAAAACAGTCGACTGTAGAACTCTATATGATAAGGGTACCCATGGCAAACCAAGACCGGCAGCAGGCAGACGACACGACGACTTGTAGACGAGCTGAAATATACAACCAGAGACGTATTAATACAAGGCATAGAGAAGCACGAGGCATACAGGGCAAACACTATCCTACGACGCTAGCAAATTATATCTACTCGGAAAACAGTCGACTGTAGAACTCTATATGATAAGGACACCCATGGCAAACCAAGACCGGCAGCAGGCAGATGACACGACGACTTGTAGACGAGCTGAAATATACAACCAGAGACGTATTAATACAAGGCATAGAGAAGCACGAGGCATACAGGGCAAACACTATCCTACGACGCTAGCAAATTATATCTACTCGGAAAACAGTCGACTGTAGAACTCTATATGATAAGGGTACCCATGGCAAACCAAGACCGGCAGCAGGCAGACGACACGACGACTTGTAGACGAGCTGAAATATACAACCAGAGACGTATTAATACAAGGCATAGAGAAGCACGAGGCATACAGGGCAAACACTATCCTACAACGCTAGCAAATTATATCTACTCGGAAAACAGTCGACTGTAGAACTCTATATGATAAGGGTACCCATGGCAAACCAAGACCGGCAGCAGGCAGACGACACGACGACTTGTAGACGAGCTGAAATATACAACCAGAGACGTATTAATACAAGGCATAGAGAAGCACGAGGCATACAGGGCAAACACTATCCTACGACGCTAGCAAATTATATCTACTCGGAAAACAGTCGCCTGTACAACTCTATATGATAAGGGTACCCATGGCAAACCAAGACCGGCAGCAGGCAGACGACACGACGACTTGTAGATGAGCTGAAATATACAACCAGAGACGTATTAATACAAGGCATAGAGAAGCACGAGGCATACAGGGCAAACACTATCCTACGACGCTAGCAAATTATATCTACTCGGAAAACAGTCGACTGTAGAACTCTATATGATAAGGGTACCCATGGCAAACCAAGACCGGCAGCAGGCAGACGACACGACGACTTGTAGACGAGCTGAAATATACAACCAGAGACGTATTAATACAAGGCATAGAGAAGCACGAGGCATACAGGGCAAACACTATCCTACGACGCTAGCAAATTATATCTACTCGGAAAACAGTCAACTGTAGAACTCTATATGATAAGGGTACCCATGGCAAACCAAGACCGGCAGCAGGCAGACGACACGACGACTTGTAGACGAGCTGAAATATACAACCAGAGACGTATTAATACAAGGCATACAGAAAAACGAGGCATACAGGGCAAACACTATCCTACGACGCTAGCAAATTATATCTACTCGGAAAACAGTCGACTGTAGAACTCTATATGATAAGGGTACCCATGGCAAACCAAGACCGGCAGCAGGCAGACGACACGACGACTTGTAGACGAGCTGAAATATACAACCAGAGACGTATTAATACAAGGCATAGAGAAGCACGAGGCATACAGGGCAAACACTATCCTACGACGCTAGCAAATTATATCTACTCGGAAAACAGTCCACTGTAGAACTCTATATGATAAGGGTACCCATGGCAAACCAAGACCGGCAGCAGGCAGACTACACGACGACTTGTAGACGAGCTGAAATATACAACCAGAGACGTATTAATACAAGGCATACAGAAAAACGAGGCATACAGGGCAAACACTATCCTACGACGCTAGCAAATTATATCTACTCGGAAAACAGTCGACTGTAGAACTCTATATGATAAGGGTACCCATGGCAAACCAAGACCGGCAGCAGGCAGACGACACAACGACTTGTAGACGAGCTGAAATATACAACCAGAGACGTATTAATACAAGGCATACAGGGCAAACACTACCCTACGACGCTAGCAAATTATATCTACTCGGAAAACAGTCGACTGTAGAACTCTATATGATAAGGGTACCCATGGCAAACCAAGACCGGCAGCAGGCAGACGACACGACGACTTGTAGACGAGCTGAAATATACAACCAGAGACGTATTAATACAAGGCATACAGAAAAACGAGGCATACAGGGCAAACACTATCCTACGACGCTAGCAAATTATATCTACTCGGAAAACAGTCGACTGTAGAACTCTATATGATAAGGGTACCCATGGCAAACCAAGACCGGCAGCAGGCAGACGACACGACGACTTGTAGACGAGCTGAAATATACAACCAGAGACGTATTAATACAAGGCATAGAGAAGCACGAGGCATACAGGGCAAACACTATCCTACGACGCTAGCAAATTATATCTACTCGGAAAACAGTCGACTGTAGAACTCTATATGATAAGGGTACCCATGGCAAACCAAGACCGGCAGCAGGCAGACGACACGACGACTTGTAGACGAGCTGAAATATACAACCAGAGACGTATTAATACAAGGCATACAGAAAAACGAGGCATACAGGGCAAACACTATCCTACGACGCTAGCAAATTATATCTACTCGGAAAACAGTCGACTGTACAACTCTATATGATAAGGGTACCCATGGCAAACCAAGACCGGCAGCAGGCAGACGACACGACGACTTGTAGACGAGCTGAAATATACAACCAGAGACGTATTAATACAAGGCATAGAGAAGCACGAGGCATACAGGGCAAACACTATCCTACGACGCTAGCAAATTATATCTACTCGGAAAACAGTCGACTGTAGAACTCTATATGATAAGGGTACCCATGGCAAACCAAGACCGGCAGCAGGCAGACGACACGACGACTTGTAGACGAGCTGAAATATACAACCAGAGACGTATTAATACAAGGCATACAGAAAAACGAGGCATACAGGGCAAACACTATCCTACGACGCTAGCAAATTATATCTACTCGGAAAACAGTCGACTGTAGAACTCTATATGATAAGGGTACCCATGGCAAACCAAGACCGGCAGCAGGCAGACGACACGACGACTTGTAGACGAGCTGAAATATACAACCAGAGACGTATTAATACAAGGCATACAGAAAAACGAGGCATACAGGGCAAACACTATCCTACGACGCTAGCAAATTATATCTACTCGGAAAACAGTCGACTGTAGAACTCTATATGATAAGGGTACCCATGGCAAACCAAGACCGGCAGCAGGCAGACGACACGACGACTTGTAGACGAGCTGAAATATACAACCAGAGACGTATTAATACAAGGCATACAGAAAAACGAGGCATACAGGGCAAACACTATCCTACGACGCTAGCAAATTATATCTACTCGGAAAACAGTCGACTGTAGAACTCTATATGATAAGGGTACCCATGGCAAACCAAGACCGGCAGCAGGCAGACGACACGACGACTTGTAGACGAGCTGAAATATACAACCAGAGACGTATTAATACAAGGCATAGAGAAGCACGAGGCATACAGGGCAAACACTATCCTACGACGCTAGCAAATTATATCTACTCGGAAAACAGTCGACTGTATAACTCTATATGATAAGGGTACCCATGGCAAACCAAGACCGGCAGCAGGCAGACGACACGACGACTTGTAGACGAGCTGAAATATACAACCAGAGACGTATTAATACAAGGCATAGAGAAGCACGAGGCATACAGGGCAAACACTATCCTACGACGCTAGCAAATTATATCTACTCGGAAAACAGTCGACTGTAGAACTCTATATGATAAGGGTACCCATGGCAAACCAAGACCGGCAGCAGGCAGACGACACGACGACTTGTAGACGAGCTGAAATATACAACCAGAGACGTATTAATACAAGGCATACAGAAAAACGAGGCATACAGGGCAAACACTATCCTACGACGCTAGCAAATTATATCTACTCGGAAAACAGTCGACTGTAGAACTCTATATGATAAGGGTACCCATGGCAAACCAAGACCGGCAGCAGGCAGACGACACGACGACTTGTAGACGAGCTGAAATATACAACCAGAGACGTATTAATACAAGGCATAGAGAAGCACGAGGCATACAGGGCAAACACTATCCTACGACGCTAGCAAATTATATCTACTCGGAAAACAGTCGACTGTAGAACTCTATATGATAAGGGTACCCATGGCAAACCAAGACCGGCAGCAGGCAGATGACACGACGACTTGTAGACGAGCTGAAATATACAACCAGAGACGTATTAATACAAGGCATACAGAAAAACGAGGCATACAGGGCAAACACTATCCTACGACGCTAGCAAATTATATCTACTCGGAAAACAGTCGACTGTACAACTCTATATGATAAGGGTACCCATGGCAAACCAAGACCGGCAGCAGGCAGACGACACGACGACTTGTAGACGAGCTGAAATATACAACCAGAGACGTATTAATACAAGGCATAGAGAAGCACGAGGCATACAGGGCAAACACTATCCTACGACGCTAGCAAATTATATCTACTCGGAAAACAGTCGACTGTAGAACTCTATATGATAAGGGTACCCATGGCAAACCAAGACCGGCAGCAGGCAGACGACACGACGACTTGTAGACGAGCTGAAATATACAACCAGAGACGTATTAATACAAGGCATACAGAAGCACGAGGCATACAGGGCAAACACTATCCTACGACGCTAGCAAATTATATCTACTCGGAAAACAGTCGACTGTAGAACTCTATATGATAAGGGTACCCATGGCAAACCAAGACCGGCAGCAGGCAGACGACACGACGACTTGTAGACGAGCTGAAATATACAACCAGAGACGTATTAATACAAGGCATACAGAAAAACGAGGCATACAGGGCAAACACTATCCTACGACGCTAGCAAATTATATCTACTCGGAAAACAGTCGACTGTAGAACTCTATATGATAAGGGTACCCATGGCAAACCAAGACCGGCAGCAGGCAGACGACACGACGACTTGTAGACGAGCTGAAATATACAACCAGAGACGTATTAATACAAGGCATACAGAAAAACGAGGCATACAGGGCAAACACTATCCTACGACGCTAGCAAATTATATCTACTCGGAAAACAGTCGACTGTAGAACTCTATATGATAAGGGTACCCATGGCAAACCAAGACCGGCAGCAGGCAGACGACACGACGACTTGTAGACGAGCTGAAATATACAACCAGAGACGTATTAATACAAGGCATAGAGAAGCACGAGGCATACAGGGCAAACACTATCCTACGACGCTAGCAAATTATATCTACTCGGAAAACAGTCGACTGTAGAACTCTATATGATAAGGGTACCCATGGCAAACCAAGACCGGCAGCAGGCAGACGACACGACGACTTGTAGACGAGCTGAAATATACAACCAGAGACGTATTAATACAAGGCATAGAGAAGCACGAGGCATACAGGGCAAACACTATCCTATGACGCTAGCAAATTATATCTACTCGGAAAACAGTCGACTGTAGAACTCTATATGATAAAGGTACCCATGGCAAACCAAGACCGGCAGCAGGCAGACGACACGACGACTTGTAGACGAGCTGAAATATACAACCAGAGACGTATTAATACAAGGCATAGAGAAGCACGAGGCATACAGGGCAAACACTATCCTACGACGCTAGCAAATTATATCTACTCGGAAAACAGTCGACTGTAGAACTCTATATGATAAGGGTACCCATGGCAAACCAAGACCGGCAGCAGGCAGACGACACGACGACTTGTAGACGAGCTGAAATATACAACCAGAGACGTATTAATACAAGGCATACAGAAAAACGAGGCATACAGGGCAAACACTATCCTACGACGCTAGCAAATTATATCTACTCGGAAAACAGTCGACTGTAGAACTCTATATGATAAGGGTACCCATGGCAAACCAAGACCGGCAGCAGGCAGACGACACGACGACTTGTAGATGAGCTGAAATATACAACCAGAGACGTATTAATACAAGGCATACAGAAAAACGAGGCATACAGGGCAAACACTATCCTACGACGCTAGCAAATTATATCTACTCGGAAAACAGTCGACTGTAGAACTCTATATGATAAGGGTACCCATGGCAAACCAAGACCGGCAGCAGGCAGACGACACAACGACTTGTAGACGAGCTGAAATATACAACCAGAGACGTATTAATACAAGGCATACAGAAAAACGAGGCATACAGGGCAAACACTATCCTACGACGCTAGCAAATTATATCTACTCGGAAAACAGTCGACTGTAGAACTCTATATGATAAGGGTACCCATGGCAAACCAAGACCGGCAGCAGGCAGACGACACAACGACTTGTAGACGAGCTGAAATATACAACCAGAGACGTATTAATACAAGGCATACAGAAAAACGAGGCATACAGGGCAAACACTATCCTACGACGCTAGCAAATTATATCTACTCGGAAAACAGTCGACTGTAGAACTCTATATGATAAGGGTACCCATGGCAAACCAAGACCGGCAGCAGGCAGACGACACGACGACTTGTAGACGAGCTGAAATATACAACCAGAGATGTATTAATACAAGGCATAGAGAAGCACGAGGCATACAGGGCAAACACTATCCTACGACGCTAGCAAATTATATCTACTCGGAAAACAGTCGACTGTAGAACTCTATATGATAAGGGTACCCATGGCAAACCAAGACCGGCAGCAGGCAGACGACACGACGACTTGTAGACGAGCTGAAATATACCACCAGAGACGTATTAATACAAGGCATAGAGAAGCACGAGGCATACAGGGCAAACACTATCCTACGACGCTAGCAAATTATATCTACTCGGAAAACAGTCGACTGTAGAACTCTATATGATAAAGGTACCCATGGCAAACCAAGACCGGCAGCAGGCAGACGACACGACGACTTGTAGACGAGCTGAAATATACAACCAGAGACGTATTAATACAAGGCATAGAGAAGCACGAGGCATACAGGGCAAACACTATCCTACGACGCTAGCAAATTATATCTACTCGGAAAACAGTCGACTGTAGAACTCTATATGATAAGGGTACCCATGGCAAACCAAGACCGGCAGCAGGCAGACGACACGACGACTTGTAGACGAGCTGAAATATACAACCAGAGACGTATTAATACAAGGCATAGAGAAGCACGAGGCATACAGGGCAAACACTATCCTACGACGCTAGCAAATTATATCTACTCGGAAAACAGTCGACTGTAGAACTCTATATGATAAGGGTACCCATGGCAAACCAAGACCGGCAGCAGGCAGACGACACGACGACTTGTAGACGAGCTGAAATATACAACCAGAGACGTATTAATACAAGGCATACAGAAAAACGAGGCATACAGGGCAAACACTATCCTACGACGCTAGCCAATTATATCTACTCGGAAAACAGTCGACTGTAGAACTCTATATGATAAGGGTACCCATGGCAAACCAAGACCGGCAGCAGGCAGACGACACGACAACTTGTAGACGAGCTGAAATATACAACCAGAGACGTATTAATACAAGGCATACAGAAAAACGAGGCATACAGGGCAAACACTATCCTACGACGCTAGCAAATTATATCTACTCGGAAAACAGTCGACTGTAGAACTCTATATGATTAGGGTACCCATGGCAAACCAAGACCGGCAGCAGGCAGAAGACACGACGACTTGTAGACGAGCTGAAATATACAACCAGAGACGTATTAATACAAGGCATACAGAAAAACGAGGCATACAGGGCAAACACTATCCTACGACGCTAGCAAATTATATCTACTCGGAAAACAGTCGACTGTAGAACTCTATATGATAAGGGTACCCATGGCAAACCAAGACCGGCAGCAGGCAGACGACATGACGACTTGTAGACGAGCTGAAATATACAACCAGAGACGTATTAATACAAGGCATACAGAAAAACGAGGCATACAGGGCAAACACTATCCTACGACGCTAGCAAATTATATCTACTCGGAAAACAGTAGACTGTAGAACTCTATATGATAAGGGTACCCATGGCAAACCAAGACCGGCAGCAGGCAGACGACACGACGACTTGTAGACGAGCTGAAATATACAACCAGAGACGTATTAATACAAGGCATAGAGAAGCACGAGGCATACAGGGCAAACACTGTCCTACGACGCTAGCAAATTATATCTACTCGGAAAACAGTCGACTGTAGAACTCTATATGATAAGGGTACCCATGGCAAACCAAGACCGGCAGCAGGCAGACGACACGACGACTTGTAGACGAGCTGAAATATACAACCAGAGACGTATTAATACAAGGCATACAGAAAAACGAGGCATACAGGGCAAACACTATCCTACGACGCTAGCAAATTATATCTACTCGGAAAACAGTCGACTGTAGAACTCTATATGATAAGGGTACCCATGGCAAACCAAGACCGGCAGCAGGCAGACGACACGACGACTTGTAGACGAGCTGAAATATACAACCAGAGACGTATTAATACAAGGCATAGAGAAGCACGAGGCATACAGGGCAAACACTATCCTACGACGCTAGCAAATTATATCTACTCAGAAAACAGTCGACTGTAGAACTCTATATGATAAGGGTACCCATGGCAAACCAGACCGGCAGCAGGCAGAAGACACGACGACTTGTAGACGAGCTGAAATATACAACCAGAGACGTATTAATACAAGGCATACAGAAAAACGAGGCATACAGGGCAAACACTATCCTACGACGCTAGCAAATTATATCTACTCGGAAAACAGTCGACTGTAGAACTCTATATGATAAGGACACCCATGGCAAACCAAGACCGGCAGCAGGCAGACGACACGACGACTTGTAGACGAGCTGAAATATACAACCAGAGACGTATTAATACAAGGCATAGAGAAGCACGAGGCATACAGGGCAAACACTATCCTACGACGCTAGCAAATTATATCTACTCGGAAAACAGTCGACTGTAGAACTCTATATGATAAGGGTACCCATGGCAAACCAAGACCGGCAGCAGGCAGACGACACGACGACTTGTAGACGAGCTGAAATATACAACCAGAGACGTATTAATACAAGGCATAGAGAAGCACGAGGCATACAGGGCAAACACTATCCTACGACGCTAGCAAATTATATCTACTCGGAAAACAGTCGACTGTACAACTCTATATGATAAGGGTACCCATGGCAAACCAAGACCGGCAGCAGGCAGACGACACGACGACTTGTAGACGAGCTGAAATATACAACCAGAGACGTATTAATACAAGGCATAGAGAAGCACGAGGCATACAGGGCAAACACTATCCTACGACGCTAGCAAATTATATCTACTCGGAAAACAGTCGACTGTAGAACTCTATATGATAAGGACACCCATGGCAAACCAAGACCGGCAGCAGGCAGACGACACGACGACTTGTAGACGAGCTGAAATATACAACCAGAGACGTATTAATACAAGGCATAGAGAAGCACGAGGCATACAGGGCAAACACTATCCTACGACGCTAGCAAATTATATCTACTCGGAAAACAGTCGACTGTACAACTCTATATGATAAGGGTACCCATGGCAAACCAAGACCGGCAGCAGGCAGACGACACGACGACTTGTAGACGAGCTGAAATATACAACCAGAGACGTATTAATACAAGGCATAGAGAAGCACGAGGCATACAGGGCAAACACTATCCTACAACGCTAGCAAATTATATCTACTCGGAAAACAGTCGACTGTAGAACTCTATATGATAAGGGTACCCATGGCAAACCAAGACCGGCAGCAGGCAGACGACACGACGACTTGTAGACGAGCTGAAATATACAACCAGAGACGTATTAATACAAGGCATAGAGAAGCACGAGGCATACAGGGCAAACACTATCCTACGACGCTAGCAAATTATATCTACTCGGAAAACAGTCGACTGTACAACTCTATATGATAAGGGTACCCATGGCAAACCAAGACCGGCAGCAGGCAGACGACACGACGACTTGTAGATGAGCTGAAATATACAACCAGAGACGTATTAATACAAGGCATAGAGAAGCACGAGGCATACAGGGCAAACACTATCCTACGACGCTAGCAAATTATATCTACTCGGAAAACAGTCGACTGTAGAACTCTATATGATAAGGGTACCCATGGCAAACCAAGACCGGCAGCAGGCAGACGACACGACGACTTGTAGACGAGCTGAAATATACAACCAGAGACGTATTAATACAAGGCATAGAGAAGCACGAGGCATACAGGGCAAACACTATCCTACGACGCTAGCAAATTATATCTACTCGGAAAACAGTCAACTGTAGAACTCTATATGATAAGGGTACCCATGGCAAACCAAGACCGGCAGCAGGCAGACGACACGACGACTTGTAGACGAGCTGAAATATACAACCAGAGACGTATTAATACAAGGCATACAGAAAAACGAGGCATACAGGGCAAACACTATCCTACGACGCTAGCAAATTATATCTACTCGGAAAACAGTCGACTGTAGAACTCTATATGATAAGGGTACCCATGGCAAACCAAGACCGGCAGCAGGCAGACGACACGACGACTTGTAGACGAGCTGAAATATACAACCAGAGACGTATTAATACAAGGCATAGAGAAGCACGAGGCATACAGGGCAAACACTATCCTACGACGCTAGCAAATTATATCTACTCGGAAAACAGTCGACTGTAGAACTCTATATGATAAGGGTACCCATGGCAAACCAAGACCGGCAGCAGGCAGACTACACGACGACTTGTAGACGAGCTGAAATATACAACCAGAGACGTATTAATACAAGGCATACAGAAAAACGAGGCATACAGGGCAAACACTATCCTACGACGCTAGCAAATTATATCTACTCGGAAAACAGTCGACTGTAGAACTCTATATGATAAGGGTACCCATGGCAAACCAAGACCGGCAGCAGGCAGACGACACGACGACTTGTAGACGAGCTGAAATATACAACCAGAGACGTATTAATACAAGGCATAGAGAAGCACGAGGCATACAGGGCAAACACTATCCTACGACGCTAGCAAATTATATCTACTCGGAAAACAGTGGACTGTAGAACTCTATATGATAAGGGTACCCATGGCAAACCAAGACCGGCAGCAGGCAGACGACACGACGACTTGTAGACGAGCTGAAATATACAACCAGAGACGTATTAATACAAGGCATAGAGAAGCACGAGGCATACAGGGCAAACACTATCCTACGACGCTAGCAAATTATATCTACTCGGAAAACAGTCGACTGTACAACTCTATATGATAAGGGTACCCATGGCAAACCAAGACCGGCAGCAGGCAGACGACACGACGACTTGTAGACGAGCTGAAATATACAACCAGAGACGTATTAATACAAGGCATAGAGAAGCACGAGGCATACAGGGCAAACACTATCCTACGACGCTAGCAAATTATATCTACTCGGAAAACAGTCGACTGTAGAACTCTATATGATAAGGGTACCCATGGCAAACCAAGACCAGCAGCAGGCAGACGACACGACGACTTGTAGACGAGCTGAAATATACAACCAGAGACGTATTAATACAAGGCATAGAGAAGCACGAGGCATACAGGGCAAACACTATCCTACGACGCTAGCAAATTATATCTACTCGGAAAACAGTCGACTGTAGAACTCTATATGATAAGGGTACCCATGGCAAACCAAGACCGGCAGCAGGCAGACGACACGACGACTTGTAGACGAGCTGAAATATACAACCAGAGACGTATTAATACAAGGCATACAGAAAAACGAGGCATACAGGGCAAACACTATCCTACGACGCTAGCAAATTATATCTACTCGGAAAACAGTCGACTGTAGAACTCTATATGATAAGGGTACCCATGGCAAACCAAGACCGGCAGCAGGCAGACGACACGACGACTTGTAGACGAGCTGAAATATACAACCAGAGACGTATTAATACAAGGCATAGAGAAGCACGAGGCATACAGGGCAAACACTATCCTACGACGCTAGCAAATTATATCTACTCGGAAAACAGTCGACTGTAGAACTCTATATGATAAGGGTACCCATGGCAAACCAAGACCGGCAGCAGGCAGACGACACGACGACTTGTAGACGAGCTGAAATATACAACCAGAGACGTATTAATACAAGGCATAGAGAAGCACGAGGCATACAGGGCAAACACTATCCTACGACGCTAGCAAATTATATCTACTCGGAAAACAGTCGACTGTAGAACTCTATATGATAAGGGTACCCATTGCAAACCAAGACCGGCAGCAGGCAGACGACACGACGACTTGTAGACGAGCTGAAATATACAACCAGAGACGTATTAATACAAGGCATACAGAAAAACGAGGCATACAGGGCAAACACTATCCTACGACGCTAGCAAATTATATCTACTCGGAAAACAGTCAACTGTAGAACTCTATATGATAAGGGTACCCATGGCAAACCAAGACCGGCAGCAGGCAGACGACACGACGACTTGTAGACGAGCTGAAATATACAACCAGAGACGTATTAATACAAGGCATAGAGAAGCACGAGGCATACAGGGCAAACACTATCCTATGACGCTAGCAAATTATATCTACTCGGAAAACAGTCGACTGTAGAACTCTATATGATAAGGGTACCCATGGCAAACCAAGACCGGCAGCAGGCAGACGACACGACGACTTGTAGACGAGCTGAAATATACAACCAGAGACGTATTAATACAAGGCATAGAGAAGCACGAGGCATACAGGGCAAACACTATCCTACGACGCTAGCAAATTATATCTACTCGGAAAACAGTCGACTGTAGAACTCTATATGATAAGGGTACCCATGGCAAACCAAGACCGGCAGCAGGCAGACGACACGACGACTTGTAGACGAGCTGAAATATACAACCAGAGACGTATTAATACAAGGCATACAGAAAAACGAGGCATACAGGGCAAACACTATCCTACGACGCTAGCAAATTATATCTACTCGGAAAACAGTCGACTGTATAACTCTATATGATAAGGGTACCCATGGCAAACCAAGACCGGCAGCAGGCAGACGACACGACAACTTGTAGACGAGCTGAAATATACAACCAGAGACGTATTAATACAAGGCATAGAGAAGCACGAGGCATACAGGGCAAACACTATCCTACGACACTAGCAAATTATATCTACTCGGAAAACAGTCGACTGTAGAACTCTATATGATAAGGGTACCCATTGCAAACCAAGACCGGCAGCAGGCAGACGACACGACGACTTGTAGACGAGCTGAAATATACAACCAGAGACGTATTAATACAAGGCATAGAGAAGCACGAGGCATACAGGGCAAACACTATCCTACGACGCTAGCAAATTATATCTACTCGGAAAACAGTCGACTGTAGAACTCTATATGATAAGGGTACCCATGGCAAACCAAGACCGGCAGCAGGCAGACGACACGACGACTTGTAGACGAGCTGAAATATACAACCAGAGACGTATTAATACAAGGCATAGAGAAGCACGAGGCATACAGGGCAAACACTATCCTACGACGCTAGCAAATTATATCTACTCGGAAAACAGTCAACTGTAGAACTCTATATGATAAGGGTACCCATGGCAAACCAAGACCGGCAGCAGGCAGACGACACGACGACTTGTAGACGAGCTGAAATATACAACCAGAGACGTATTAATACAAGGCATACAGAAAACCGAGGCATACAGGGCAAACACTATCCTACGACGCTAGCAAATTATATCTACTCGGAAAACAGTCGACTGTAGAACTCTATATGATAAGGGTACCCATGGCAAACCAAGACCGGCAGCAGGCAGACGACACGACGACTTGTAGACGAGCTGAAATATACAACCAGAGACGTATTAATACAAGGCATAGAGAAGCACGAGGCATACAGGGCAAACACTATCCTACGACGCTAGCAAATTATATCTACTCGGAAAACAGTCGACTGTAGAACTCTATATGATAAGGACACCCATGGCAAACCAAGACCGGCAGCAGGCAGACGACACGACGACTTGTAGACGAGCTGAAATATACAACCAGAGACGTATTAATACAAGGCATAGAGAAGCACGAGGCATACAGGGCAAACACTATCCTACGACGCTAGCAAATTATATCTACTCGGAAAACAGTCGACTGTAGAACTCTATATGATAAGGGTACCCATGGCAAACCAAGACCGGCAGCAGGCAGACGACACGACGACTTGTAGACGAGCTGAAATATACAACCAGAGACGTATTAATACAAGGCATAGAGAAGCACGAGGCATACAGGGCAAACACTATCCTACAACGCTAGCAAATTATATCTACTCGGAAAACAGTCGACTCTAGAACTCTATATGATAAGGGTACCCATGGCAAACCAAGACCGGCAGCAGGCAGACGACACGACGACTTGTAGACGAGCTGAAATATACAACCAGAGACGTATTAATACAAGGCATAGAGAAGCACGAGGCATACAGGGCAAACACTATCCTACGACGCTAGCAAATTATATCTACTCGGAAAACAGTCGACTGTACAACTCTATATGATAAGGGTACCCATGGCAAACCAAGACCGGCAGCAGGCAGACGACACGACGACTTGTAGACGAGCTGAAATATACAACCAGAGACGTATTAATACAAGGCATAGAGAAGCACGAGGCATACAGGGCAAACACTATCCTACGACGCTAGCAAATTATATCTACTCGGAAAACAGTCCACTGTAGAACTCTATATGATAAGGGTACCCATGGCAAACCAAGACCGGCAGCAGGCAGACGACACGACGACTTGTAGACGAGCTGAAATATACAACCAGAGACGTATTAATACAAGGCATAGAGAAGCACGAGGCATACAGGGCAAACACTATCCTACGACGCTAGCAAATTATATCTACTCGGAAAACAGTCGACTGTAGAACTCTATATGATAAGGGTACCCATGGCAAACCAAGACCGGCAGCAGGCAGACGACACGACGACTTGTAGACGAGCTGAAATATACAACCAGAGACGTATTAATACAAGGCATACAGAAAAACGAGGCATACAGGGCAAACACTATCCTACGACGCTAGCAAATTATATCTACTCGGAAAACAGTCGACTGTAGAACTCTATATGATAAGGGTACCCATGGCAAACCAAGACCGGCAGCAGGCAGACGACACGACGACTTGTAGACGAGCTGAAATATACAACCAGAGACGTATTAATACAAGGCATAGAGAAGCACGAGGCATACAGGGCAAACACTATCCTACGACGCTAGCAAATTATATCTACTCGGAAAACAGTCGACTGTAGAACTCTATATGATAAGGGTACCCATGGCAAACCAAGACCGGCAGCAGGCAGACTACACGACGACTTGTAGACGAGCTGAAATATACAACCAGAGACGTATTAATACAAGGCATACAGAAAAACGAGGCATACAGGGCAAACACTATCCTACGACGCTAGCAAATTATATCTACTCGGAAAACAGTCGACTGTAGAACTCTATATGATAAAGGTACCCATGGCAAACCAAGACCGGCAGCAGGCAGACGACACAACGACTTGTAGACGAGCTGAAATATACAACCAGAGACGTATTAATACAAGGCATACAGGGCAAACACTATCCTACGACGCTAGCAAATTATATCTACTCGGAAAACAGTCGACTGTAGAACTCTATATGATAAGGGTACCCATGGCAAACCAAGACCGGCAGCAGGCAGACAACACGACGACTTGTAGACGAGCTGAAATATACAACCAGAGACGTATTAATACAAGGCATAGAGAAGCACGAGGCATACAGGGCAAACACTATCCTACGACGCTAGCAAATTATATCTACTCGGAAAACAGTCGACTGTAGAACTCTATATGATAAGGGTACCCATGGCAAACCAAGACCGGCAGCAGGCAGACGACACGACGACTTGTAGATGAGCTGAAATATACAACCAGAGACGTATTAATACAAGGCGTACAGAAGCACGAGGCATACAGGGCAAACACTATCCTACGACGCTAGCAAATTATATCTACTCGGAAAACAGTCGACTGTACAACTCTATATGATAAGGGTACCCATGGCAAACCAAGACCGGCAGCAGGCAGACGACACGACGACTTGTAGACGAGCTGAAATATACAACCAGAGACGTATTAATACAAGGCATAGAGAAGCACGAGGCATACAGGGCAAACACTATCCTACGACGCTAGCAAATTATATCTACTCGGAAAACAGTCAACTGTAGAACTCTATATGATAAGGGTACCCATGGCAAACCAAGACCGGCAGCAGGCAGACGACACGACGACTTGTAGACGAGCTGAAATATACAACCAGAGACGTATTAATACAAGGCATACAGAAAAACGAGGCATACAGGGCAAACACTATCCTACGACGCTAGCAAATTATATCTACTCGGAAAACAGTCGACTGTAGAACTCTATATGATAAGGGTACCCATGGCAAACCAAGACCGGCAGCAGGCAGACGACACGACGACTTGTAGACGAGCTGAAATATACAACCAGAGACGTATTAATACAAGGCATAGAGAAGCACGAGGCATACAGGGCAAACACTATCCTACGACGCTAGCAAATTATATCTACTCGGAAAACAGTCGACTGTAGAACTCTATATGATAAGGACACCCATGGCAAACCAAGACCGGCAGCAGGCAGACGACACGACGACTTGTAGACGAGCTGAAATATACAACCAGAGACGTATTAATACAAGGCATAGAGAAGCACGAGGCATACAGGGCAAACACTATCCTACGACGCTAGCAAATTATATCTACTCGGAAAACAGTCGACTGTAGAACTCTATATGATAAGGGTACCCATGGCAAACCAAGACCGGCAGCAGGCAGACGACACGACGACTTGTAGACGAGCTGAAATATACAACCAGAGACGTATTAATACAAGGCATAGAGAAGCACGAGGCATACAGGGCAAACACTATCCTACAACGCTAGCAAATTATATCTACTCGGAAAACAGTCAACTGTAGAACTCTATATGATAAGGGTACCCATGGCAAACCAAGACCGGCAGCAGGCAGACGACACGACGACTTGTAGACGAGCTGAAATATACAACCAGAGACGTATTAATACAAGGCATAGAGAAGCACGAGGCATACAGGGCAAACACTATCCTACGACGCTAGCAAATTATATCTACTCGGAAAACAGTCGCCTGTACAACTCTATATGATAAGGGTACCCATGGCAAACCAAGACCGGCAGCAGGCAGACGACACGACGACTTGTAGATGAGCTGAAATATACAACCAGAGACGTATTAATACAAGGCATAGAGAAGCACGAGGCATACAGGGCAAACACTATCCTACGACGCTAGCAAATTATATCTACTCGGAAAACAGTCGACTGTAGAACTCTATATGATAAGGGTACCCATGGCAAACCAAGACCGGCAGCAGGCAGACGACACGACGACTTGTAGACGAGCTGAAATATACAACCAGAGACGTATTAATACAAGGCATAGAGAAGCACGAGGCATACAGGGCAAACACTATCCTACGACGCTAGCAAATTATATCTACTCGGAAAACAGTCAACTGTAGAACTCTATATGATAAGGGTACCCATGGCAAACCAAGACCGGCAGCAGGCAGACGACACGACGACTTGTAGACGAGCTGAAATATACAACCAGAGACGTATTAATACAAGGCATACAGAAAAACGAGGCATACAGGGCAAACACTATCCTACAACGCTAGCAAATTATATCTACTCGGAAAACAGTCGACTGTAGAACTCTATATGATAAGGGTACCCATGGCAAACCAAGACCGGCAGCAGGCAGACGACACGACGACTTGTAGACGAGCTGAAATATACAACCAGAGACGTATTAATACAAGGCATAGAGAAGCACGAGGCATACAGGGCAAACACTATCCTACGACGCTAGCAAATTATATCTACTCGGAAAACAGTCCACTGTAGAACTCTATATGATAAGGGTACCCATGGCAAACCAAGACCGGCAGCAGGCAGACTACACGACGACTTGTAGACGAGCTGAAATATACAACCAGAGACGTATTAATACAAGGCATACAGAAAAACGAGGCATACAGGGCAAACACTATCCTACGACGCTAGCAAATTATATCTACTCAGAAAACAGTCGACTGTAGAACTCTATATGATAAGGGTACCCATGGCAAACCAAGACCGGCAGCAGGCAGACGACACAACGACTTGTAGACGAGCTGAAATATACAACCAGAGACGTATTAATACAAGGCATACAGGGCAAACACTATCCTACGACGCTAGCAAATTATATCTACTCGGAAAACAGTCGACTGTAGAACTCTATATGATAAGGGTACCCATGGCAAACCAAGACCGGCAGCAGGCAGACGACACGACGACTTGTAGACGAGCTGAAATATACAACCAGAGACGTATTAATACAAGGCATACAGAAAAACGAGGCATACAGGGCAAACACTATCCTACGACGCTAGCAAATTATATCTACTCGGAAAACAGTCGACTGTAGAACTCTATATGATAAGGGTACCCATGGCAAACCAAGACCGGCAGCAGGCAGACGACACGACGACTTGTAGACGAGCTGAAATATACAACCAGAGACGTATTAATACAAGGCATAGAGAAGCACGAGGCATACAGGGCAAACACTATCCTACGACGCTAGCAAATTATATCTACTCGGAAAACAGTCGACTGTAGAACTCTATATGATAAGGGTACCCATGGCAAACCAAGACCGGCAGCAGGCAGACGACACGACGACTTGTAGACGAGCTGAAATATACAACCAGAGACGTATTAATACAAGGCATACAGAAAAACGAGGCATACAGGGCAAACACTATCCTACGACGCTAGCAAATTATATCTACTCGGAAAACAGTCGACTGTACAACTCTATATGATAAGGGTACCCATGGCAAACCAAGACCGGCAGCAGGCAGACGACACGACGACTTGTAGACGAGCTGAAATATACAACCAGAGACGTATTAATACAAGGCATAGAGAAGCACGAGGCATACAGGGCAAACACTATCCTACGACGCTAGCAAATTATATCTACTCGGAAAACAGTCGACTGTAGAACTCTATATGATAAGGGTACCCATGGCAAACCAAGACCGGCAGCAGGCAGACGACACGACGACTTGTAGACGAGCTGAAATATACAACCAGAGACGTATTAATACAAGGCATACAGAAAAACGAGGCATACAGGGCAAACACTATCCTACGACGCTAGCAAATTATATCTACTCGGAAAACAGTCGACTGTAGAACTCTATATGATAAGGGTACCCATGGCAAACCAAGACCGGCAGCAGGCAGACGACACGACGACTTGTAGACGAGCTGAAATATACAACCAGAGACGTATTAATACAAGGCATACAGAAAAACGAGGCATACAGGGCAAACACTATCCTACGACGCTAGCAAATTATATCTACTCGGAAAACAGTCGACTGTAGAACTCTATATGATAAGGGTACCCATGGCAAACCAAGACCGGCAGCAGGCAGACGACACGACGACTTGTAGACGAGCTGAAATATACAACCAGAGACGTATTAATACAAGGCATACAGAAAAACGAGGCATACAGGGCAAACACTATCCTACGACGCTAGCAAATTATATCTACTCGGAAAACAGTCGACTGTAGAACTCTATATGATAAGGGTACCCATGGCAAACCAAGACCGGCAGCAGGCAGACGACACGACGACTTGTAGACGAGCTGAAATATACAACCAGAGACGTATTAATACAAGGCATAGAGAAGCACGAGGCATACAGGGCAAACACTATCCTACGACGCTAGCAAATTATATCTACTCGGAAAACAGTCCACTGTAGAACTCTATATGATAAGGGTACCCATGGCAAACCAAGACCGGCAGCAGGCAGACGACACGACGACTTGTAGACGAGCTGAAATATACAACCAGAGACGTATTAATACAAGGCATAGAGAAGCACGAGGCATACAGGGCAAACACTATCCTATGACGCTAGCAAATTATATCTACTCGGAAAACAGTCGACTGTAGAACTCTATATGATAAAGGTACCCATGGCAAACCAAGACCGGCAGCAGGCAGACGACACGACGACTTGTAGACGAGCTGAAATATACAACCAGAGACGTATTAATACAAGGCATAGAGAAGCACGAGGCATACAGGGCAAACACTATCCTACGACGCTAGCAAATTATATCTACTCGGAAAACAGTCGACTGTAGAACTCTATATGATAAGGGTACCCATGGCAAACCAAGACCGGCAGCAGGCAGACGACACGACGACTTGTAGACGAGCTGAAATATACAACCAGAGACGTATTAATACAAGGCATACAGAAAAACGAGGCATACAGGGCAAACACTATCCTACGACGCTAGCAAATTATATCTACTCGGAAAACAGTCGACTGTAGAACTCTATATGATAAGGGTACCCATGGCAAACCAAGACCGGCAGCAGGCAGACGACACGACGACTTGTAGACGAGCTGAAATATACAACCAGAGACGTATTAATACAAGGCATACAGAAAAACGAGGCATACAGGGCAAACACTATCCTACGACGCTAGCAAATTATATCTACTCGGAAAACAGTCGACTGTAGAACTCTATATGATAAGGGTACCCATGGCAAACCAAGACCGGCAGCAGGCAGACGACACAACGACTTGTAGACGAGCTGAAATATACAACCAGAGACGTATTAATACAAGGCATACAGAAAAACGAGGCATACAGGGCAAACACTATCCTACGACGCTAGCAAATTATATCTACTCGGAAAACAGTCGACTGTACAACTCTATATGATAAGGGTACCCATGGCAAACCAAGACCGGCAGCAGGCAGACGACACAACGACTTGTAGACGAGCTGAAATATACAACCAGAGACGTATTAATACAAGGCATACAGAAAAACGAGGCATACAGGGCAAACACTATCCTACGACGCTAGCAAATTATATCTACTCGGAAAACAGTCGACTGTAGAACTCTATATGATAAGGGTACCCATGGCAAACCAAGACCGGCAGCAGGCAGACGACACGACGACTTGTAGACGAGCTGAAATATACAACCAGAGATGTATTAATACAAGGCATAGAGAAGCACGAGGCATACAGGGCAAACACTATCCTACGACGCTAGCAAATTATATCTACTCGGAAAACAGTCCACTGTAGAACTCTATATGATAAGGGTACCCATGGCAAACCAAGACCGGCAGCAGGCAGACGACACGACGACTTGTAGACGAGCTGAAATATACCACCAGAGAAGTATTAATACAAGGCATAGAGAAGCACGAGGCATACAGGGCAAACACTATCCTACGACGCTAGCAAATTATATCTACTCGGAAAACAGTCGACTGTAGAACTCTATATGATAAAGGTACCCATGGCAAACCAAGACCGGCAGCAGGCAGACGACACGACGACTTGTAGACGAGCTGAAATATACAACCAGAGACGTATTAATACAAGGCATAGAGAAGCACGAGGCATACAGGGCAAACACTATCCTACGACGCTAGCAAATTATATCTACTCGGAAAACAGTCGACTGTAGAACTCTATATGATAAGGGTACCCATGGCAAACCAAGACCGGCAGCAGGCAGACGACACGACGACTTGTAGACGAGCTGAAATATACAACCAGAGACGTATTAATACAAGGCATAGAGAAGCACGAGGCATACAGGGCAAACACTATCCTACGACGCTAGCAAATTATATCTACTCGGAAAACAGTCGACTGTAGAACTCTATATGATAAGGGTACCCATGGCAAACCAAGACTGGCAGCAGGCAGACGACACGACGACTTGTAGACAAGCTGAAATATACAACCAGAGACGTATTAATACAAGGCATACAGAAAAACGAGGCATACAGGGCAAACACTATCCTACGACGCTAGCAAATTATATCTACTCGGAAAACAGTCGACTGTAGAACTCTATATGATAAGGGTACCCATGGCAAACCAAGACCGGCAGCAGGCAGACGACACAACGACTTGTAGACGAGCTGAAATATACAACCAGAGACGTATTAATACAAGGCATACAGAAAAACGAGGCATACAGGGCAAACACTATCCTACGACGCTAGCAAATTATATCTACTCGGAAAACAGTCCACTGTAGAACTCTATATGATAAGGGTACCCATGGCAAACCAAGACCGGCAGCAGGCAGACGACACAACGACTTGTAGACGAGCTGAAATATACAACCAGAGACGTATTAATACAAGGCATACAGAAAAACGAGGCATACAGGGCAAACACTATCCTACGACGCTAGCAAATTATATCTACTCGGAAAACAGTCGACTGTAGAACTCTATATGATAAGGGTACCCATGGCAAACCAAGACCGGCAGCAGGCAGACAACACGACGATTTGTAGACGAGCTGAAATATACAACCAGAGACGTATTAATACAAGGCATAGAGAAGCACGAGGCATACAGGGCAAACACTATCCTACGACGCTAGCAAATTATATCTACTCGGAAAACAGTCGACTGTAGAACTCTATATGATAAGGGTACCCATGGCAAACCAAGACCGGCAGCAGGCAGACGACACGACGACTTGTAGACGAGCTGAAATATACAACCAGAGACGTATTAATACAAGGCATAGAGAAGCACGAGGCATACAGGGCAAACACTATCCTACGACGCTAGCAAATTATATCTACTCGGAAAACAGTCCACTGTAGAACTCTATATGATAAGGGTACCCATGGCAAACCAAGACCGGCAGCAGGCAGACTACACGACGACTTGTAGACGAGCTGAAATATACAACCAGAGACGTATTAATACAAGGCATACAGAAAAACGAGGCATACAGGGCAAACACTATCCTACGACGCTAGCAAATTATATCTACTCGGAAAACAGTCGACTGTAGAACTCTATATGATAAGGGTACCCATGGCAAACCAAGACCGGCAGCAGGCAGACGAAACAACGACTTGTAGACGAGCTGAAATATACAACCAGAGACGTATTAATACAAGGCATACAGGGCAAACACTATCCTACGACGCTAGCAAATTATATCTACTCGGAAAACAGTCGACTGTAGAACTCTATATGATAAGGGTACCCATGGCAAACCAAGACCGGCAGCAGGCAGACGACACGACGACTTGTAGACGAGCTGAAATATACAACCAGAGACGTATTAATACAAGGCATACAGAAAAACGAGGCATACAGGGCAAACACTATCCTACGACGCTAGCAAATTATATCTACTCGGAAAACAGTCGACTGTAGAACTCTATATGATAAGGGTACCCATGGCAAACCAAGACCGGCAGCAGGCAGACGACACGACGACTTGTAGACGAGCTGAAATATACAACCAGAGACGTATTAATACAAGGCATAGAGAAGCACGAGGCATACAGGGCAAACACTATCCTACGACGCTAGCAAATTATATCTACTCGGAAAACAGTCCACTGTAGAACTCTATATGATAAGGGTACCCATGGCAAACCAAGACCGGCAGCAGGCAGACGACACGACGACTTGTAGACGAGCTGAAATATACAACCAGAGACGTATTAATACAAGGCATAGAGAAGCACGAGGCATACAGGGCAAACACTATCCTATGACGCTAGCAAATTATATCTACTCGGAAAACAGTCGACTGTAGAACTCTATATGATAAAGGTACCCATGGCAAACCAAGACCGGCAGCAGGCAGACGACACGACGACTTGTAGACGAGCTGAAATATACAACCAGAGACGTATTAATACAAGGCATAGAGAAGCACGAGGCATACAGGGCAAACACTATCCTACGACGCTAGCAAATTATATCTACTCGGAAAACAGTCGACTGTAGAACTCTATATGATAAGGGTACCCATGGCAAACCAAGACCGGCAGCAGGCAGACGACACGACGACTTGTAGACGAGCTGAAATATACAACCAGAGACGTATTAATACAAGGCATACAGAAAAACGAGGCATACAGGGCAAACACTATCCTACGACGCTAGCAAATTATATCTACTCGGAAAACAGTCGACTGTAGAACTCTATATGATAAGGGTACCCATGGCAAACCAAGACCGGCAGCAGGCAGACGACACGACGACTTGTAGACGAGCTGAAATATACAACCAGAGACGTATTAATACAAGGCATACAGAAAAACGAGGCATACAGGGCAAACACTATCCTACGACGCTAGCAAATTATATCTACTCGGAAAACAGTCGACTGTAGAACTCTATATGATAAGGGTACCCATGGCAAACCAAGACCGGCAGCAGGCAGACGACACGACGACTTGTAGACGAGCTGAAATATACAACCAGAGACGTATTAATACAAGGCATACAGAAAAACGAGGCATACAGGGCAAACACTATCCTACGACGCTAGCAAATTATATCTACTCGGAAAACAGTCGACTGTACAACTCTATATGATAAGGGTACCCATGGCAAACCAAGACCGGCAGCAGGCAGACGACACAACGACTTGTAGACGAGCTGAAATATACAACCAGAGACGTATTAATACAAGGCATACAGAAAAACGAGGCATACAGGGCAAACACTATCCTACGACGCTAGCAAATTATATCTACTCGGAAAACAGTCGACTGTAGAACTCTATATGATAAGGGTACCCATGGCAAACCAAGACCGGCAGCAGGCAGACGACACGACGACTTGTAGACGAGCTGAAATATACAACCAGAGATGTATTAATACAAGGCATAGAGAAGCACGAGGCATACAGGGCAAACACTATCCTACGACGCTAGCAAATTATATCTACTCGGAAAACAGTCCACTGTAGAACTCTATATGATAAGGGTACCCATGGCAAACCAAGACCGGCAGCAGGCAGACGACACGACGACTTGTAGACGAGCTGAAATATACCACCAGAGAAGTATTAATACAAGGCATAGAGAAGCACGAGGCATACAGGGCAAACACTATCCTACGACGCTAGCAAATTATATCTACTCGGAAAACAGTCGACTGTAGAACTCTATATGATAAAGGTACCCATGGCAAACCAAGACCGGCAGCAGGCAGACGACACGACGACTTGTAGACGAGCTGAAATATACAACCAGAGACGTATTAATACAAGGCATAGAGAAGCACGAGGCATACAGGGCAAACACTATCCTACGACGCTAGCAAATTATATCTACTCGGAAAACAGTCGACTGTAGAACTCTATATGATAAGGGTACCCATGGCAAACCAAGACCGGCAGCAGGCAGACGACACGACGACTTGTAGACGAGCTGAAATATACAACCAGAGACGTATTAATACAAGGCATAGAGAAGCACGAGGCATACAGGGCAAACACTATCCTACGACGCTAGCAAATTATATCTACTCGGAAAACAGTCGACTGTAGAACTCTATATGATAAGGGTAC
Source organism: Sthenelais limicola (assembly GCA_942159475.1). NCBI lineage: Eukaryota > Metazoa > Annelida > Polychaeta > Phyllodocida > Sigalionidae > Sthenelais > Sthenelais limicola. The sequence continues at coordinate 74,791,282 of OW804098.1, forward strand.
CCATGGCAAACCAAGACTGGCAGCAGGCAGACGACACGACGACTTGTAGACAAGCTGAAATATACAACCAGAGACGTATTAATACAAGGCATACAGAAAAACGAGGCATACAGGGCAAACACTATCCTACGACGCTAGCAAATTATATCTACTCGGAAAACAGTCGACTGTAGAACTCTATATGATAAGGGTACCCATGGCAAACCAAGACCGGCAGCAGGCAGACGACACAACGACTTGTAGACGAGCTGAAATATACAACCAGAGACGTATTAATACAAGGCATACAGAAAAACGAGGCATACAGGGCAAACACTATCCTACGACGCTAGCAAATTATATCTACTCGGAAAACAGTCGACTGTAGAACTCTATATGATAAGGGTACCCATGGCAAACCAAGACCGGCAGCAGGCAGACGACAAGACGACTTGTAGACGAGCTGAAATATACAACCAGAGACGTATTAATACAAGGCATACAGGGCAAACACTATCCTACGACGCTAGCAAATTATATCTACTCGGAAAACAGTCGACTGTAGAACTCTATATGATAAGGGTACCCATGGCAAACCAAGACCGGCAGCAGGCAGACGACACGACGACTTGTAGACGAGCTGAAATATACAACCAGAGACGTATTAATACAAGGCATAGAGAAGCACGAGGCATACAGGGCAAACACTATCCTACGACGCTAGCAAATTATATCTACTCGGAAAACAGTCCACTGTAGAACTCTATATGATAAGGGTACCCATGGCAAACCAAGACCGGCAGCAGGCAGACGACACGACGACTTGTAGACGAGCTGAAATATACAACCAGAGACGTATTAATACAAGGCATAGAGAAGCACGAGGCATACAGGGCAAACACTATCCTATGACGCTAGCAAATTATATCTACTCGGAAAACAGTCGACTGTAGAACTCTATATGATAAAGGTACCCATGGCAAACCAAGACCGGCAGCAGGCAGACGACACGACGACTTGTAGACGAGCTGAAATATACAACCAGAGACGTATTAATACAAGGCATAGAGAAGCACGAGGCATACAGGGCAAACACTATCCTACGACGCTAGCAAATTATATCTACTCGGAAAACAGTCGACTGTAGAACTCTATATGATAAGGGTACCCATGGCAAACCAAGACCGGCAGCAGGCAGACGACACGACGACTTGTAGACGAGCTGAAATATACAACCAGAGACGTATTAATACAAGGCATACAGAAAAACGAGGCATACAGGGCAAACACTATCCTACGACGCTAGCAAATTATATCTACTCGGAAAACAGTCGACTGTAGAACTCTATATGATAAGGGTACCCATGGCAAACCAAGACCGGCAGCAGGCAGACGACACGACGACTTGTAGACGAGCTGAAATATACAACCAGAGACGTATTAATACAAGGCATACAGAAAAACGAGGCATACAGGGCAAACACTATCCTACGACGCTAGCAAATTATATCTACTCGGAAAACAGTCGACTGTAGAACTCTATATGATAAGGGTACCCATGGCAAACCAAGACCGGCAGCAGGCAGACGACACAACGACTTGTAGACGAGCTGAAATATACAACCAGAGACGTATTAATACAAGGCATACAGAAAAACGAGGCATACAGGGCAAACACTATCCTACGACGCTAGCAAATTATATCTACTCGGAAAACAGTCGACTGTACAACTCTATATGATAAGGGTACCCATGGCAAACCAAGACCGGCAGCAGGCAGACGACACAACGACTTGTAGACGAGCTGAAATATACAACCAGAGACGTATTAATACAAGGCATACAGAAAAACGAGGCATACAGGGCAAACACTATCCTACGACGCTAGCAAATTATATCTACTCGGAAAACAGTCGACTGTAGAACTCTATATGATAAGGGTACCCATGGCAAACCAAGACCGGCAGCAGGCAGACGACACGACGACTTGTAGACGAGCTGAAATATACAACCAGAGATGTATTAATACAAGGCATAGAGAAGCACGAGGCATACAGGGCAAACACTATCCTACGACGCTAGCAAATTATATCTACTCGGAAAACAGTCCACTGTAGAACTCTATATGATAAGGGTACCCATGGCAAACCAAGACCGGCAGCAGGCAGACGACACGACGACTTGTAGACGAGCTGAAATATACCACCAGAGAAGTATTAATACAAGGCATAGAGAAGCACGAGGCATACAGGGCAAACACTATCCTACGACGCTAGCAAATTATATCTACTCGGAAAACAGTCGACTGTAGAACTCTATATGATAAAGGTACCCATGGCAAACCAAGACCGGCAGCAGGCAGACGACACGACGACTTGTAGACGAGCTGAAATATACAACCAGAGACGTATTAATACAAGGCATAGAGAAGCACGAGGCATACAGGGCAAACACTATCCTACGACGCTAGCAAATTATATCTACTCGGAAAACAGTCGACTGTAGAACTCTATATGATAAGGGTACCCATGGCAAACCAAGACCGGCAGCAGGCAGACGACACGACGACTTGTAGACGAGCTGAAATATACAACCAGAGACGTATTAATACAAGGCATAGAGAAGCACGAGGCATACAGGGCAAACACTATCCTACGACGCTAGCAAATTATATCTACTCGGAAAACAGTCGACTGTAGAACTCTATATGATAAGGGTACCCATGGCAAACCAAGACTGGCAGCAGGCAGACGACACGACGACTTGTAGACGAGCTGAAATATACAACCAGAGACGTATTAATACAAGGCATACAGAAAAACGAGGCATACAGGGCAAACACTATCCTACGACGCTAGCAAATTATATCTACTCGGAAAACAGTCGACTGTAGAACTCTATATGATAAGGGTACCCATGGCAAACCAAGACCGGCAGCAGGCAGACGACACAACGACTTGTAGACGAGCTGAAATATACAACCAGAGACGTATTAATACAAGGCATACAGAAAAACGAGGCATACAGGGCAAACACTATCCTACGACGCTAGCAAATTATATCTACTCGGAAAACAGTCGACTGTAGAACTCTATATGATAAGGGTACCCATGGCAAACCAAGACCGGCAGCAGGCAGACGACACAACGACTTGTAGACGAGCTGAAATATACAACCAGAGACGTATTAATACAAGGCATACAGAAAAACGAGGCATACAGGGCAAACACTATCCTACGACGCTAGCAAATTATATCTACTCGGAAAACAGTCGACTGTAGAACTCTATATGATAAGGGTACCCATGGCAAACCAAGACCGGCAGCAGGCAGACGACACGACGACTTGTAGACGAGCTGAAATATACAACCAGAGACGTATTAATACAAGGCATAGAGAAGCACGAGGCATACAGGGCAAACACTATCCTACGACGCTAGCAAATTATATCTACTCGGAAAACAGTCGACTGTAGAACTCTATATGATAAGGGTACCCATGGCAAACCAAGACCGGCAGCAGGCAGACGACACGACGACTTGTAGATGAGCTGAAATATACAACCAGAGACGTATTAATACAAGGCATAGAGAAGCACGAGGCATACAGGGCAAACACTATCCTACGACGCTAGCAAATTATATCTACTCGGAAAACAGTCGACTGTAGAACTCTATATGATAAGGGTACCCATGGCAAACCAAGACCGGCAGCAGGCAGACGACACGACGACTTGTAGACGAGCTGAAATATACAACCAGAGACGTATTAATACAAGGCATACAGAAAAACGAGGCATACAGGGCAAACACTATCCTACGACGCTAGCAAATTATATCTACTCGGAAAACAGTCAACTGTAGAACTCTATATGATAAGGGTACCCATGGCAAACCAAGACCGGCAGCAGGCAGACGACACGACGACTTGTAGACGAGCTGAAATATACAACCAGAGACGTATTAATACAAGGCATACAGAAAAACGAGGCATACAGGGCAAACACTATCCTACGACGCTAGCAAATTATATCTACTCGGAAAACAGTCGACTGTAGAACTCTATATGATAAGGGTACCCATGGCAAACCAAGACCGGCAGCAGGCAGACGAGACGACGACTTGTAGACGAGCTGAAATATACAACCAGAGACGTATTAATACAAGGCATAGAGAAGCACGAGGCATACAGGGCAAACACTATCCTACGACGCTAGCAAATTATATCTACTCGGAAAACAGTCGACTGTAGAACTCTATATGATAAGGGTACCCATGGCAAACCAAGACCGGCAGCAGGCAGACTACACGACGACTTGTAGACGAGCTGAAATATACAACCAGAGACGTATTAATACAAGGCATACAGAAAAACGAGGCATACAGGGCAAACACTATCCTACGACGCTAGCAAATTATATCTACTCGGAAAACAGTCCACTGTAGAACTCTATATGATAAGGGTACCCATGGCAAACCAAGACCGGCAGCAGGCAGACGACACAACGACTTGTAGACGAGCTGAAATATACAACCAGAGACGTATTAATACAAGGCATACAGGGCAAACACTATCCTACGACGCTAGCAAATTATATCTACTCGGAAAACAGTCGACTGTAGAACTCTATATGATAAGGGTACCCATGGCAAACCAAGACCGGCAGCAGGCAGACGACACGACGACTTGTAGACGAGCTGAAATATACAACCAGAGACGTATTAATACAAGGCATACAGAAAAACGAGGCATACAGGGCAAACACTATCCTACGACGCTAGCAAATTATATCTACTCGGAAAACAGTCGACTGTAGAACTCTATATGATAAGGGTACCCATGGCAAACCAAGACCGGCAGCAGGCAGACGACACAACGACTTGTAGACGAGCTGAAATATACAACCAGAGACGTATTAATACAAGGCATACAGAAAAACGAGGCATACAGGGCAAACACTATCCTACGACGCTAGCAAATTATATCTACTCGGAAAACAGTCGACTGTAGAACTCTATATGATAAGGGTACCCATGGCAAACCAAGACCGGCAGCAGGCAGACGACACGACGACTTGTAGACGAGCTGAAATATACAACCAGAGACGTATTAATACAAGGCATACAGAAAAACGAGGCATACAGGGCAAACACTATCCTACGACGCTAGCAAATTATATCTACTCGGAAAACAGTCGACTGTAGAACTCTATATGATAAGGGTACCCATGGCAAACCAAGACCGGCAGCAGGCAGACGACAAGACGACTTGTAGACGAGCTGAAATATACAACCAGAGACGTATTAATACAAGGCATACAGGGCAAACACTATCCTACGACGCTAGCAAATTATATCTACTCGGAAAACAGTCGACTGTAGAACTCTATATGATAAGGGTACCCATGGCAAACCAAGACCGGCAGCAGGCAGACGACACGACGACTTGTAGACGAGCTGAAATATACAACCAGAGACGTATTAATACAAGGCATACAGAAAAACGAGGCATACAGGGCAAACACTATCCTACGACGCTAGCAAATTATATCTACTCGGAAAACAGTCGACTGTAGAACTCTATATGATAAGGGTACCCATGGCAAACCAAGACCGGCAGCAGGCAGACGACACGACGACTTGTAGACGAGCTGAAATATACAACCAGAGACGTATTAATACAAGGCATACAGAAAAACGAGGCATACAGGGCAAACACTATCCTACGACGCTAGCAAATTATATCTACTCGGAAAACAGTCGACTGTAGAACTCTATATGATAAGGGTACCCATGGCAAACCAAGACCGGCAGCAGGCAGACGACACGACGACTTGTAGACGAGCTGAAATATACAACCAGAGACGTATTAATACAAGGCATAGAGAAGCACGAGGCATACAGGGCAAACACTATCCTACGACGCTAGCAAATTATATCTACTCGGAAAACAGTCGACTGTAGAACTCTATATGATAAGGGTACCCATGGCAAACCAAGACCGGCAGCAGGCAGACGACACGACGACTTGTAGACGAGCTGAAATATACAACCAGAGACGTATTAATACAAGGCATAGAGAAGCACGAGGCATACAGGGCAAACACTATCCTACGACGCTAGCAAATTATATCTACTCGGAAAACAGTCGACTGTACAACTCTATATGATAAGGGTACCCATGGCAAACCAAGACCGGCAGCAGGCAGACGACACGACGACTTGTAGACGAGCTGAAATATACAACCAGAGACGTATTAATACAAGGCATAGAGAAGCACGAGGCATACAGGGCAAACACTATCCTACGACGCTAGCAAATTATATCTACTCGGAAAACAGTCGACTGTAGAACTCTATATGATAAGGGTACCCATGGCAAACCAAGACCGGCAGCAGGCAGACGACACGACGACTTGTAGACGAGCTGAAATATACAACCAGAGACGTATTAATACAAGGCATAGAGAAGCACGAGGCATACAGGGTAAACACTATCCTACGACGCTAGCAAATTATATCTACTCGGAAAACAGTCGACTGTAGAACTCTATATGATAAGGGTACCCATGGCAAACCAAGACCGGCAGCAGGCAGACGACACGACGACTTGTAGACGAGCTGAAATATACAACCAGAGACGTATTAATACAAGGCATACAGAAAAACACAAGTATCACAACTAATAAAGACAATAGTTTACAAAATTCACCAGTTACACAAGATCAGAAAATATATTGATAAACCCTCAGCTCTTAAGATCTACAAAACAAAAATTCTCCCCTTCTTCGATTATGGAGATATATTAATTCATAATACAAATAAACCCTTACTTGATAAACTCCAAAGGATTCAAAATAGAGCACTCAAACTAACACTAAACCTACCATATGAAACCCCAACTAACATAGTCCATTCAACAGCAAAAGTCCCACTTTTAACCCAATAAATACTAATAATGCCTTCAGGCATTCCCTGGGAAAAAACGGATAATGCCTTCAGGCATTACCTGCAATACATGGGAAAAAACGGATAATGCCTTCAGGCATTACCTGCAATACATGGGAAAAAACGGATAATGCCTCCAGGCATTATGAGCATGTTATATTCTAAAAACAGTTATATTTTTTTTACTATTTTACATATTCAAAATCTGCTTTCAGGATTATCTTCTATGTTGACTACATTTTTCATAAAAGATATTGTTTTAAAATAATACCATTGCCATGGCAACACAAAATAGCATGTATTCATTAGATTACACATGGTGGGAAAACATTACGTCACAATGCAGACGACTTCAGTTCATAATGGTAACCCATTCAGGTCTCATAATTAAAGATATTGCGTTGATATTCACAAAATAAGCTGTCAAAGTTAGATATCCAATGCCTCTTAGTATCCTGTGGTATCACATCAATGTAATCATTGTATTTTAAATTGAATAAATAGGATTTTCCTTCTGATACCCATGTGCGTGCTGTCACCCATTTATGACGACGTCTGATATTGTTTCCCTGCAGCGAGATGCAGCAAGATTTGCCATTTATTTCTGGCTATATATAATCGTTTGAAATGATTTTTCCAGGGCCTGCCTTCAGTCCTATATGTCCTCTAAGCAAGCCTGTAGTTTGAACACTATATACGCATTAATAAATCCAGGAGATGAGAAACAAAAATTAATGTTATTTTTATGTGAGGCCTATGTCACCACCTCCCGTTTTTATAGGACGTGACGTCGTCCTATGACGTCGTCCTATGACGTCAATCATAGCGATGCAATAACGTTTTTTAGACACACACACTTTGTGACGTTCAGCTGTGAATGGGTTAATACATAGGAGAATAGTTCACCTCAGATCAATAGCATATAAAAGAAGCAAAAATGATTCTTTTACAAACCAGCCCAAAAGAAATACTAGACAACAAGAAGCACCTACCTTAAAAATTCCTGCTTTTAAAACTAGATATGGTGAGAATACAATCCAAATCAAGTGTGCCAGAGCATGGAATGAGTTATCCCCGAAGCAAAGGAATATCGGTACCATAGAAACCTTCAAATCAAATCAAAAAATATGGCTAAACACACTTTATACCTACAATTTTCACTAATACAATTAATACCTACCAATATAACCCATAACCAAAACTAACATCTGTCAGTCTAATATCCTAAAATATTTATTAACACCTCAGAAGTTAAACTGCTAACACATGTATACACAGGTTCAAATACAAGTGGCAAAGCAGTACATCTTATCAGTACATCTTATCAATCCAACTACTCCTGCCTTTTTTTTTCTCTTTTCTCTTGACTGTCATAGAAAACCAAGGAAGTAAAGCTAACACTAAAGAGTGGCACAGCTAATTATCTTCCACCTTTTATCTCTCTGACCTTCTCTCACTATATTACACGAAAGCTTAACTAATAATTAAGGAAGTACAGCTAACACTATTGAGTGGCACAGCAAATTATCTTCCACCTTTCGCTCTACCAAAATTGTATAGTATCTCTTTGTAAATACCTGTATATAATGAAATATTGTACAAAAGAAAACTGGGGCAAGTGAAAAGCCCTACTGCTGGGACTTGAACTACCCAGTATAAATAAAAGCTTTAAAAAAAAAAAAACGAGGCATACAGGGCAAACACTATCCTACGACGCTAGCAAATTATATCTACTCGGAAAACAGTCGACTGTAGAACTCTATATGATAAGGGTACCCATGGCAAACCAAGACCGGCAGCAGGCAGACGACACGACGACTTGTAGACGAGCTGAAATATACAACCAGAGACGTATTAATACAAGGCATAGAGAAGCACGAGGCATACAGGGCAAACACTATCCTACGACGCTAGCAAATTATATCTACTCGGAAAACAGTCGACTGTACAACTCTATATGATAAGGGTACCCATGGCAAACCAAGACCGGCAGCAGGCAGACAACACGACGACTTGTAGACGAGCTGAAATATACAACCAGAGACGTATTAATACAAGGCATACAGAAAAACGAGGCATACAGGGCAAACACTATCCTACGACGCTAGCAAATTATATCTACTCGGAAAACAGTCGACTGTACAACTCTATATGATAAGGGTACCCATGGCAAACCAAGACCGGCAGCAGGCAGACGACACGACGACTTGTAGACGAGCTGAAATATACAACCAGAGACGTATTAATACAAGGCATACAGAAAAACGAGGCATACAGGGCAAACACTATCCTACGACGCTAGCAAATTATATCTACTCGGAAAACAGTCGACTGTAGAACTCTATATGATAAGGGTACCCATGGCAAACCAAGACCGGCAGCAGGCAGACGACACGACGACTTGTAGACGAGCTGAAATATACAACCAGAGACGTATTAATACAAGGCATACAGAAAAACGAGGCATACAGGGCAAACACTATCCTACGACGCTAGCAAATTATATCTACTCGGAAAACAGTCGACTGTAGAACTCTATATGATAAGGGTACCCATGGCAAACCAAGACCGGCAGCAGGCAGACGACACGACGACTTGTAGACGAGCTGAAATATACAACCAGAGACGTATTAATACAAGGCATACAGAAAAACGAGGCATACAGGGCAAACACTATCCTACGACGCTAGCAAATTATATCTACTCGGAAAACAGTCGACTGTAGAACTCTATATGATAAGGGTACCCATGGCAAACCAAGACCGGCAGCAGGCAGACGACACGACGACTTGTAGACGAGCTGAAATATACAACCAGAGACGTATTAATACAAGGCATACAGAAAAACGAGGCATACAGGGCAAACACTATCCTACGACGCTAGCAAATTATATCTACTCGGAAAACAGTCGACTGTAGAACTCTATATGATAAGGGTACCCATGGCAAACCAAGACCGGCAGCAGGCAGACGACACAACGACTTGTAGACGAGCTGAAATATACAACCAGAGACGTATTAATACAAGGCATACAGAAAAACGAGGCATACAGGGCAAACACTATCCTACGACGCTAGCAAATTATATCTACTCGGAAAACAGTCGACTGTAGAACTCTATATGATAAGGGTACCCATGGCAAACCAAGACCGGCAGCAGGCAGACTACACGACGACTTGTAGACGAGCTGAAATATACAACCAGAGACGTATTAATACAAGGCATACAGAAAAACGAGGCATACAGGGCAAACACTATCCTACGACGCTAGCAAATTATATCTACTCGGAAAACAGTCGACTGTAGAACTCTATATGATAAGGGTACCCATGGCAAACCAAGACCGGCAGCAGGCAGACGACACGACGACTTGTAGACGAGCTGAAATATACAACCAGAGACGTATTAATACAAGGCATACAGAAAAACGAGGCATACAGGGCAAACACTATCCTACGACGCTAGCAAATTATATCTACTCGGAAAACAGTCGACTGTAGAACTCTATATGATAAGGGTACCCATGGCAAACCAAGACCGGCAGCAGGCAGACGACACGACGACTTGTAGACGAGCTGAAATATACAACCAGAGACGTATTAATACAAGGCATACAGAAAAACGAGGCATACAGGGCAAACACTATCCTACGACGCTAGCAAATTATATCTACTCGGAAAACAGTCGACTGTAGAACTCTATATGATAAGGGTACCCATGGCAAACCAAGACCGGCAGCAGGCAGACGACACGACGACTTGTAGACGAGCTGAAATATACAACCAGAGACGTATTAATACAAGGCATAGAGAAGCACGAGGCATACAGGGCAAACACTATCCTACGACGCTAGCAAATTATATCTACTCGGAAAACAGTCGACTGTAGAACTCTATATGATAAGGGTACCCATGGCAAACCAAGACCGGCAGCAGGCAGACGACACGACGACTTGTAGACGAGCTGAAATATACAACCAGAGACGTATTAATACAAGGCATAGAGAAGCACGAGGCATACAGGGCAAACACTATCCTACGACGCTAGCAAATTATATCTACTCGGAAAACAGTCGACTGTAGAACTCTATATGATAAGGGTACCCATGGCAAACCAAGACCGGCAGCAGGCAGACGACACGACGACTTGTAGACGAGCTGAAATATACAACCAGAGACGTATTAATACAAGGCATAGAGAAGCACGAGGCATACAGGGCAAACACTATCCTACGACGCTAGCAAATTATATCTACTCGGAAAACAGTCGACTGTAGAACTCTATATGATAAGGGTACCCATGGCAAACCAAGACCGGCAGCAGGCAGACGACACGACGACTTGTAGACGAGCTGAAATATACAACCAGAGACGTATTAATACAAGGCATAGAGAAGCACGAGGCATACAGGGCAAACACTATCCTACGACGCTAGCAAATTATATCTACTCGGAAAACAGTCGACTGTAGAACTCTATATGATAAGGGTACCCATGGCAAACCAAGACCGGCAGCAGGCAGACGACACGACGACTTGTAGACGAGCTGAAATATACAACCAGAGACGTATTAATACAAGGCATAGAGAAGCACGAGGCATACAGGGCAAACACTATCCTACGACGCTAGCAAATTATATCTACTCGGAAAACAGTCGACTGTACAACTCTATATGATAAGGGTACCCATGGCAAACCAAGACCGGCAGCAGGCAGACGACACGACGACTTGTAGACGAGCTGAAATATACAACCAGAGACGTATTAATACAAGGCATAGAGAAGCACGAGGCATACAGGGCAAACACTATCCTACGACGCTAGCAAATTATATCTACTCGGAAAACAGTCGACTGTACAACTCTATATGATAAGGGTACCCATGGCAAACCAAGACCGGCAGCAGGCAGACAACACGACGACTTGTAGACGAGCTGAAATATACAACCAGAGACGTATTAATACAAGGCATACAGAAAAACGAGGCATACAGGGCAAACACTATCCTACGACGCTAGCAAATTATATCTACTCGGAAAACAGTCGACTGTAGAACTCTATATGATAAGGGTACCCATGGCAAACCAAGACCGGCAGCAGGCAGACGACACGACGACTTGTAGACGAGCTGAAATATACAACCAGAGACGTATTAATACAAGGCATACAGAAAAACGAGGCATACAGGGCAAACACTATCCTACGACGCTAGCAAATTATATCTACTCGGAAAACAGTCGACTGTAGAACTCTATATGATAAGGGTACCCATGGCAAACCAAGACCGGCAGCAGGCAGACGACACGACGACTTGTAGACGAGCTGAAATATACAACCAGAGACGTATTAATACAAGGCATACAGAAAAACGAGGCATACAGGGCAAACACTATCCTACGACGCTAGCAAATTATATCTACTCGGAAAACAGTCGACTGTAGAACTCTATATGATAAGGGTACCCATGGCAAACCAAGACCGGCAGCAGGCAGACGACACGACGACTTGTAGACGAGCTGAAATATACAACCAGAGACGTATTAATACAAGGCATAGAGAAGCACGAGGCATACAGGGCAAACACTATCCTAAGATGCTAGCAAATTATATCTACTCGGAAAACAGTCGACTGTAGAACTCTATATGATAAGGATACCCATGGCAAACCAAGACCGGCAGCAGGCAGACGACACGACGACTTGTAGACGAGCTGAAATATACAACCAGAGACGTATTAATACAAGGCATAGAGAAGCACGAGGCATACAGGGCAAACACTATCCTACGACGCTAGCAAATTATATCTACTCGGAAAACAGTCGACTGTAGAACTCTATATGATAAGGGTACCCATGGCAAACCAAGACCGGCAGCAGGCAGACGACACGACGACTTGTAGACGAGCTGAAATATACAACCAGAGACGTATTAATACAAGGCATAGAGAAGCACGAGGCATACAGGGCAAACACTATCCTACGACGCTAGCAAATTATATCTACTCGGAAAACAGTCGACTGTAGAACTCTATATGATAAGGGTACCCATGGCAAACCAAGACCGACAGCAGGCAGACGACACGACGACTTGTAGACGAGCTGAAATATACAACCAGAGACGTATTAATACAAGGCATAGAGAAGCACGAGGCATACAGGGCAAACACTATCCTACGACGCTAGCAAATTATATCTACTCGGAAAACAGTCGACTGTAGAACTCTATATGATAAGGGTACCCATGGCAAACCAAGACCGGCAGCAGGCAGACGACACGACGACTTGTAGACGAGCTGAAATATACAACCAGAGACGTATTAATACAAGGCATAGAGAAGCACGAGGCATACAGGGCAAACACTATCCTACGACGCTAGCAAATTATATCTACTCGGAAAACAGTCGACTGTAGAACTCTATATGATAAGGGTACCCATGGCAAACCAAGACCGGCAGCAGGCAGACGACACGACGACTTGTAGACGAGCTGAAATATACAACCAGAGACGTATTAATACAAGGCATACAGAAAAACGAGGCATACAGGGCAAACACTATCCTACGACGCTAGCAAATTATATCTACTCGGAAAACAGTCGACTGTAGAACTCTATATGATAAGGGTACCCATGGCAAACCAAGACCGGCAGCAGGCAGACAACACGACGACTTGTAGACGAGCTGAAATATACAACCAGAGACGTATTAATACAAGGCATACAGAAAAACGAGGCATACAGGGCAAACACTATCCTACGACGCTAGCAAATTATATCTACTCGGAAAACAGTCGACTGTACAACTCTATATGATAAGGGTACCCATGGCAAACCAAGACCGGCAGCAGGCAGACGACACGACGACTTGTAGACGAGCTGAAATATACAACCAGAGACGTATTAATACAAGGCATACAGAAAAACGAGGCATACAGGGCAAACACTATCCTACGACGCTAGCAAATTATATCTACTCGGAAAACAGTCGACTGTAGAACTCTATATGATAAGGGTACCCATGGCAAACCAAGACCGGCAGCAGGCAGACGACACGACGACTTGTAGACGAGCTGAAATATACAACCAGAGACGTATTAATACAAGGCATAGAGAAGCACGAGGCATACAGGGCAAACACTATCCTACGACGCTAGCAAATTATATCTACTCGGAAAACAGTCGACTGTAGAACTCTATATGATAAGGGTACCCATGGCAAACCAAGACCGGCAGCAGGCAGACGACACGACGACTTGTAGACGAGCTGAAATATACAACCAGAGGCGTATTAATACAAGGCATACAGAAAAACGAGGCATACAGGGCAAACAATATCCTACGACGCTAGCAAATTATATCTACTCGGAAAACAGTCGACTGTAGAACTCTATATGATAAGGGTACCCATGGCAAACCAAGACCGGCAGCAGGCAGACGACACGACGACTTGTAGACGAGCTGAAATATACAACCAGAGACGTATTAATACAAGGCATACAGAAAAACGAGGCATACAGGGCAAACACTATCCTACGACGCTAGCAAATTATATCTACTCGGAAAACAGTCGACTGTAGAACTCTATATGATAAGGGTACCCATGGCAAACCAAGACCGGCAGCAGGCAGACGACACGACGACTTGTAGACGAGCTGAAATATACAACCAGAGACGTATTAATACAAGGCATACAGAAAAACGAGGCATACAGGGCAAACACTATCCTACGACGCTAGCAAATTATATCTACTCGGAAAACAGTCGACTGTACAACTCTATATGATAAGGGTACCCATGGCAAACCAAGACCGGCAGCAGGCAGACGACACGACGACTTGTAGACGAGCTGAAATATACAACCAGAGACGTATTAATACAAGGCATACAGAAAAACGAGGCATACAGGGCAAACACTATCTTACGACGCTAGCAAATTATATCTACTCGGAAAACAGTCGACTGTAGAACTCTATATGATAAGGGTACCCATGGCAAACCAAGACCGGCAGCAGGCAGACGACACGACGACTTGTAGACGAGCTGAAATATACAACCAGAGACGTATTAATACAAGGCATACAGAAAAACGAGGCATACAGGGCAAACACTATCCTACGACGCTAGCAAATTATATCTACTCGGAAAACAGTCGACTGTAGAACTCTATATGATAAGGGTACCCATGGCAAACCAAGACCGGCAGCAGGCAGACGACACGACGACTTGTAGACGAGCTGAAATATACAACCAGAGACGTATTAATACAAGGCATACAGAAAAACGAGGCATACAGGGCAAACACTATCCTACGACGCTAGCAAATTATATCTACTCGGAAAACAGTCGACTGTAGAACTCTATATGATAAGGGTACCCATGGCAAACCAAGACCGGCAGCAGGCAGACGACACGACGACTTGTAGACGAGCTGAAATATACAACCAGAGACGTATTAATACAAGGCATACAGAAAAACGAGGCATACAGGGCAAACACTATCCTACGACGCTAGCAAATTATATCTACTCGGAAAACAGTCGACTGTAGAACTCTATATGATAAGGGTACCCATGGCAAACCAAGACCGGCAGCAGGCAGACGACACGACGACTTGTAGACGAGCTGAAATATACAACCAGAGACGTATTAATACAAGGCATACAGAAAAACGAGGCATACAGGGCAAACACTATCCTACGACGCTAGCAAATTATATCTACTCGGAAAACAGTCGACTGTAGAACTCTATATGATAAGGGTACCCATGGCAAACCAAGACCGGCAGCAGGCAGACGACACGACGACTTGTAGACGAGCTGAAATATACAACCAGAGACGTATTAATACAAGGCATACAGAAAAACGAGGCATACAGGGCAAACACTATCCTACGACGCTAGCAAATTATATCTACTCGGAAAACAGTCGACTGTAGAACTCTATATGATAAGGGTACCCATGGCAAACCAAGACCGGCAGCAGGCAGACGACACGACGACTTGTAGACGAGCTGAAATATACAACCAGAGACGTATTAATACAAGGCATAGAGAAGCACGAGGCATACAGGGCAAACACTATCCTACGACGCTAGCAAATTATATCTACTCGGAAAACAGTCGACTGTAGAACTCTATATGATAAGGGTACCCATGGCAAACCAAGACCGGTGTCATGACGAAAAGTGACCCCCATCGAAAAGTGACCCATGGGTCGATTTTCGGCAATCGAAAAGTGACCCACCCTATCGAAAATTGACCCCCTCTTGTTTTCAAATTTAATGGTCTCAAACAATATATTGGATGCTTGATATGGTATGTAGGTGTGTGTGCGGGTGTTGTTACAAGTACTTGTGCGGGTGTGGACGTAATTTCGCCTAGTAATGACAGCTTAGAAACGTGTGAAAATATAAGTGTTGCTGTGTTTGCGGGACCAAGTTTAGGGGCTATTCAGCGCTAAGCTTATGTGTGTGTATATGAGCAAGGCTCAGGGATATTATGTAGATCTCTATGAACAAATTATAGGTGCAAAAATGGGTAAAACATCAGGTTTTATTCGATGCAGATATTATCAGTAACGATATAAAATATATATATATTTTTTTTTTAAATTATTTATTCAGGATAAACGCTACACTAGGTGGTCGGTAAATGCTCCTGATTATTTTCACTTATTGGTATTCATCACCTATTTTCAATACCTGCATTTCAAGGTCCAAATTGCTGGTATTTAAATTCGAATATTGGTTTGAATCAACTACTAGATCGTCCTTAGCATACATGGCAATTCCTCCTCCTCTTGCCTTTCCGCCTGTTCTATCATACCTGAAAACATGGTAGCCAGGAACGGATAGCTGGTTACTTGATACTTTACATGAAAGCCAGGTCTCACAAAGTACAAGAGAATCAATCTTTGACTTAAATAGAAGGGTTTCCACCTCCCGACTGTTCCTCAACAGGCTGCGTATATTTAAACCTATAATTTTAAATCCCTTTGCAAAGGCCAACGAATCAAGTTGTTGTGTTGATTCGAGGTTGTCCATAATGGATATAATGAATTGATTAGATTAAATAATAGTAATAGTAATAGTAAAAGGCACGAATCGATATATAATTCACTCGCTATGAGTGTATAGGATATAACAATAAATGCAATGAATGCAATGAGAGAGAGAGTCGGACTTATGCCTAAATTTGTAGGTCGTGATGCGTAGGCTAAATAGAGAGAGGCCTACACATATATATACACATATATATATGACCATACACACACATATATGTATATATATATACCGAGACCCCAATCACACCTTCAAGAGAGCCTTGAACCTGGCTAATCCATGATTTGTTTTTTATTTGTTTGCTATGGGTTTTTGGCATAGTACGAATGAAAAAAATATATTGGGAAGTCTAAATGTCCACGTCACATGTGGAATATCAAATCCAGGCCAGTAAAAAAATAGTAACCAGGGGGAACAATATATATACTAATGTTATTAGCTCTGCATGGACTTGAAATATTTTAAGAAAATCCATTCGGATATCTGTTCATACTTTGGAATACTGGGCACCAAAGTAAGAGTTGGGCTGGTCTGCTGTCAGCATCACATGAGTATTATTACTCTACCAAATTTCATAACTATTAGGAATTAATATTAAGTAACATCCATAATTATATAGATGATATGTCGCACATACTTCATTTCCAAAACCAAGAATCCACCAAGAATCTTCTTGATAGGAAGGAAGAGAGGGAAATGTGGTTTTGGAATAACTTGTGGATTCATACAAATGTAGGTATAATGGTATTTACTTGGCGTTCATAACATAATATTATGTTATCCTATCCATATTATATTATATAGCATGTATACCATCGAAAACTGACCCACCCTTGCAATGATATTTTTTCCATTGCTGAGATATACATAATGGTATCATATAGTATGTATGCCATCGAAAATTGACCCCCTACATGTATGGTATCATTGAATGATACCATTGGTATAATACTATTCTCTCATACCTGATGTATACATGTATATGGTATCATACAGTATGTATACCATCGAAAATTGACCCCCTACATGTATGGTATCATTGAATTATACAAATGGTATAATACTATTCTCTCATACCTGATGTATACATATGGTATCATATAGCATGTATACCATCGAAAATTGACCCCCTACATGTATGGTATCATTGAATTATACCATTGGTATAATACTATTCTCTCATAGATGATGTATACATATGGTATCATACAGTATGTATACCATCGAAAATTGACCCCCTACATGTATGGTATCATTGAATTATACCATTGGTATAATACTATTCTCTCATAGATGATGTATACATATGGTATCATATAGCATGTATACCATCGAAAATTGACCCCCTACATGTATGGCATCATTGAATTATACCATTGGTATAATACTATTCTCTCATACCTGATGTATACATATGGTATCATACAGTATATATGTATACCATCGAAAATTGACCCCCTACATGTATGGTATCATTGAATTATACCATTGGTATAATAATATTCTCTCATAGATGATGTATACATATGGTATCATATAGCATGTATACCATCGAAAATTGACCCCCTACATATATGGTATCATTGAATGATACCATTGGTATAATACTATTCTCTCATACCTGATGTATACATATGGTATCATATAGCATGTATACCATCGAAAATTGACCCCCTACATATATGGTATCATTGAATTATACCATTGGTATAATACTATTCTCTCATAGATGATGTATACATATGGTATCATATAGCATGTATGCCATCGAAAATTGACCCCCTACATGTATGGTATCATTGAATGATACCATTGGTATAATACTATTCTCTCATACCTGATGTATACATATGGTATCATATAGCATGTATACCATCGAACATTGACCCCCTTCATATATGGTATCTTTAATTGATACCATTGGTATAATACTATTCTCTCATACCTGATGTATACATATGGTATCATATAGCATGTATACCATCGAACATTGACCCCCTTCATATATGGTATCTTTAATTGATACCATTGGTATAATACTATTCTCTCATACCTGATGTATACATATGGTATCATATAGCATGTATACCATCGAAAAGTGACCCCCTTCATATATGGTATAATTAATTGATACCATTGGTATAATACTATTCTCTCATAGATGATGTATACATATGGTATTATACAGTATGTATACCATCGAAAATTGACCCCCTCCTTGTATGGTATCATTGAATTATACCATTGGTATAATACTATTCTCTCATAGATGATGTATACATATGGTATCATATAGCATGTATATCATCGAAAATTGACCCCCTTCATATATGGTATCATTGAATGATACCATTGGTATAATACTATTCTCTCATACCTGATGTATACATATGGTATCATACAGTATGTATACCATCGAAAAGTGACCCCCTTCATATATGGTATAATTAATTGATACCATTGGTATAATACTATTCTCTCATAGATGATGTATACATATGGTATTATACAGTATGTATACCATCGAAAATTGACCCCCTCCTTGTATGGTATCATTGAATGATACCATTGGTATAATACTATTCTCTCATACCTGATGTATACATATGGTATCATATAGCATGTATGCCATCGAAAATTGACCCCCTACATATATGGTATCATTGAATGATACCATTGGTATATTACTATTCTCTCATACCTGATGTATACATATGGTATCATACAGTCTGTATACCATCGAAAAGTGACCCCCTTCATATATGGTATCATTAATTGATACCATTGGCATAATACTATTCTCTCATACCTGATGTATACATATGGTATTATACAGTATGTATGCCATCGAAAATTGACCCCCTCCTTGTATGGTATCATTGAATGATACCATTGGTATAATACTATTCTCTCATAGATGATGTATACATATGGTATCATATAGCATGTATAACATTGAAAATTGACCCCCTCCTTGTATGGTATCATTGAATAATCTCATTGATATAATACTATTCTCTCTTTTCTGATACATACAATATATATATCAAATTGGTATAATACTATTCTCTCGTACATGATGTATATTTATGGTATGACAGTTATGTCAACTACAGTCATTGAGGCATATATTCAAGTCCCTCCTACACCCACCTAGATTCAGCTGCTGTCAATGAGACATGAGGTAGCACCCCCGCCCCCACACACACTACCAAAGGTCATTATTATCGTGTATAATCAGAACACCAACAATAAATTGTAAATTAAATACATTATTTATTCAACATATATACAGTCAAAAATTTCTGTGGCATGCACCATGGCGATTGAAAGTGATTACCTACTTAATAACAAGATGTACATAGATCACACAAACTATAGGTATCACTTATTATCTTTATATCTTACTTATAGCGATATATATATGGCAATGAATCATAAATTTCTCAATCAACAATATCATAATAATTGTAACCCATTTTCATTTGTTTTAAAATATTGGCAATATCACAAACCATCATTTAATCATAGCAGTATCACTGACCATCATCTAATCATATGTATTCAACAATCTGTCAGAATCATGAACCTATCACAAACATCGGATGACAAAGAACATACAAAGCAGTCATAGCAATGAATCAAATTTGTAAGACAGGCTCAAAATGACTATGGAGATTACTGATGTAGATATTTTTTGTCTCCTTGGAATCTCCTGGCAACCCTTCCAATGGGTTACACCCCTTAAGGGGCTTGTAGGGGATCCATCTGTTACCGTTATTGCCAGATGGGCCAAAGATGAAGACCGGGGTGTTCAGCATTGAGGCAAATGCGAAGATCTCAACCTCTGTTCCCCATTCTCCGTTCATCCCCATCCCACTGGTAGATAAGTAATCCTGCTGGCCTGATAGGTTTGCAAAAGTCGTTGTGTTGCTTCTGATGTACTTGACTATGGCATTGCGTACATCAGTATGATCAGACTGGGTGCCTGTTATATAATGGGAAAACGACCTAAAGAGGCAGTTACCATCCCCCCTTATTTTGATATGGTCCTTTGGTGTCTGACTCTCCTTCATCAAAGTGCTTTCTTGGTCATATTTTGGCAGTTTCTGTCGCACCCTAAGTCCCAACACTTTAGCTGAAGCCTTCTGCCAGCATGGTCCTACAGGAACGAAGGGGAGGTCATTTGCAGGAGGGGTCACCTGTACCACTTCTACATCTGGTTGCTCTGGCATGTTGGCCTTGCGAGGAGTTATCTTGGGTTTGGGAGGAGTCATCTTGGGTTTGGGCGAAGGCACCTTGGCTGTCCGAGCAGGCACCTTGGCTTTCCGAGCAGGCTTCTGGGATGGTGACTTGTAGGGTTTAATACGGGTCATATTGGTAAGCGCTTTCAGGCCTTCTAGCCTAACGACTCCATTTTCACGGACGTCTTCAACTGTGTGTGGGCCCGTCCACCTTGGCCCCAGTTTGTCCCCCTTCCTCTGTTTGCGGCGGGCATTGTTGAGGAGAACAAGGTCACCTGTAAAAGTTTTTATGTAGATATTATTGTCATCATAACTTTCTCTTCTAAATAAACACATCTTTAAAATGGTACTTGATGTTAATATTCTGCTCCTTCCAGTATCATCGTATAATATATCTGCCTAGTATGATATGATATATGGTATCTTACTTGGGGAAACTGTTTTGCTAAATGTTTGTTATTTGTAACATGATATGAAGTGAATTTTATGAATTTATATGAGAAATTCTTTCCCAGTTGCAAAACGAGTTCAATTAATGATTGGCTAATACACATGAGAATCTCATCTGACTTACCAATTTCATAACTATGAGGGGCGTTCTTCTGGTCATAGTACTTTTTCTGGCCCTTTTGAGCTTCGCCAATGGCAGCTACAGTTTCTTTGTGCACCTCAAAGAGAGAAATCACTGCTTCTATGCGCCGGTTGAGTTGAGACTGCTCATCTACAACAGCTGGAGTTCCTCCTACTGGAAACTGCTCTTCTACTAGGAGCGTTGGCTCTTTACCAAAGGCGAGGTAAAATGGTGTTTTGTTGGTGGACGATTGCACTGATGTTCGGTATGCCAGGAGACAAGGGTCTATGAAATCATCCCAGTCATCCTGCAGCTGAGAAATGTATTTCACAATGGCATTGCAGAGGGTACCATTGAACTTCTCACAAAGTCCATTCGATTGGGGATGGTAGGCAGTGGTTTTGCGATGCTCAATACCAAGACGAGAACATATGGTATCATTGAGGGTGTTGCAAAATTCCCGTCCCTGATCTGTGATGATAACTTTTGCATTGCTGTACCTGCAGACTACTTTCGTTAGAAATTTTGCAACATCAGCAGCTGACTTTGTTGGAATGGCTTCTGCCTCAGGCCACTTAGTGAGGTAATCTGTCAGCACAATGATGTACCTATTCCCAGACTTTGACAAAGTCAAAGGACCAACAATATCCATCCCGAACTGAGTGAAACTGGCATCAGGAGGTGGTATAGGGTGCAGCACTGATGGACCTTTTGATAGCTTATTCGATCTTTGGCACTGGTCACAGAGGCCTGCAAAGGGATAATAAAGAAAGTAAATTCACAGTCAGGCATTATTTCAGATTAGAGAAACGAAATGATACCATATATACGTGTATACATAACATATAATAGCAACATCGTATCAAGAGTATGATTTAGAGGGGAGGTCAACAGATACATGTAGGGGGTCAATTTTCGATGGCATACATGCTATATGATACCATATGTATACATCATCTATGAGAGAATAGTATTATACCAATGGTATCATTCAATGATACCATACAAGGAGGGGGTCAATTTTCGATGGTATACATGCTATATGATACCATATGTATACATCAGGTATGAGAGAATAGTATTATACCAATGGTATCATTCAATGATACCATACAAGGAGGGGGTCAATTTTCGATGGTATACATGCTATATGATACCATATGTATACATCAGGTATGAGAGAATAGTATTATACCAATGGTATAATTCAATGATACCATATATGTAGGGGGTCAATTTTCGATGGTATACATGCTATATGATACCATATGTATACATCAGGTATGAGAGAATAGTATTATACCAATGGTATCATTCAATGATACCATATATGAAGGGGGTCACTTTTCGATGGTATACATACTGTATGATACCATATGTATACATCAGGTATGAGAGAATAGTATTATACCAATGGTATCATTCAATGATACCATATATGTAGGGGGTCAATTTTCGATGGCATACATGCTATATGATACCATATGTATACATCATGTATGAGAGAATAGTATTATACCAATGGTATCATTCAATGATACCATACAAGGAGGGGGTCAATTTTCGATGGTATACATGCTATATGACACCATATGTATATACATTATCTATGAGAGAATAGTATTATACCAATGGTATAATTCAATGATACCATACATGTAGGGGGTCAATTTTCGATGGTATACATACTGTATGATACCATATGTATACATCAGGTATAGAGAATACTATTATACCAATGGTATAATTCAATGATACCATACAAGGAGGGGGTCAATTTTCGATGGTATACATGCTATATGATACCATATGTATACATCATCTATGAGAGAATAGTATTATACCAATGGTATAATTCAATGATACCATATATGTAGGGGGTCAATTTTCGATGGCATACATGCTATATGATACCATATGTATACATCATGTATGAGAGAATAGTATTATACCAATGGTATCATTCAATGATACCATACAAGGAGGGGGTCAATTTTCGATGGTATACATGCTATATGATACCATATGTATACATCAGGTACGAGAGAATAGTATTATGCCAATGGTATCAATTAATGATACCATATATGAAGGGGGTCACTTTTCGATGGTATACATACTGTATGATACCATATGTATACATCAGGTATGAGAGAATAGTATTATACCAATGGTATAATTCAATGAGACCATACAAGGAGGGGGTCAATTTTCGATGGTATACATGCTATATGATACCATATGTATACATCATGTATGAGAGAATAGTATTATACCAATGGTATCATTCAATGATACCATACAAGGAGGGGGTCAATTTTCGATGGTATACATACTGTATGATACCATATGTATACATCAGGTATTAGAGAATAGTATTATACCAATGGTATCATTCAATGATACCATATATGTAGGGGGTCAATTTTCGATGGCATACATGCTATATGATACCATATGTATACATCATGTATGAGAGAATAGTATTATACCAATGGTATCATTCAATGATACCATACAAGGAGGGGGTCAATTTTCGATGGTATATATGCTATATGACACCATATGTATATACATCATCTATGAGAGAATAGTATTATACCAATGGTATAATTCAATGATACCATACATGTAGGGGGTCAATTTTCGATGGTATACATACTGTATGATACCATATGTATACATCAGGTATGAGAGAATAGTATTATACCAATGGTATAATTCAATGATACCATACAAGGAGGGGGTCACTTTTCGATGGTATACATGCTATATGATACCATATGTATACATCATCTATGAGAGAATAGTATTATACCAATGGTATAATTCAATGATACCATATATGTAGGGGGTCAATTTTCGATGGCATACATGCTATATGATACCATATGTATACATCATGTATGAGAGAATAGTATTATACCAATGGTATCATTCAATGATACCATACAAGGAGGGGGTCAATTTTCGATGGTATACATGCTATATGATACCATATGTATACATCATCTATGAGAGAATAGTATTATACCAATGGTATAATTCAATGATACCATACAAGGAGGGGGTCACTTTTCGATGGTATACATGCTATATGATACCATATGTATACATCATCTATGAGAGAATAGTATTATACCAATGGTATAATTCAATGATACCATATATGTAGGGGGTCAATTTTCGATGGCATACATGCTATATGATACCATATGTATACATCATGTATGAGAGAATAGTATTATACCAATGGTATCATTCAATGATACCATACAAGGAGGGGGTCAATTTTCGATGGTATACATGCTATATGATACCATATGTATACATCATCTATGAGAGAATAGTATTATACCAATGGTATAATTCAATGATACCATACATGTAGGGGGTCAATTTTCGATGGCATACATGCTATATGATACCATATGTATACATCATCTATGAGAGAATAGTATTATACCAATGGTATAATTCAATGATACCATATATGTAGGGGGTCAATTTTCGATGGCATACATGCTATATGATACCATATGTATACATCATGTATGAGAGAATAGTATTATACCAATGGTATAATTCAATGATACCATACAAGGAGGGGGTCACTTTTCGATGGTATACATGCTATATGATACCATATGTATACATCATCTATGAGAGAATAGTATTATACCAATGGTATAATTCAATGATACCATATATGTAGGGGGTCAATTTTCGATGGCATACATGCTATATGATACCATATGTATACATCATGTATGAGAGAATAGTATTATACCAATGGTATCATTCAATGATACCATACAAGGAGGGGGTCAATTTTCGATGGTATACATGCTATATGATACCATATGTATACATCAGGTATGAGAGAATAGTATTATGCCAATGGTATCAATTAATGATACCATATATGAAGGGGGTCACTTTTCGATGGTATACATACTGTATGATACCATATGTATACATCAGGTATGAGAGAATAGTATTATACCAATGGTATAATTCAATGATACCATACAAGGAGGGGGTCAATTTTCGATGGTATACATGCTATATGATACCATATGTATACATCATCTATGAGAGAATAGTATTATACCAATGGTATAATTCAATGATACCATATATGTAGGGGGTCAATTTTCGATGGCATACATGCTATATGATACCATATGTATACATCATGTATGAGAGAATAGTATTATACCAATGGTATCATTCAATGATACCATACAAGGAGGGGGTCAATTTTCGATGGTATACATGCTATATGATACCATATGTATACATCAGGTATGAGAGAAAAGTATTATGCCAATGGTATCAATTAATGATACCATATATGAAGGGGGTCACTTTTCGATGGTATACATACTGTATGATACCATTATGTATACATCAGGTATGAGAGAATAGTATTATACCAATGGTATAATTCAATGATACCATACAAGGAGGGGGTCAATTTTCGATGGTATACATGCTATATGATACCATATGTATACATCATCTATGAGAGAATAGTATTATACCAATGGTATAATTCAATGATACCATATATGTAGGGTGTCAATTTTCGATGGTATACATGCTATATGATACCATATGTATACATCATCTATGAGAGAATAGTATTATACCAATGGTATCATTCAATGATACCATATATGTAGGGGGTCAATTTTCGATGGTATACATGCTATATGATACCATATGTATACATCAGGTATGAGAGAATAGTATTATGCCAATGGTATCAATTAATGATACCATACATGTAGGGGGTCAATTTTCGATGGTATACATACTGTATGATACCATATGTATACATCAATCAATTTAATGTGGAAGGAGTGGGTCATCTATCAGCAATGTACCAATACGTTGATATACATATGTTATGGGTCCCCCAGAAATGAGTCATACGAGACAAAAAGTGTTCTTTTTGTTAGAAATCGTGCTATTTGGAAAATTGAGATGAAGCAGATTCCGATGATTCCAGCAATTCGTTTCATGTATCATGATAACATTTGCTTCAATACTTGATTGATGATTACTATTAAAGTATTTTAATATACTCCTTAGGATAGCCTCAGATATGCATATAGACGTATTCAATACATAGTCATGCATTTTAGATTTTGTCGTTATTGTAATTGTATACTGTTAATCTCTTAGTACCACTTGCAATACACACTAAAATATCTGAAAACATTATGAGACAGAAATTATGTGAACATAAACACTTTTGAACATACTTTTTTGCTGACCTGTGACTCATTTCCTGTGACACATCCCATATAACTTATGCACATTGTAATTGCCATGAAAAATGAATGATCACATCGTCAAAATAGTCATCAAAATTAATTTAAGTTACCTACCTATGAAACTCTCTATGTCTTTGCACTGCGATGGCCAGTAGTACCTCATCATCACCTTCTTCTCCGTCTTCTTTATTCCAAAGTGGCCTGCAGTGGGACTGGAATGACAGGCTTCAAGTATGGTCTCTCTCTCCTCCTCCCTGATGACTCTGATGTTTCCATATTTGTTGTGTGTGTAATGGAGGGTTCCTTCAAGAAGAATGAAATTGGAACACTTTCGCCGAAAGTTTCTTTTGTCTACCCTCTCTGGGTATGTTCTGCTATTCAAGTAGTTACAAATACTTTCAAATTCTTCTGCATTCATCCTGATTGATTGGAGTCCAAATCAGATCTGATCTGGTAGCCCATCGTCCTCCCATTATATATCGTTAATGAAGTCCTCTCACAGAGAATCAGGGTGAAGCCCAAGCTATATAAATCGTTTAGGAAGTCCTCTCACAGAGAATCAGGGTGAAGCCCAAGCTATATAAATCGTTTAGGAAGTCCTCTTCACACACAAAAAACAAAGGGAATAGCTTACCGGTGATATCTTTCATCTCTGAATTGAAAGGCCCCTGTGCGCGACAGCCGACGCAAAATCCAGCGCGACCAAATGGTGTGAATCCTATAAGGAAAATCGCCGTCCACTTCCATCGTTTGCCGTGTCAGTACACATCATGCCATTCTTTTTATTTGAGTTTCATTACGAAGACAACAAATTCCTCTTTCAGGAAATGTATACTTTTCTATATCTATCTTCATTATTTATGGCACCAGTATGCATGGAACATGTATGCAAAATCCATGCAGTGTGCGGAATGATGCATGATGCGGGATGAAGTCTTCATACTTAATAAGGGGTTTTTATTCTTTTTTACAACAAAAGAATAATAGCTAATATCATCCCTGATAAATTATGTACTTAAATGTTGACGCTCAAATGCAATTTGTTCCTTATTTGTAGGCTGTTGAAATACTAAAAAATCATTATTAAATAATGAGATCCGTAAATATCTGTAGTAACTGTAATTTCTAACATATTTTTTAAATATTTTTATTGCCCACATTACATTACAGATTCTTTATTTCATCTTCACTTCAAAAATACGCATACCAATCCGAGCTGTTATATTTCATGTGTTGCCCAAACATTATCCGATAATACCTGTATGATATTACAAAATGTGTTTAGAAAATTCATTACCAACTATTAGTGAACAATTCTTTAATAATAGTTTGGCTGTTATATACGCCACGATTGTTTCCATTAGCCATCCTCTTCATATACGATCTATTTACCTATACAAAGCATTGTTTTGACTACTAGATATCATATCAAATTACGCTGCGATAAGTACATTTCACATAATCGCTACACAGCTGTTCTATCACTGGTCCACTCTAGTATATAAACATAGGCTTTTGTCAATTTCGTCGCAGGGATAAAAACAAGAGACCAATTAGAAACCGTTCATGCTTATGCTATTGCTATCGATTCTCTATACACATCTAACAGGGAGTATTTCAGTTGCTTGTGATCGTCAATTACTTTTAGATTTCCAGATAGTTCATTCCAAAAGGATATACCTTCATACATTAGGAAACGTTTATATCTTTGATGCATGATGCGGGATGAAGTCTTCATACTTAATAAGGGTTTTTTATTGACATAGACGCTTGATAGTTTAAAATCTAATTAAATAATAATCTGGATACATAATAATACCTAAACGTTTGGTGCCCATATAATTATGTACGTTAATTATGATTTCAGTAGTACAACTTTCATTACCAATTGTTGATGCATGAATGTACGGTACATATATGTGAACATTTCAAGTTCGATTATCCTCTCACCCACTTGCTACACCTGAGGGGGGTTTATAACAACAAGCCAGCCTATTACCACACCTAGGATGATTGACTATTACACTCAATTGTCACCAGCCACAGAAGTTATAGGACCATGCGCGAAAATGTACAAGGTGAATAGGTGCTACATTTAGCGCGACAATATTGGGGAGTTATAACACATTCCATGTTGTTATATTAGCTCCATGTAGCTTCGTAACTGCTAACAAATGAATGCTCAATATGGTATAAAAGTGATGTCTTTATATCTCTGCAAAAAAGGGTGGGTCATTTTTCGATGGGGTGGGTCACTTTTCGATTGCCGAAAAGTGACCCATGGGTCGATTTTCGACGTCGAAAATCGACCCATGGGTCACTTTTCGACGGGGTCACTTTTCGATATCACACCGGCAGCAGGCAGACGACACGACGACTTGTAGACGAGCTGAAATATACAACCAGAGACGTATTAATACAAGGCATACAGAAAAACGAGGCATACAGGGCAAACACTATCCTACGACGCTAGCAAATTATATCTACTCGGAAAACAGTCGACTGTAGAACTCTATATGATAAGGGTACCCATGGCAAACCAAGACCGGCAGCAGGCAGACGACACAACGACTTGTAGACGAGCTGAAATATACAACCAGAGACGTATTAATACAAGGCATAGAGAAGCACGAGGCATACAGGGCAAACACTATCCTACGACGCTAGCAAATTATATCTACTCGGAAAACAGTCGACTGTAGAACTCTATATGATAAGGGTACCCATGGCAAACCAAGACCGGCAGCAGGCAGACGACACGACGACTTGTAGACGAGCTGAAATATACAACCAGAGACGTATTAATACAAGGCATAGAGAAGCACGAGGCATACAGGGCAAACACTATCCTACGACGCTAGCAAATTATATCTACTCGGAAAACAGTCGACTGTAGAACTCTATATGATAAGGGTACCCATGGCAAACCAAGACCGGCAGCAGGCAGACAACACGATGACTTGTAGACGAGCTGAAATATACAACCAGAGACGTATTAATACAAGGCATAGGGAAGCACGAGGCATACAGGGCAAACACTATCCTACGACGCTAGCAAATTATATCTACTCGGAAAACAGTCGACTGTAGAACTCTATATGATAAGGGTACCCATGGCAAACCAGACCGGCAGCAGGCAGACGACACGACAACTTGTAGACGAGCTGAAATATACAACCAGAGACGTATTAATACAAGGCATAGAGAAGCACGAGGCATACAGGGCAAACACTATCCTACGACGCTAGCAAATTATATCTACTCGGAAAACAGTCGACTGTAGAACTCTATATGATAAGGGTACCCATGGCAAACCAAGACCGGCAGCAGGCAGACGACACGACGACTTGTAGAGGAGCTGAAATATACAACCAGAGACGTATTAATACAAGGCATAGAGAAGCACGAGGCATACAGGGCAAACACTATCCTACGACGCTAGCAAATTATATCTACTCGGAAAACAGTCGACTGTAGAACTCTATATGATAAGGGTACCCATGGCAAACCAAGACCGGCAGCAGGCAGACGACACGACGACTTGTAGACGAGCTGAAATATACAACCAGAGACGTATTAATACAAGGCATACAGAAAAACGAGGCATACAGGGCAAACACTATCCTACGACGCTAGCAAATTATATCTACTCGGAAAACAGTCGACTGTAGAACTCTATATGATAAGGGTACCCATGGCAAACCAAGACCGGCAGCAGGCAGACGACACGACGACTTGTAGACGAGCTGAAATATACAACCAGAGACGTATTAATACAAGGCATAGAGAAGCACGAGGCATACAGGGCAAACACTATCCTACGACGCTAGCAAATTATATCTACTCGGAAAACAGTCGACTGTAGAACTCTATATGATAAGGGTACCCATGGCAAACCAAGACCGGCAGCAGGCAGACGACACGACGACTTGTAGACGAGCTGAAATATACAACCAGAGACGTATTAATACAAGGCATACAGAAAAACGAGGCATACAGGGCAAACACTATCCTACGACGCTAGCAAATTATATCTACTCGGAAAACAGTCGACTGTAGAACTCTATATGATAAGGGTACCCATGGCAAACCAAGACCGGCAGCAGGCAGACGACACGACGACTTGTAGACGAGCTGAAATATACAACCAGAGACGTATTAATACAAGGCATAGAGAAGCACGAGGCATACAGGGCAAACACTATCCTACGACGCTAGCAAATTATATCTACTCGGAAAACAGTCGACTGTAGAACTCTATATGATAAGGGTACCCATGGCAAACCAAGACCGGCAGCAGGCAGACGACACGACGACTTGTAGACGAGCTGAAATATACAACCAGAGACGTATTAATACAAGGCATACAGAAAAACGAGGCATACAGGGCAAACACTATCCTACGACGCTAGCAAATTATATCTACTCGGAAAACAGTCGACTGTAGAACTCTATATGATAAGGGTACCCATGGCAAACCAAGACCGGCAGCAGGCAGACGACACGACGACTTGTAGACGAGCTGAAATATACAACCAGAGACGTATTAATACAAGGCATACAGAAAAACGAGGCATACAGGGCAAACACTATCCTACGACGCTAGCAAATTATATCTACTCGGAAAACAGTCGACTGTAGAACTCTATATGATAAGGGTACCCATGGCAAACCAAGACCGGCAGCAGGCAGACGACACGACGACTTGTAGACGAGCTGAAATATACAACCAGAGACGTATTAATACAAGGCATACAGAAAAACGAGGCATACAGGGCAAACACTATCCTACAACGCTAGCAAATTATATCTACTCGGAAAACAGTCGACTGTAGAACTCTATATGATAAGGGTACCCATGGCAAACCAAGACCGGCAGCAGGCAGACGACACGACGACTTGTAGACGAGCTGAAATATACAACCAGAGACGTATTAATACAAGGCATACAGAAAAACGAGGCATACAGGGCAAACACTATCCTACGACGCTAGCAAATTATATCTACTCGGAAAACAGTTGACAGTAGAACTCTATATGATAAGGGTACCCATGGCAAACCAAGACCGGCAGCAGGCAGACGACACGACGACTTGTAGACGAGCTGAAATATACAACCAGAGACGTATTAATACAAGGCATACAGAAAAACGAGGCATACAGGGCAAACACTATCCTACGACGCTAGCAAATTATATCTACTCGGAAAACAGTCGACTGTAGAACTCTATATGATAAGGGTACCCATGGCAAACCAAGACCGGCAGCAGGCAGACGACACGACGACTTGTAGACGAGCTGAAATATACAACCAGAGACGTATTAATACAAGGCATACAGAAAAACGAGGCATACAGGGCAAACACTATCCTACGACGCTAGCAAATTATATCTACTCGGAAAACAGTCGACTGTAGAACTCTATATGATAAGGGTACCCATGGCAAACCAAGACCGGCAGCAGGCAGACGACACGACGACTTGTAGACGAGCTGAAATATACAACCAGAGACGTATTAATACAAGGCATAGAGAAGCACGAGGCATACAGGGCAAACACTATCCTACGACGCTAGCAAATTATATCTACTCGGAAAACAGTCGACTGTAGAACTCTATATGATAAGGGTACCCATGGCAAACCAAGACCGGCAGCAGGCAGACGACACGACGACTTGTAGACGAGCTGAAATATACAACCAGAGACGTATTAATACAAGGCATACAGAAAAACGAGGCATACAGGGCAAACACTATCCTACGACGCTAGCAAATTATATCTACTCGGAAAACAGTCGACTGTAGAACTCTATATGATAAGGGTACCCATGGCAAACCAAGACCGGCAGCAGGCAGACGACACGACGACTTGTAGACGAGCTGAAATATACAACCAGAGACGTATTAATACAAGGCATAGAGAAGCACGAGGCATACAGGGCAAACACTATCCTACGACGCTAGCAAATTATATCTACTCGGAAAACAGTCGACTGTAGAACTCTATATGATAAGGGTACCCATGGCAAACCAAGACCGGCAGCAGGCAGACGACACGACGACTTGTAGACGAGCTGAAATATACAACCAGAGACGTATTAATACAAGGCATACAGAAAAACGAGGCATACAGGGCAAACACTATCCTACGACGCTAGCAAATTATATCTACTCGGAAAACAGTCGACTGTAGAACTCTATATGATAAGGGTACCCATGGCAAACCAAGACCGGCAGCAGGCAGACGACACGACGACTTGTAGACGAGCTGAAATATACAACCAGAGACGTATTAATACAAGGCATACAGAAAAACGAGGCATACAGGGCAAACACTATCCTACGACGCTAGCAAATTATATCTACTCGGAAAACAGTCGACTGTAGAACTCTATATGATAAGGGTACCCATGGCAAACCAAGACCGGCAGCAGGCAGACGACACGACGACTTGTAGACGAGCTGAAATATACAACCAGAGACGTATTAATACAAGGCATAGAGAAGCACGGGGCATACAGGGCAAACACTATCCTACGACGCTAGCAAATTATATCTACTCGGAAAACAGTCGACTGTAGAACTCTATATGATAAGGGTACCCATGACAAACCAAGACCGGCAGCAGGCAGACGACACGACGACTTGTAGACGAGCTGAAATATACAACCAGAGACGTATTAATACAAGGCATACAGAAAAACGAGGCATACAGGGCAAACACTATCCTACAACGCTAGCAAATTATATCTACTCGGAAAACAGTCGACTGTAGAACTCTATATGATAAGGGTACCCATGGCAAACCAAGACCGGCAGCAGGCAGACGACACGACGACTTGTAGACGAGCTGAAATATACAACCAGAGACGTATTAATACAAGGCATACAGAAAAACGAGGCATACAGGGCAAACACTATCCTACGACGCTAGCAAATTATATCTACTCGGAAAACAGTCGACTGTAGAACTCTATATGATAAGGGTACCCATGGCAAACCAAGACCGGCAGCAGGCAGACGACACGACGACTTGTAGACGAGCTGAAATATACAACCAGAGACGTATTAATACCAGGCATAGAGAAGCACGAGGCATACAGGGCAAACACTATCCTACGACGCTAGCAAATTATATCTACTCGGAAAACAGTCGACTGTAGAACTCTATATGATAAGGGTACCCATGGCAAACCAAGACCGGCAGCAGGCAGACGACACGACGACTTGTAGACGAGCTGAAATATACAACCAGAGACGTATTAATACAAGGCATAGAGAAGCACGAGGCATACAGGGCAAACACTATCCTACGACGCTAGCAAATTATATCTACTCGGAAAACAGTCGACTGTAGAACTCTATATGATAAGGGAACCCATGGCCAACCAGACCGGCAGC
Source organism: Sthenelais limicola (assembly GCA_942159475.1). Classification (NCBI taxonomy): domain Eukaryota; kingdom Metazoa; phylum Annelida; class Polychaeta; order Phyllodocida; family Sigalionidae; genus Sthenelais; species Sthenelais limicola. The sequence continues at coordinate 74,825,767 of OW804098.1, forward strand.
AGGCAGACGACACGACGACTTGTAGACGAGCTGAAATATACAACCAGAGACGTATTAATACAAGGCATAGAGAAGCACGAGGCATACAGGGCAAACACTATCCTACGACGCTAGCAAATTATATCTACTCGGAAAACAGTCGACTGTAGAACTCTATATGATAAGGGTACCCATGGCAAACCAAGACCGGCAGCAGGCAGACGACACGACGACTTGTAGACGAGCTGAAATATACAACCAGAGACGTATTAATACAAGGCATAGAGAAGCACGAGGCATACAGGGCAAACACTATCCTACGACGCTAGCAAATTATATCTACTCGGAAAACAGTCGACTGTAGAACTCTATATGATAAGGGTACCCATGGCAAACCAAGACCGGCAGCAGGCAGACGGCTGAAATATACAACCAGAGACGTATTAATACAAGGCATAGAGAAGCACGAGGCATACAGGGCAAACACTATTCTACGACGCTAGCAAATTATATCTACTCGGAAAACAGTCGACTGTAGAACTCTATATGATAAGGGTACCCATGGCAAACCAAGACCGGCAGCAGGCAGACGACACGACGACTTGTAGAGGAGCTGAAATATACAACCAGAGACGTATTAATACAAGGCATACAGAAAAACGAGGCATACAGGGCAAACACTATCCTACGACGCTAGCAAATTATATCTACTCGGAAAACAGTCGACTGTAGAACTCTATATGATAAGGGTACCAATGGCAAACCAAGACCGGCAGCAGGCAGACGACACGACGACTTGTAGACGAGCTGAAATATACAACCAGAGACGTATTAATACAAGGCATAGAGAAGCACGAGGCATACAGGGCAAACACTATCCTACGACGCTAGCAAATTATATCTACTCGGAAAACAGTCGACTGTAGAACTCTATATGATAAGGGTACCCATGGCAAACCAAGACCGGCAGCAGGCAGACGACACGACGACTTGTAGACGAGCTGAAATATACAACCAGAGACGTATTAATACAAGGCATAGAGAAGCACGAGGCATACAGGGCAAACACTATCCTACGACGCTAGCAAATTATATCTACTCGGAAAACAGTCGACTGTAGAACTCTATATGATAAGGGTACCCATGGCAAACCAAGACCGGCAGCAGGCAGACGACACGACGACTTGTAGACGAGCTGAAATATACAACCAGAGACGTATTAATACAAGGCATAGAGAAAAACGAGGCATACAGGGCAAACACTATCCTACGACGCTAGCAAATTATATCTACTCGGAAAACAGTCGACTGTAGAACTCTATATGATAAGGGTACCCATGGCAAACCAAGACCGGCAGCAGGCAGACGACACGACGACTTGTAGACGAGCTGAAATATACAACCAGAGACGTATTAATACAAGGTATACAGAAAAACGAGGCATACAGGGCAAACACTATCCTACGACGCTAGCAAATTATATCTACTCGGAAAACAGTCGACTGTAGAACTCTATATGATAAGGGTACCCATGGCAAACCAAGACCGGCAGCAGGCAGACGACACGACGACTTGTAGACGAGCTGAAATATACAACCAGAGACGTATTAATACAAGGCATAGAGAAGCACGAGGCATACAGGGCAAACACTATCCTACGACGCTAGCAAATTATATCTACTCGGAAAACAGTCGACTGTAGAACTCTATATGATAAGGGTACCCATGGCAAACCAAGACCGGCAGCAGGCAGACGACACGACGACTTGTAGACGAGCTGAAATATACAACCAGAGACGTATTAATACAAGGCATAGAGAAGCACGAGGCATACAGGGCAAACACTATCCTACGACGCTAGCAAATTATATCTACTCGGAAAACAGTCGACTGTAGAACTCTATATGATAAGGGTACCCATGGCAAACCAAGACCGGCAGCAGGCAGACGACACGACGACTTGTAGACGAGCTGAAATATACAACCAGAGACGTATTAATACAAGGCATACAGAAAAACGAGGCATACAGGGCAAACACTATCCTACGACGCTAGCAAATTATATCTACTCGGAAAACAGTCGACTGTAGAACTCTATATGATAAGGGTACCCATGGCAAACCAAGACCGGCAGCAGGCAGACGACACGACGACTTGTAGACGAGCTGAAATATACAACCAGAGACGTATTAATACAAGGCATACAGAAAAACGAGGCATACAGGGCAAACACTATCCTACGACGCTAGCAAATTATATCTACTCGGAAAACAGTCGACTGTAGAACTCTATATGATAAGGGTACCAATGGCAAACCAAGACCGGCAGCAGGCAGACGACACGACGACTTGTAGACGAGCTGAAATATACAACCAGAGACGTATTAATACAAGGCATAGAGAAGCACGAGGCATACAGGGCAAACACTATCCTACGACGCTAGCAAATTATATCTACTCGGAAAACAGTCGACTGTAGAACTCTATATGATAAGGGTACCCATGGCAAACAAAGACCGGCAGCAGGCAGACGACACGACGACTTGTAGACGAGCTGAAATATACAACCAGAGACGTATTAATACAAGGCATACAGAAAAACGAGGCATACAGGGCAAACACTATCCTACGACGCTAGCAAATTATATCTACTCGGAAAACAGTCGACTGTAGAACTCTATATGATAAGGGTACCCATGGCAAACCAAGACCGGCAGCAGGCAGACGACACGACGACTTGTAGACGAGCTGAAATATACAACCAGAGACGTATTAATACAAGGTATACAGAAAAACGAGGCATACAGGGCAAACACTATCCTACGACGCTAGCAAATTATATCTACTCGGAAAACAGTCGACTGTAGAACTCTATATGATAAGGGTACCCATGGCAAACCAAGACCGGCAGCAGGCAGACGACACGACGACTTGTAGACGAGCTGAAATATACAACCAGAGACGTATTAATACAAGGCATAGAGAAGCACGAGGCATACAGGGCAAACACTATCCTACGACGCTAGCAAATTATATCTACTCGGAAAACAGTCGACTGTAGAACTCTATATGATAAGGGTACCCATGGCAAACCAAGACCGGCAGCAGGCAGACGACACAACGACTTGTAGACGAGCTGAAATATACAACCAGAGACGTATTAATACAAGGCATACAGAAAAACGAGGCATACAGGGCAAACACTATCCTACGACGCTAGCAAATTATATCTACTCGGAAAACAGTCGACTGTAGAACTCTATATGATAAGGGTACCCATGGCAAACCAAGACCGGCAGCAGGCAGACGACACGACGACTTGTAGACGAGCTGAAATATACAACCAGAGACGTATTAATACAAGGCATAGAGAAAAACGAGGCATACAGGGCAAACACTATCCTACGACGCTAGCAAATTATATCTACTCGGAAAACAGTCGACTGTAGAACTCTATATGATAAGGGTACCCATGGCAAACCAAGACCGGCAGCAGGCAGACGACACGACGACTTGTAGACGAGCTGAAATATACAACCAGAGACGTATTAATACAAGGTATACAGAAAAACGAGGCATACAGGGCAAACACTATCCTACGACGCTAGCAAATTATATCTACTCGGAAAACAGTCGACTGTAGAACTCTATATGATAAGGGTACCCATGGCAAACCAAGACCGGCAGCAGGCAGACGACACGACGACTTGTAGACGAGCTGAAATATACAACCAGAGACGTATTAATACAAGGCATACAGAAAAACGAGGCATACAGGGCAAACACTATCCTACGACGCTAGCAAATTATATCTACTCGGAAAACAGTCGACTGTAGAACTCTATATGATAAGGGTACCCATGGCAAACCAAGACCGGCAGCAGGCAGACGACACGACGACTTGTAGACGAGCTGAAATATACAACCAGAGACGTATTAATACAAGGCATACAGAAAAACGAGGCATACAGGGCAAACACTATCCTACAACGCTAGCAAATTATATCTACTCGGAAAACAGTCGACTGTAGAACTCTATATGATAAGGGTACCCATGGCAAACCAAGACCGGCAGCAGGCAGACGACACGACGACTTGTAGACGAGCTGAAATATACAACCAGAGACGTATTAATACAAGGCATACAGAAAAACGAGGCATACAGGGCAAACACTATCCTACGACGCTAGCAAATTATATCTACTCGGAAAACAGTCGACTGTAGAACTCTATATGATAAGGGTACCCATGGCAAACCAAGACCGGCAGCAGGCAGACGACACGACGACTTGTAGACGAGCTGAAATATACAACCAGAGACGTATTAATACAAGGCATAGAGAAGCACGAGGCATACAGGGCAAACACTATCCTACGACGCTAGCAAATTATATCTACTCGGAAAACAGTCGACTGTAGAACTCTATATGATAAGGGTACCCATGGCAAACCAAGACCGGCAGCAGGCAGACGACACGACGACTTGTAGACGAGCTGAAATATACAACCAGAGACGTATTAATACAAGGCATACAGAAAAACGAGGCATACAGGGCAAACACTATCCTACGACGCTAGCAAATTATATCTACTCGGAAAACAGTCGACTGTAGAACTCTATATGATAAGGGTACCCATGGTAAACCAAGACCGGCAGCAGGCAGACGACACGACGACTTGTAGACGAGCTGAAATATACAACCAGAGACGTATTAATACAAGGCATACAGAAAAACGAGGCATACAGGGCAAACACTATCCTACGACGCTAGCAAATTATATCTACTCGGAAAACAGTCGACTGTAGAACTCTATATGATAAGGGTACCCATGGCAAACCAAGACCGGCAGCAGGCAGACGGCTGAAATATACAACCAGAGACGTATTAATACAAGGCATAGAGAAGCACGAGGCATACAGGGCAAACACTATCCTACGACGCTAGCAAATTATATCTACTCGGAAAACAGTCGACTGTAGAACTCTATATGATAAGGGTACCCATGGCAAACCAAGACCGGCAGCAGGCAGACGACACGACGACTTGTAGAGGAGCTGAAATATACAACCAGAGACGTATTAATACAAGGCATACAGAAAAACGAGGCATACAGGGCAAACACTATCCTATGACGCTAGCAAATTATATCTACTCGGAAAACAGTCGACTGTAGAACTCTATATGATAAGGGTACCAATGGCAAACCAAGACCGGCAGCAGGCAGACGACACGACGACTTGTAGACGAGCTGAAATATACAACCAGAGACGTATTAATACAAGGCATAGAGAAGCACGAGGCATACAGGGCAAACACTATCCTACGACGCTAGCAAATTATATCTACTCGGAAAACAGTCGACTGTAGAACTCTATATGATAAGGGTACCCATGGCAAACCAAGACCGGCAGCAGGCAGACGACACGACGACTTGTAGACGAGCTGAAATATACAACCAGAGACGTATTAATACAAGGCATAGAGAAGCACGAGGCATACAGGGCAAACACTATCCTACGACGCTAGCAAATTATATCTACTCGGAAAACAGTCGACTGTAGAACTCTATATGATAAGGGTACCCATGGCAAACCAAGACCGGCAGCAGGCAGACGACACGACGACTTGTAGACGAGCTGAAATATACAACCAGAGACGTATTAATACAAGGCATACAGAAAAACGAGGCATACAGGGCAAACACTATCCTACGACGCTAGCAAATTATATCTACTCGGAAAACAGTCGACTGTAGAACTCTATATGATAAGGGTACCCATGGCAAACCAAGACCGGCAGCAGGCAGACGACACGACGACTTGTAGACGAGCTGAAATATACAACCAGAGACGTATTAATACAAGGTATACAGAAAAACGAGGCATACAGGGCAAACACTATCCTACGACGCTAGCAAATTATATCTACTCGGAAAACAGTCGACTGTAGAACTCTATATGATAAGGGTACCCATGGCAAACCAAGACCGGCAGCAGGCAGACGACACGACGACTTGTAGACGAGCTGAAATATACAACCAGAGACGTATTAATACAAGGCATACAGAAAAACGAGGCATACAGGGCAAACACTATCCTACGACGCTAGCAAATTATATCTACTCGGAAAACAGTCGACTGTAGAACTCTATATGATAAGGGTACCCATGGCAAACCAAGACCGGCAGCAGGCAGACGACACGACGACTTGTAGACGAGCTGAAATATACAACCAGAGACGTATTAATACAAGGCATACAGAAAAACGAGGCATACAGGGCAAACACTATCCTACAACGCTAGCAAATTATATCTACTCGGAAAACAGTCGACTGTAGAACTCTATATGATAAGGGTACCCATGGCAAACCAAGACCGGCAGCAGGCAGACGACACGACGACTTGTAGACGAGCTGAAATATACAACCAGAGACGTATTAATACAAGGCATACAGAAAAACGAGGCATACAGGGCAAACACTATCCTACGACGCTAGCAAATTATATCTACTCGGAAAACAGTCGACTGTAGAACTCTATATGATAAGGGTACCCATGGCAAACCAAGACCGGCAGCAGGCAGACGACACGACGACTTGTAGACGAGCTGAAATATACAACCAGAGACGTATTAATACAAGGCATAGAGAAGCACGAGGCATACAGGGCAAACACTATCCTACGACGCTAGCAAATTATATCTACTCGGAAAACAGTCGACTGTAGAACTCTATATGATAAGGGTACCCATGGCAAACCAAGACCGGCAGCAGGCAGACGACACGACGACTTGTAGACGAGCTGAAATATACAACCAGAGACGTATTAATACAAGGCATACAGAAAAACGAGGCATACAGGGCAAACACTATCCTACGACGCTAGCAAATTATATCTACTCGGAAAACAGTCGACTGTAGAACTCTATATGATAAGGGTACCCATGGCAAACCAAGACCGGCAGCAGGCAGACGACACGACGACTTGTAGACGAGCTGAAATATACAACCAGAGACGTATTAATACAAGGCATACAGAAAAACGAGGCATACAGGGCAAACACTATCCTACGACGCTAGCAAATTATATCTACTCGGAAAACAGTCGACTGTAGAACTCTATATGATAAGGGTACCCATGGCAAACCAAGACCGGCAGCAGGCAGACGACACGACGACTTGTAGACGAGCTGAAATATACAACCAGAGACGTATTAATACAAGGCATAGAGAAGCACGGGGCATACAGGGCAAACACTATCCTACGACGCTAGCAAATTATATCTACTCGGAAAACAGTCGACTGTAGAACTCTATATGATAAGGGTACCCATGGCAAACCAAGACCGGCAGCAGGCAGACGACACGACGACTTGTAGACGAGCTGAAATATACAACCAGAGACGTATTAATACAAGGCATACAGAAAAACGAGGCATACAGGGCAAACACTATCCTACAACGCTAGCAAATTATATCTACTCGGAAAACAGTCGACTGTAGAACTCTATATGATAAGGGTACCCATGGCAAACCAAGACCGGCAGCAGGCAGACGACACGACGACTTGTAGACGAGCTGAAATATACAACCAGAGACGTATTAATACAAGGCATACAGAAAAACGAGGCATACAGGGCAAACACTATCCTACGACGCTAGCAAATTATATCTACTCGGAAAACAGTCGACTGTAGAACTCTATATGATAAGGGTACCCATGGCAAACCAAGACCGGCAGCAGGCAGACGACACGACGACTTGTAGACGAGCTGAAATATACAACCAGAGACGTATTAATACAAGGCATACAGAAAAACGAGGCATACAGGGCAAACACTATCCTACAACGCTAGCAAATTATATCTACTCGGAAAACAGTCGACTGTAGAACTCTATATGATAAGGGTACCCATGGCAAACCAAGACCGGCAGCAGGCAGACGACACGACGACTTGTAGACGAGCTGAAATATACAACCAGAGACGTATTAATACAAGGCATACAGAAAAACGAGGCATACAGGGCAAACACTATCCTACGACGCTAGCAAATTATATCTACTCGGAAAACAGTCGACTGTAGAACTCTATATGATAAGGGTACCCATGGCAAACCAAGACCGGCAGCAGGCAGACGACACGACGACTTGTAGACGAGCTGAAATATACAACCAGAGACGTATTAATACAAGGCATACAGAAAAACGAGGCATACAGGGCAAACACTATCCTACGACGCTAGCAAATTATATCTACTCGGAAAACAGTCGACTGTAGAACTCTATATGATAAGGGTACCCATGGCAAACCAAGACCGGCAGCAGGCAGACGACACGACGACTTGTAGACGAGCTGAAATATACAACCAGAGACGTATTAATACAAGGCATAGAGAAGCACGAGGCATACAGGGCAAACACTATCCTAAGACGCTAGCAAATTATATCTACTCGGAAAACAGTCGACTGTAGAACTCTATATGATAAGGGTACCCATGGCAAACCAAGACCGGCAGCAGGCAGACGACACGACGACTTGTAGACGAGCTGAAATATACAACCAGAGACGTATTAATACAAGGCATACAGAAAAACGAGGCATACAGGGCAAACACTATCCTAAGACGCTAGCAAATTATATCTACTCGGAAAACAGTCGACTGTAGAACTCTATATGATAAGGGTACCCATGGCAAACCAAGACCGGCAGCAGGCAGACGACACGACGACTTGTAGACGAGCTGAAATATACAACCAGAGACGTATTAATACAAGGCATACAGAAAAACGAGGCATACAGGGCAAACACTATCCTACGACGCTAGCAAATTATATCTACTCGGAAAACAGTCGACTGTAGAACTCTATATGATAAGGGTACCCATGGCAAACCAAGACCGGCAGCAGGCAGACGACACAACGACTTGTAGACGAGCTGAAATATACAACCAGAGACGTATTAATACAAGGCATAGAGAAGCACGAGGCATACAGGGCAAACACTATCCTACGACGCTAGCAAATTATATCTACTCGGAAAACAGTCGACTGTAGAACTCTATATGATAAGGGTACCCATGGCAAACCAGACCGGCAGCAGGCAGACGACACAACGACTTGTAGACGAGCTGAAATATACAACCAGAGACGTATTAATACAAGGCATAGAGAAGCACGAGGCATACAGGGCAAACACTATCCTACGACGCTAGCAAATTATATCTACTCGGAAAACAGTCGACTGTAGAACTCTATATGATAAGGGTACCCATGGCAAACCAAGACCGGCAGCAGGCAGACGACACGACGACTTGTAGACGAGCTGAAATATACAACCAGAGACGTATTAATACAAGGCATACAGAAAAACGAGGCATACAGGGCAAACACTATCCTACGACGCTAGCAAATTATATCTACTCGGAAAACAGTCGACTGTAGAACTCTATATGATAAGGGTACCCATGGCAAACCAAGACCGGCAGCAGGCAGACGACACGACGACTTGTAGACGAGCTGAAATATACAACCAGAGACGTATTAATACAAGGCATACAGAAAAACGAGGCATACAGGGCAAACACTATCCTACGACGCTAGCAAATTATATCTACTCGGAAAACAGTCGACTGTAGAACTCTATATGATAAGGGTACCCATGGCAAACCAAGACCGGCAGCAGGCAGACGACATGACGACTTGTAGACGAGCTGAAATATACAACCAGAGACGTATTAATACAAGGCATAGAGAAGCACGAGGCATACAGGGCAAACACTATCCTTCGACGCTAGCAAATTATATCTACTCGGAAAACAGTCGACTGTAGAACTCTATATGATAAGGGTACCCATGGCAAACCAAGACCGGCAGCAGGCAGACGACACGACGACTTGTAGACGAGCTGAAATATACAACCAGAGACATATTAATACAAGGCATAGAGAAAAACGAGGCATACAGGGCAAACACTATCCTACGACGCTAGCAAATTATATCTACTCGGAAAACAGTCGACTGTAGAACTCTATATGATAAGGGTACCCATGGCAAACCAAGACCGGCAGCAGGCAGACGACACGACGACTTGTAGACGAGCTGAAATATACAACCAGAGACGTATTAATACAAGGCATAGAGAAGCACGAGGCATACAGGGCAAACACTATCCTACGACGCTAGCAAATTATATCTACTCGGAAAACAGTCGACTGTAGAACTCTATATGATAAGGGTACCCATGGCAAACCAAGAACGGCAGCAGGCAGACAACACGACGACTTGTAGACGAGCTGAAATATACAACCAGAGACGTATTAATACAAGGCATAGAGAAGCACGAGGCATACAGGGCAAACACTATCCTACGACGCTAGCAAATTATATCTACTCGGAAAACAGTCGACTGTAGAACTCTATATGATAAGGGTACCCATGGCAAACCAAGACCGGCAGCAGGCAGACGACACGACGACTTGTAGACGAGCTGAAATATACAACCAGAGACGTATTAATACAAGGCATAGAGAAGCACGAGGCATACAGGGCAAACACTATCCTACGACGCTAGCAAATTATATCTACTCGGAAAACAGTCGACTGTAGAACTCTATATGATAAGGGTACCCATGGCAAACCAAGACCGGCAGCAGGCAGACGGCTGAAATATACAACCAGAGACGTATTAATACAAGGCATAGAGAAGCACGAGGCATACAGGGCAAACACTATCCTACGACGCTAGCAAATTATATCTACTCGGAAAACAGTCGACTGTAGAACTCTATATGATAAGGGTACCCATGGCAAACCAAGACCGGCAGCAGGCAGACGACACGACGACTTGTAGAGGAGCTGAAATATACAACCAGAGACGTATTAATACAAGGCATACAGAAAAACGAGGCATACAGGGCAAACACTATCCTATGACGCTAGCAAATTATATCTACTCGGAAAACAGTCGACTGTAGAACTCTATATGATAAGGGTACCAATGGCAAACCAAGACCGGCAGCAGGCAGACGACACGACGACTTGTAGACGAGCTGAAATATACAACCAGAGACGTATTAATACAAGGCATAGAGAAGCACGAGGCATACAGGGCAAACACTATCCTACGACGCTAGCAAATTATATCTACTCGGAAAACAGTCGACTGTAGAACTCTATATGATAAGGGTACCCATGGCAAACCAAGACCGGCAGCAGGCAGACGACACGACGACTTGTAGACGAGCTGAAATATACAACCAGAGACGTATTAATACAAGGCATAGAGAAGCACGAGGCATACAGGGCAAACACTATCCTACGACGCTAGCAAATTATATCTACTCGGAAAACAGTCGACTGTAGAACTCTATATGATAAGGGTACCCATGGCAAACCAAGACCGGCAGCAGGCAGACGACACGACGACTTGTAGACGAGCTGAAATATACAACCAGAGACGTATTAATACAAGGCATACAGAAAAACGAGGCATACAGGGCAAACACTATCCTACGACGCTAGCAAATTATATCTACTCGGAAAACAGTCGACTGTAGAACTCTATATGATAAGGGTACCCATGGCAAACCAAGACCGGCAGCAGGCAGACGACACGACGACTTGTAGACGAGCTGAAATATACAACCAGAGACGTATTAATACAAGGTATACAGAAAAACGAGGCATACAGGGCAAACACTATCCTACGACGCTAGCAAATTATATCTACTCGGAAAACAGTCGACTGTAGAACTCTATATGATAAGGGTACCCATGGCAAACCAAGACCGGCAGCAGGCAGACGACACGACGACTTGTAGACGAGCTGAAATATACAACCAGAGACGTATTAATACAAGGCATACAGAAAAACGAGGCATACAGGGCAAACACTATCCTACGACGCTAGCAAATTATATCTACTCGGAAAACAGTCGACTGTAGAACTCTATATGATAAGGGTACCCATGGCAAACCAAGACCGGCAGCAGGCAGACGACACGACGACTTGTAGACGAGCTGAAATATACAACCAGAGACGTATTAATACAAGGCATACAGAAAAACGAGGCATACAGGGCAAACACTATCCTACAACGCTAGCAAATTATATCTACTCGGAAAACAGTCGACTGTAGAACTCTATATGATAAGGGTACCCATGGCAAACCAAGACCGGCAGCAGGCAGACGACACGACGACTTGTAGACGAGCTGAAATATACAACCAGAGACGTATTAATACAAGGCATACAGAAAAACGAGGCATACAGGGCAAACACTATCCTACGACGCTAGCAAATTATATCTACTCGGAAAACAGTCGACTGTAGAACTCTATATGATAAGGGTACCCATGGCAAACCAAGACCGGCAGCAGGCAGACGACACGACGACTTGTAGACGAGCTGAAATATACAACCAGAGACGTATTAATACAAGGCATAGAGAAGCACGAGGCATACAGGGCAAACACTATCCTACGACGCTAGCAAATTATATCTACTCGGAAAACAGTCGACTGTAGAACTCTATATGATAAGGGTACCCATGGCAAACCAAGACCGGCAGCAGGCAGACGACACGACGACTTGTAGACGAGCTGAAATATACAACCAGAGACGTATTAATACAAGGCATACAGAAAAACGAGGCATACAGGGCAAACACTATCCTACGACGCTAGCAAATTATATCTACTCGGAAAACAGTCGACTGTAGAACTCTATATGATAAGGGTACCCATGGCAAACCAAGACCGGCAGCAGGCAGACGACACGACGACTTGTAGACGAGCTGAAATATACAACCAGAGACGTATTAATACAAGGCATACAGAAAAACGAGGCATACAGGGCAAACACTATCCTACGACGCTAGCAAATTATATCTACTCGGAAAACAGTCGACTGTAGAACTCTATATGATAAGGGTACCCATGGCAAACCAAGACCGGCAGCAGGCAGACGACACGACGACTTGTAGACGAGCTGAAATATACAACCAGAGACGTATTAATACAAGGCATAGAGAAGCACGGGGCATACAGGGCAAACACTATCCTACGACGCTAGCAAATTATATCTACTCGGAAAACAGTCGACTGTAGAACTCTATATGATAAGGGTACCCATGGCAAACCAAGACCGGCAGCAGGCAGACGACACGACGACTTGTAGACGAGCTGAAATATACAACCAGAGACGTATTAATACAAGGCATACAGAAAAACGAGGCATACAGGGCAAACACTATCCTACAACGCTAGCAAATTATATCTACTCGGAAAACAGTCGACTGTAGAACTCTATATGATAAGGGTACCCATGGCAAACCAAGACCGGCAGCAGGCAGACGACACGACGACTTGTAGACGAGCTGAAATATACAACCAGAGACGTATTAATACAAGGCATACAGAAAAACGAGGCATACAGGGCAAACACTATCCTACGACGCTAGCAAATTATATCTACTCGGAAAACAGTCGACTGTAGAACTCTATATGATAAGGGTACCCATGGCAAACCAAGACCGGCAGCAGGCAGACGACACGACGACTTGTAGACGAGCTGAAATATACAACCAGAGACGTATTAATACAAGGCATACAGAAAAACGAGGCATACAGGGCAAACACTATCCTACAACGCTAGCAAATTATATCTACTCGGAAAACAGTCGACTGTAGAACTCTATATGATAAGGGTACCCATGGCAAACCAAGACCGGCAGCAGGCAGACGACACGACGACTTGTAGACGAGCTGAAATATACAACCAGAGACGTATTAATACAAGGCATACAGAAAAACGAGGCATACAGGGCAAACACTATCCTACGACGCTAGCAAATTATATCTACTCGGAAAACAGTCGACTGTAGAACTCTATATGATAAGGGTACCCATGGCAAACCAAGACCGGCAGCAGGCAGACGACACGACGACTTGTAGACGAGCTGAAATATACAACCAGAGACGTATTAATACAAGGCATACAGAAAAACGAGGCATACAGGGCAAACACTATCCTACGACGCTAGCAAATTATATCTACTCGGAAAACAGTCGACTGTAGAACTCTATATGATAAGGGTACCCATGGCAAACCAAGACCGGCAGCAGGCAGACGACACGACGACTTGTAGACGAGCTGAAATATACAACCAGAGACGTATTAATACAAGGCATAGAGAAGCACGAGGCATACAGGGCAAACACTATCCTAAGACGCTAGCAAATTATATCTACTCGGAAAACAGTCGACTGTAGAACTCTATATGATAAGGGTACCCATGGCAAACCAAGACCGGCAGCAGGCAGACGACACGACGACTTGTAGACGAGCTGAAATATACAACCAGAGACGTATTAATACAAGGCATACAGAAAAACGAGGCATACAGGGCAAACACTATCCTAAGACGCTAGCAAATTATATCTACTCGGAAAACAGTCGACTGTAGAACTCTATATGATAAGGGTACCCATGGCAAACCAAGACCGGCAGCAGGCAGACGACACGACGACTTGTAGACGAGCTGAAATATACAACCAGAGACGTATTAATACAAGGCATACAGAAAAACGAGGCATACAGGGCAAACACTATCCTACGACGCTAGCAAATTATATCTACTCGGAAAACAGTCGACTGTAGAACTCTATATGATAAGGGTACCCATGGCAAACCAAGACCGGCAGCAGGCAGACGACACAACGACTTGTAGACGAGCTGAAATATACAACCAGAGACGTATTAATACAAGGCATAGAGAAGCACGAGGCATACAGGGCAAACACTATCCTACGACGCTAGCAAATTATATCTACTCGGAAAACAGTCGACTGTAGAACTCTATATGATAAGGGTACCCATGGCAAACCAGACCGGCAGCAGGCAGACGACACAACGACTTGTAGACGAGCTGAAATATACAACCAGAGACGTATTAATACAAGGCATAGAGAAGCACGAGGCATACAGGGCAAACACTATCCTACGACGCTAGCAAATTATATCTACTCGGAAAACAGTCGACTGTAGAACTCTATATGATAAGGGTACCCATGGCAAACCAAGACCGGCAGCAGGCAGACGACACGACGACTTGTAGACGAGCTGAAATATACAACCAGAGACGTATTAATACAAGGCATACAGAAAAACGAGGCATACAGGGCAAACACTATCCTACGACGCTAGCAAATTATATCTACTCGGAAAACAGTCGACTGTAGAACTCTATATGATAAGGGTACCCATGGCAAACCAAGACCGGCAGCAGGCAGACGACACGACGACTTGTAGACGAGCTGAAATATACAACCAGAGACGTATTAATACAAGGCATACAGAAAAACGAGGCATACAGGGCAAACACTATCCTACGACGCTAGCAAATTATATCTACTCGGAAAACAGTCGACTGTAGAACTCTATATGATAAGGGTACCCATGGCAAACCAAGACCGGCAGCAGGCAGACGACATGACGACTTGTAGACGAGCTGAAATATACAACCAGAGACGTATTAATACAAGGCATAGAGAAGCACGAGGCATACAGGGCAAACACTATCCTTCGACGCTAGCAAATTATATCTACTCGGAAAACAGTCGACTGTAGAACTCTATATGATAAGGGTACCCATGGCAAACCAAGACCGGCAGCAGGCAGACGACACGACGACTTGTAGACGAGCTGAAATATACAACCAGAGACATATTAATACAAGGCATAGAGAAAAACGAGGCATACAGGGCAAACACTATCCTACGACGCTAGCAAATTATATCTACTCGGAAAACAGTCGACTGTAGAACTCTATATGATAAGGGTACCCATGGCAAACCAAGACCGGCAGCAGGCAGACGACACGACGACTTGTAGACGAGCTGAAATATACAACCAGAGACGTATTAATACAAGGCATAGAGAAGCACGAGGCATACAGGGCAAACACTATCCTACGACGCTAGCAAATTATATCTACTCGGAAAACAGTCGACTGTAGAACTCTATATGATAAGGGTACCCATGGCAAACCAAGAACGGCAGCAGGCAGACAACACGACGACTTGTAGACGAGCTGAAATATACAACCAGAGACGTATTAATACAAGGCATAGAGAAGCACGAGGCATACAGGGCAAACACTATCCTACGACGCTAGCAAATTATATCTACTCGGAAAACAGTCGACTGTAGAACTCTATATGATAAGGGTACCCATGGCAAACCAAGACCGGCAGCAGGCAGACGACACGACGACTTGTAGACGAGCTGAAATATACAACCAGAGACGTATTAATACAAGGCATAGAGAAGCACGAGGCATACAGGGCAAACACTATCCTACGACGCTAGCAAATTATATCTACTCGGAAAACAGTGGACTGTAGAACTCTATATGATGAGGGTACCCATGGCAAACCAAGACCGGCAGCAGGCAGACGACACGACGACTTGTAGACGAGCTGAAATATACAACCAGAGACGTATTAATACAAGGCATACAGAAAAACGAGGCATACAGGGCAAACACTATCCTACGACGCTAGCAAATTATATCTACTCGGAAAACAGTCGACTGTAGAACTCTATATGATAAGGGTACCCATGGCAAACCAAGACCGGCAGCAGGCAGACGACACAACGACTTGTAGACGAGCTGAAATATACAACCAGAGACGTATTAATACAAGGCATACAGAAAAACGAGGCATACAGGGCAAACACTATCCTACAACGCTAGCAAATTATATCTACTCGGAAAACAGTCGACTGTAGAACTCTATATGATAAGGCTACCCATGGCAAACCAAGACCGGCAGCAGGCAGACGACACAACGACTTGTAGACGAGCTGAAATATACAACCAGAGACGTATTAATACAAGGCATACAGAAAAACGAGGCATACAGGGCAAACACTATCCTACGACGCTAGCAAATTATATCTACTCGGAAAACAGTCGACTGTAGAACTCTATATGATAAGGGTACCCATGGCAAACCAAGACCGGCAGCAGGCAGACGACACGACGACTTGTAGACGAGCTGAAATATACAACCAGAGACGTATTAATACAAGGCATAGAGAAGCACGAGGCATACAGGGCAAACACTATCCTACGACGCTAGCAAATTATATCTACTCGGAAAACAGTCGACTGTAGAACTCTATATGATAAGGGTACCCATGGCAAACCAAGACCGGCAGCAGGCAGACGACACGACGACTTGTAGACGAGCTGAAATATACAACCAGAGACGTATTAATACAAGGCATAGAGAAGCACGAGGCATACAGGGCAAACACTATCCTACGACGCTAGCAAATTATATCTACTCGGAAAACAGTCGACTGTAGAACTCTATATGATAAGGGTACCCATGGCAAACCAAGACCGGCAGCAGGCAGACGACACGACGACTTGTAGACGAGCTGAAATATACAACCAGAGACGTATTAATACAAGGCATAGAGAAGCACGAGGCATACAGGGCAAACACTATCCTACGACGCTAGCAAATTATATCTACTCGGAAAACAGTCGACTGTAGAACTCTATATGATAAGGGTACCCATGGCAAACCAAGACCGGCAGCAGGCAGACGACACGACGACTTGTAGACGAGCTGAAATATACAACCAGAGACGTATTAATACAAGGCATACAGAAAAACGAGGCATACAGGGCAAACACTATCCTACGACGCTAGCAAATTATATCTACTCGGAAAACAGTCGACTGTAGAACTCTATATGATAAGGGTACCCATGGCAAACCAAGACCGGCAGCAGGCAGACGACACGACGACTTGTAGACGAGCTGAAATATACAACCAGAGACGTATTAATACAAGGCATACAGAAGCACGAGGCATACAGGGCAAACACTATCCTACGACGCTAGCAAATTATATCTACTCGGAAAACAGTCGACTGTAGAACTCTATATGATAAGGGTACCCATGGCAAACCAAGACCGGCAGCAGGCAGACGACACGACGACTTGTAGACGAGCTGAAATATACAACCAGAGACGTATTAATACAAGGCATAGAGAAGCACGAGGCATACAGGGCAAACACTATCCTACGACGCTAGCAAATTATATCTACTCGGAAAACAGTCGACTGTAGAACTCTATATGATAAGGGTACCCATGGCAAACCAAGACCGGCAGCAGGCAGACGACACGACGACTTGTAGACGAGCTGAAATATACAACCAGAGACGTATTAATACAAGGCATAGAGAAGCACGAGGCATACAGGGCAAACACTATCCTACAACGCTAGCAAATTATATCTACTCGGAAAACAGTCGACTGTAGAACTCTATATGATAAGGGTACCCATGGCAAACCAAGACCGGCAGCAGGCAGACGACACGACGACTTGTAGACGAGCTGAAATATACAACCAGAGACGTATTAATACAAGGCATAGAGAAGCACGAGGCATACAGGGCAAACACTATCCTACAACGCTAGCAAATTATATCTACTCGGAAAACAGTCGACTGTAGAACTCTATATGATAAGGGTACCCATGGCAAACCAAGACCGGCAGCAGGCAGACGACACGACGACTTGTAGACGAGCTGAAATATACAACCAGAGACGTATTAATACAAGGCATACAGAAAAACGAGGCATACAGGGCAAACACTATCCTACGACGCTAGCAAATTATATCTACTCGGAAAACAGTCGACTGTAGAACTCTATATGATAAGGGTACCCATGGCAAACCAAGACCGGCAGCAGGCAGACGACACGACGACTTGTAGACGAGCTGAAATATACAACCAGAGACGTATTAATACAAGGCATAGAGAAGCACGAGGCATACAGGGCAAACACTATCCTACGACGCTAGCAAATTATATCTACTCGGAAAACAGTCGACTGTAGAACTCTATATGATAAGGGTACCCATGGCAAACCAAGACCGGCAGCAGGCAGACGACACAACGACTTGTAGACGAGCTGAAATATACAACCAGAGACGTATTAATACAAGGCATAGAGAAGCACGAGGCATACAGGGCAAACACTATCCTACGACGCTAGCAAATTATATCTACTCGGAAAACAGTCGACTGTAGAACTCTATATGATAAGGGTACCCATGGCAAACCAAGACCGGCAGCAGGCAGACGACACGACGACTTGTAGACGAGCTGAAATATACAACCAGAGACGTATTAATACAAGGCATAGAGAAGCACGAGGCATACAGGGCAAACACTATCCTACGACGCTAGCAAATTATATCTACTCGGAAAACAGTCGACTGTAGAACTCTATATGATAAGGGTACCCATGGCAAACCAAGACCGGCAGCAGGCAGACGACACGACGACTTGTAGACGAGCTGAAATATACAACCAGAGACGTATTAATACAAGGCATACAGAAGCACGAGGCATACAGGGCAAACACTATCCTACGACGCTAGCAAATTATATCTACTCGGAAAACAGTCGACTGTAGAACTCTATATGATAAGGGTACCCATGGCAAACCAAGACCGGCAGCAGGCAGACGACACGACGACTTGTAGACGAGCTGAAATATACAACCAGAGACGTATTAATACAAGGCATACAGAAAAACGAGGCATACAGGGCAAACACTATCCTACGACGCTAGCAAATTATATCTACTCGGAAAACAGTCGACTGTAGAACTCTATATGATAAGGGTACCCATGGCAAACCAAGACCGGCAGCAGGCAGACGACACGACGACTTGTAGACGAGCTGAAATATACAACCAGAGACGTATTAATACAAGGCATAGAGAAGCACGAGGCATACAGGGCAAACACTATCCTACGACGCTAGCAAATTATATCTACTCGGAAAACAGTCGACTGTAGAACTCTATATGATAAGGGTACCCATGGCAAACCAAGACCGGCAGCAGGCAGACGACACGACGACTTGTAGACGAGCTGAAATATACAACCAGAGACGTATTAATACAAGGCATAGAGAAGCACGAGGCATACAGGGCAAACACTATCCTACGACGCTAGCAAATTATATCTACTCGGAAAACAGTCGACTGTAGAACTCTATATGATAAGGGTACCCATGGCAAACCAAGACCGGCAGCAGGCAGACGACACGACGACTTGTAGACGAGCTGAAATATACAACCAGAGACGTATTAATACAAGGCATAGAGAAGCACGAGGCATACAGGGCAAACACTATCCTACGACGCTAGCAAATTATATCTACTCGGAAAACAGTCGACTGTAGAACTCTATATGATAAGGGTACCCATGGCAAACCAAGACCGGCAGCAGGCAGACGACACGACGACTTGTAGACGAGCTGAAATATACAACCAGAGACGTATTAATACAAGGCATAGAGAAGCACGAGGCATACAGGGCAAACACTATCCTACGACGCTAGCAAATTATATCTACTCGGAAAACAGTCGACTGTAGAACTCTATATGATAAGGGTACCCATGGCAAACCAAGACCGGCAGCAGGCAGACGACACGACGACTTGTAGACGAGCTGAAATATACAACCAGAGACGTATTAATACAAGGCATAGAGAAGCACGAGGCATACAGGGCAAACACTATCCTACGACGCTAGCAAATTATATCTACTCGGAAAACAGTCGACTGTAGAACTCTATATGATAAGGGTACCCATGGCAAACCAAGACCGGCAGCAGGCAGACGACACGACGACTTGTAGACGAGCTGAAATATACAACCAGAGACGTATTAATACAAGGCATAGAGAAGCACGAGGCATACAGGGCAAACACTATCCTACGACGCTAGCAAATTATATCTACTCGGAAAACAGTCGACTGTAGAACTCTATATGATAAGGGTACCCATGGCAAACCAAGACCGGCAGCAGGCAGACGACACGACGACTTGTAGACGAGCTGAAATATACAACCAGAGACGTATTAATACAAGGCATAGAGAAGCACGAGGCATACAGGGCAAACACTATCCTACGACGCTAGCAAATTATATCTACTCGGAAAACAGTCAACTGTAGAACTCTATATGATAAGGGTACCCATGGCAAACCAAGACCGGCAGCAGGCAGACGACACGACGACTTGTAGACGAGCTGAAATATACAACCAGAGACGTATTAATACAAGGCATAGAGAAGCACGAGGCATACAGGGCAAACACTATCCTACGACGCTAGCAAATTATATCTACTCGGAAAACAGTCGACTGTAGAACTCTATATGATAAGGGTACCCATGGCAAACCAAGACCGGCAGCAGGCAGACGACACGACGACTTGTAGACGAGCTGAAATATACAACCAGAGACGTATTAATACAAGGCATAGAGAAGCACGAGGCATACAGGGCAAACACTATCCTACGACGCTAGCAAATTATATCTACTCGGAAAACAGTCGACTGTAGAACTCTATATGATAAGGGTACCCATGGCAAACCAAGACCGGCAGCAGGCAGACGACACGACGACTTGTAGACGAGCTGAAATATACAACCAGAGACGTATTAATACAAGGCATAGAGAAGCACGAGGCATACAGGGCAAACACTATCCTACAACGCTAGCAAATTATATCTACTCGGAAAACAGTCGACTGTAGAACTCTATATGATAAGGGTACCCATGGCAAACCAAGACCGGCAGCAGGCAGACGACACGACGACTTGTAGACGAGCTGAAATATACAACCAGAGACGTATTAATACAAGGCATAGAGAAGCACGAGGCATACAGGGCAAACACTATCCTACGACGCTAGCAAATTATATCTACTCGGAAAACAGTCGACTGTAGAACTCTATATGATAAGGGTACCCATGGCAAACCAAGACCGGCAGCAGGCAGACGACACGACGACTTGTAGACGAGCTGAAATATACAACCAGAGACGTATTAATACAAGGCATAGAGAAGCACGAGGCATACAGGGCAAACACTATCCTACGACGCTAGCAAATTATATCTACTCGGAAAACAGTCAACTGTAGAACTCTATATGATAAGGGTACCCATGGCAAACCAAGACCGGCAGCAGGCAGACGACACGACGACTTGTAGACGAGCTGAAATATACAACCAGAGACGTATTAATACAAGGCATAGAGAAGCACGAGGCATACAGGGCAAACACTATCCTACGACGCTAGCAAATTATATCTACTCGGAAAACAGTCGACTGTAGAACTCTATATGATAAGGGTACCCATGGCAAACCAAGACCGGCAGCAGGCAGACGACACGACGACTTGTAGACGAGCTGAAATATACAACCAGAGACGTATTAATACAAGGCATAGAGAAGCACGAGGCATACAGGGCAAACACTATCCTACGACGCTAGCAAATTATATCTACTCGGAAAACAGTCGACTGTAGAACTCTATATGATAAGGGTACCCATGGCAAACCAAGACCGGCAGCAGGCAGACGACACGACGACTTGTAGACGAGCTGAAATATACAACCAGAGACGTATTAATACAAGGCATAGAGAAGCACGAGGCATACAGGGCAAACACTATCCTACGACGCTAGCAAATTATATCTACTCGGAAAACAGTCGACTGTAGAACTCTATATGATAAGGGTACCCATGGCAAACCAAGACCGGCAGCAGGCAGACGACACGACGACTTGTAGACGAGCTGAAATATACAACCAGAGACGTATTAATACAAGGCATAGAGAAGCACGAGGCATACAGGGCAAACACTATCCTACGACGCTAGCAAATTATATCTACTCGGAAAACTGTCGACTGTAGAACTCTATATGATAAGGGTACCCATGGCAAACCAAGACCGGCAGCAGGCAGACGACACGACGACTTGTAGACGAGCTGAAATATACAACCAGAGACGTATTAATACAAGGCATACAGAAAAAACGAGGCATACAGGGCAAACACTATCCTACGACGCTAGCAAATTATATCTACTCGGAAAACAGTCGACTGTAGAACTCTATATGATAAGGGTACCCATGGCAAACCAAGACCGGCAGCAGGCAGACGACACGACGACTTGTAGACGAGCTGAAATATACAACCAGAGACGTATTAATACAAGGCATACAGAAAAACGAGGCATACAGGGCAAACACTATCCTACGACGCTAGCAAATTATATCTACTCGGAAAACAGTCGACTGTAGAACTCTATATGATAAGGGTACCCATGGCAAACCAAGACCGGCAGCAGGCAGACGACACGACGACTTGTAGATGAGCTGAAATATACAACCAGAGACGTATTAATACAAGGCATACAGAAAAAACGAGGCATACAGGGCAAACACTATCCTACGACGCTAGCAAATTATATCTACTCGGAAAACAGTCGACTGTAGAACTCTATATGATAAGGGTACCCATGGCAAACCAAGACCGGCAGCAGGCAGACGACACGGACGACTTGTAGACGAGCTGAAATATACAACCAGAGACGTATTAATACAAGGCATACAGAAAAACGAGGCATACAGGGCAAACACTATCCTACGACGCTAGCAAATTATATCTACTCGGAAAACAGTCGACTGTAGAACTCTATATGATAAGGGTACCCATGGCAAACCAAGACCGGCAGCAGGCAGACGACACGACGACTTGTAGACGAGCTGAAATATACAACCAGAGACGTATTAATACAAGGCATACAGAAAAACGAGGCATACAGGGCAAACACTATCCTACGACGCTAGCAAATTATATCTACTCGGAAAACAGTCGACTGTAGAACTCTATATGATAAGGGTACCCATGGCAAACCAAGACCGGCAGCAGGCAGACGACACGACGACTTGTAGACGAGCTGAAATATACAACCAGAGACGTATTAATACAAGGCATACAGAAAAACGAGGCATACAGGGCAAACACTATCCTACGACGCTAGCAAATTATATCTACTCGGAAAACAGTCGACTGTAGAACTCTATATGATAAGGGTACCCATGGCAAACCAAGACCGGCAGCAGGCAGACGACACGACGACTTGTAGACGAGCTGAAATATACAACCAGAGACGTATTAATACAAGGCATACAGAAAAACGAGGCATACAGGGCAAACACTATCCTACGACGCTAGCAAATTATATCTACTCGGAAAACAGTCGACTGTAGAACTCTATATGATAAGGGTACCCATGGCAAACCAATACCGGCAGCAGGCAGACGACACGACGACTTGTAGACGAGCTGAAATATACAACCAGAGACGTATTAATACAAGGCATACAGAAACACGAGGCATACAGGGCACTCCCTAAGGTACCAATAGTTGGTCCACAGCAAACAAAATTCTTATCAACACTGATAAGACCAAATCGATGTTATTCGGAGAAAGGAAAAAGACAGATAGTAATATCACCCTAAAAATTAATAACAAAGAAATTGAATGTGTAAAAAATTACACATACCTGGGGGTAAATATTGACAATAAGTTAAATTTCAGGGAACAGAGTTCAATTCTAATAAAAAATCTCCACCATAGAATACACCAACTAACATTACTCCGACGCTATCTTACAAAGAAAAGTGCCCTCCTCCTCACCAAAGCTAATATATTGTCCATAATTGACTACAGTATAGTATATGTTAGTAGATGTAATCAGGCTATCCTGACTAAAATTCAAAGACTGCAGAATAAGGCTCTGAAAATTGCTTTGAAATGTCCCCTCCTTACTTCTACGAATGATATTCATTCTAGGACTAACACTATGAAACTTAAACATAGAATTACTTTTCTCCTGTCGAAGTTGGCCTTTATCTCTGTTGATAAGATGAGGACGAATAATTTACTACCCTTAGCCAGAGCAACACGTCTGTTCGATGCTCCAATCCTACCAATCTTTAATCCCAAGAAGGAGTCTGATAAGCAGTCTTTAAAATATCAAGTTGCCTCAACCTGGAACTCATTACCAATTCGATTACGAAATATTCAAGATCCTAAACTTTTCAAAATTTTCATCAAAAAACACTTTCTAACAATGGAATAATCAGACCTATTGCTCAACTCCTCCTTCACTCTCTCACCTCTTGAAATGTATAAAAATAGATTCTAATCCTTTTCTTTCATCTCATCATTTCTTAACTCATATGTCCATCATATTTGTCTAACAATCACTCCATGTATTGTATAGTTTAGAAGTGATCCTATCATTGATACCAATATTATTACATATAAATTGATTTGAATGCAGAATGCCTATAAAAACGCTTATTGTCAGCGGCGGTCATATCTGCATATTTTTCTGAACATGTCGTAGGAAATAAAAACTTTAAAAAAAAAAAAAAATAGAGTCGAATTAAAATTTCACCTCTAGCTCAATAATGTGCCAGAACTAGCTAAATCTCCATTCGCACTTCCATTTTATGTGCAACTGAATGACTAAGGAACTCCCCAGATATAGTAATCTATCGAACTATGCATGTTCATATCAACACACACATGTTAAAATAATTGCTCGGGAATCTTCGGTCAAGAGCTGAATAAAACATTCTAACCGTTTTCTCATCATCATGATCTCGCTCTATGGATACAGCATACACACATTATATAATTATATGTCAGCGTCGGCAAAGTTACACACGCAGGGACACCTGGTTGCGGGACGCCTGCCAATATGCACATGCAAGTCCTGTTACTGTCCGATTCGATCATTTCACAAAATCATAAAATCCTCCACGACCGTCATGTGGGAATCGTGTGGTTGGTAATGAATGGTAATGTGCATCATACTGGTTCGCATTTCCCGCGCTCAAGTATTGATGACAAGTGACCAGTCATGCGCATATCGTCAATGCCCTGAATCTATATGGAACAGTGCTTCCGATTACCTACCAATAATCAATCAAAGGATCTCTCTATTGGGAGTTACGTAATCCCAATTAGGTTGCCTTAGCTTGCCTTCCTTAGTCAGGTTGTCCGAGGTGGGCGTTTTAGTGAGAGCTATAGACTTGTGCAAGCCTTTGATTTTTTTAAAAACGAAATCTCGAAAAAAAAACTATCATGCTATGTTCACAAAATAAAAAGTTATCATGTTATGGTCGCTAACAAGTATACCATGTTATGGCTATTATACCGTCTCTACTGAGGTATAGGTCTATATATCAGTGCAGTACTAGATCTGCGATAGGGCCTTACAAACAATACTGTCTTGGGGACGAGGGCTAGTCTATGGCAAATATAAAAGTTCGCCCTCTTATATCAACTAAAGAGTCATTTACGATCTGGTCATATGTGCCAATCAGGCCCGCGACCAGTATTCTCCTAAGTAAGTATGACACTGTTTTGACAGCTAGGACATGCGCTATGTGTACAACATAAAGCAGCTCTGATGTCTCAAATGTGTCATTGGATTAGTTTCAAAGCATATTCATGAAACATGGTTCCTAATCCTCAGTCTGGCGGCAATGGCTTTGGGCATAATTTTGTAATCAACATTGAGCAATACTATCGGTCTCTAATGTTTGATAAAAAGTAAATCTTTATTCGTTTTCGGTACGACAGTGATTAAACCTTTCTTTTGGTTCTTAGACATCTCGCCATCGGACAAACACAGCCTTAACATAGACATAGGGCCCAATGTATAACAAAACGCTCGTAAGTGGCTCGCATCTCCTCGTTTCCTATCGCATCTTTTTGAGTTATGAGAGACTTACGACATACGACAGACATACGAGGCATCACTTGCATAACAACCCTCGCAGTAATTTCGTAAATTGTATTATTCCACACATCACATCTCCTCATATCTTCTCGTATCTGAATTTTTAATTGAATTGAAGAGTTTATTAAGGTATTTGAACTTTGAATGGTGTGGCAAGATTAGTATTAATGATCTGGCATGTTTATATATCAACATAATATATATTCTTATATGTAATCACAATGTTCTTGTATTGTCATTATAAGTTATGAATGGTTATTATGGTTGATATAATGATGCGTAATGGTAAATTAATTCTTTACATATATCATTTCTGTAATATGTTGGCTATTGCATCATCCATGATCTGGATCCCTTACAGGTACTGGAGGAGGAGAGACTGGAGAAGAAGGTATTGGAGGAGGTGGAAGAGGTGGTAGTGGAGGAGGAGATACTGGAGGAGGTTAATGGAGTAGGAGGTACTGGAGAAGGAGATGGAGGAGGTGCATGTACTGGAGGAGGTGCATGTACTGGTGGTTACTGGAGGAGGATACTTCAGGAAATAAATGGAGGGGGTTGCTGGAGGGGGTTACTGGGGGGGGGGGGGTTACTGGAGGGGGTTACTGGAGGGGGTTACTGGAGGAAGTTACTGGAGGTGGTTACTGCAGGGGTTGCTGGAGGGGCACTGCGGAGCACTCTAGAGTGCAAAACTGTGCTGAGCGGCACTCTAGAGTGCAGCACTGTGCTGAGCAACACTCTAGAGTGCAGCACCGTGCTGCACAGCACTCTAGAGTGCAAAACTGTGCAGAGCAACACTCTAGAGTGCAGCACCATGCTGCACAGCACTCTAGAGTGCAAAACTGTGCTGAGCGGCACTCTAGAGTGCAGCACTATGCTGAGCAACACTCTAGAGTGCAAAACTGTGCTGAGCAACACAACACTCTAGAGTGCAGCAAAGCACTCTAGAGTGCTGCACAGTCCTGAGCGGCACTCTAGAGTGCAAAAACTGTGCTGAGCGGCACTCTAGAGTGCAGCACTGTGCTGTGCAACACTCTAGAGTGCAGCACTGTGCTGAGCAGCACAACTGTGCTGAGCAACACTCTAGGGTACAGCACAGCACTCTAGAGTGCAAAACTGTGCTGAGCGGCACTCTAGAGTGCAAAAACTGTGCTGAGCGGCACTCTAGAGTGCAGCACTGTGCTGAGCGGCACTCTAGAGTGCAGCACTGTGCTGTGCAACACTCTAGAGTGCAAAACTGTGCTGAGCAACACTCTAGGGTGCAGCACAGCATTCTAGAGTGCAAAACTGTGCTGAGCGGCACTCTAGAGTGCAGCACTGTGCTGAGCGGCACTCTAGAGTGCAAAAACTGTGCTGAGCGGCACTCTAGAGTGCAGCACTGTGCTGAGCGGCACTCTAGAGTGCAAAACTGTGCTGAGCAACACTCTAGGGTGCAGCACAGCACTCTAGAGTGAAAAACTGTGCTGAGCGGCACTCTAGAGTGCAGCACTGTGCTGAGCGGTACTCTAGAGTGCAGCACTGTGCTGTGCAACACTCTAGAGTGCTGCATTGTGCTGCACGGTGCTGAGCAGCACATTAGAATGCAGCACTGTGCTGCATAGCACTCTAGAGTACAGCACTTTACAGTACCCCCTCCAGTACCCCTCAATAGGACCCCCTCCAGTACCCATTTCAGTACTTCCTCCAGTAACCTCCTCCAGTACCTCCTCCAGTAACCTCCTTCAGTAACCTCCTCCAGTAACCTCATTCAGTAATCTCCTCCAGTAACCTCCTCTAGTACCTCCACCAGTAACCTCCTCCAATACATCCTCTAGTAACCTCTTCCAGTAACCTCCTCCAGTACATCCTCCAGTAAACCCCTCCAGTAACCTCCTCCAGTAACCTCTTCCAGTAACCTCCTGAAAATCTGACCCATTATATACATACATACATACATAAATACATGCATGCATGTACATACATGTACACATACACATGTAGGCCTACATGTATATGTATACGTTGGGGATTACTGGAGAATCTAAATACTGGAAGAGATAACGTAACAAGGAATGGCCATGTACCCCAACGGAGCTTAGGTTTATTTTTACCCTATACATATCACAATATAATTATATAAGCAATAACATGTCAATAAATATATACAGACACACATAGACAACAAAAATATATTAGAAATTTTCAGGATTAAGAATTTTTAAAGACAAACAATTCTCGTGTATGCCCCTCTGTGTGTGACGGGGGATAGAGGGAAAATGAGGGTTCCTCCAGGTGGAACGGAGAGATGAGGGAAAGGCGTGATTTGATTGGTCCACATGACGCATGACATGATTCTGCATACATATATAGCCCATTAATCCCTCTTTCCTCCCTTCCCTCTGCCACCCTCTCTTTCTTCAAATCAATACAAATCAGGTTACGAGGAGATCAGAGGAGATGAGAAAAGATGCGCAGCCTTAAAAATGCTCGTAGGTATTTGCGAAATATTTACGTGAAAAAAATCCTTATGCACAACTAGAGGGAGATGCGAGGGTGTATTTACGAGGGGATACGAATTTCTGGTGCTTATACACATGCTTTCCACTTACGAGAGACTTATGACGGACATAAGACGACATACGAGGTTCTCGCAACCTTATGCAATGGGCCCATAGACATAGACCTATCACAACCAGGTCATTTGTTTCTTTTGAACGAGCGTATTATATATTCGATTTCAGCTTCTGAAACTCTTACAATCTTGTTGTCGACTTACAATCGTGTTGTCCACCTCGTCTAAACTAACAGCATGGTTTTGGCTAACAAACTTCTCATCACAATTCTCTTTTTTGTATAAGTTAGGGAAAAATCTTTTATCTTCCAACCGTATTTTGTTCCCTTGGGGATGTTAGTTTACCTTCGATATTGATCTGGGTTATAATTTCCTTTTCGGCATTATATTTTTCCAAAGAACAAAAGTAAATCAATTGCCGATCTGGCTTCGGCTCTGAGGGAGGAAGGTCGAGATCTGATGGGTAAGGGAGGAAGGTCTGTCCCAGAATTGTCCCAGCATAATCTAATTCTATGCTACAAGTGTAGGATTGCCGATTCATTGAAATAATTCCATATCTGTATGACTGCTTAGTGTAATGTGCCAGTTAAAAACGGATACTGTTAGAAATGAATCCCATGTTATAATTATGTGGAAGAAGATAAATTTTAACAAATATTTGCCATTTATTGTAAAAGGAATGGGTCTGACTATGTCAACACAGTCATTGTATTTTTCATTCTATCATATCTTCTTTCCACTAAAATGATGTGTACTTTAGAGAGCTGACCTCATTTTAAATGAAAGGTCTATCTCTAGTGAAGTGAAAAGGTTATAGAAATGGACGAATATTTCTTTTACTTTTAAAAAGTTTAAAGTACCTGAGTGGACAGCTCTTACTTCTCACTAGTCACTAAAGGATTATGAATTTTTATTTTAGCCTCATTGACTGTTTTTCCACATCTTCGATTATTTAAAGTGAAAATACCTGTTAAAAACAAATGTCATCTTTTTACCCGATCTGTGGCCAACAGCATACTTCAGCAGGAGTATAACAAATAACAAAGAAATGTGTTCCCTTATACGATATAATATAGTCGCCAAGAAACTTCCTTATTTCAGCAAATAATTATATACTAGTCTGAGAAATCGTCAGTGACCTCCCACGGGATTTGGGTAAATATAACTGCTGATGTCTCCATCTGTGACAAAGATGTGGCATGAGATACCTTTTAGTTATATTTTAAAACACCAGCTGGAAGCAGTGGTCTACTGCATTGGTTCAGAAAACTGCCATTAGGTATCAACACTTGAAATTTCATGTTATCGCTTCTGATTGTGGTAGGCGTTCACGCTACTATTCCAGAAACGGGAACCTCAATGAAGATTGTTCTTATCAATATGGATTATCTTACGATCAGCGCCAACGCAACTAAGGCAAATCGTATAGTTTATCTCACAGACCTAAGATAATAAAGATCAAGGTAACACATTGACGGAAAGAGATTACATGATACTTGCGCATCAAATTGCAAGACATGGGTAGCTGGGTAGGTCTACACTTTATACTCCGAAAGGACACGAACGCATTAAAGAAGAAAGTGGAGAAAAGTAATCTACATTTAATGGGAAAGCATTTTTTTTATGATTCGAAAGTTCCATTTTTATATTTTATTGCATTATAATTACTTTTTGTCACCAAATAATTTTAAATCATGCCTGCTGAAATGAACGTCCTCTGAAAAGTAAGCTACTTATTTTTAATTTGCAATGCTTAACTGAATTATCAAGGGCTTAAGATTATAGTCCCCTTTTCTTCCATACCTTTCACACCTTTACCTATTTATGTCACATAATTATTATATATGTACATTTTTACTACCTATCCTAACAGGGTCTTAAAATTATAGAACCCTTTTAATATCATCATATCTTCTTAAAAGTAACTTACATGAAGTCTTAGATTATAGAACTTCATTTTCATAAAATGAATTCTTAAATACTTAACCTTTTATATAAAGCTCTTCTCCTTCTAAACATACCTCCACATATTGTAAACCCTCCCTCCTAGCCCAATCAAATTAACTTACACCTGTGTCAACTTGTGTCAAAATGTGGTATTATGTGTCAAAATATGCAACACTCCTACTTTGTATATAAAGCAAAACATCACATTAGTAGCTATTGTCATTCCCCCGAAGAAGACCACCAGCTAAGTCGGAACACGTAGTAGGGTTAAGCCCTACTTTCTCAGCAAATAAAAGAACATCTAAATATCATATTTTTAATTTACCATCTTGCATAAATTTTGTACATCTGGTAAACAATATTTACCTATAGTTCAAGCAATCATAACTCTGTCGATATCTTTTTCTACTTCATTGTGATGTTCTGTTTAGTTGGTTTTTTTTATGAAAATATGGGTATGCTACCAAATCTGTGTAACTTAGCCGCAAGTACAGAGTATACGAACGTATACTCTACTTAATTAATAATATGGACGAATATAATTTTTATGAATATGATATATTGTTGTATAGTGTGCTCAGACTAACATTACTCACAGCTCGTAGGCTAGGTATCATGATACAAAAACAGCTAAAACGAACGCGTTTAAGAACGTGCCCCAGATATGAACTCTACTTTTAGTTTTCAATTCTGACACAAGATGGCAGATGCGAACAAGTTTAATACAGTGTCTTGTAGTACTCGTACTGTTTGGTCGCTAGTGCTCATTCATTCGCAAATCCTTTCCATCCTCATTCTTTTCATATCTTAGCTTGAAATATTGGCCGAAATATTACACGCAATGATCGTGGTCGGAATACATTAGCCCCTAAAGATACAAGCCGAGTGTTTCCAAGATGAAGGCTGAAATATGCATAGGATATTTGAAGAACCGTGGGTCGGTGGGCAAAGGAGTCAGGAAATTACAAAGTCATAAAACCCGATCGGTATGTGGACTAAAAGTCTTTCATAGGCCAGGAGTGATGCGCTTACTAAGTAGTTTATATTCAGGAGTGCTTTTTAGAAAGACTAGAAACAAGTATCGAAATTTCCATCTTTTTTTTTTACGCATATCTGATATCTGATCATAGATTTGTGTTGATGTAAATCAAAATCCGTATCTGTCATGATTGGATTTCTGTCTGAACATACTGTTATTCATACGATCTACGTGTAATGCCATTGTAGACCTGAAAGCTATATATATATTGTTATAAAATATATATGTGCCAATACAATTCTCCTAGAGAAAGTCGCCCCATAAGGGAACATTTTCTGAATTAGTGCCATGAGATGGGTATGTAGAACAAATATGACATTTGGTCTAATTCCAGTGGCTAGTAGTCATCAATGCTTACCGGTGCTGTTGTCGTTTAACTCAAAGAGATTCAACATTTGATCGTATTTCTCTCAGACCTAAGATGACCTGTTATCCCATCCCTCTTTTTATTGCCGCTTGACAATTAGGCCACCATCTTGGATGGATGCAAGGCGGTAAGTTACACAGCACAGAAGACGGCCACGCACCTCAGAATTGAGCTCTAACCCACCACCAGCGGTAAATATCTACATAGTCATAGGTCACTGATGTTTTGTGTCAGAAAATGCAAGTTGTACTCTTTGATATGGATCAAACCAAACTCGAAACAGTATTTTGTATTTAACTTTATTCAGCATAAACTTTATGTAAAGTACACAATTCTCAATCTGTGCTGTGTAGGAGTACTTGATGGTTGTGATTGATTTCAAACCCAAACGATACGGCAGAATAATAATTAACACATAATGACTTTGGAAGTGATAATTCCATACGTACCGTGCCCAAAAGTACCGGTACGTATGCCCATCTCTAAAGAGATTTTATATTTTCTAAATAATCGTATTATGCATCTGTCTATACATAATAATCATTACGATAAAGTTTTAAAAAGTAGATCCCCCTTGTGTACTGAGTATTCTTATCAGAAGCTTAAATAGTAAAATATATCCCATTGTTGGAATACACGCCAACAATATTCGGTCCTAGGGCCCCATCGGACGAACTGTCAGTCCCCCGTTGTTCTTTCCTCAACACCCTGCCGAAAGCGGGCTGGTTTCAGCCCAACTCACACTGGCCACAAGATCACCAATGTAAGACGATCCGATCGACTCCCATTTATCATTCCGAGAATAAGCTCTCTCTCTCTCTCTGCCTCTGCTTCTGTCCCTGTCTCTATCTGACTATGTTTCATTATCTGATGCCGGCTTGCAGTTTCTGTATAAGGAAAAATACCAAGCTATGCGTCATCAGGAGCTGCCCAAGTTGGCGCCATTTTCTGTACCTGGTGCAGACACAATTTTTAAAGCGGCAGGGGAACGCATGCGATACAAAGGTCATATGAGTAAGTCTTTCTTGAGATCAAAAGACTCCTCTTTTCTTGTTTGGATCTGACTAAATTCAAGATGAAAGGGGGGGATTATACCAAGTTGAACTTCACTTGTAAAAACTTGAAAGCTAAGAGACGCGGACGTATATCGCTCTAGCCCTAAGGGGTCAATCTCGGGGCCAATTTTCCCGAATGCTCTTCCAAATTTGTAAATTATTATTACACATCCAGATTACAGTCCGTGTTTTTTTAACTTTTCAAGTTGTATCTGTAGTAAACAAGAGATCACAAAATTAATGAAAAACAGGAAAAAAAATGTGATGCGCCTATAAACAATTGAAGGCCCAAATGGCAAATCTAAAAACATATCAAGAATCAACCCACATTATATATATATTGACGTTCATTTATTTATTTCCTAATATCTGGATCCCATCAAGAGTATGCCTCCGAGGAAGATATGAAACTAACTTGATTTTCAAATTGTAACCAATATCCCAAGGGCATTGAACGCATCACTTTTGACCTTTTCGTTCGGTCAGAAAATTAAAGTTGCTCTGTTTCTAATTATGGGCAGATCGCGGGCCAGAAAGGCTAAAGCGTCACAGATGGAACACAGCCTGTCATAATGGAATGACAGGAGAGAGGTGGAGGGGACCGGAACGACTGTGCGTTTCCAATCATTTTTCTGATGCGCCAGTTTAACTTGTTATATCTCCTAATCACTAGAAAAGCTATGGTCCGGTCCGCTTGAGGATTTTCCTCCCCACATTCAAATGTCAGTCCTATAAATATGATGGACTTCGTGAGGATGAACCTGTTAGATGATGATGAAACTGGGTGATGAGCATGATGATGTTACTGACGTTGTGGGAGCTACATGGTCTGATTATTTGGGGAAGCTGGGGGAGTTGGAATAAACAAGAAAAAAGGTTCTTACATGGGTTTTAGGTCGTAATTATATCTTTACTTAATATACAAATACTGTAATATAAATATGGGACATAAGATCATATTCTTAAGAGATCAAAGAAATAATCTGATAATCTTAGCAGAAATGGGATGAAATAGCAGTACCAAAGAGAACATAAATATCACGAGTATCATTATTGTAATCTGGTATTTTATTCTAAAATTATTATCAATAGTCCTCACAAAACGGTGATCCTATCCAGTAATGGTCTAATCATACCACATGCTATCACTTGTATCAATTTGTTTAGTCCCAAACCACAAACAATTTCATTACGATGATTGTTTATAATTCCTTAGTTTGTAAAATGTACGAAGGAAATGCATTGCTTGTGAAAGAAATATTATAAGAAAAATTGAAAGGGAAACCGTGTCGGATCATTTAAGTGCATGCCATTTTTTCCTCTTCAATGCTTTCTTCCTATCGTAGGGCCTGTGATTCTCAAATGCATGCATGCGCATGTACATGCGCCGAGGAGAACCGCGAAGAAAAAGGTATTTGTGGAACCATGTCCTCTTTGATTGTTCAGGAAGTCCATTGATGACGTATACTGAAGGACTACATACTTGTAACATGAAAAATAACTCATTCTGTATCTGACTAGCTCTTACTGGAAGGACATGCAGCTGCCTTTCAAAAGTGGTTATATATGATTACAAAACAAGCAATAACTTGTTCCAGTAATAAATACAATTACGGCAATGATTTTCTCCTCATTCCTGAACACGAGTCTTGACAAAGACCTGCGTTAATGGAAGACAATTGGCTGTATTGGCAGTCAAATATTAAAGAGGTAACCACCTGAGTCCCAGTGGTCTGCGTCTCTTTAATAACCCTTTAAGTAGTTTACCGGCAAAGGCAAGATGATTCCTAATACAATTATCACCTACAGAAGAAACAAGTGTGGAAAGAATCAGTGTCTGATCAGGGAACTATTGTTACGTCCCACCTGAGTTGGCGGACGTTTGAGACCGCATGCGCCAGCGTTGTCATGGAAATGATAAAATGTCGACTGCCAATAGTGGGGCGCGAGCGCTGGTCGGGGTCATATCAGTGAAGGGAAAAAATAACATGCGCATCGTTATGATGAAATTCGCTGCGGGAAGAGTTGCGGCTGTGGTTTAATTCGCTGCGGGATTACACTGCTGTGGCATCGCACGCGTTTCATACTGGATCATTGTTGGCGGTGGCATTTGGGCATTTGTGTCTCATCGCTGGCATGGATCGATGGTTGCAAGCGTTACACCTGCTTGGGAAAAGGTGATTTGTGTTCACCAGAAAATCGATGTATGATCTCTTTTATCGATGGCGCATACGTAGTATGAATTTGCAATGCCAGTGTATCTAATTGGAATAATAGGACCCCATTTGATAATTACAACAGTAGTTTAGAAGAATGTTGTTAATGTAAATATAAACACATATCAAACAATAAATATAAACACATATCAGACAAACAAGGGTAGAATGTATACAATAGTATTTATCCAGTCTCATACAGCCACAGGTTCACAGACCATAATATGCATTATATTACTATTGCTTCTAATCACGCACGGAATTGTGTTTGTGTCATCAGGCTAAATCAGGCTAAATGCAAAAGCCCAAAAGAATCATAGGACTACCTCAAAATCTTCCCACATTGTCATATGATCGTGTACAAATATTGACTATTCACTGAATGAATATTAAGTATAGTTAACTATAAAAGTGACATGAATAGCCCAAAATGATAAACAAACATTGGCTTTGGCTTTAAATACAATGCACGATAACTCATGTAGAACCACAATTCGGCAACATCCCTGAATCCGGACGGTAGCTGAATCACTGAAGGTTTGAAACAGTTCAAGTCAATCCCTTTATCCAATAATGGACAGACAATGAGTATTCAGAGGCACTTCCACGGCGCAATATTCGGTAATTATATTTAGCTTGCTTGAATAAAACCAAATGCTCGGAGGACCTGGGACGAGTCCCATATGAGGGCCAATCGGGGCTCTTTGTGGGCCATATTAGGTTTCAGCAAACTCCAATATTGGATTTTCTCCTAAATGGGGGACTTTTTGTTATGGCTTTCCGGGCAAGATTCATCAGGACAATTAAATTCCCATTAACTACTCAATGCGCCACAGAGGGCCTTTCTGCTTGCTCTCCTTCATTTCATCGCTCCCGTTCTCTCGTCTATGTTACCCGCGAATCCCAGATGGGTCTACTACTCCCAATTTTCCTCCCAACAGCATCGTCTACAATATATCCCACAATCCCAGTAATAATGAAATGTTTACACATGCAGTCCCGACCTATATTTCGAAGTCTTATGGTAATCGCGTTCATCTTTTTCCTAATACAACAAATACAAGTATCCATATTGATATTTGTATTTGTTATATTATAGGAAAAACAATTTATACTTTGGTTTGTCACATGTAGCCATGTGACAAACCAAAGTGTAAAATGCTACACTTTCCAACAACCATATCAATATGAATAATATAGTGTCCAAGAATGCAATTATGCCCAAATGTATTGCCCTAGATTGACTTATAATGTTCCACATCAGTCGTACCTACAGTAATGCTTCTAAGCTTCCCACTGCATTCATGTTTCCTTCCATGCACACTTTTGCACTCAAAGCTGGGAACACTTTCAATGAAAGCCTGGGCGTTTATTTCATAACTAAATGAGTAAAAGTATAATCAAATCTCGTATCATTTGCATAAAAGCTAGCGACACTCGATGTAATTTGATGAATTGAAATTCATTTCAGGATGTTATCCAACCGGTATTTAATTGCGATGCCTTAGTTCGCTCCAAATCCCACCGTCCTCAGCCTGAGCCGGACGCAAGTGAGGTGGAAAGCATTTGGCGAGTGGTCGGGGGAACTATTTTCACATTTTATAAGTTTCAAAGCTAATAAGATCACGTGGTCCAATGATGGTGGGAGAGAGGCAGAGAAAAGGCGGGCAGCGGGGGTGCTCGGGAGGAACTGGAAAGCAGAAGACGCCTTAGCGACACAGCGGCAATTGGTGACAACCTAACCGGAAACAATGTTGTTAGTACGGCGGTAAAAAGCGACCGGAAATGACGTACAGGAAGGGTGGTGAACAAAAAGAGAGCGGCGCGAACACTATAAAGTTCTTAAATGGGGGTTGACGGGCACAACATGGGTGTGTGCTGGTTACTTTTGTTCTTATGTCTCTCCTCCGATTCCTGGCGATGTCATAGGCGATAAAAGGCAGTGTTGTTGCCTGGAAATGGTACTAGAAAGGAGATGGTCAACAACAAAAGTAGCTCACACAAACAGTTTTTTCACGGTCTCTTACAATAGTATCTCTTCATGAAAACAACAAAAGTCGTTATAGCGTCAACTCTTTGATTTACCTTATTTACAATAAGGTAAATTATACAAAACTACAATATATAGGGTAAAAAAGTGCGACTTTATTCAAACAAACGATGTAACCTGGTTTATATTGTATAAAATACCTCAGGTTGTGACGAGAGTAGCACTTGATGTAATTCCTATCCTGAATAAATATTTCTCATAATCAAAGAAACAATGGAATATTTATTTCGATAGAAAAGATATGAAAAACAATAGTAGGCCTATATTAATCAATTCCTAATTGATGTCGCCATAACGCATTTTTGAGGTGATGAATCCCTCATAATTGCAAAAAGTATGTCAGATTAGACAAACGTTTAACCCGCTGTAGAAGCATACGTGAAAGACTGAATTATTGAATGCCTTCTCCTATTTCCTGCGTAGTACTCGATTGTAAGCAGCGGAAAAAGACCCTTTCAACGAGTCTAAATAGGCTATAGAATCTGCCTTCTGGGGCCTAGGCTCCTAAACCGTATTCCATAATGAAAAAGCCCCTTGCAGGCAATTCATAAAACCCCAACATAATTGTGTATCTGTTAGTCGGAAGCATTGTTGTTGCTGGGTTAAAGCCGTAGGGAGACTGACAAGTCTTTATGGCGTCAGTGTTAATTGTTGTCCCCAGTCATATGACGTGATTTTCACTACTCAGCATTGTCTTAGCCTTCTAAAAAATTCACACCCTGTTTAGGACAATTCATCACTAACATTGTTGAACTTTCAACACCTACGTCATCGATCAATGCACCAATCAGTACCGCGCATCAGAACTGGTTGGAGCGCGCGGAAAATGGACCCGTTGTCGTCATTGGGTGTAGAATAACTGAAATGTCGTCCCTGCTGAGCAGCAAGCAAATCCCTCGCCGGAAGTAATGACCCCTGGCATTAGATCACGTGACCCGGCCCTTCCGGTCAGGTGAGTGTAAACAAAGCCGTGATCTTTTTATGGGGATATTGTGTTGAGCGGAAAAGGTGGAGATGAAGATAGATGAGGACATGTGGCGGGATGGACTCCGAAGGGTGTTTTCCCGTGGTTGCGTATATAGTATTAGGGTGGGGTTAAAATGAGAGGTACGTGTTATGGAACCCACACCTCAGCTGAATATCAGATCAGCTGAATCTGAATTTTGGAACAATACAATTATGGAATATAACCGTTGATTAAAAATCGAGAACGTGTGGACAACATGTATATTCTCTTACTTTGTATTGGATACATTTTCATTGTATTGCTTTTTGAAAAGGAACTATGTCCAATATTGTTCAATATTGTGTTTATAAGGATGGATGCAGATTCCAAGTGTAAAAGTCAATGTAGGCTATACATAGT
This sequence comes from Sthenelais limicola, assembly GCA_942159475.1. Lineage (NCBI taxonomy): Eukaryota > Metazoa > Annelida > Polychaeta > Phyllodocida > Sigalionidae > Sthenelais > Sthenelais limicola. The sequence goes on from OW804098.1 coordinate 74,865,050, forward strand.
GAAATTCAATAGACTACTTATAAATTAATAGAGCAAGACTCCGGAGGATTGAGTTCCATAAACTTTCAAATTGAAGATCAATTTGAAAGACCTTTTTGTGACAGTTCCCTCCAATACGTCTTTAAATCATCTGATTAACCTACAAATAGGTAATTCGATTCATTAACGGTACACATATTTAATACATATTGCACCACACCTCCCAACTGAGGTACACTTCTGAGGCATTTAATATATATTTGGGAAGTGTTTATATCACCATAACGTGTGGAACATTTTAGTGAATAAATATAGTGAAATATTAATTTTAGAGTTCAATGAATGAAAGTAAGGGTGAAGGTAAGCCATGACAATAGTATTGCTAAGACATATATATATATATATATATATATATATATATATATATATATATATATATATATATATATATATATATATATATATATATATATATAGCCACAACACCCCACTGCTGTTTATCATGTTGTCAGGTCTAGGTATTGATTGGTTTTGTAATATAACGTAATATGCTGTAATGATTATTAATTAAGAACTATTAAACATGTGTGTTAAGTATGTATTAATTATGCATGAAACTTATGGAAGGTTAGGTAATGTTATTTTCGAACGATCCAAGCTTACACGTCATCATTAAACATGTCTATTTATAAAGGTCACAGCATATATACCTTCATTTGCATAATGATAATCTATTCTTATCTATTTGTCATGTAACCATAAACACCACGATCCACCAAAGCCTCCTCAGTGAGGGACAATAAACGATACAGACAGGACCTCCGTCTCTCTCATCTCTTCTAATTGATCAACGAGTATACATTAACTTGATTAAGCATTACTTCCTATTTCGATGCCTCACACTGGTGGAGAATAGTACTAATGCAACAAGATGCAATAAGCCTACAATCGGGAATTCAGAGAAGGAATCGCCAGATAGATGTCACACCAAGGCTGCTAAAAAAATGATTTCATCGTAACGTGTGGATCCATTCTAGGAAACCTCAGTTTTGGTGGCGTAGGGCGGGTTATTTTTTTAATTATATAGTACAATGTATAAACACACAAAACCAGCCTAAGTATAACTTAGTGTGTTTTGACACAGAGATGGCCTAAGACTCACCTATGAATGAAGTCTGGAATGGTTAATTTTGGGATTATGCATACCATTTTTTGTTAAAACAGATAGAAGCATAGACGATTTCATAGGCAAATTATTATTCTAGAAACATTCCATAACCTTTCTTCATCTAAAATCCAACTTTAAGAGCTTGAAATCAAACTCTTTTTTTCAAAAATAGCCCAAATGTCCAATTCTGTTCTTGCCTATGTTCTTTCCAGTGGCCACCGTTGCACCTCTGTGTTTCTTCTCCGGATCTTAAGCCTAGTTGATATTTAAATAATAACATGGTTTATGACCGTAAAGTTACTTCTGCGAGAATATATATATGAATATCGGTAGCATGAGAAGTGTGTGTTGGGGGGGGGGGGGGGCGGGAGCATTATTATATAAGGTCTGAAATATAAAGCCAAAGGGCCAAGGGTTAAATATGTTTTTAAGTAACTCCGAGTAAAAGCATCAAGAGAGAAATACTTTCGCCATTCAAACGTTATTTCTCCTTAGTGTGTTGGCTGAAGACCATGCCTCCTGAACCCGACGAGCAAACGAATACATCGAAGTATAAGGCAAGAACATAAGATAAAATTGTGTTTTAATATGAGAACATGAATAAATAAGTATAATACATATATAAATGAGACCTTCAATATAAATAGTGGAGTATGTAACATGGTTTAACTACCGAAGGTATAATATTAACCAATAATTAATGATAAAATAATGTAATATAAACTGCAAAATAATATCGTCATGGCTGGAAATGTTGATCCCAAGTAGCGTCCGGAGGAACATCATAACCTTGGAGGTGTCCGGAGACGGAGGTAACTGGAGCTTGGTAGAATCATCATATAAATATCTCAGGATCGTTACATTAAATTTGGCCATCCAAATAATGTTAAAAAGTAGTAAAAAACAAGTTGTTGCAGGACTATTTCATCAAAATACCCTTGATTTATAATTTGCCTAAAATGGTGCATGCAGGAACATGCCTTTTTCGGGGAACGGTATTATCTGAAAATCAGTTGGATCCATTCTTTACCAGGCTGTGAGTTTGCTCAGAATTGGAATATGTACGGTTTTCTTTTTAAACTTAAACAAAGTAGATTCTCACTCCAACGCAGCTCTATGAAGGGGAATGCTTTTGATTGGAATGCTAAGAATACTGTCACATTGATAAAATGCAACCAATAAACATAAACTCCTTCCAACCCTCAGTATAACTACAATTGATATAACATACCCTCCCGCTTGTAGAGGCTTCGGGCTTCCAGTCGTCTTGGGTCTATTACCTAATAATAGTCGTACACAAGTGCAGGGGGTCTAAATAAAACAACCACAACTGCTTTGGAATGAAAGGGCTTAATCATGAATAATACCCACGCATAATGATGTATATATAAATTAGGGGGACAAACAGAAAAAGCCAGATTCGTCTATTTTTGATAATCATATGTTTATTGTTCTGCATGTAGTACACAAAATATGCATTTAACCTTTTTCGACCTCATTGCGGCTCCATCAATCTATCTATGTTGACATCAAACATAAAAAGAATGTATCTGGAGTATTTTTAATACAGGTCAATCTCGAAATCTCATATGTGCTGTTGCTTTTCATTTTTTTTAAAATTCATTCATATATGAAGGCTAAGACAACATTTTTCTCTTTTTTCTTTATAATTATATAGGTAAGAATCCTGCTTATATCTAAGCTAATTCGAAATTAAATATCTTTCTCTTAATCGCTGTAAGGCAATGCATGGTTTATGTTCCCCCTCTGATAGTGAAAACAGAATAGGAGCTGTGATGTTATCATGTAAGAATTAAATAAGCAGATAATGCTTTAATCCCGTCTTAATTGCTTACATCGTGACTTTTAATATCGGAGACACACAGTTAACAGAGCAAAGTCAACTCAGGCCAAGACCATGCATATCACGGAAGCAAGATTAATCAATGCGTAGGTATTTGGCTTCATGAACTTTTTGCCCAATATGGGGATGATATCAACCTATGATCAGTATTCTTTTTCTCGGCGGATTCTGTCAGAAATAATTACGATTAAGGTTTCTTATTCCTTAATAGGGAAAGGATCTATGAACCAATTCATAGTGAAATCTTGTATACGAATGGCAGCAAAGCACAATTCAATCTCAACTACTTATGATTGCAATTGCATCGTCATAGGAGTTACATTTGAAACGTGCCAGAGAGTGTTAAGATATATAGATATAGTAATTTCAAGGGGAAATGATATCTGGTTGAATACAATAGCATTGGTAAGAACAAAAGGTTCGTAACACTATCACAATGGTTAGCTGTTAGCCAGATCTTCAAAAAGAATGGCCAATGGTTTCAGGTCATAAAAATACAATTGTACAGTATTTCTTACATTATCCCATATATAGTTAGAACTTTAATTGATTTAGGTTACATATAACTCAATGTAATATCACATGAACGCATTACCAATAATGTAACCTACATTACATTAATATAGTGAGATTTAAGTACTGACTGGTAAAATAACACGAGGAAGCCCATTTACGACCTTAAAGGCACATACTGATATCAATATACTCAATCCCAAGATATTAACAGGTAACATTATGCCTCAAAGCGTGAAATCATGCTAAAGCATCATCAATATTATAGGTTCTATTATAGGCTCTGAAGTTATACAGCACACTATTATAAACCTGGGTTCTTTGGAAGCATAATGTCGTGTGCAGCAAGATTTCATGCTTAAAGGCATCAGTAAGTTGGAAACCATAACATTTCATTATGCGAAATAGAATCCCGAAGCAGTTTTTTTGAATACATGATTAAACTACCTCTACTTAACTCTACCTTATTGTTGTATCATAAAGATGGTACATGCATCTTCATCGATTAAGACCTTAAGCCATTACACTGCACCCTGAATACCTAGGCAAAAAAAACTTTTAATTTTATATTTTATATTTTCAATTTTATAGGTTAGTAACAACATGATTTTAGAATTGAATCTCTAGATGACATATCGCCATGTTAAGGAAAAAAATTGTTCCCAGTGTGGATCAAACACTGGACAAAGAATTTCGAAATTGGCGGGAATCACAGGCAGATATAAAAGGTCCTGATTCTTGCCTCTTGTCATTCAACGGTCGTTCAGGTTAGGTGCCTTATGCTTTGTCTACCTATTATAACATACACAACAATGTTGTGTCTGTCATTGAATATTGTCCAACCATGATATATTTTACTGTTGTAATCAAACTTTTAAACTATTTCTTGTATAAAATTTCCGCACAATACATAATTGTTCAAAGACATAACCATACAGAATGTCTGAACGTGCTTTTGAGATGTACAGAAAACATTCATACTTTGACTTCCAGAATTTTGTTATATAACAAGTTGTAAAAATTGTAAAAATCCTATTACAGTGCAATTCAGATCCAATACGTTGTAATATCATAAATTTGTGTATATTTCAATAATATGACCAGGGCCAAAAGTCATTTCAATATAGATCGAATGGAAAAGTAGATACAATTGATATCTCCTTAAACAACTCTAATCAAGCTAATATTCCTTGCATACATCTGCAAGTTATCAATAAACGAAATAAAAACCTGGACAACTTTGTTTTGAGATCTGAACATTCCATTCATCAGGATGACTCAGCTATAGCTGTGATTTCCAACATGGCATGATGGGGCTCCGTTACCAACGGTTCTCGACATAACTTCAACCTCACTCCTGAACTCATCCAGATTAAGGTAGCATCCCTGAAAACAAACGATAGAAGTAAAGTAATTTTAGGACATACATGAATAAAAGCTGGATACAAAATACATATTCATAAGAATGTTGTAAGCCTTCGAGAGCAGCGAAATAAATGGGAGGAAACCCTGGAGGAAATACTGATCAAAGGCCTGAGGAGAAGCCTCACTCTCGGATGCCAAGTGGGGTATCAGAATGTCCTTACATAGCTTGGTCTCAAGGTAACAGATTGGGTAAAACAATAAAGTCTTTTTCTTTAAAAAAAAAAGAAGAAGAATGCTGTTGTAAGATTTCCTTAAGTCATTTTTAAATTAGTCGATGATATTAATAAGTTTGGCCAATTTATAAAGGGGGAAGAGGTGGGGGGATAGAAGGGAGAGAAACATATTCGTTTTAACGTCAATCAAGCGATGCAATCCTCTGAATAAAAATATAATGAGTTTTCGCAAATCTAGTTCAAGCAGATGGTTTGATAAGACACAGACATCATGTGTATAAAGTGTTATCAGTTACTAGTTTCTACAGAACCTCCAAGGAGCATGGGTACTTTTCCGTGAATGAACAATCTGATCTGTAGTTCATTATGAATAGATCTGAACCATGAGCTATAGGACATAGAGCGGCATTATGAGGAGAACCGACCCTATTTTTCAACATTTTTTTTGACGGAGTTATGAAAACGAATCCAGCAAACCGTTTTCGTAGAATAAAATTCAAATAAAAACTTTTATTATAACAATAAAATCAATACATCAAAATGCTAAACACCACATATCTTTATCATGTAGGAATACACATAGGTCGGAAATGATAATCAGCATTCAATCTACCGTACTATTATAATAATATGATCATATTATATTCGAAAAAATAGCACGATATTATAAGTTTCAAATATGGGTTCCATAATAAAATGAAGAATCAACCACAATTCATTGCATATATCTATACAGATATTGTTTGCAAGAGAGTGACAGACCAAATCCAGCATCTGTCAACCTTTATCTACAAAGGGAGGTTTTTGAACGGGACCCCTTACAGAGAGCTTTAATGAACGCAACTTGTTCCTGAAATGTGGAATTTAAACACTGCCGTTGTTAAAGGCAATTAACCACAACCAATACAAAACTGTTTTCATGCTGGAGGCAGAGGACCATTATTGGGCAGTCCTATTTTACATATAGAAGTTTTTTCCCCTCTCTTCTGAAGTATTTCTTGGGAAGATTGGTCATTTAACATCCACCTATGCATATGAATTCTGTGCACGAGGGTTTTTTTTATTATTATTATTTATTTAGTTCGGTTAATAGGTTAGTTCACATGAATGATGAGGTGATAGTTAGTTAATGAAAGTACATTGTAGTTTTCATCTTAACTATGATGAGAAAATGTTATCTGTTTTGCCAATCATATCAATTTTATTAAATTTGCCAATTTTATTAAAAAGTCAAGCCATACTAATAACATTTAGAAGAAAAAAAGCAACAAGAGAATAATCTCTAAATTCGACTTCATATCTTATGAAAAACTATATCTGTCTACCTCAACCGTAGATCTATATAATTCTCTATTCACGTATATAAAGCACCACTCTATTACAACCAAGTCACAATATAACTTGACAGCTAAACAGATGCGATGAAATGAAAAGGAATACGGGTGGTCTGAGACAAGAGGTAAAATGCTATTTACCTAAGACATACTATTACAAAATTAAAAGGTACTAAAGCAATGATATAATATTAAAGTACCAGTAAGCAAAGGAGATATTTCACAATTGAGATATTTCAGATTACTGAGATGCGATGCTATATATGAAGCGATTGTTTTATACCCTCTAACCTTGGCTTCAACTCAAAGCGGTCTTAGTTGCTCATCGCCAGGTAATAAAACCAGGGGTAAAAAGCTTGCCCATACGGATGCTTGACGGTTAGTCAGGTGAGAACAAGAGGGGGAAAAGCGAGGGACACCTTTCATCATGTCTCCTCTTACTTTGCACCTATTTTCTCGACCACTTTTCAAGAGAAGAGAAAATGGCCGGAATTACCCTGGGAGAAGGGAATACAATTGGAAGGCGGGGAGAGAGATGGAGCAGGGCAAGCTGGCCTATTCTCTCCCATTCCCGGGTGATTGAGGTACAGTGTAACCGGATCTTTAGGCTCTTTACACTACATGAGCCTCAATGATAGGGAGTGGAGATGGCCCTTTAATGAAATAAACCTCCAAAGGCAGGTTGCCTTTGAGCCAGGTCATGATCCCTATCGTAAGTCATTTAATTGCTTCCTTCATTTTTTATTCCTCTCTCTGGTTTCGGCAAAAATAGACCAATGAGAGGAATTACGCAATGACTTGCATTCCAAGCAACATAGTTTCAAATTAGTTCCCTCAATTATGTTTGTGAAAAATAAGTAGGTTTTAAAACAGGACTGTGCAAATCTATTGAAAATGAACTAAAAGTAAATGGATGTGTGAGGTACAGTAACTTTAGGTTGTAGCTATGTGTATACTCATCCGCTGAAGAGGTGGTAATTATACCAGTAAGTGTGTGTACAAGTCAGCTGTTCATTTTGGTTTAAAAAAGAGGTTAAACTATTTTATCTAATATCAAGTGTCTAAATACTATGCAGGCATATTGAGGGCTGGGAAAAGGTGAAATTCTAACTATATTATTAATTATATGGGGGTGCTGTACTGTCCATGATGCCAACGTGGACACGAAAGACGTTTGACACCGTGATCAAGGGAGAAAACTTGACTATATTAAAATGCATCCCTTTTCAGCTGCAGACATTCTTTATGTATACATGTAGGTAAACGTGTGCATGATACTAATTTTTATTTTTAATTCTATCCACAAACCATTGTTTTGTCTCCATTATGATTTATATCTTTTTTGATAGGATTTATATCTTCTAAAGGATAGTATCATGATCTACACATCGAAATTGTGATCAAAGTGGAGAGAATGTTCACATTTGCCATTAAAGGCGACGCCAATATAGAATACACCTTTGTGGCATCCGTAATTCAAATCATTTCCATGGAAACAACACGAGACAACGGAAGAAAAAGGTCAAAATGGCACATGAATGCAAAACCTTTAATGGTATTCACGTACGGCGAGAGAGGCAGCGAGGAAATCCGAGAAAACAACCTGAGATGCCGCGCGCCTGCGTCAAATGTCTAATTAAATCGGTGAAATGTCGAAGATGGCCGAACAATGAGTGTGCGCTAATGAAGAATCATGTCTGCCCTGTCAGTGGTGAGTGTACGATCTGGGTGGGTCAGTATGGATGGGGTGAAAGGGGTGGAGAGAACCGGGTAAATGTGGTGTTTACACAGTGTCTGTGGGTGGACAGGGGTCTTGTCCACTCAGCCGGGTGGAAAGTCCACCATGCAGTGGTCATCTAGGCATGTTTATATTCAATTACAATCAATTGAGCAGTATTGGTATAAAACTGCATGCGCATGAAAGATTATCTTGCAATTCTTTATTCTTTGCTTAACTGATAAAGATGCAGAGACGATTATTTGGAACTCATTTACTTATTCCTAGGTCGCATAGTAAAATCATATATGGGAATGGCGTCGTAAATTGGGAGCCCGATTTGAGATCCAACATCTAGTGTAATGACATCCGAAATTCACAATGCACAATCACATTTGATTGACGTTTCTTCGATGTTCGAAAAGAAATAGAAATAGAATGTGAACGGATGTTTGAAACTTTGATGCCAGATCTTACAAAACAAATACTCAATTGTTACATAACTAATTGAATATCACATCATTCATTGGGTACAACGTGGGGGGATGTATTGGGACAGTGTATATAGTCCCAAGGAGGAATGTGCTTCAAACCACCTTCTCTAGAAAAGGTAGACTTGGTAGGGTAGTTGGTAGGGCACACAGGGAACTCCGTTATATTACCTAACCAGTTTAGGTATGAGATCAATTTTAGCTGGTAAATGCCATCTACGCCTCCAGAAAAGCTAGGAGCAGTTTGGTGAGCTATAGCAAAAAGGAAGAAAATAGACACACAAGAGCAAAAGGAGAAGAATGAGGACATTTGGTATCATTCCATGAGTCAACACCCATTGCTTGCCCCCGAGTCGCTGGCCTCGGCTCGTGGACACAAAAGGGATTGTGACCCCTGTCACCTCAACCCATCTGCCTAACCCTCATCATTGTCCCTTCACTCACCATAAATTTACCCTTCCAACAAGACCAGGCATTTTGGCGAGGCTGTGTCTATCGAATATTTTACATGAGAACGCCTACGTTTCGAAACTTGCTGACTTTCGTATTTCAAAAAGGGCCTTTGCCCACAGATACTGAGTGAACCTCAGAGACACTGGGTGAAATGGAACTGGTATAATATAATAAACAAATATATCGCTTGACTTTCACAACGTCTGATGCTCATGTAATCTTCCACAACCGTTTCCTTTAATAGCCTTAAATCCCAGTTTAACTGTGTCCATCGCCGAATTTTAGCCCGACAGAATCCAAACATTCTATTTAATTGTCCATGACAGTCTAGGAAAATATTTACATTGTACACAAGCTGGGGTATCGTAAACCTCCTATTGCCGTTCCCTTACCCTAACCACACACTCAACAAACACTTTCTCAAACTCATTATCTCCCGCCACCATGGAGTCCCCAGATTGTGTCTTGTTGACCTAGTCAACGCAACTGACCATTTGGTTCAAAGCCCATCTGACGGACACTAACACCGAAAGCCCCCCATTCACTGCCACAACCACCATCCACACTTCATACGCAAATGAACATCAAACTAGTGCAATAGATACCTCGCCAATAATGAGTTTCGTGGGGTAATCGGGGAGCAATAAGAAGACTTTTCACATCATCTTGACTTTCAGCGAGTCAATATTGGCCACATTATTATTATGGTAATAACAAATTGTCATTACGCTCCCACCAAACAAAAGACCACATCAGTATGGACGGGTGGACATGCTGTGGTTGCAGGCAATCAGGAAGGTTAGTAGGAACTGGATGAAGGAAATCTGATATCTATCTATGAGACGGACAGGCAAAAAGGGGACGACGGACAGACAAAAAGGGGACGACGGACAGGCAAAAAGGGGACGACAGACATCCATAGATCCAATTAAGGATATTTTTGGCAAGGGCCGTAGGAGGCGGGAAGAGCTAGAAGTACCTAATATATTTATATAAGAATATATATTAGATGGAGAAGGGGACATGTCTCAAAGAATATATATCTTTGCCCATATCTTATTTCGGACTATTTAGTGGGGAAACATTAGAGGCGTTGAGAATGCTGCCCATACGCTAAGTCAGAAGGTCAGACTTAGAATTGTCTAACTTTCATAACAAATAATAGTCATATTTGATATAAAGCAATATTCCACAGGACGTCACTGATGCCCCAGTTACCACTTTTCACAATTTCTAATATTTTTCTAGTTTTAAGGGAGAAATTCTAGCCCCCATTTAGCTTTCATTGTAGATACCACCACTGTATATTTTGAGGGGGAGTGTGCGGATGGACATGACTTATGGGAATGAGAAAGAGATGTTGACAATAACGCACTAAATACTTATACCCCTTTCACACTACAAAATCAAAGCAAACTGAATCGAACCAAATCACTTTCTGAGCTGTACTGTGAAAGGGGTAGAAGACTGCTTATCTGGGCATTGATCATATAATTGTAGCACACGCATAAGCGACCAGGCATGCATGTCAACCAAGGTGAATCGTGTGTAAGCAGTTAGGTCCAGACACCCCACATTCCTCGATTCCACATCCAGCGATAAGCTTAACCGCAAGGCTAAGACTAAGGCTAAAGTGTTAATGACTCCCTGAAACTCAGGTGACCACAACTGCCTTCTGAACCTGACTGTAAGTGTAATCTTCATGAAAGAAATGTAATCTAATTTATATACCTGAATATAACAAAATAAGTAAATTTATATCGATACATTTGCAACATAGTCCTACAGTCAATTGTCTTTTATTTTTGTATAAGATTCAGTATACAGTCATATAGGAATAAACCACAGAGAATGGGTTAAGAACTTATAAAGGAAGAAAGGTGGACATGGTAAGTGGCAATATATATACCGATATTTGCCTTTTTAAATGGAAAATTTGTCCAAATATCAGATTACAATGAGAAAAGCTGTCGGATTTTACATGCCATGGTAGGAAAGATCTGGAATGTCAGGATATTTTGAGGTTGGAGATAAAAAAACAACCTTTGAATTTTACAATGCTAATGGAATCTTCTTTCTCAAACGGAAATACACATTTGCTACACCTGGTGTGAGATTTAACGTTAAATTAACAGCTAGAAGATCGCATATATATATATATATATATGTTTGCTTCATAAATAATTATTTTAAGTATAAAGGCCTTTAATTGTCCACTAAGCCGATTCTCATGCGATTCTCACAAAATTTAGTGGAAAAGGGTCCTCTTCGTCGCAAAATCGCATGATAATAGGCTTATGTAGTGAACTAGGGCCTTAAATAGATATTTATATCACTCTTCATTTCAGTTTCAGTAAAGCCTTAAGTTTTGCTAAATTAATCAATTTCGCGGTTTTTAAAACTTCAATTTGAATTCAACCATTGATTGCTTTCATGAATCTGATATATTTTTTGCAACATTTTGAAGAAAAATACATATGCCCCGGGATATTTTAATTAAATTGAAAATTAACCTTATTACCACAAAATGTTACTACAGAACAGCTGAATACGAAAATAATGCAAATTTCGAAAAAGCCAAGGATTCATGTAAAACGGGTGATACCAATCATTCTTTATTACCAATATTCAAATGTTCCGTTCTACAGTGCTAACAAAAAGAAAGAATATAGAAGATTAGTTCATATATGTTATTGGTCGTTTTGGAATGCAGCCTACAAATATTTATGCTTCAATGAAATTAGGCGGACGTCTGATGGAGGTGGTTTCCTTGGCAACGGAAAGTCATACTACGTCTCACTGATGGGTGATATGACAGGTTGGAAACAAAGAGGAAATACAAGTGATTAAATGTGATTATTGCAAAGGCGAAAGAAGGAGAGGGAAAAGGAAACAGGGAGTGAGATGAACGGTGATGGGGAGGAAGAACACAAAATTAGAAACACATGAACAGAAAGCGGAGACTTCGGCGGATTGACTTGAATAAAAAAGTGAAGTAAAACCAAATAAGTAAAAGATTCAGCATTATTATCTTCTACCGTGGAATTATATATATTACAAGAGAACCACATCTGCAAACAAGAACACAGAAGATCGAGAAGAACCGAAAAGCATAGGAGCAGCAGGAGAAAAAACAAGGACGGGAGCGACCAAAGGAGGCACAGGAAGAGCAGTAGCCGAAACTGAAGTATTAATAGCAGGAGCAGGAAGCATCGGCATATAATACATGTATTCATGAGTGGTGACGATGAAATAGCCTCAGTGACAGCCTGTCTGGAGAGAGACGCATTGAGGACGCAGAATCTGGGATCACCGCCTAATCTAATCACAGCCTTCCTAATTACAAGCACCGCCCCGCCATGGCGCTGTGAGAAAAACTAGGCCTAACGGGCTGTGAACAAGGCTGGGTTTATCTCCACAGAAAACTCAGCCCAGTTCGCCGCCTTGGGAATAGGTTGCGAGATGTGGAAGCGGGGACCAATTTCCTCAGCTTGTCATGTCCAGAGAGGCTTCTCCCTCTGTATATTGGGGCGCTCTCTCCTCGCAAAATATAGATCGGCCCCTTCAAATGTTATTAAAAATTTATTTGTGGACATTTCACTGACGACGAAATTTAAGATCTAAGTAGAAAACACCCTCATTTCAGCAAATCTTTCGGAAGGTTCACATTTGTTCGCAGCTTACTAATTCTATAATAATAAGGTATGAATGAGCTCACAATGTAATGAGCAGATGAATTCTGTTGCACGTTATACATACTTGCCTCAGAGGAATTTGGTTGTATTTAAGATAATTTTCGACAGGAATCACAACGCAGAAAAGATTCCACTTTATAGTCTAGATTTTTATTACCGATAGATATAATTCATATTTTCATAGAACATGCTTGCATTTGTATACCAACAATTGATATCAGTCGCCATTAATTCTTTTTTATAAATTCCACGAGGGAAATGTATCCAAAGTTAGGTTCGACCCTGCATTTTTCATCCGCATCGGATCTGATATTCTCAGAGTAAATTGTATCCGACAGTAGACATTATTTAAGACATGAGCCAGAGCATGTAGCCAGAGCTGACTTTTGTTAGGAAAAATATTTAGGATGACTAATTTGTCAGATAAACAAATTAAGCACCATATCAAGAACTTTCCCTAGCTTTTAAACATTAAAAATAATTAAGCGCGAAACTGAACCACTAGAACCCTATCTTTACATATTATTGCGAACGTTTTTAAAAGCTCCCCATTGTAACTCCAATGAGTAGGGATAAACTCATTTATTAACTGAAACCATACCCCCAACCCCACACACATATAGATTAGTAGATATATCTTCCATTCATTGTAGTTCAAAACAAAGAAATGTGAGCCCTTCTTTTTGTGAGAAATGAAAAACCGACCCACTGTTGGAGGTTGCATGGTGACCTAATATATACATATAGACTAGTGGCAACAACTTACATTACATTATGCTATCAATGTGTACCTTCATTCTATACTCGTTGATGATATACAAAACAATATCATAGCTCCACGTTCTACCCTTTATGTCAAACATGAAGATTAAAAGCTATAAGACCATGAGCAATCCATCTTTCCTGGGGCAACGCTTCCACGTCCCAAGTGGGAATTACAATAGAAATCAAAAGGACGCAATCAAGCCTACAATCAGATTAGATAAGCATGAGTGACAATTGTTTTATTGAAGGGAAAATATGAACATCCTTGAGCAATTTAACGTTGCCAAGTGCATGTTTTCCCTCATTAGAATCCAAGACTATTAAAATGGAGAAAATGCTAATATATATCAATAGATCCTTGCAGACTTTTGTTATGACAATTTATAGTTTACAATCATTCGCCAATGGACCTCTTCCAATTACAGGAAAAGTACAGTGGGACTACATTGTATTGGGTGGTTGAATATTCAGGCATTTCGCTTAAAATGTTGTCTTGGTCTGACTTTTAAAAGCATGTAAGTCTATGACTCAAACATGCTTTCTATTATAAATATGATTAAAAAATATATATATAAAATAAAACAGTTAACGAACTCGTTGGTTTCAGTCGCTTATATCATTGTACTCGTTGCTACGAAACTCGTGCAATATTCACGATCCTGCAACCAACTCGTTAGTTACTCTGTATACATACGTATATGCATTATTGGCTTAATGATGACACAAAGTGCAAAGCAATATACTGATAAGCCTTGACTAGGGATACAATTTCTCATTAAGAATACATAACAAGAAGAAAGATAGAAGCAAAAAACCTGGTAGTTATGCATCATTATTTTAGTTATGCCTCGAGAGTTCAAGATGGAACATAAAGCATCTTTGAGCAATGCCTGCCATTGGACACAATAAAGAATAGATTTCTATTCAGTTGAAAACAGGGTTTCTGTATACTTAAATATACAATATGTTAGTAGTGTGGAGATATGACCGGTCTGGCAATAGGTAAGTATGGCTTGTCGCTGACAGTTATATTGGAGTGCTATACATTCCTTTCCAACACATCGCTGTCAGAGATACTCGATCCTCCTCACACTCCTCCTCATCACTAGGTAGGTATTCTCACAGTTCCTTTACTTGACCTTTATTTTGGTGTGCAAATGTCAATGTGAATTCGCTCTACATATATGCCTCTGTTTGTCGGGCAATTCTTTTCTATTAGTTTCACTATGTTCTCATGGTTAAGTCCAATACACTCCAGCAATTATTATTGTTATTTGTGTGCACATTAAGTTCAATTAAAATATTTTTAGCGATATGAAAACGAAAAAAAAATAGACTATTTGTTATGCAGAATTAATAAATTAATAATTTTTAAAAAAATTGTTGGGGAAAACGGGGCGGAAAAGAGAAATGTAAAGCTTGGAATAAAAACAAATAAAAGAGCCAGAGTCGGTCAAGGAGGAAGACGGGATAGAAGTTTCGACAAAAAGTGACATTTGAAAGTAGAAAGCTAGGAAAAGAATGAAGGAACTAAATTAGTAAATTAATCAATTATACGAGAAGAATAGAATTGATGAAGTCCCTAGACGTGAGGCTCTATACTATTTACTACTGAACTTGCTGGAGGTGGTGTTGGGTGTTGTGGGGAGAGATTAGGGGAGTGGGGTGAGTGAAGGCGCAGCCCAGCCAGCAGCTCCTGCTGGTGGCGTGGGGTATGACTGGCATCCATCATGATCTAGTTGACACATAATGGGTGCTAAGAGCAGGTTATAACACATCAAATCAACACCTCCGCTTCCTATTCCTTAGCCTCCACATCCCCACCAACCCTATGAGCAGCTCAGCCTTCTACACCACATGAGTCATGGGATTAATGCAAAAGCCAAGATATCTT
The DNA here is from genome assembly GCA_942159475.1 of Sthenelais limicola. Lineage (NCBI taxonomy): Eukaryota > Metazoa > Annelida > Polychaeta > Phyllodocida > Sigalionidae > Sthenelais > Sthenelais limicola. Next base: position 74,880,521 of record OW804098.1, read on the forward strand.
CGATTTTTAGTTACTTATTTCAAAATGTAAGACAACTTAGTGCTACTTTATTGAGCAGGGACAACACGAGTTTACGTTTACAAGCAACATAAACACGGATTTATCGGAATTAATTAAATGAATGTGTTCCCATTTCACATAGATACATAGTCATTTCACAATATTGTATACCTGAATTACGAATATAAGTACAACCCTAAAGGTGTTTAAAGCCATCATGGTATAGTATTAAAGCTAGAGCCTACAGATACAGCCAGCCTATATACAAAACTCCTTTTTGCAAAATTTATGGTAAGGATAACAGTCAAGATAGGGCGCAGTCTATAAAGTAATTGACACAATATTTGTCTTTGCCTCTAAAGTGGATCATAAATAATTTGCGATAGTTTTAATTGATATACATCATATTTAATGAGTCATTTAATATTTGAGGATAATATTAGCGTCCGTTTCTAAATATGAAATTAAAAATCACTATCGCCACTTATTATGAGTCACCTAGGCCTTGCTCCTCCTCAGTTGTTACCTTACCTTCCTCTTTATTTGGCCAACCTTAAAGGATGAATGGAAACGTCTGATTCAACTCCCTTTAATCCCTCGTTTTAGATTTTTACCAAAAGGAAATTGAAGTAAGAATAAAATGGATGCATCAGAACATGAAGTGTAGGGGAAGGCATTAAAAGCACGTGCATGGCTGACATCGATGCTAATCGGTCCTAATGGAGTACATGTATTATATAGAAGAAACCCAAGGCCAAACAAATGTGTGTGTTTCTGGTTAGGAATTAAGGCTTGTTTTCCTGCTTTAATTACCTTTTTGGGTAAAAAAAAAAGATATCACACAAATTAGGCAAGATCAAACGAAATTAAGGTGGGGAAAGTTTTTCTATGTAAGGGTGGTAAATCTGAAACACTTTCCTTCTTGGCCCAAGGACCTCACACTATATGTGTTCAACTTGTAAAGAAGTAAATCAACAAATGTTTTCTTATGAAACAGGTGTTCTCTTTTAAAAAAGGCAAAGGGTACTTTCGTTCCACTATGAAGTTTTCATGTTAAATAGTAAATAATTATAAGTAATAGTAAGCTAAATAATTGCATGAATAATAAATAATCCACGAGTAGAGTATATACAATTCCAACATATCAAGATTCAACAATAATTCCCCTAGTTAAATATTATCAAAAGCCCAAAATTAGTATGTTTCAGAATGTGGAAATGGAGATATAATTATGAGCATAAGTTTCATAAGCTAAATATCTGCAAAACTTTCATTCTTAATTACAAGCTTCCCTAAAGAAAAATGTAATGTGTCTGTAACACTTCGATCAATGTGACCAATACAGAGAGTGAAAGGGCTAAACATATTTGCCTTTGTTAGATAGAAGAGCACACCTGTAATTTTCGAAATGTTTCCCTTGGGTGCCTTGCTCGATTGACAGGCAATGAAAAGTAGAGTTATATTGACCCCGAGTGTTGTCTATTTCAGGAACAAACGGTCCCATTCACTCAGCTCGGGCTCTTTGAAACTTCACCATTCTCTTGCGATAATTACTTTTGTTGAGTATTTCGTTGACTTTCCATAGTATAACTATTAGGTGTACAAAATAAAGCCAGCGAGCAGCCGCCCTAAGAAACAAGGTTCTATAAGATCTATAAAAGGACCATGGGATTCACCTTTTGTGCCAGGGGCGCTTTCTATCTATTATGGCATTTAGTAGGAACATACATTTGACAATTTTTTAAAAACAAATAACAGTGACAGTTATCGGTAACAGTCGTTAATATTACTGTTAGTGCTTACAGTGGTGTACTGCTAACAGTTTTAGCTGTATTCTAGCAGTCTTTGTCGTATATATGAGTTTCCCCATAGGAAACGTGGTGGGGGCACAGACAAATTACTTGTCTCCTTAATTATAGTAACACCAGGACAAGCGAAAGTCTACAGTGCTAGAGTTTGATAACCCCTATATCAGGTCAATTTGTTTAACTCTTTGAACCAAATTTCTCACAGGCTTCTAAGGTATTTTTTTGTCTAATGATAAGTATGAAACTGAATAGAACACAAGAACACCAGAGATTATGCAAGCCATAAGTTACAGCTTTTACATAAGTTACAGCACAGCTTTTACATAAGTTACAGCTGAACAGTGGTTCAGCACAGTACAATTCAGTACAGCACTATTTAGCACAATACTGTGCAGCATGGCACTATTCAGCACAACACTGTCCAGAGCAGCACTATTCAGCACAGCACTGCAGAGCAGCACTATTCTGCATAGCACTGTGCAGAGCAGCACTATTCATCACAGCACTGTGTAGAGCAGCACTATTCAGCACAGCACTGTGCAGCACAGCACTATTCTGCACAGCACTGTGCAGCACAGCCCCATTCAGCACAGCACTGTGCAAAGCAGCACTATTCAGCACAGCACTTTGCGGCACAGCACTATTCAGCACAGCACTGTGCAGAGCAGCACTGTGCAGCACAGCACTTTGCGGCACAGCCCCATTCAGCACAGCACTGTGCAGAGCAGCACTATTCAGCACAGCACTTTGCGGCACAGCACTATTCAGCACAGCACTGTGCAGAGCAGCACTATTCAGCACAGCACTGTACAGCACAGCACTTTGCGGCACAGCACTGTGCAGTATAGCACAGTGCAGTATAGCACTGTGCTGTGTAGAAATGAAAAATGAATGAGGCAGGGAAAAGGGTGGGAGAACAGCGAGAGGGAGAGAGAGAATGTGTGTGTGAGAAAGAGAGAGAATGGAGTGGGCCCAAGGAAAGAAAGGTCAGAGGTGTTAAGGTTGGTTGACTTTCTGCACACACTAGAAAAGGACCAATTAAGGGGTACTGTTATGTAATAGCTCCCAATCTTGAGCAAGAGCAGAAATTGGGTATGCCCAGTAGTATATGGACACACGCCACACTGCCTGTAGCTCAAACATTACAAAGGCCACTGCCATAAGCCCCTGCCATAAAAATGTAATATTCTGTAGCTGGAATGTTAGGTGGGGGCCCATGGTGAATTCCACAACATCTAATATTCTTCTTTAGTGCGTAGTTGAACAATGCTTCTAAATGAAAAAAAATATGTTGGAATATGTTGGAAGAATAAATGAGCTGAGCCCAGGATCTTGCTTGCTGACATAGTACGGACTTTTGAAACAGCTTCACTGAAAAACCGTCTGATACAACGTTTGCGGTCTGTTATAACTTTCTATTATACGGTGGGGGGGGGGGGACGTTGACTAACATACGTATATAGATAACGTACGTATATTTAAAGAAAAGCTTTTCGTTATTATCACTCTTCAGTCGAATGTCCCCAGCTCTTGTCGGACAACAAAGGTAATGCCACAGGACCCAAGTGGCCTGAGAAGAAGGCAGAAAAGGGAGGGCCAAGATAACAATACAAATATCATTAGGTAATAGGTGTGGTCGGAGAGGCATTGAACACCAGTCCTTTAAATGAAAGGAAATAATGAATTTCTTATCTTTATCCTTATTCCTTTTATTTATTTACCAGCATTCCTTACAAGCTATAGGTCTGCCACGTGTATTGCTGATTAGCCACCAGCAGAGACAAATATTTAATTAATTATAAGTATCATCCTTTACTTACATACAATTATCAGAATGATTACAATGTGTGGGGGGGGGGGGGGGTATCGGATCGGTTGCCTTAACCCTGTTTTGCCACGATACTTTCATTTATAATTGGTCCTATCAGGGCGAGAGAGGAAGTTAGGGTTGAGTAAAAGAGGTAAAAGGCATAAAAGAACGATTTTAAATGGGTGTGGTATTTGAATGTTTAATGTCTTTATTTGCAAAGCATATATAAACACAAATTAATAATACCATCTTTGATCGCTGTATAATAGTCGTAGGCTACACATTTAATGTTATTTTAGCGGAAATAATGATCATATATTATTACTATTCTCATGGCGCGCTGTCCACATGCCTGTAAATCAATGGATGTAGCTTAGATCGCACTTTCGGTTTCATTTACTCATATTTACATGCCTTAATTCACTTTTCAAAGCCAAATTTGACATACCTAACCCGACCACCAGCCCCCTAATAAGTGTGATTGATGTCTCAACATTTCTGACTCCGTTTCTGCACCTGAGCATACCTCAGCTACTGATGTACAAACCACTTGATGCATGATGCATGGTCGGTGGGTTTTTCAGTGGTTCATCCTACTCTTCCACCACCTCACCATCACAGTTGTTGCCGCTGACCCGGGAAACGAGCGACGGTCGGCGAACAATTTAAAGGCGGTGCGTAGCCTAGGCGGGGACCAAGGTGCTCTCCCGGTGCTGATGCGCGGGCGAAGCTGTCTGCCGCTGAGCGGAGGGAGGATGATGGATGAGCCGCGGTTCCCGAGAGTCTCCCGCCGGTCATAAATCACGACTTGTCAGCGGACGGTGATTTATGCTGGTGTATTGTGAGAGGGACACTTGTATCTCGTTCTCCCTATCCCCTTCCCTGCTCTCCTTCTACTCACCTAGCACTCTCTTCCCAGGTTCATTTTCTCTCTGTACATCCGTCTTTAATCTCAAGTCTTCCTTGCCTTCTTCACCTTCAGACCAACGCCATCGTGAGACACTTTTCTTCCCTCATTGTCATTCTCTTCCCGTTAACAGCACAGGCGATGACTAATGGCGAGTAGAGTGTAATAATGTACAGCTTTTCCAACACTCCCCGGGTCCGGGGCCTAATTTCCAAAACCCTCAAAAAATATCTTCATACTTTATGAACTAGTCCACATCATGATCCAACCTCTCTTAAAATCTACATTTCCCGGTCTTGCTTTCTAAATAGATCCATTTATTTTTCTGACTCGATGAGTAGCCTTCATAGCGAATAAATGATGAACATGCGGTTTATTAGAGGCCTTCATATTGACGATACTAGTAGGAGAGAAGAAACAGAGAAAGTAAGTCGAAGGAAAAGTGAGAGGCATGAGGAATGGGGAACGAGAAATATAATATATCTAGGACTTGATATGAAGGATATGACAGGACTGCTGGGATATAGGGTGCACATGGGAGATGAAAGTATATATGAAAAAATATGAGTAAAAGGAAGGAGGGTGTGCGTGTGTGTGGGGGGGGGGGGGGGGAGAACAAGGACGTACACTATAGGCACCATGTGGGTATGGGGGTGGGATGTAAAGGAATGAACTCACAAGAAAGCTTCGGGTGTTTATTCCATTAAATAATTTCAGCAAACTGAAAAACAGGCTCGGCAAAATCCATTTTGTTACATTAAACGTGTGATGCTCGAGATAATAAAATAAAAACCAACTACCTCTATAAACACTTCTGAGGGTGTAATTGCACGAGAACAGTACGATTAAATTATGGCCAATCAAGAATGGAAAAAGTTGGGCCTTGGGGACCTCGCTGTGTGTGGATGTGGGTGTGTGGGTGTGTACAGGCGGGTACGTAGAGAGAAGGTGGGAAAGACTCAAAGATGGGGAGGGAGAGATTGTGTGTGTGTGTGGGGGGGGGGGGGGGTGCAAAAAGAGAAAGAGGGATACCGGTATATTTTATATATTTGTGTTACAAGGAGGAAAAGATAGACATGCATGAAGAGACGGAGTAATGCTAGCGGGTAGAGCGTTTTTAACAATGTGTTCAAATGTCTTATATGATATATTGTGTGGGATGCATAATAAACAAGGCAAAACGTCTATACATGGGTGCAATTAAGTCTATAAAAGCCAACTCCAAAGACGTGGCTATAGGGCACGTGAAAAGATATTTAAACACTAAAAGAACGAAGGTAGGTTTTGGCTAAATTGGGTGGCCTAGTGGCTAAATCTTAGCCAATTTTAACAGCTCTATGGTTAGAATATGCAATGTAGTAGCCAAATCAAGGAACTTGCGCTACGCGACCATTAGCGACAAACCACTACACCACAGACGTTGCATGGGTCTATAGAATCCTTCTGCGACAACGCAACGGTCGCGTCCGACTGGGCGTCTGACGTAGTATCGCGATAGAGACGGCGCGATCAACGGTTTTTCTCATTTGTTCCGGCAAAACTTGTCAGGGTGTGAGAAGACGGAAGGTTGGCCGGGTGACAAGGCACCTCCCCCGGGGGCCAAGGGCGGTCACGGTAGTGCCTACACCTAAATGGCCTGTCTTGCTAGAGCGAGGCGCTCATTTATTAGGGCCCAAACTACCTCCTACCACTACAGCTACTACATGGTCAACTTCAATACAATCCGACCTGCCTACTCCTGCTCCTCTATCCACCTTTCTTCTAGGCCACCTGACTTGCTCCTCCTGCTGAAATCTCACCTTCCTACGGACTCAATACTGTCAAAAGCACTTCCTTTTAAACAAAATATTTGATCGTGGATACAATAAATTCTTTAAAATACAATACTAACTTCATTTCCCTCCATTCTCACAATTCAATTCAGTCCTAAACGTCTCTAGGTGTATTTATTTTTTCCTGCAAATAAATTATTTCTCGGTGAGAAGATTACCATGATTTTTCAAATGACCCTCTAACAGTAATATGAAGGATGTCGGCGGATCAATTTTCACTCCCAAATAATACATGTTAAATTTAGATCCTGTAATAGCACCTCCCCAACAACCCCCGGCCAGATATGAATAGATCCTAAAACTGCTAGAAACATGCTATAACCGTGTAACCAAAATTCTTATCTAACTCGGTGATTGTGGTCGATAGCAACGCAATCGTAAAATAGGAACTGATGTGCTCGAGCTGTCTACGGGAGGTTGCGACAGCCACCCAACCTGATGCAACCCAATTCAGAGACCAAGCCACTATATTACTTCTGATAGAAAGGAGATGCATATAGACACTAGATTTGTCAATATAGATCGACCCGGACCCAAAATCCATTGCCTCGCCCTTGCAACTGTTATATATATATAAATCTGTCGGTGCATATATATGAAAGCACTAAACACATAATTTTAAATATAGTTAGTCACTGCCTTAAACAATCCTTGGGCTATATAAGTACCTTAAGCAGAGACTAAACATATTAATAACCTCCATTTGGGTCATTAATCCTTTAGTGCAAATATTATACGAAATATCCTATGACTCGAATATTGTCCACACTTCTCCAGGCAAATGATTTGTTTTCGCAGTAAAATATTAACGACATTTTATGATTTTTATCAAACAGGAAAATCCGGTGGCGGAGCGTATTCTTCATTACACGGTACAATAACCACTAGGGTCTACATATATATGTACACAGCAGAAGCCATACTCTATAAATAACAGTAGCAAAGAAGAAACAGACCACACTGAATAGGTGTTAGCACGTTACAGTTATATCATACAGTGAGATAAAACTGCATGCTTAAGAAGGAATGTAAACAAACCCTATAATAATCCAAGACCATTCTCGCATCCTCTCTACTAGAAACAACACTTACATACATTCACCATTTAACTATAAAGATGCGGCTCGATGCTCTCATGTCAAGTCTGAGGTTCATTTCCTGACAAGGCCCTTAGCAGGGCATAGTTTGCCAAAGGGCAATTTAGAGTGAGGTCAACGGGACTGAGAATGAAACCTCCATGTCAGTCAACCTATAATGTAAGCGTCGCGAGGCATTTGGCTTGCCTTCGCGATGTTTCATACTCCCTCACTTTAATTTGTCTTTCTTTCTTTCTCCTACCCTATATTTTTGTGCACACGAAGGCCTATTGATCCCCTTTCATGTTCTCCATAAATCCATCTTTTTTTCTCACCTACCTTTATAGTTACAGTTTGATTTTGTGTTATATTTCATCATAGCTTTTTGTTTGAAAATATATTCAAATTTATTTTTTTTATATACACACAGAACGTTTATTCCAAACGATTGAAAAAACATTCATAAACACATCGAGTTGATTGTCAGGATGGACATTTAATGGTACAAACCCAGAAAAATATACCTATATGAAACTGGTACGGGCGTCCAAAATTTCACGATGAAAAAGAACGTCACGGATAAAAATCTTTCCAAATCTAAACACAGGAATTTGAAGTGTTAAAGCTCATAAATATACATTAAATTTTATGATGAGTTTTGGTCCCGCAAATTTCAGCGGAGAGTGACTACTTCCTGAATTTCGGAAACTGCGTATTGACCCCTGACTGTTTTGATTGATGGGTCCAGTTAACAGAGTAATATACCTTATTCCACTCTTCCAGTCACTATTGATATTTCCAATGTGTCTAATCACAATCTGTCAATCACAAACATTCAACTGAAGGCCAGAAACTTAAGCCAGAACCAGCTATAGTGTACATATAAATGATATCTAAAAGTTAGTCCCTCTACTCCCATGCATCATAAGTTAACATACTTCATAAACTTTTCCTTTTTATTATCGCTCTCAACTACGTTTGCGCATATCAGAATGTCTATTTTATTTCTTGTTTATCACAACTGCTATAACTATTCTTTTATACTACAATTCGTATTATACTTTTCTTATTTCAATATGGCATAAGCCATTGAATCTCGTTCATATAAACCATATGTTCAAAGTATATATCAATTGCAGACAGACAAACTATAGTTTGTCGGTCTGCAATTGATGTCCTTCTAACCTCCTTTACTACCGCGATTCGCACCAAATTGTCCAAAAAGAGTATAGGTCAATTATCCTTTAAGCTCTGGTGGACTATGTACTAAAAAGAACAATGATTTTTTCATGGATTCAGCTTGTACATTTAGGCAATGTGCTAAACTTATACAAATGCCTTAGATCCCAACGCCCAACTAATTAATATCATTATACATGTACATTTGGAAAAAAAACACCCACCGAACGTATCTTTTTATTTTTCCATAAAACTATTGTCACTCAAGAACCGGCTTCGACGCTGAATGGTTGAAATTATTTGCCCTTTAAGCACCTAAGCCGAAGTCCTTTTTTTGCTGTGTACAACACAGTTATTTCATTCTTCAGAAGATTTAATAGTTTCTCCATGATGATACTCTCCACGCCGCCACTCTCTCCCACTCTGCACCGCCTGCATCTCAGTCCATTAGTCCCCCAGATTCAAATCACTCAGAGTGCGTGCCTATTTCCATGTAGCCTTCTAATCAGTAATTCTATACTAATTAATGGCCATTTCATTGACAGTCATTCAGTTATTCTTAGACATAGGAAGGAGAGACAAAAACATTGCCTTTCCGAGGGGTATCAAGACCACGGGTGTTTTTCCGCAGACATCCTTCCTTAGGTTTTATATGAATTTGCCTCATCAAGACTAATCAATCTTAATAAGGGGTACTGTTTATGAATAAGACACAAAGCCCGAATTTTAAAAAAACCTTTTCATATGATGATGATTGGTATAGGTTTACTATCTTTTTTATTTCTACTAATGGAGTTTTTTTCTTGTGATTATTTTTCTTTGACTTTTTGCCTGCCAGATGGCGGGACTTGGATGAAAGAAAATAAGGATGAGAGATGGATACTGAGATACATATCGTCGAGTGGGAGAGGGCGCAGAAAGAAGCATTATCTACAGTACAATTTATAACATTTCTTGCCTAAATGAAATTTAAACCCTAACATTTGGAGAAAAATCCAAAATATATGTGGGTGCTTATGGCACTATATCGCGGGAGGGATATTATAAGCACGAAGCAATCAAGTTTTTAAAAAATAGTTCAATACTCATAAAGACAACTTGTACAGTCCTTCCAGATCGTCGCATTAATTTACTCGCTCAATATAACCATGACCCTTAGAGAGGTCTCCGGTCCGGAAAAAGCCAAACAGTCTCAAATTAAGCGGTCAAAATAATGTCACAAATTAGTACTTGAAAGTTATGCCATTAGCATAACACGTGGTAAAAATTGTGAGTGGAGGACACGGGGAGAAGTACAAGTCATTTATTCATAAGGGGAAACTGAAGACACGGGCCCAGGGAGGGATGAGGAGGAGTAGGAGGGACTGAAGGCTAGGAGGGAGAGATAGGCAAAAGTATTACTGGCAAGGGGATTAGGGCATGGGTCCCAAACAGCTTAGCTATAATCTGTGACAGGGGCCTCGTACATAAGCAGATAATCCTCCTACATCTCTCCAGGATGTAGCACATGCCTCCATAGTTAAGAGTTAGGCACCTGTCAAACCCTCACAGTCCCTGCGTCTGCATACTACTCAACTCATGCAATAAGAAGGGATGTAATGAGAAATACTCTCGGGTATTACTCCTGCTGCAAGAACAGCAGTAGCACCAAGGCTCTCTCTTTCCCGTCCTTCCTGCCGTTGTCTATAAAATTCTAATCAGATACCATAGTCAAGGCACAATGAATAAGAAAGAAATATGGCCAAGTTCTTAATGGCATCGGTGTGTCATTTTTTTTATGGGAATTTGGTATATTTAAAGTCCTATAAATCATACGGCACTATATAATTTCTTCAGAGTTTTAGTTGCTTTCATAAGCCAGACGAAAATATAATTGTACATAATGTAAATTGGACATAATACCAGGATACATAATTACTCTGATAGTTTCTTAATTTGTCACTTCTCAATATAACACTTGAAGACATTATCTCTCCATTGCAATGCCCTTATTTCAATCCTTAAATGGCAGCTTTGTCTCATTTTCATCTCATTCTCCCAATTTCATCAACGTTATAAAAATATGCTAATAATATTTGAATTAGATTGCACCATCTTCATTTTCCCTCTCCGTCATGCAATCATGTCGGCATTAAAGGCTAATAGGGGTGAAGGCGAGCGTTCCCACGGAAATGAGATGAGTTACTCGGGCGCAAGTACCTGTCAAAAAGTTATCGTATTGAAAAACCTTTTTCACACAGATACTAATATATTATTCTTTGAAGTATCTGAAATAGGTAGATGAGTGTATGACTCATAAATCAGATGATTTATATATAAGAAATCCAAAAATGATTCAATAGTATTCATTCAATGTCCATGATATCATTGCTATTGATAACTGGGCGGTGGCACGCAAAATCATGAAAATGGAATATAATGTATCTCGCAGGACCAAGGGAACTGAGATCATATGGCGCGGTGTTTCACGGGAGATCCGTTCTTTTACTCTTGGACCACCCCGACTGCATGCCCATAGGCTCTTTGTTACAATGTATCATTGATTTCCAATACATAGCAAAATGCCAAGTTGCGCTTTCATTTTACTCTCTCCGTAATCTTCACAGTGATCTCTCCCAAACCTCTCTTTCTTACACCCCGGCCACAACAAAAAGTCCTTCCTTCAAGTTTTTAATCCCGCGACATGTTCCATCCTTGGCCCCTAACCCAGGCCGTAATCTCGGGTGCCGGCCGGGTTCGTAATCCGAAAAGCCATGGAGAATAAGGCCCTTAATACTAGCACCCATCCTTGGCAGGCCTTCCAGGGGAAGGTAGGGAGTGATTAATGGTGTTTTGACCAAGCATTGGAGGGTTGTGTGCAAGGCAAATAGACCTTGGTTCATGAAGAAGAAGTCCCTAACCGCCTGGTGATGCGCTTTCTATTGCCAAGCCATTCCCCAGGGAGCATGACACTTGTTTCTATGTAGATTTCTCACTCGGAGGGTGTGTGACCTCACATACTGAGAGCGTATTACCCCCCATGGTGGAATCTTTGTATTGTGGCGGTGCGTGATAGAGGAGAAGGCATGGAGGAGGGGGAGTAGAGGCAAGGGAATAAAGAGGAATAGAAGAGAAGATAGTCACATAGGGCGTAAGGGTGGACGAGAAGGTCTTAGGGACGGGTAAGAGATGAGGGAGAAAATATGCGTGTATAGGTTCGCAAAGTAGTGAAAAAAAGTTCTTAAACGTGTATGTATACATGTGTACGATGTATGATGGTATTAGAAATCAAAACGATAAAATGATATGAAAATAACATTATGCTTAGTGTAGGAGAAGAGAAGAAATATATTAAGAGAGAATAGAGATACTCTGGAAATATTAGGAAGGAGAGGGGCAATGAAGATATGAACAGTGCAGGAAATGAAGCAAGTGATTGGATTGAGGTAGCTGGAGGCGGGTAAAGAGAGAAGGCAATGTGTGTGTGTGGGGGGGGGGGGGGAGGGAGATACAGCTGAGAGGAGCCTAATACACATTCAAAATATGCTGGTATGAGGAGATTTACATATTTCATGTCCACCTCACCAGGATTGCCCAGAAATTAATCAGAGAGCTAGGGATATTAGTAGAAATGATCCGAAGTGGTATACAGCAAAGATGCCGTTTAGTACTATCCAACATGAGTGTGGGTTTAAAAGGCGCTGCGACCAGGAAGATGGGGAGACAGAATAGAAGAAATGAGAAATGAAGTGAAGGCAACAGAGAGAAAGAGAGAGAGAGAGAGAGAGAGAGAGAGAGAGGACGGGTAAGAGATGAAGAGGGGGGGGCATCCTTCTCCTACTCTGAGTATAATTTTATTGAGAGATATCAGAGAGAAGAGGGGGAGGGTGTAAGTAAAAAGGGTGGGGGAGAAAAGAATGGTAAAAACAAACGGAAATAAATATCAGAAGGAAGGAAAATACATGAGAATGAGACGATGGAATGTATGAAATAGAAAAGCTATACCAGGATGTATGAAATAGAATAGCTATACCAGGAGTAAGGAGATGTAAGAAAAAATCAAATAGGAGAGTTAAAACGAGATGTAAACATAAAGTAGAACACAAAGAAAGAAAGAAAAAGACTAATCAAAAAGAAAAAGGGAGATCAAAGATGTTAACCAGGGTGATCCAGGGTAAGTAGTAGATGAGAGGGGACACAACCCACGGTAATGCACCATATAGGATTATTCATGTAATTGATCTAAACGAGTTGCCAACAAAAGGACTACAGTCTATCTAGGCTCAAACACTATCAGATCCCTCAAACCCAGGGGACCTGACCGCAAAATCCCATTAGAATTTCATTAGGACTGTCGTGTTGGGCCTACTCCAGGGTTGGGAAAGCCGATCTTATCTCATCTGAAGGCTTGGGGCCTAAACTGCACACAGGTAAAATAACGGTGTTTATGTGCATGTACATTATAGATGTATCATAGAGAACAGGCATTACTCGCACGGTTTGCAAAAGCGCCTATGCCAAACTAATCCTATTAAAGCTGAGGGAAAAATCGCCAAATGTACTTATATCATGACTTATGAATTTATCAATATTCTGCTGCCGTTTTTTATTATAACAATTTGAAGTCGGCCGAGAGAAAACGACCGTCGGTGAACGATAATAAATGAACATGAGTGAAGCCGCTTCAGGAAAGGATTTCGGCAGAGCCTCGAAATATAAAAAAAAACAAAACCGATTTGGTCAAATGACTTTTAGATGGGTTCGAAAAGAACGGAATAAAAAGTAGAAAATCTTTGTTTTGACCGATGTTAACTGAGAGTACCGCTTTAAAACAAGCTGCGTTTCCCTATAGAAAAAGTATCACTGGCTTCAACTAATATGATATACGTGATATGGTAGGATTTTTTTTTTCACAACACCGCCGGACATCAGATGATATTTGTTTAAACAAAAACTGTAATTAATATACGTTATAAATGTGTTGCCAATCATATTGTGATATGTGTTGGCATATAATGCAAATGTAAGATAGTATCAATACAACGCCTAAGACAGTAGCAATACAATGCTGTTTCATTTTTATGGTTGATTCCCCCATCGGCTCCTTGGGGAGTAAATAAATCTCTTGCTGCATGATGTATTGGTTCCTGAAGTTATATAGTTTCCCTCTTGATTCTGATGTAAGGTTTTGTTTGAAAAGTACAATATTATATTATAGAAGTATATTATAATCGAGCGATTCATGTTCAACTATGTTGCGTCTACAGGCGTGAGGTGAATTCAGGGGGAAGGGATTAATATATAAACAGAAAATCGTAATTCGTGGAATCTTTAGGAACTCCTCTAGGCCCATTATATATGTTAATCTATCGATTATCCTACCTGTAGATGTCTAACGCCACCATTAAGAGTGAACGCTTTCCTGGCATGCAAAACTCTGCAGTTGATGAAGGAAATGATATCACCCTCGCTCAATTTCATCTCCCACTGAAACAAATGAAATACCGTATGAGTGTAATATTTCTTCACAAAGACAATACACTTTTTGACAATTGTTTTCGTAGGTGGAATAAATTGGATGTTCACCGAATGATTCTAATGATCAAACCATAGAAGCTTTGCTGATTTCTACTGACACTTTCGATTGAAAATGAAAACAAATATATTAAAAACAAGGATTACATCTGCCAAGTACAAAAAACACTGTTTGAGTCCTGTAGGCAGTAAACATCAATGCCCGCATCAAAGTGGGCAACAGTTAACCCTATACACATGGGGAGCCGCTGCCTACAGGACTCAAATAGAGCGTACAGACGTAGTAAGTACCTTCAACATATCCCCATTCCTATATACTACTTACATAAGATAGACGATAGACATGCGGGGCAATGAAGAGCTTTCTCTCATTACGTTTAATTTACTCAATTAAGCTATTTGTCACAATATAGATATCTTCTCTTTTAAGTAGATATGCACTTACATAATTATATTCATTAGTGCTTGAACAATAGCATAGAGGCATTTAACTACAATAAAATCTTCATTAAACGTCAGTTTTGCCAAAAAATAATCAAACAAGTTGCACCTACGTCTACGTCAGGTATAAACATTTCATGCTCGAATAAATGTAATCATAATAGGATATGGGATATTGAATTCATATTGCCAAACGTTTAACTAATTATTTTCTAAAACAACACCATTTCCATGAAATAGCAAAAACAATTAAAATAAATTCATCACTCAACAAGTTGCACTTGAACCATACGAGGTTTAAACGTATGATGTGAACAACAAACATGAAATGTGCGGTTCTGTGTTTCTTCCAAGAAAACCCTTACTCAACCTAAAGATCTTTTACCCTGCCTAAAACATAATATTATTTGGACGATTAAAGCAAATTACAAACCTTTCTTTCTAAGTAACCTTTGTTACTTAGCATACCTGGTACTACAATGGAGAACTTAAGGCACTGAACAGAAAAGCACATACCATCGCCTTTGGTATAATGTTGTCTCTGGGTAAGAGCATCTATTAAAACATTATTTTTCAAGGTGATTAAAATAAGACTCAAAGTCTACTCACCCTGGCATCGGAATCTTCAATCATCTGTGCAAAGCGTTGGTATGACTTGTAGTATGGCTCCACGTCTTCCTGAAATATGAGCAATTCATAAATTATTAGAAAGTTTAAAGGTTAGAAAAACAGAAAGGAGGCCCCTCGTGTGGTTCAGGCCTTGGCGAGAAATGTATTTTCTTTTTGTATTTATTTTTATAGGCCAAATATTTTCTAACAATTCTATATTGAGGAAATACGCATTATCAAATTCTTGATGGAGAAAGCATCCGTGCATAACAAACAAATTATAAATCACAAATAACTGACTCTTGGCAAACAAAAGAAGAATTAATCTTTCCATTCAGTACAAGGAACAGGTAGCAAGGTTTAGAATGTGTGCTTTCCTAGTACAGGTTCTAGCATTTGCAAACATTCAATGATTTCTATAAAACATGCCAAATCCAATATAGAAAAATAAAGAGCAAAATGTTTATGACAGATATAATTAAACTGACAGGACTCCTCGGTGAGCCTAATTGACGCACTCTTCGACACGATGGCCTTGACAAAAACAATTCCATTTTCTAAAACATTGTTTTATTAAAAACAAATAGCCCATCCCCTAGCTTTCCTGTTGAACCTGAACCGAACCTTAGAGTAAGACCCAACTAAGTAGAGTTGATTTGACCATCAAATATCTACCGCACATGATTACACCGAAAGAGGGGAAGGAAGAGAGTGACAGTCGAGATGTGACCTGTCCTTCAAATAGATAACCACACTCTTGTATCTTGTCATCCTCCGTCCCCGAATAGCCCCTAGGCTATCACGTTCACTCCCCCGTTAGATACCAGTTTCTGATATGGGAATATTACATGGTTCTTATCATATTCTCTTACACGTGGATATAAATACGAGGTGATACGGCCAAGGAGAGGGCGGACGCAATCTTAGGATATCTGTTATGATAATTACAATGAAATGTACCTATTTGTAAGATTGGTATAATTTTATTTAACCAGTTTAAGATTCGTACAATGTGCATTGTTTTTGAACCACCAAATCAGTCGTTCATGAAACAAGTATCGGGGTACTGTTAACAGTTGTGGTTTATTAAGACTGGTCCGTTTCTGTACGTATTTCTGAGGAAACTGACTGACTGATCAGCTTTGGTTTCCAGACAATTGGCAGGACAGGTTAAACCCTAGCTAACGCAACTCATCTTACAGCCAAAGCTATTATCACACCATGCCGATCTGATCATGGTGAAAAAACACCTCAATCATTCTGATTTGAGAGGGTTTTTTCCTGTCCCGATGTTGACGAAGTACTGGATGAATTATGACAGAGGGTATATGATGTATGCGAAATGCACACGCATTAATTACGATGTTAATATGATGTAACAGATTTAAGTGTACGCTGACTGTTGTAAGCTGGGACTGCGGTTTGACTGCGATCATGCCGATAGATTTGCCTCCATTATATCGGTGTATCTACGATATCACTATGATAAAACTACGATATCTGTACACATATCTCGATTTACTCTACGATGTCAACGATTAGCCCGATTGTATTCCGATGTAGCTATGATATAGGCACAATGTTGCCAATTAATGTGCTACATGTACGTTGCTACCACGATTTCCCCCGATTTACAGCAAGTAGTATATAAAAAGAGTGATGCATTAATTAAACAATATGTTGTTCCCTTACAAAGCACTATGTCAAAAAGAATTCCTGAAAAGAAACGAATTGAGGAGATATACCACCAAAGACAATTGTAAAGGTTACCCACCTGGGTTTTAAGGAAATGATAATAAGAGAGCAAGGTATCTTGAAGGATACAACAAAGTTTCAAGGGCCTCGTTACAACTACTTGAAATACATCAAGATAAACAATATCATTCCACAAAGAATCCAACAGAAACGAAGTCTCATAAACCAGATTGCCAAAAGAGCCCAACAACTGGGAGGGGATGCCAGCGAAAATAAGGCCAAAGGTGACAGGTTGATGCTGGACGGGAAAATCATCAACTACAGCATCCTAGACACAATACCTGAGCATCTACAGCCTGAAACGACAAAAGTGATTCCGATTAAAGATGGGTATGCGTTTCAAGGCGAACCCGCTTTTTTATCGAACTTCCATCCATGCAAGATACAGTATGAGGAGTTCGAATATGACACCCTAGAACAGGCATACTTTGCCAAAAAGGCAGAGATATCAGATAAGATGAGATTAAGACACAAGATCATAAACTCCCGCGATCCAAGAGCATGTAAAAGGATTGGCGAAGCAATACCGGATAACGAAACATGGGCCAAACACAAGAACAAAATAATGCAGGAGCTTGTGTTTAACAAGTTTGACCAGAATCCAATACTCAGAAGAAAACTGATAGGGCTGGGGAACTGTCAGTTAGTCGAGGCGACAGGGAATAAAGAGTATGGAGCTGGAGTGAATCTTGGGAGCTATAAGCTCAAGGATGGTTCCTGGGATGGGCAAAACCTCCTAGGCAAAGCATTAATGAAGGTTAGAGATCAGTTGAAAGTAAAATATCCTAGTGAATCGCCAATCTCCCCTATCAACAAACATCCGAAACATGACACTTTCAAATACAAGCAGCATGTCAAGGATAGAAGAGCAAAGGTACAGGTCGGAGATAATACGGCGGGTATCGTCATACCAAAAGAGAGAGGTAGAGATGACACAAGAATATCTGCAACAACGAGGCCAAAAGACAGATTGGAAGATAGATCTGGATACCGATCAAAATCAAGATTGGAAGATAGATCTGGATACCGATCAAAATCAAGAAGGGAAGAAGAGATGGAAATCCAAGCTGTATCCATCCACAGCGAGCTGGTACAAGAGGACCCAATGAACGAGTACCTCTTCCATAACAGACAGATGACCCAAGAGAAAGATTCATTTGAGAAATCAGACTTTGATAGAGCTTTACATAGACATCGCATATCAACACCAGTGGTCGATACTAATGTGCTCGAGAGGTCATATAGAAATCTCAGTCTAAACGCAGGAACATCTTCCAAATTGGACTGGCTGAAAAACGGCACATATTTCTGAGAAGTCCTGGTAATTGTCGTCAGTAAGCTAAAGTGAATTAAGATAACAGCTGTTTAAAGGTCAAAATGTAGGTCGGAAATGTATAATCGTATCCATACTGTTGTAAGAATGGTGGTACACAAATAGACAAACAGAGTTATAAGGTCTCAGTTATTTGGAAAGCCAATGGTGTAATGTTATCGTAATAGAGCTAACTCAGACATAAACAAACAGAGCTAGCCAAATGGTAAAAGGGTGAACCATGTAAATTGTTTTTATTTTTGTTATATGCCTAATTACATCTGATCGAGGTATATACCAGCGGTCCGCTCTCCTTGAATCTGAACGGGGAAAAGCCTTAGAGCTTATTCATGTTAGATATATACAAAATCGCCTTTTATTTATGTACGAAATGGTCTATAGAAATCAACAGAAATGTACATGAACGTTATGGCATCGGTTAGAAAGTTACATCAAACGGGTCAATCAATTGTGAGCTTCAATTGCAGAAGCCTGAGAGCTCATTTTGACGAAGTGTGTATATCTATCTTAAATAGTGATCTAAGTATAGTAGCCTTGAACGAAACATGGTTGAGTAGTCACGATAGTTCAAATTATTTCTCGCACCACATGTACGATCTATATAGGCAGGATAGGGAGATAGAAGGGCTGGTACAAAATGGAGGAGGCCTCGCTTGCTACGTTAAAAAAGGAGTATTGGTATGCGAGGATTTCACTAAAGGTATGTCGACTTGCACATTTGATTATGAATGTCAACTGTTAACTGTAAAAGATGGAAATTACGGAAAAATGGTAGTAATAAACCTGTATAGAAGACCCGCCGGCAGCACAGATGTGTTTCTTGAACATGTAAACAGCCTGCTGTCACAAATTACAAGAAGGAACCGTAGAATTGTACTAGTAGGCGACATAAATATAGATTTGAGTTCGAGTAATAACCAGTCGTCTAGATGGAAAGAGATAATGAAAAGGTACAATTTGAAACAAGAGATAAAGAAATATACCCGAGTAACTGCTACTTCCTCTACCATACTAGATGTCCTATATAGCAATTTAGATATGTGTAATAGCGAGGTATGCCAGATTCATATTAGTCAGTAGTAGTCCGGACTCCGTAGGAGTAAGACGTGCTGGGAAAGCGCTCCCCGCCCGTGTAGCAAACATAAGGATTATCACACACACTCATTCACCGCCACCCATTCATTCGAACTTGGACTAAAACATAGACTTTTCAAACGTGTGAGTACGATCTGGTTGTGATATAGCAAATATCTGAACGTGTTTATAACTATTTGCTGTATACTTGTGCTATAGTGTTTCTGTGACTTTGAAGGAAACAAAAAACCAAAGAACCATGTATTTCGGACATGAAAAAACAGTGTCTCTCGACAGGGCAGGGAAACTTTTCAGTCACCCCTGTCCAAGTATTTCAAGAGATTGTATGCACCATGAATTAGAACCGATTAGACCTTTCGGTTTTAATGAAATTCGACGGAAAGTTGATTATGAGCTTAAGGCAGATGCCGATTGTACTATCCCAGAGCTCCGTAGGTCATTGGAGTTTAGTCAGGCCAACCTACATTGTGTAATAGGAAAAGTGGAAGAGTTGGTTCTAAGAGATAAAGAGCATGTAGAGGAAATGGCCAAAGTGAATCGGAAAAACAGAGCATTGGAGGCTTATATTCGCCGGGTTGAGGACACGGTCCTAGAGTCGGAGATTGAAAGAAGACGCACCAACCTAATTCTAACGGGGGTCCAACATGTTCACAAGGAAAATACACCAGGCCTAGCCCTAGTAATACTCAAGGAACTGGATCAAAGATTCCAAAGTGACGATATTGTTAGTGCAAAAAGGTATGATTCATATCAATTTGGCTGTCGCAAAATCAGAGTAGTACTGAAATCAGAGGACAGGAGAAATTACGCTTACAGCGTTAGATCTTCGCTAAAGAAATCTAGTGAGTATTCCAGAGTCTACATTAATGCAGATGTGCCCTCAACAATACAAGAACGTAAGGATATGCTAGCAGCCGTTGGTAAGAATGCCAAATTAG
This sequence comes from Sthenelais limicola, assembly GCA_942159475.1. Taxonomy (NCBI): domain Eukaryota; kingdom Metazoa; phylum Annelida; class Polychaeta; order Phyllodocida; family Sigalionidae; genus Sthenelais; species Sthenelais limicola. The sequence goes on from OW804098.1 coordinate 74,900,818, forward strand.
TAGGAGGGAAGGAAGTAGGGAAGATCTACAAGGATCAAATACGTATTGGTGGGATTGACTACAAATACAATCAGTTAGAGTATCTGCCTGATGGTTATAAGTTGTCAGATGTGAAAACCAAGAAGCTGGAAGGGAAAGTATTTTTCCAGTCTGAGTTCAGCGCACTCTCGAACTTTTTCCCATGCGACCTGATAATAGAGGACATTTTATTTAAATCTGTCGAGCAAGCCTACCAGTTTGCCAGGGCCAATGCCCTAGGCCGACCCGATGTAGCAAAACTGATATACGATAGTAGAGATGCAAGAGCAGCAAAAGCCCTATCACATGCCTCAAAATCAAATCCTGACTGGGACCAGGATAAATTAAAAGTAATGCGAGTGCTTATCGAAAGTAAATTCGAGCAAAACCCCGACCTCAAGAGAATTCTTTTGAATACAGGAGAAAGCAATTTATTTGAAGCTACGAATGACAATTACTGGGCATGTGGCGCAACTTTATCCTCAAAACTAATTACAGAGGGTACATACAAAGGCAACAATGCGATAGGGGCCATACTTGAGGATTATAGAGAATTTCTAACATCGACTGTGGGCTACACTAGAAAGGATATTGTTACGGCAAACTCAGAAGGCAAACAATGGGAACCTGCCCTAAGTAAGTCCCCTCGTCAGAAAGTTGTTCCCCAGTCAGAAAATGCGGATCAACAGGAAGCCGATGAAACAACTAACAATGCACTGACTGACGAAAATGCCCAGGCCTCCGCCGAAGGCCCCACTGAAATGGATCAGGACGCGCCACCAGTATCACCCCCTCCACGTATTACCAGATTCGTTGAACCCAGTGATTCTGCACCGGGTACGAGTGCGAGCCAAGGCAACTCAAGAGGAGGCGGCAGCGGCAGAGGGAAAAAGGGGAAAGGAAAAGGAGGTAGAGGCGGGTTTAATACTCGTCAATCTGCCGAGAAAAGGGGGCGCAGCCACTCCGGTGAAGTAAGTTCCAACAAAAGGGCCAATAGCCCAGCCTGCTTTGAAAGAAGGTCGCCCAACCCGGCTGTGATGCAACACATACTGGAGGAATTCAATAGGAACCCATACCAACGCTCTGCTCTCTACTCAAATCCCAGTGAAAGATCAACTAGCAGTCTATACTTCCAAGATGGACTTGGGAACTACTGAAATGAAGAAATCTCTTGTTATAACAGATTCCAGAGGAAAAAACCTGAATACGTATCTGCCATTACATGAGGATATTACTTGCATCCCTTTCAGTGGAGGCAAGATTAATTTTCTTGCTGACAAGTGTATCGAGTTGTATAGGGCGCACAAACCCAACAGATTAATGTTAATAGGCGGCATTTGTGATCTATGTGTGAAGAATAGGGAGACCGGGGAGATTAGTCTTTCTTTTCTAACCTCTGATAGTTTAACTAAACATATGATTGATCTATATGAGATGGCGATTCTGAAACTGGATGTTTTACCGAATAGCTGTCTTGTCGGCCTGGGAGGCCTAATAGGTGCAGATCTGAACACTGCCAATGGCTTAGAAGGAACCTCACCGCTACAAAGTATTATAGACAACTCCATTCCGCGAATCAATAAGCGTATAATTGAACTGAACCACCATAGACATGTTCGACATATGAATTTAATACATAAAGTCCACGCAAGAAGTAAAAGCTCATTCATACATCATTACCAGAGACTTCCTGATGGGATACATATTGACAGTATAGTAAAACGTTACTGGGCCAAGCAAATAGTTTTATTTCACAATGATCCTTTATTTAACAATTAATACCCGGCTCGCCATGCGAAAAGGGTTAATGAACACTAATATATCAGTCACATTGTTACTCCCAATTATGACTACCATATTGATACCACCGATTGTCTCACTGCATATGTATATGTCATGCCCCACTTCAATGTTGATTGCTCATGCTATATGCTTCTGTTTGTATTCACTAGATCAGCTGTTGTATGGAGACCAGACTGTATATTTCTTGCGGCGGCGGACCAGGGTCCCGGCTCGCCATGCGAAAAGGATGCCCTGGGCGGCCGCCTGTGAGTTCTTGGTTGATGGTATGGTTATAGTTAGTACGTCACACTCACTCAGGTGTAGACTAAATGAAAATCCAGTCAGTCCTCAATCGGCATTAGGAATGGTTTTACGTGTAACAACTTGTGACTTCACTTCGCCCTATTGTACTTATTACCTCAAGTATCTTTGTGTCGGTGTTGCCAGGATAAGTGAGTACTATATTGAATACTTGTATTTTCAATTTATTATATTATATGGTAATGTATATTGGTTGAATAAGGTGGGTAATTGCCTACCGGTCCCCGCTCGCCATGCGAAAAGGGACTGCGTGGGTACATTCACCCGTCTGGTCTGGCTTATGAGTTACCTGCACTATCCCTATACTATGTGTTATACTGGGTCTAGAAGTGGAATACACGCTCTAGTGAACCTTATGATTCGAACCTGTGACTTGCTTATTCATAAACCATTACTCCTTTTCTGTCTCATATATGTAATGTTTAGAATAATGTTTATGTGTGATGTCTGATAATTTGATTATGAAATGGATTGATTTTGAAAGAGTCAGAGGGGTAAAAATTATCCACTACAATATAAGATCGCTTTTACCGAAAATAGACTCCATAAGGAATGAAATTATGTGTAGCAACCTAGATATTGTCAGTTTTTCGGAGAGCTGGTTAAAAAAGGAAATACCGGATAACCTAGTTAGCTGTTCAGGATATAATCTGGTTCGTCTCGACAGAGAACTAGGGTGTAGAGGTGGTGGCTTATGCTGCTACATTAGAACCGACTATAGTTTTTCTTTTGACACAGATAACCAAATTTCTAATGAAAATAGCGAAATTATGAGCTTAGTAATTAAAAGGGATAAAGTCCCTACATATAACCTATTAGTGGTATATAGGCCCCCGTCGGGCAACGTATCAAGCTTCTTGACAGATTTAGAACGAGCTAGAAGGTCTCTTAACCAAGGGAAAACATTATCAGGTAACCTAGTAATTACAGGGGATATGAATATTGACTTAGGCACAGAAGATAACAAGTCTAAGGCTCTGAGAGCATATGCTCTATCCAAAAACTTGTTGATACCCTCTAAGGATGTTACAAGATATGGTTTATATAAGAATTCAATACTTGACTTATTTCTTATAGGGAGTAAGACTGAGTTCACCACGGGAACTATACAGTATACGCTTTCGGACCATAATCCAATATATGTCATATTTAAAAAGATATTCACTAAGAAAGTTAAAACAGAGATCAAGGGACGTGATTTTAGGAACTATTCATATGAAGGTCTTGAGAACACACTAGCGAAGGTAAATTGGAATACACTATTCGACACTGTTGATACTAATGCCAGCTGGGAGATATTGAATAAGGAAATAATAGTGGCCGCTGATGTGGTAGCCCCTCGCAAGACATTTAAGAATATTACAGTTAAACCGATATGGTATACAAAAGAGTTAAAAGATTTACACAAGGAAAGAGAAAGATTGTATAAAAAGGCCAATTTCACAAAGAATATGTTAGATGTGAGGAATGCCAGGAATGCAAGGGACAGATGCAATAAGCTTATTAGAAGAGCTAAATCAGAACATTATAGAAACTTACTGTACACACATAGAAAGGACTCCAAAAAATTTTGGAGGGTCGTGGAGGATATTGAGAATAAAAATGAGGTACCTATTAACGGTCTAACAATTGATGGAGTAGAATGTGATGGTCGTGACTTAGTTCAAGGAGTAAATAAATTTTATTGTAACATAGGCAAAACTATAAATGATGAAATAGATTATGTACCAAGAGACGTAACAATCGAGGAACCATTGCTAGCCTGGGAAGAAATCGATATTAACCAAGACATGATGTTAGAACATATTAGGAATATTAATATTAATAAGAATTCAGGTTGCGATGAAGTAAATACCAGAGTGTATAAAGATGCATTTATGATTCTTATAAGACAATTCTTACATGTCATCAGAAACTCCTTTAGGGGAAATACATTCCCTAATGCATGGAAATACGCAAATATTAAGTTAATACCAAAAGTAAAAAATCCTGTTACTCCCTCGGATACGAGACCTATCTCCCTGTGCCATGTTGCAGGGAAGATAACAGAAAAGATCGTGGTAGAGGAGCTTATGTCCTACCTTCATAGAAACAATATCCTCTGTGATAGACAATATGGTTTCCAAAGCGGTCACTCCACAACGGAGGCACTATCTGAATTCCTGAATGACATTAACTTAGCCACTTATAATAATTATTTTACAATTGCATGTTTCATTGACTTTTCTAAGGCGTTTAACTCTGTAGACCATGGTATTTTGGCAGATAAACTGCTTGAATGTGGGTTAAGTGTGGCTGTTTGTAATTGGTTTAAATCATACCTAGAAGGTAGACAACAAAGAGTGAAAAATGGGGACTACTCGTCTGACTGGAATCACATAGACTATGGGGTACCACAAGGGTCTGTCCTTGGCCCGATACTCTACTTAATTTATGCTAATGATTTAAAGTACCTGAACTTAAATAGTAAATTTATTCAATATGCGGATGATACCGTTTTTTATTACAGTGGGGCCAACCTGGACGTATGTATGAATAACATGAATACAGATTTAATGAAATTTTACTCCTGGAGTAGAGGTAATAAGTTACTGGTGAACATCAAAAAAACCAAATGTATGCTCTTAGGAACGAAAAGAAAAATAACGAATGTTAAGGTTGCGATAAAAATGGGTGATGAACCTATAGAACAGATAAACAAATATGTGTACTTGGGACTAACTATTGACCCCTGTATTAACATGATACCCCAATTCAATAGCCTGATAAGCCAACTGTATAATAAAATGTTCGTCTTTAGAAAAATCAGGCCTAACTTAACAAAAGGAGCAGCACTGATGATTGCTAAGTCTAAATTGTTATCTATATTTGATTATAGTCTGTTTGCGCTTACGCCACTGAATGTAACGCAGTCCAGGAGATTACAGAAAATCCAAAATAGTATTCTAAGGATAGCGATAGATCGTAACTACGAAATGAGTAATAGAGAACTATGGTCCACTGCCAAGGTTATGAATGTGGATAATAGACTAAGGTTTAATTTATGTAAGATTGCGCATAATGAGATATATGTAAAAGGGAGGGGTATACCCCCCCCCGAAATACGAGACAAGCTGACGCCCCAATCCTAGCCACGTTTCTTCCTCGGAATATGAATGATGAAAGATGTATTACTGCGAAAAAAGCCAAACATTGGAATGAGCTACTACCTGATATTAGACTAATTAATGATCCTATTAAATTTAAAACACGTCTGAAATATCACTTATTGAACCTCCAGAATAATCAGGGAAATGGTATTAACTGATCGAAGACCCCCCCCCCCCCCCCCGGCCTCCCTCCCCCTCCTATTTTACTGTTGTATGATGTATTGTTGGTCGTCATCGACTGATTATTGTCGCATCTTGCCGCAATGTCGCCTATGTGTATAACCCTACAACTCAAACTTCCTATTGACTTTGTTTATGTATATATTGTATACCTCATGTACACCAATGACCGCTTTAACTTTAACATAATGTCGTCACTATCATGCTAGACATGAAAAATTGTAACCGAATACAAACAAACATGTATATATTCTATTGCACAATGCAAATGATCATATTTGTACTACTAGTATCGCAACCATTTCGCTCACTACGGTACGAGTCCCTATTTATAGCAACAGCCAGGAACCGTAACTATCATCCACATCTCATCTCATATCATCATTTTGTCACATCCACATGAGTTAAAAATGATGAATCTAATTTAATAATTGAAGAATGTCTTATTAAATTAAATGGACAGACCTAACTTATGTTTTCAACTTTAAGTAATGGAATGAATTGATTGGAATTACCCTACTATTATTTGTAACTTGCACAGACAAGCATGCTTATGAAAATCACTATTTTGTGAGAGGTGTATTGTCATTTATCTGAATAAAAACGTTTCCAAAAAAAAAAATATTAGTGACCACTACCCAGTAATTGGATACGTCAATGTAAGAAAAACGATACCAATTGCAGATAGGAACTATAAATGGGTGAAAACCAAACAAAGGGAGAACGAAGAGTTGTTTGGGGACAGAATTGAACATGATATGAGGAATATAGACCACTGGAGGGACCTCAATGTTTCAGAAATATGGAGGGAATATGTGGGAAAGATAACTGAAAATAGCAGAGAGTGTTTTCCTAGAAAAAGAGTTAGGATAAAAAAGGCCACGCAAGCCTATATTGATCAAGAAGTAAGAACATTGATAAAAGATAGGGAGGCAGCATTTGCTATAGCAAAGCGTAATGGCCAGCCAGAAGATTGGGTAATAGCTAGATCTCTGAGAAAACGTGTGACAAAGCTAATAAGAAATAAGAAGAGAGCATACTTAATCAGGGAAGCGAACATGAATAAAAACAATCCAAGAAGGTTTTGGCAATCACTAGGAAAAATATATTGTAAAGGTCAAAAGAAAACGACCAAAGATCTGAGCTCGTTTAAGGTAAATGGACATGTAATTGAAGGTAAAGAGGCATTAGAATATGCGAATACTTATTTTGCAACCTTAGGCGGAGGAAATCTAGGGGTGGCAAACAACTTAGATGTTGAACGCCTGGACAGGGAAATACTATTTGACATCGACGATAGCCTTGGCGTAGATGAGGTATATAAGGAGATCAAGAATCTGAATGATAATAAGAGTTCTGGAATTAAAGATGTAAATAATAAAAGTCTGAAATGTAGTTTAGCAAGAACGTGCACTGCATTTACCGCGTTACTAAATAAATGTATACGGGACGGTTCCATACCGAAAGCATGGAAGGAATCGGCGATTACCCTATTACCAAAGGATGGGGACACGCAAATGATTGATAATATCAGAGCCATTTCAATTGTTCCCTCAACAAGTAAGATACTAGAACGTATTGTATATAAAAAACTGTACAATTTTTTAGAAGATTCTGAGTTTTTCACAAACTGCCAATACGGCTTTAGATCGAATAAGTCAACCTTAGGCGCGGCACATGAACACTTACGTTTCATACACCAGAACTTAGAAAAGGGTAATCATTGCTTGTCATTATATTTCGATGTGAAAAAAGCATTTAACACTGTCTCACATATGCTTTTCCTACAAAAATTAAAGGGCATGGGTATAGGCCCTGTTTTGTATAAATTACTTGAGAATTACCTTACTGACAGAACGCAATATATCTCAAAAGATGATCTAGAAACATCAAAGATAAAGGTACCTTGCGGTGTTCCCCAAGGCAGCATACTGGGACCCTTAATGTTCATAATATTTTGTAATGATCTGGGAAATATTGAATTTAAGGGAAAACTGGTGTTATATGCTGACGATGCGGTAGTAACCATAGCAACAAGAAACTTTGATGATATTAGAGAGAAGGGTCAGAGTGCAATACTAAAATACAATGACTGGTGTACTGCGAACGGGTTACAATTAAATAAAAAGAAGACGAAATATCAACTGTTCACTATAGGAAGAATGTATAAAAATAGAAATATAGAATTGCAGTGTGATGGCACTATTATAGATAGATGTTTTATGTTTAAATACCTTGGTGTTTATATTGATGAACGATTAACGATGGCCCATCACGCCAGCAAACTATATAATAAAGCATCATGGTCCTTGGCAGATATAGCCAAACGAAGGTACTTTATGTCAAAGGAGATAGCATGGTCCCTATGCAAAACCTATATGATTCCACTATTGGAGTATGCTAGTCCTTTGTTTATGCATACCAATAAAACATTGCTAATAAAAATGCAAAAGCTATGCTTCAGAGCATTACGAATGTGCTTTGGCAGTGATTTTACGAAGAAAGAGCTACTAATAAAAGGGCAGATACTACCACTGCAATACAGAAGCGAAATAGCAATGTTAAAAAATCTCTTTAACAAGAAAGATACTTATGAGATCCAGGAAATGAATGAGTTGGTATTGAGAAACAACCAGGGAACCAGGTTTAAATTGTTCATTCCCAAAAGTGAACGTAGCAGACGTTCTTGCTTCTATCAAGAACTAGTTACCTGGAATAACATGGCTAGAAGAACAAGAGATACATTAGATAAGAACATATTCGTACGAGAAATTAAGGCATTGTACCAATTGAAATTTGAGGTATTGAACGACCAAGTAAGATTATAATTTGTAGGTATGTCGACTGAATGAAAGATTTGAAGCAACCAAAAAGAAACGAATATAAATTTGTTCGAGACGAATTTGTTTTTATGGTAGTTTTATGGTGTTCCCTATGCAACAGAATAGTCCTTATAAGGACTTGGCGATGATAAGGATGTATGTAAAAGCATAGTAACACAATAATGTTGAAATTTGTATGTTGTATTGGTATTTGGAATGATGTTTTGTAGCACGGATTGATGGTATGTAAGGATAGAGAATATTATTTTCATTGTAGAAGGAGACTAAGAAGTCATAAGTGCAGTAATTATAAGTAAAGGTTTTCAGTATCAAAGGAAGTATGTAATTTTGTGATGGCAACGCGATAGAGTATCAACGTGGTTGATGTGCGTCTTTATTATATATCTGTTGTAAATGTTTGGCCGTAATTGTAATAAAAAAAAAAAAAAAATATTAAACAGTCATATCACTTAGAGTATGACCCCTTCTTCAGTGATACCGAAGGTTGATTATAAACTAAAGTGAAAACACTGAAGCTGAAGGACAATGAACTATTGTCTATTTCTTATCCAAGATCTACAACCAGTACAATCTCTTAGACAAGCAACTAAGACATCAGTGCGATTATCACTGCTTGAATGTTAAAACTTCGCGGATTTAAAGTGTATGTATTCCGAAGTCTACGAAAAGTTATGTCATTGGTAAAGTCTATGCGATCATCAAAAAATGATTCATAATTATTAAACCTGTAGGACAATGTGGCAGATGTAATCCATATAAAATACGGGAAGAGCGATTTCTACGAAAAGAGGGGTTTCTTTACGTAGAAAAGAGGTTTAGGTTTAGAGGTTTAGGTTTCTTTGTCTCACATGTTCTCGGAATTTTTTGTTTTACAAACCGCTTTACTTATCTGTCGAGTTCTGTCCACCCTCTCTGGAGGATGTCGTATGTGGTTTGTGAAGGTATCTGGGGTGGAAATGTGATTTTGAAGCCTTTTTAATAAGTTGGGATTTACACACTCTATTTAGAGCCTGGGAAAGCCCCTGTGAAATACTACATCATTTCTTCCAGGGGGACCCGACTACATGCAGAGAGAGCAGTGGGAGAGGGTGAGGGTATTGGAGAGGGTGAGGGTGAGGGGAGGGAGAAGGTGTAGGAGGGGAGAGTGAAGAAAAGGGAGATGGTGGGGAAATAAGGAGAGGGGAGGGGAGGGAAAGAAAAGGAGGAAGGAAAAGAGGGGAGGGAGAAGATGTAGGGGAAGAGAGAGAGAGGGGAGGGAGAGAAAGCGGGGAGGGGGAGCATGAGGAAGAGGGGAGGGAGAGGGGGGGGGGGTCGGAGATGGGGTTGGGAGAGAAAAGTCAGAGAAGAGGGGGAGGGAAAAGAGGGAGAGGGGGAAGTGTGGGGAGAGAGGGTGTACTTTGCTAGTTCATCATAAAAGAATAGCATATCTGGGAACCACGAAGCAAGGGATATCGGATGGCTAATTGAAAAGGGCCAATACGGTATTAAGGTACTAACACACACTAACTATGAAACAGGGTTACGATTATAAGTTTAAGGAAATAAACAAATCAAATCAAATCAATTAAGCCCGTATCCGTCCCAAATTCAGCTACGGTATACAGTATTTGGAAACGAAGCTACTTTTACATTTATAAGCAGTCAGAATGATAAAGTCATTTACCTCTGGCACGCAGAGCGGTCCTTCAAATGGTGGTGCCCACGTTAAGCCTATTATCTGTTTAAGTCATAATAAATTAATTCGATTAGCAATTAGCAACCAATTGGATTAAATCAAAACAATCAATGGAATCAAGAATGGGAGCTGAATGAAGGCGCTCGGGGGAAGTATCAATATCAAAACCCAATATGCATGCTCAGTCCCTTTTCTCCCCCTGCCTTTCCCTCTCCAGATTTTCTTCTCATCCAATAATAGGAGTAATGGCATCGTCCCCGTCAAAATACTGCAATAAAATCAAGTATGTTTATAGTTATACAGAAAAGGGCTTTGTTATAAAGCAGTGGTGCCGATTCTTACCTTCACATTGGGTATTTGAGCTCGAGTGGAAGCTAGTGGAGGGGGAGACAAGTATCACTGGCTAAGCGATGATAGGGCTTGGTAAAGACTCAATACACACACGGGGGACTTAATAATGACCTTTAATACACCAGATGTTGGCTAAAGACAAACTAACGGGCTTTTGTTCAGTGGGGATCAATGGATATCGGCGGACAAAAAGGGCAAGCTGGGAAAGTGAGACAGTGGTAACCTCAAAGCATGTGGCCTCTGGCCTTATTGTTGCAGTTAGACTTGTTAGTGTTTGAAACCTTGCTCCCTTTTCAGTGCCAACTATCTCGAATTGATTGTTCCCTTTTGCTCAGCCACAATAATCCTCATCTTTCCAATCAAACTCCCCTCCAACAACGCCTAGTAGTAATCCCATGTGTAAATCCATTTGATAGCCCCCCATCCCTCCCCTGCCACACCCTCACATTAGCGACCCGGGAACCCTCCCCCAAAAGACACCCCAGGCCAAAATATACTCCCATTCAAACCATACCTCCCGGCCCTTCTTTTATGTTAAATGGCCCAAATATTTTCACCCCAAACCTATCTCCGATCATGAAACCATGTATAGAATGTGATATCATTGTATTTGTATTCATAACCGGAAGCAGGACCAGGTGGCGCTGAATTGATTGCTAACACGAGGCTGTAGCTGTGTGAGGCGCCATATTAGAAACACCCCCTCCCGAGTTACATTAGAGCTAGCAGAAAGAAGATTCTTTTAATTTCTGTCACTTATCCAGAACATATGGTTGAGGTAGAAATGAAAGGGCCTTTCTTGTTTATGTATACAGGCCCACGTGTCTCCCTTGTTAAAACATTTTTAAAGAATCTTGAGAAAATATCTTCCAAGAATAGATAGGGAGTAGTTTATATGATAGCCATTTTAGACTGCTGTTTGGGGACTGTCATAGGTGTGACTGTCTGCACAATATATTTTCGAGCTGCGCTAGCATACGTATCAAATCTTCCGATGAAAACAAGGAGATTGTCAAGAATATCTTGAAGTCTATAGTCTCTCCCTAGCCAGTTACTCGAAATATTAACTATACAGTAAGAAAACACGACTTCTAAGAAATCTGCCTCTTTAATGTTCAAATAAAGTAGGCAAGAACCCAAATCTAATGTAATACTTTTAGTAACAAATAAGTTGCTAAACTATTAAGAAAAGGGAACGCAAGAGAAGGGAATTGCAAGCATATTTTAATAACATTTTGCTTTTTTTGCAATGGACCAAGTGAAAATGAATGAAATAGTATTGGGATATGGTGTTGGACTAGATGGTATTACTAAATATTTAGGGTGGAGGATTATCAGAATTTTTTTAAAAGAGAAACAGAATATAGCTGAGCTTTTTTTTTAAAAAAAAACTTAAGTACCAAGTCCGCATGCCCAGAAGGCACCGGATATCCCATGACTACAGGTGCCAGGTACCTAGCAGCCACGCCCCCCTGGGTCCCGGGAGCGCCCCGCCCAATAGTGTCTCACCTGTCAATCAACTGTCAATCATATCTGGCGCGGGTTAGGCTTTCCCACGCCGTACATTAATCAATGTCAGGCGGGGGCTGGGTCTTGATTGACAGGAGACGCAGCTAGCGTTTCGAGATGAAAGATACGAGGGTTGCGCCGCCATAGCCTCGCTGCAGTCGACGCAGTCATCGTTGTAGTGGGTTGGACGCGGAGGCTGAGACTACATTTTTAACCCCCAGCTCCGTTTCACGACTGAATTAAATTTCCAATTAAAGCTGGCTTGCCTTGTGGAGGTGAGTCGGGGTTGTGGAGGTGAGGTGGGGAGGTTTTCAGGGGGGGGGGGGGGCAAGATGAAGGCTTTGATTGACAAGATGGACCTTAGCGTATAATGGATTTAGTCTCTTTTAATGTAAGGTTGGGCTTTAAAAGCCCTCGATTAGCCAGTTGTGAGCTTATATAGCCCCATCTATTATATTTCATAAAATGTTATTTAATTAAACCAATTTCGATCATGTTATATTTCTACAACCTCGTTGGATAACATCGCAAATATTATACATCATTGTTCGATACATACAGAGCAGAGATATGGGTGAACAAATAAACAATACTGTAGTGTTTCGCACATAATGAGTATATTTGCAAATCACACGAGTCGACTTCTGTTATAAATACTTTATTTTCAGAGTTTTCTTTGTCACTTTCTTTATTCAAGTCATTAACTCAGTAGCCTGCTAAATGTGCTAGAACACATTTCAGTATATCCGAAGAAAGGGAGAAAGGGTTACGGCCAGGAAGGCATGTTGCCTGACTTGGAGACAGGTACGGGGTTGAATGTATAAGTATGGAGAGACAGAGAGGACACATATACCCCGGAGGCATCTGTCTAAGCAGATCCTTTCCCGCCGCACTACCCCCTCCCGGGTGCAGGAGGTTATCTTTAGCCCTCTCATTCCCCAGTACCTAGGTGGGCAATGGCGATGCTAAACTCTGGCATACTATCCACTTTATTTATACTTAACATACAAAAGTAAACAGTAAATTTTCAGTGTGGTGTTACGGTTAATCTTTAATCTATAATTTGCAACCATACAATTTAGCTCCCTTGGTTTCTAGAACTTTGTATTGTAATTTTCCAAAATACATACAATGCCGGGTGTTTTCTGCATTTCTCACTTGTGTGACTATCTTGTTTTTACAAAGGTATATGATTTATTTTAATTTAGTGACCAAAACAAGGATATGGTTGAAATAATGAATGACATGAAAAGAAATTCAATGTCTGCATTTTGAAATATACGCTTTGCTGCTTCAAGGGAGGTCTGCTCAAATGTTCTCAGTACTCTTCACATGTGGAGGTAATTTTGAAGCAAAACTAACACAGTCATCTAACAATAATTGTATCCCAGAATCCCTGGCAGCTAAAATGACCGAGTTGCACGATGCAAGTTCAATTCCAAGAGAGAGAGACCTGTCAAAACTTGACACACACAGAGGGGTAGGGATTTCGCTAGAATATCTATGACATTTGAATCATAACCTTCACACGTTCTGCTGACATCTTGATGGCAACACACAAACAGATTTTTATTCCTTCTTTCAGGCTATATTGAGGCCAGCAGCATACAACTTTTCCCCAAGAATTGACGTAAGGGAGATGTTTTCCCTTATATCTATTGGGTACGTTATAGCATTGGGGAAAATGTCAGAAATGCCACAAACTTGCATTAATAGTGAAAATAATAGTGAAGATTACAGACACCATCGTATACATATTGGTAAAAGAAGATTTTTCTAGTGAATATTTCTGAGAAGAATTGTCTAATGAAATGGTTTCAATTAACTTTTATTTTAAGTTGGTACTATTCAATAAACCGATAGGTTTCATGCATACGAATGAAACATATTACCTCTGCAGGGTATAATTTGAAGTATACGATTTGAATGATTTAACAAACCATAAATCCTTTCATAAGAAGGTGTAAATGGACATTGAATATTAAATATTGGCTTTTATATGGTAAAAGAGGTTGTGAAAATCACATAACCATATATTTATGACAAATTTCAACACCGTCAACTTAGTAATATTGCAATACTCACATCTCCAACGTCATTACACTGAATATGAGGCTTCCGATACTTCATATATACCGGATGATCCCTGCAAACAAATAAAACAAACATGACCAGTCTATCTCTATATCACAAGTCTATATGTAAGGGGTAAATAGCGAAGATGATAACAAAACAAGGTACCACTTGGTTTTTATTATTTGCCTAGATAGATGTGCTATCTGCAGTGTCAAATAACAATCCACGTAAAAGTAAGTTCATTCCAATTAAATAACTCGAAATGCGTATTAATTTTCAAATATTTCATCTGTTCTGATTTCCATTTTATACCATTCCAAGTATCACATCGTTTAAACCAATAATATAATAATATTACGTTCTATTACATAATTTATAATACCATTTAAGTTACTTTCGAATATATGATTTTACTACGATAGACCTTTTATAGAGATTGACTGATTGAATTCTTTATTTCTCAAAATGATAAATTGGTCTCTCGTTTCTGATATTCACTCAGGTCTTCCATCAGATTGGCCATAATGCCCAGTTCTAAATTCCCTAACTTTAAGAATGAATCACTATTTTGTTCATACCATGCCATAATACTAAAACCCACTCCGTGCATTTACCTGGTGCACAGCCATTCAAAATATTTAATTCTCTACTTGGTTACGCAGTGGTAGGGGAGACCTTTTATAAATAACATTTTATTTACATATAAATAATCTCCATTATGGAGTTGGAGGCTGAGATAAATTGCTTTTTCAAATGTTGATGGGATAATAATGAACTAAGGAAGGTGCCTTTGCGCGCTCGTCGCTGGTGTACCGCTAACGCAGATCATTTACTCGTTTGGGAATAGCTAGCCCATAACAAGGTAAATTATTGAGCCCCTTTAGACGCAGGACCTAGCGTCACACCCCACGAGTACATACACTGATTGTAGATGCCCTGGTGGTGTGAAAAGAAGAAGAAAATAGAGAAGTGGAAAGGCAGTTCGATCCAATATATATAATACACCCCAGCCCGAAACTATGGAAGAGAATCTCCTGTCGACTGGTCCTTACTCTAATATTGACATAAATATGGCATATCATATTATTTTAATTACGAAGGACTAGGTCTGAACAAGATACCATCAAAGGTCCGTAAGTTTATCTGCATGGTGGAACTAAAGTGTCCAGGAAGAATACCTATACTTGATTTTCTTTAAAAGTTCAAGCCAAGTGAAATGTTGGAAAATAAGTTTCGACTTCAATAATTCTCTCAAATGTTCTCTTGTGATGTCATTATATAACTAGTAGAACGGGGAGACTTGTGAGGTATAGCTTTATGGACCGTATTTTAAGGCAACGCTTGAAAACGTTTATGATGAACAATTGCGTCTATTGTATCACCATTAAATATATTATACGCCTTTAAATGGAATTTTATAAACATCTCCAACGCCTTTAGTGTTTCCTAAGTGCATCAACATTAAATAGCACATAAATGCTGAAGTGTAACGTAAGTGGCCCGTGTATAAATATATTCGTCAGTGAAGTGGACCCGAGAGAACATTAATCACCCCTTAACTAGGGTCACCAGAGGGTGGGGCAAGCGCAGTGGGGATCCAGAACTCAGCACCACCTCCTGACCCTCAGGGGTAACCCCGCTTTAGTGGAAGTGTCACTTCAAAAGGCTTTGCTACAGACCCAAATGATAGCCACAGAAAAAGTGAGCAATCTACAAAAAAAATGACAGGATGGCCTTGTCATGCCATTGCCAAGTGGCTGTTGGGTCATTTTTGCATGTTTGAGGCCGCTAGATAAGAATAATGCTATGGGTATCAGTCACTGATATCCATAGAACCGTTCTTCAAGTGGTGAGTCCCGCCAACTTGTGCATATAGTTTATAATGATAATGATAATTGATGTCATAGGATTCTGAAATCAACGACACTAAGATGAGAAAAGAAAAGTTCTACCTGGAATGGACTGCGTCCTGTTAAAAAACTCAAAATGTGCTAAGCAGCAGTTTCACATGTCCATAGTGTCACAATCTCGGGTTAATTAAATAATCATCAGAAAAACAACTATAAGGTAATAATATAAATAATAGATCATATAATTATCTAGAATTATTGTTTTCTGTTTTCGTATGCCTGATTGAACAGTAATCTGTTTATAAAGGTTTTAGATTGTATGGCTCACATTTGCGGGGGTTTGTCTCAGTTCTAGTTGTTTCCCATGGGTACCTTGTTTACTCGGATATCATCATCGGTCAGAAAGTACGAAACTCTCCATTCAATGTGTTCATGCACTTGGACAGACTCCGAAGTACGCATAAATGTACGACGCTGACGTTTACACAAATATTATGGTTGTTTGGGCTGCCATTGCCTATGAGACATGAGTATACATGAAGAGTGAATTGAGACGTCATTGGACAAAGGGGAAAGGACAATTTCGAAAGTATTTTCTCAATATGTATATATTATATCTTTCCAGTATAATTTAAGGAGCTCGTAAAAAAATGATAAGGGATATTAAAGTACAAAAGACAACCCCTGATAAAATACACAATGATTACCTTCATTAGTAGTGATGTATATAAAAAATTATATCTGATTAACCAGAAAAAAATATATTAATTTCAGTGTTTCGAAAACTATATCAGACGAGCCGTGACAATTCATAAAGGCCACTTCATGATATTATTTCTATAATTCCCGACTCCACTCTTTTCCCCAATTATGACCAGTACCTCAGTCTCTCACTGGCCAGTTGCACATATTATAACATGTACACACAAATGCCATATACTTCCTCATTATCAGCTTTTATCATTGATTTCCAAATACCGTACCACACTACAGACTAATAACTATAACATCACCTAAGGGCTAAACAAATGCATACGGGGGGGGGGGGGGGGGGGGGGCAAATTGGATCAACCCCTCCACTAAACGCTTATAGATAAAATAATGATGATAGTAAATATATACTAAAAACATAATTTTGCCACTCCTTATATTTGTATGCCAGGGGCTTTGATTCAGCTATAGGGAGACGTAAGGAAGCATACCTATATATTGACCGAATCTCCAGATCTGCTCCGGTAAAGGAATGGAAGGAGAGAGAACAAAGGAAAGAGACGCAAAGATAGGCCTGGGAACATCTTAAGAGGATGTGTCGGGACAGAAGATTTGAAAAGGAGGAAGAGCCAGAGAAGCTAGAGAAGCTGGATGGTAATAATATTATATGATATATGGGCTGTCTCTATCTATTTGTTCAAGAGGTTCAATGTTAAGTACATGGGGTCGTGCGCCTTTCTGTACTGGATGACCCAAGTCAGATACCTGTATAAAGCAGCCTATATATGTGGAGCAAGAGTCGGCCCTGTGTAAACAAATAACTACAGGTTAGTATTATTATATTATACATTGTAAATGTGTTTATATATGTTGATTATAACATCTATATGATAAATTGTGAATGGCTTTTACAAAGCGGTAGGGTGGATGTAGAATAGAGGGTGAATTGATAGTAAAATTATGATCGAAGACAGCTCGAGCGAAGCAAACGATCGGATAGCCTCAAGTTATGTATTTATGAATGCACTTAGATAAACATGCTTGCGGCGACTAAGAACATTATCAAATAGATACATTAGAAGACATTTCAGAGGCATGGCCTGTACTATAGTGACAATTCCACTACATGGAAGTAAAGTAATTGACTATATCATTCAACATGCCTCTCGATTTACCATGTAGTTCCCACAGCGGTTTTTGTAAAAACTGGTTTCCTGGGGACAGCATGTAGACTCTAAGAGTTTTTCATAAAGAAGCAAAGGTTTCCACACTAAAGTGCTATTATTTTCTGTCAAAAAGTGATGTAATGTGCAACGGGGGAAATATTTCCCCGCCTATAAAGCACTCGAGCCATCTGGCCCAACACTGAAGCAAAATCATACCATATTTACTATTACTCAATATCGGGGGCTGTCTGTCGGGAGCTCCTGTAAATATGTTTTCAAGGTTGCCACTAGAAAGAAAGACCGTCTTTGGGCGACCTGGGGTAGAAAACTTAAATCTGCCGGATATTAATTTATCTATAGTCTTGAATTATCAAAAATACTCAATGCATTACATATTCATATGCTTTATGAAAGCGACAACGTTATCATCATATAGAAGACAATAAGCACGTACAGGACGTACTCCACTTAGTTTGTGAAAAAACGAGTGCACTTGCAATCGGAGAAGTCGCGTGCACAAGTGCGGTTCTCTTTCTCGCACTTGGCTTTCCACGGGCGGGAACTGACAGGCATTGACAAAAATTAATCTGGCATTATGAACATTTTCATTTTCCAGCTCAAAAGACATCGTCTGAGGGATGTGATTGGTACACCCGTTACACTGGGATAGACTATAGGGGAGGTTGGTACCAGGGCCGGATATGTAAGGTATTAATTTGGGGAGTTCAAAATTCACGTTTCAATTAATATGTACACTTCATAGAAATTACCCTTCAAAGGACTGACGCACAATACAACGCAAAATCCAGTGATATAATTATTATTATATTAATAAGATCTGATGATATATAGAGGAACGATTATAGTAAACAAAGGTAATGAGAAAGTTAAATTGTTAAAATAGTTAGCATTATTGAATTTTTGTTCTCGAAATGAAATGTCATGAAATCGAATCACAAACTTGCATGTGAAACGTTCGGGAAATAAACTTCTTTTTTCTAAAACAACAGAAAAAACCAACAAGACAGTGCTATTTTCACAGGAATGTACCGCATTCCCTGATCGAAGAGACCAAAGACTGACTGAAAAATACATCCCATCCTCTGATGTGACAGGCGGACGAGTGTGAAAAGATGCTGTGTTATTTGGAGAATATTTGATGTCAGAGGACCAATCGCATGTGGTAGATTCTTTTATAGGAAAGGATTGCAACAAGGGTCAGATCACAATATAAATACTCAATTGTATTTTCCCTGCAAACATGTACAGACCCCCTCGGAAATGTTAGCATGTTTCGTAAAGTGGAAACATCAGGTGTCTCCCACTTTTAATCTAAACCATATATCTATGACTATTTCCATTATTTCTAAGTGTGCCATACATATTTTTACTTTTTAACGCTCTTGTATCACCCGTTTCTCCTTGGATATCAGTACCTCAAAGAAGAGACTTCTGCCAACGCCCGACTGGCGCAAATCTATTCATACCTCTCTCCTATATCACAGCACCAAAAGAACTCATGCTAACAAATGCGCGTATCAATGAACTATAGTCACCAAGGTTACCACTCTCCCTCTCTCTCAAGGTAACGGTTCGCATTAAGACGTAAATCCAAATCTCTTGTTACCCCGTGTGCTTGTCAACGTCTGATGTGACATTCAGACGTAAGCAGAGACTATTATCAAGGGAACATGAGAGTTATTGTAATAACAGATTCTAGGGGTGAAAGAGAGGAGGAAGGGAACGTGTGTGTGTGTGTGGCGGGTGTGGGGTGGGGGGTAGAAGTAAATGTGATGCAATATGGCGTGATGTCTCCCACAAGAATAATACAAAAGGCAACTGAAATTTGCCTAAAAATAACGCAACTCAAACTTGTATGTATACACATTTAACGAATGCATCAATTTCTCTTTCGCTATAATTCATATATATCTGCACCAATCCCATATATTATGCATCCCTCCCAACTTTCCTTATAAAATCGTTTCATACGGCTCGAGGAAAGGCTCATGTACAGTGTCACGGCCAGCCGGCCGACTATATGATACATTGTTTATGTGCCGCGCGGCGCAAGTACACCAAAAGTACACCAAGAGTATTTATCCGTGTACAGAATATATCCACTTTATATATTGTCCGATTTGCCATTCTAACTGCATCTCTTCCTATGATATGTTGACTCTACATTATCACATATACACCTCTCTTTCTACCTCATTGATGATTGTGCACCTTCAATCTTTAAAAAAAACTACACCTATAATTTAATTCAAGAAGAAGATCAAGGGACTTATAGTGTATCCTCACATCCGAATGGTCGACTTTTGCCCCCTATCATTGTCCCCAGATTCTCTCCTTTATTCCTTCAACTACCTTTCCTTCTCTTTCTCTCTCTCTCTCTCTCTCTCTCTCTCTCTCTCTCTCGTCTCTCTCTCTCTCTCTCTTACACACACACACTCTCTCCGCTGTCTCCGTCTACACGTTTTCCATGCAGAATTAGCAAGGCATGTTTGCGCGGGTTCTGCGCCTTAATCTTGTTTGTGGCGGGGCTGTCATCGGACGCTCGAGCGCGGACTAGGGCCGGGAAATTGGCCGTTCTCAACCGTTTGACAAGAGAGAGCTTGGACCCGGTGCGCTAGAGTGACACATGGAAATGGGAGGTTGATGAGGAGGTGGGGGAGAGAGAGCCGAGGTCCTTCTCAATGTCCCATGGTCAGCATACTAAATGATGGGATTATGATGGACATGGGTAGAGGAAAGGGAGGAAGAGTATCGCCATCTCTTCCTTTCCCTCCTCTAGGTCAGTGCCTTTAGCCTCCTGTCTATAGCTCCTATCTCGTTCACCTATACCTTCCTTATTTTATTTCCCCCTCTCCCTATACCCAAGCCGTCACACTCTCTCCACTCCTCTTTTCTGTCTCCTTCTCCTTCCTACTTTCCTTTTCCATCTACACTACATATACCATTCTCAACTTGACATTTCCCATTCACTTTTCAGCTATACGATCCTCTCTACCTTCTCCCAAAACCACACTCCTCCTCCCCAAGCAGTCCCTGTTTCTTCCACAATCATTGAGTAGCGTTATATTTATCTGACATGTTGTAAGTTCTAGAAATATGCCGATCTTTATTTCAACGTCAGTGTGGGATAACCTAGGACGGCTCCTCCATGGAGGACTGTATATATAGGCAAATGCCCCTGATGCTTAACTCTTGGTCTAGAGCTGCAGTGTTGCTCGTTACGTAGGATACTTGTAGAGGTGTGAATTAGCCGAATTCATCAGATCTGCTGCTACCCAACGGTGTGATTTATACATGCAAACGGGGGTTTTAGTACATACAGATAAGCCTGATTTACTAGGCTCATGAATGTAGTACTACAGTAGCTATGGAGCGTAGGGCGGGTTGCCGGGGTGAGGAAGAGGAGGAGGAGAAGGGAGAGTGGGGAAGAAGAGAAGAGAAGAGAAAGCGGTGCGGAGTGAAAAACAACGTGATTGAAATGACAGAGGAAGAAGGGAAATGGGACGGTAAGGGTAAGTTGGGAAACAGGGGCGGGGGGAAAGAGAGGGACAAAAAAGGGGAATAGGAAAATGTGGATGGAAGAAAAGGGGAGTTGTAGGAGCAGGGAATAGAAGAGGACAAGAGAAGAGGAACAGTCAAGGGGAGAGAAGCCGCAGTATAATAATTTAGCATCCTGAAACCAGGACGGCGAAGAGTGATAAACACAGTATAAACCTGGATACGCTGGGACTCCGACGATAGTAAGTAGTATACGGAATTGAGGGATTAATTCCGGGTTAGATGCATCACAGACTCCGGAGACCAATAACCATCATAGCATTCCTCCGGTGACCCGTCAAGTTAACCAATTATAAACTTTGCCATAATAGTATTCACATTTAGAGTATTTTCAAACTGAGTATAATCCTGAATTCCATAATCATTGCCTCAGGGCAATTCTTATACGTGTCCGTGATTCATATCTAGTCAAATCTTTATGTACAAATTATATGAATCAAAGATATTTTTACCGATACTCCCCTTTTAAACGATTACCTCCCAACGAATCGAAGCGCCTCCTCCAAAATGAGAAGTGGGCCATGCATAGAAAGGTTTTTGAATGTTTAGAGGCAGTTGATACCTCGTTGCCTTTCCTCTGGATCCGGCACTGGATCCCCCCCCCCGCCCACCCCTGCGCCCACCCCCACCCCCATTTCATTTTCTGCCCACTTGATTTGCTTTGCCGCTGATCGTCATCATCCCACGATTTAATACTCCTTCCAACGATTAGTGGTGACTTGGTAAGGTCTGTAATCGTGCAAAAATTGAAATTTTCTCCCCCAAAGAGGATTTGGACTAACACGATCATTGAGGAGCTAATGCGCTTATCTGGACGGGACAAACCGGATAGGATTTGTGTGAGTGTTGTGAGCTGGGAAGGCGACGAGGTACTATTGTGGAAGAAGACGGGGAATAGGAAAAGTGGGGACAGCAGTAAAGGATTAGTAGAGAGGAAAAGAGAAAGCCGGAATGGGAAGGGGGAAATGCAGGGGATAAGTATGCGAATGAAAATTGAAGAAGAGAGGTTGAGGAGGGAGGGAGATGCAAATCAGATAGAGGAACTCCAAATAGCTCGAGAAAAGATAACTAATGGGAAGACCGAAGCGGGACGAGGGGATGGGGGAAGGGATGAACAAGGAGCGGGGAAGTGAGAGGGAGAGAGAGAGGAGAGAGGGAGAGAGAAGTGTGTGTGGGGGAGGCGGGGGGGGGGGGAGGGAGGAGAGGGGGAGAGAGATAAAGGAGAAACAGAGGGGACGATGAGAATGCCGATGTTAGACAGAAATATTGCTGTCAAAAGTGAAAGGAGGGAAAGAGGGAATAGTGTAGGAGAGTATTAGAAAGGGAGTGAGGAATGTGAAGAACAATGGAAACGAGGAAGTACAAGTAGAGATGGGTAGGATATAACTCCAGGAAGGTCGCGAGTAACTCCCGAAATATAAAGGAAGGGGGGGGGGGGGATAAGAGGCAAAGAACGTCGAGACTATGGGACAAACTCAAAGCAACTAGGCAAGGCTCTATGCCGAGAGGCATGCACACATTGATTGATGCGAATACAATAATTGATGCGAAACGAAATGTATGTACGAAGAAAAGAAATATTTTGTCTGCATCAACGTTGTTGTATATGGCCATTTCCACCAATTTGACAACATTTGGGCTCCCTAGACACCCCCAGAATACCAAAAAATAATTTTACTTTCATCAGTTGATTTGTTATTTTCTATCAACCTCATATATAATGCACATTAAACTGTCAAGTTTGGAACCATTCTGATTATTAGTAATTTTTTTACAGGGGGGGGGGTCAAAAATAGATCCCAAATATGTAAAAATGCTAAAAATAGCATTCCGAATAATGGTACATATTTCTACATAAATTAGGATTTAAATTAAAAATAGATAAAACAAATATGCACATAATGTATTGCACTATTTTGTACTTGATAGGTCTCGACATAAGGATCATAACACCTTTTATTTGGTGAAAATATTCAAACTAGAAGAAAAGTTACAGCCAAATTAACCATTCAGTAATGGTAATGATAATGGCAGCGGCAAGGGTGACAGGTCATTGACCCTCTGCCCACATTATTATGCATGTATACACATTATATAACTCATTATATTTAGAATATATATAACATTTATTACCCTTGTTTCCTCTTTTAAGTTGACTTGAATACTTGAATTGATTGTCCCTGTCCTGTTTAAGTATTTAGAGGCAAAAAATTTTAACATAAAGATTCTGATATTATATATATGTGAGGGATACCATTTCTGACATTTTGTGACGGCAGACGTGACGTAGACAACGTGACGAAGACGACAAAAGCGTGACGAAGATTTTTTAAGCATTTTCCCATGAAAATCATTTAAAAATGACTCGGAAATTCTTAAGTTCAGTCTACATAGATTGGTATTAAGCAAAGTTAATAATAAATGTCAAATTTAAAGTTTATTATTAAATTTATGCCTTGAAAGGCTCTAAAAACCCCTAAAATAGGTGTGACGAAGACGACATGAGCTAGGGTACCCACCCCCCCTTTGCTGCCATGTTATTTCTCTGCTTTGATTCAAGAAAAACTAAAATCAATACATTTGATGTTCTATACCTATATAATCCGATGCACTCTATCATTATTCATCAAAATATGACATTTTTTTTTTTTATTTATTTATTTATTCCACCTTAGGCACACTGCCGTGACGAAGACGACATGGGGGGGTACCCACAATTTTTTTTTTGATTTTTGATGACTTTTGGCCAAAAAATATTTTTTTTGCATTTTTTTTTCACACAGATCATATTCACGTAACCTACTATCACAACATATAAAAAAAAATGTTCAATTTTGAAGATTATTTAGAAATTTAGCAATTCAAGGGACTAATGGCTGTTAAAAAAAACGATTTTTGCCTCCAAAATAGGATTTTGAAATAAAAAAAAAAAAAAATTGGGCTAAAAATGCCAAAAATGTTCCACAGGTTGGTAGAACCATCCAATCAAAAAAAATAATCAAATTAATGATAATTAACTTGATTTAGGCCCATTTTACCCCTTTCCACGGTTGGGGGCCAAATGTTGTCAAATTGGTGGAATTGGCCATATATATGTTGTGTTGTATTGTATGTTACATTAAACTTTGTTCCTATAATCTCCTTATGAGCCAAAAGAAAACGGAAGAGATATATCCTATTGAAACAGAGAAAAAGTTTGTGTTTCCTAGGATGTGCAGGCTGTCACATGGAATGTGACTGCTTCTTTGAAGACAAAACATGAACAGGGTCGTTGAAGGCAACACATTTTAAAAGATAATAACTAAATAAGAAAGAAAGTATCGATTTGGACCAGTGTCCAAGGGAACGCTTTATATCTATTATTCATGATGATCAGGGGTTTAAACCAATGCCATTTCAGCTGACCCCACCAGAGTCAATCATCGTGTTTCAAGGTCAGGGAAAGGTCAGCCAAGGTCATTTCCCTCCCGAACGTGGGGCCAGAAAGGTTCTTGTGCAGGACAGTATCAGCTTTAGTTTGCCCCCCCCCCCACGCTCCCATACCCCTCGACCCCCGGCACGATCTAAACATCTCTTATCCCCTGTAACATCATTTAGCTCTTAACAGGCTGTACAATCACCTCAACAAAGAGAAACGTCAAAGAGAACACATCCCAATGGAAACACTATTTAAGTCCTCACCCCATATATTTGTCACATATATCCATCAATCTACCTAATCTGGAATTGAGTTAGTTTGAATTACTTAAATATATCCTTACCACTGGGCACTTTCTCAAATCCTAAATATTTCAGAATTGGCTTTTACAGTGACAATTGATATCTTGTCTAGTATTCTCTTTTCTCTTCTCCCACTAAAAATTCATATCTAACCCCCACCCCCCACCCACCAACCAACCCACCCACACACACACAAACACACTACAAATTATGGTTCCAACACTCCTTTCCCTGTCCTTTGCTACCCAAAAGATTGCCTATTTGGCAATCTAAGATTTGGGTGGGAGGGAGAGGTAGAGGGGAGTCTGAGCGGCAGATGAAGTAACTAGCAGGTCCCTGGCACTGGGCCCTATCTACACTCACCCTGCCTACAGGGGTCCCGACCCCGTCAACTCCATCTGTCCAGACCTATATCAATCCCAGAGCAATCCCTGCTTTTATCAATAGTCCATTTTTAGGCTTTATTAGCCAGCCAGGGCAAGGGTGGCGCGGTAAAAGCACTGACCTCACATCTCAGCATTGATCTTATAGGCTGCCCCTTTCAGATTCTGTCTTCTCTATCTTTAGTTTTTGTTCTTGGGAAATTTGTGTTGTATTGCAGGGGTGACGATGGGTTGGGACAGAAGTGAAGTGCAAGTAACGGGTAAATCCTGAGTAAGTTCGAGTATTTCATGTTGAACCGTTCTAGTTCTCACCTCATATGTTTCCGGGATTTGTTTTGGGGAAAAGTTTGAGGAGGGAGAGAGGGAGAATTGAGCGTGTGAGAAGGAGGACGATCGGTTAAAATATGTAAATTATTCGAGTACAGGCTTTTGTTTTGCTGATCCTCTCGCATTTACCATCTAGGGATGTGTTAAAAATGTGGGAGATCAAAATTCAAAGTGGGCCCTCAATACAAGGAGTCTTCAAATAATTTGGTTCTATGTGTATAATTTCTGCGCATCAAAAGTGGGAAAGAAGTATTAATTACATGATTATGAGCATGTTTTCACGGACACTATTATATTTTCTAGTCACATTGCTTTTGAACTCTATAGGCCCTAAAGGCATTAGCAACCGAGGTAACTCCTGATTCATCACCTTAAGGCAACGCAAGGACACTCACAACTTGCCCGGAATCAACACAAGAAACCCTAAGTGAAACAAAACTCACAGGAAAAACCACAATTACATCCCGATGAGACCACGTTCATGGGTTGACAAGGAACTTAATATGGCTTAATAATGGCTTAATTGATTGAGGGAAACTGCTTAAATCAATTAGGTTTAATTAAAGCTTCAAGTCTTCATTTGTATATTATTACTTATCATTCGACAAGTTAAATTATTTAAATACACATGTATATTATTTTCTTAAAGGCAAGAAGAAAATAAAAGGCAAATGAGAAAATCTTCCAAGCGTTTCATTTTATATATAGGAATGTAGTCGACCTAAGTTGTGAAAGGGAGAACGCGTGATGATCTATAAGAAATAAAGCAAGGAATACTTATTTAGCAGGAGACATTTAGACGTGGAGAAAAAGAAACACATACAAAGATAAATCAAAGACTATCGCATTAGCTTGGACTCGGGACTCGAAGGGAACTTCTATGGGATAAATAGAGAGAGATATAAGAGACTTTCCCGAGTTGTTGGTCCTAATGGAGTGTGGAGAAAGAGACTTCCATAACAAATGGGCAATCTTGTTATGTTTTAGTATGAGGGGGGAGTATTAATTATGGTTGTATGCATATAGGGAAGGGTGAGGGGAAGAGCAAATCTTGGGGAAAGTGTGTTAAAGGCAAGGGAATGAGTCGTGGAAGTGTGCTGCAAAACGATTCTCATGAAAATTCATAGACCTGAATGCATGATTACATAATTGCATAATACAAAATGGATAGGTAACCATTGATATAAAGGCTAGATAATGTTAATCTATTTGGCCAGAAGAATTACATTGAAAATGAAATCACTACAGTGGGTCCTCAAGAGTAAAAGTTCCAGACTGAGTTTAGATGAGTATTCCATGCCCTCCCTCCATGCAAGATAATACACTGAGGACAATGGCAACGAGTATAGAATCTTTCTATACATGTTGGTGAGGCCAAAAAAATAAAAATAGGTGTGTTTCCGATTTATCTGGCTGAAAACTAGGTAGGGGGGGGGGGGGTAATTTTCTTTGTTTGGAAACCACCTCCCAGGAACTGAAAAAAATGACTTTTTCATAACAATAGTTGTTTTGAACATGGGAAATGTGCTTTTTGACAGTTTAGGGTTAGGAAAACCCGTTTTCCTGCTTTTATAAGCTTTTTTTATCAAAAAATCCAAAAAAACTAAGATATGATGGGGAAAATATCAGGTTTGGTAAACAATTTTTTAGGTAGGGTACATGTTAATGCAATGGCAACTACATATTTAATTATGAGATAAAAATATACACGACAAAATGGCAGAGCAAGTTGGTATGGGAGACTGTTGTTGGATGGGGCTGACTAGGCAGCAAAGATAATTTATTTTGTCTGCATGGCACAGATGTGTAATCATTAGTTGTGATATCAGACCTGATAGTTGATCCTTGCAACAGATAGAGTGGTAAAGACTATCTATTTGTCCAGAGGCTGGGTAGAGAGATCCCACAGATTAGGCTTGACCATGATGTATTGGGAAGTCTAAGAGGAACAGGAGGAGTGGGGGTAAAGGGTGGACTGATGGGCAGTTCTTCATGAACTGGACAAAACAATAAGCAACTGGATGCCAAACCCCTCCTCCTCCTCCCTTCCCTCCCACACATCTAATTCCAACTCAGCCCCTTCTTACCCCGGCAAACAATGAGGGGATTGCTTTCTACACAAATTGACTCAGTCAGTGATTGCCATTGGGTAAAATGGTCGGACTTGCGGCGTAGACAAACTGTAAATGCAGGAATCATCCTAACAGGCCCATTATTTATGAAAATGACTTAATTCATTGAAAGACATGGAAAATCAGGATCAATATAGACAAGATACGTAGATAACATAAACAAATGCTCATGTTTTCATCCGTCTATTTCGGTGCGCTGTTTTACCAGCTTCAAAGTTCGCTCTCTTTATGGAATTTCACAGAGAGTATGAATGTTGATTATTATGAATAATCTGAACACTAAAGCAATGGAAATGAATGAATATTTTACATTTTCTGAGATTGGAATTCTGGATTCGGACGATGCAATGCCCCTATTACGCCCCCCCCCCCCCCCCCCCTCCACACACACACACACACCAACCAATGCTCCCTCATGGTACGGATACCCTGCCTCAACACCCCTCACCCACCCACCCCCCATCCCTAACCCCACTCCGACATGATGTCTACGGTGTTCGAATTAGAGGCAAATTTTGCCAATTTATCTTTCTCATGTTGCTTGGGTCGTCGGGCGCGTGGCCCGAGGTGGAGGTTGTGTTTACCGGGACCAAGACCCGGTGGCCCCGGCAGACCCGACATCTGAACCCGGAGTCTGCCGGGCCCATGCTTAGACCTGCCATGGAGGAGAAGACGGATGGGTTCAATCTATCACATGTTCAACATGGGGAATGTAAGAGAGACGGAGACAATGAAAAAGAGGGAGAGGGGAGACGAGACGAGGCGAGTGGAAGCGGATTGAACATAGACGGAGGTGAGAATGCGAGCGAGCGAGGGAGAGGGAGAGGGAGAGGGAGAGGGAGAGGGAGAGGGAGAGGGAGAGGAGAGGGAGAGGGAGAGAGAGAGGAGAGAGAGAGAGAGAGAGAGAGAGAGAGAGAGAGAGAGAGAGAGAGAGAGAGAGAGAGAGAGAGAGAGAGAGAGGCATGTGTGTATGGAGGACTCGAGGAAGAATGTTCACCCAGCTTCATGGAAATATAAAATGTATTGAAATTGAAGTCAAATAGAATTCATCTTTAGAAACTGAGGCAAAGCCTCTCGCTCCCAAACGCAAATGCCATTGGACGCCTACTCCAAGGCCAGGATAGCCATTAACGAAGTAGGCGTCCGATCGCTGACATACCACTCTTTTTTATCTGACTTATTTTATCACCAAGACTGGACGAATTCGGAACGTTTATTTGACATACGATTGAATAATTTGTTTTCTTATTAACAAGTAGATTATGGTAATGTATTGTTTGTAACAAGAATAATTTTAATATTGATATT
The DNA here is from genome assembly GCA_942159475.1 of Sthenelais limicola. NCBI lineage: Eukaryota > Metazoa > Annelida > Polychaeta > Phyllodocida > Sigalionidae > Sthenelais > Sthenelais limicola. The sequence goes on from OW804098.1 coordinate 74,929,898, forward strand.
AATATATGGTAACACGTGAAAACAACCCAAATGTTTATTGTGTCTTTGTGTATGTAAATGTACATGTATTAAGAAATTGGCTGTAATCTGAATTTGTTTTGAATTAAAATAGATGAAAACATTATTAAAAACGTCTATCGACATCGCTTCTACAAGAAATTAATATAGAACATATGAACAACTGAAGTATTACAAATTAAACTTAATATCATTTGTACCTGACTGAAGTTATTTGGTAGACCACATGCTACATGGCAAATATAGGACTAACATGGTAAGATGGATTGCATGACACAATTGACATCATTTGAGCATTATCTAGAACGATAATTATATGCAGGTATAGTCAATAGGATCAGGCAAGACGGGGGAAGAGGTCATTCTCTTGATTTTGGGAGTCTAGTATTACGGGACATAGGATTGCAGATAGTAGTAGAATATGCGCTTTAAATCCTAATTTAAATGGTGTTTAAATCTCAATCGAGGATCCTGGGTTCGGCGATTTGTTTTGTCAAAGGAAATCGAATTTGAAATGAAATGCTCACATAAAAGTTATCAATCAAGATCGGTTTGTAGGTTCTATGGCATTATACCATGCCACATAATGCATTATAAGTAAACTTGTATACATATAAGGATGTATGTTATTTCTCTCTCCTTGATATCTATATGTGAGTCAAAAGTTGGTTGTACAAGATCCACACATGCAGGTATAGGTAGAAGGATGAAGACTATCCGTAATGAACTTCACCAACTTTCTCTCAGCCAATTTGCTTCATTTCCCCATTCTGTCTCTTTTTTTTATTAGCGACCATCATATATATACTCATTTACTCTTTTTCCAGCTTTTCAATATCATACCTCAGACATGCTCAGAGTTTCTTTTGCTCTGAGATCATTCTCTCTTTGGTGCCACTAATTATTTCTTCCCCCAATAGCCCAAGGCCTCGCTGCTATTCTTCTGAGGACACTCCCCATCTCTATATCTACGACAATGAAGACCTAAAACAAAGCCACGTGTAGACTCGGTGTAGGGCAATGCCACCATCTCAGAAATGACTACTCGATGTATTGAACATGAGGTACACACAGTGCATGATTGACACTACATGTAGTAATACATTTTTCCATCCAGTTTCAGTGGTCATTTGGTTTGAAGTCCAAGTGGCGATAAAGTGAACAGTGACACAATATTGGTAGTAGCGTTGGTAGTAGCCTATTTTCTATCCAACAGAAAAAGACACGGGCTCGCTGGACGAGCAAAGGAGTGGGTGCCTACAATTTAACATTGTCCAGTCACCCGTCCAGTTGTGTGTGTGTGTGTGGGGGGGGGGGGGGGGTAGAGGTATAACTGTTCTTCCTACCCTCAGTAACCTGCACCCCTCACCTAGTAGCGCCACGAGAAAACGACCCCTAGTGTCGGAAAGTGACATGACATGACCACCGAGTGGTTTCCATAGCAACATACATCCCATGGATGTCCATCTGTCCGCTCGGACCTCTTGACCCCTGGAATGGTCAGTTTTGGAGTGGTCATCTTCGGGACTATTATCATGGAAGTGGCCGGACACAGGTGACCGGCTAACCCCCGGATAATCCATCAAATCCACCTAATATCGCCCATCAGAGCGCACTTGCAATATGCCCTTCACCCCACCCCCTTACAGTCACCCCTCAGTCAAGCAGCCTGGGGGCTTTAACCCCCGAAGCAGGGTCATTGGTGACCCCACTTACCCCTGAATGGCCCCTGTAACAATAAGGAAATAAACAAAAAAAAAACATCTCAATAGTGAATAGGAAGAGGAGAAAAATTAAAGTTACCATACACTCAATCACCCCCACAAAATCTCTCCATACAAACTAGGGATCGCGCCCCCAGAAAGTGAAGTAAACCCCACTCATACAACTCCACGTCTAGAAATCAGGAACGGGTCCATAGCATTCAACTGTTTCACTCCATTTGTGAACAATGAGCCGGGCAATGAGCATGAGAGAGATTTTCTAGAATGGGTTATTATGTGGCGTGGGCCTAGACTAGACTGCAATGATGTAATTTAAAAAAAAAAGAAATTTGAAAAATCGACAAGATTTTGTGCGAGGGTATACATGAAGTGTTGGTGGTAGTAGCCTAAATGGATCTTTTCAGGATAAGAATTTTAGTTGACTTTATAAGTTTATTTTCTCACATGAAACTCAATTTGTGAAATTGTTGAGAACTAAACAATATGATTATTTTTAGGTGGGTGAGAGGTGAGAGGTGGTGGTGGTGACTGGCCAAACCACAAACCAGGGTCACAAACTGTACTGAAAGTGAGGTACATTTGCGTACAAAATGCGTACATTTTAACAATATACATGTACATACATGTGCATTTGCTGATGGTCACAACATCTAAAACTCGGCTCTTTTTACACCATGAGCGAAACAATCAAAGAGATTGGTACCTCCAGTCCATAAATGTAACCCCTTAATAGGATGACGTCATAGTAAGAAGCATCCACCAATGAATAGAAATTAGATAACGAAATAATCTCCAACGCCCATTCTCCTTCTGCTTTCACATGCATCGCGCATCTCTCTACCGCCCCCCCCCCCCCATCCCTGCACTGCCCCCAGCCTCCCCCCCCCCCCTATATTCCTCATCATCAATACATACAAATTACTTTCGTTAAACGTATTTACATTGTGTATACATTCACATTGCGTGGTATTAAATGGATATATACATACACCGTGTCAAATCCACTTGTAAAAGTTGTTGTGTGTCTCTTGTACAGGTCTATAATCTCACGTCGATCACCCAATCTCCACTATCAATCTAAATCAAAATTCTATTTAAACATGCTTCCATTTGCTCACAACTGCTCACTAAACGTATGTCACGCCTTTATCACGTGACCTTAGTTTCCTTCAGTCACCGCTATGAGCAGTACAGTCATAACTGGCTGTTCATTTCCTGTCGCGCATGCGCTCCCTCATCGTTTGCACGTAGATTCGATTGCTAGCGTTCAAAAACCACAGAGATTTCCGCCGGAAGCTAACCGTCAAATCTAGGCGATGGAACGAGAGCGCCAAATAAAATTATGATCGAGCCTAGGGACTAAATCAGTCATGAAATGTAACCTGAGAGAAGGTCTGATTAAGGTTATCACCCCTCTTGTCTCCATATCAAATATTACTTTATTCAGCATAGCTATATTGCTGAACTCAAATTACTTCTGGTAAAATAAACAAAAACAAAAATAAAACAAGATAAGGCATGAGTGTACCGAAAGGCAAAATATGATATACTGCCATTTCTGATGTTTAATTTCTAAATTCAAAATACTTCAGGTGCATATATATACTTTTGTTACATGTTTTATACCTATCAGTTCCATCAGAATCCCTGGACATCACAGCTGTATAAAATGCCAAACACTATTTTTCTTCTCATTGCTTTTGCACGCTGAACAACGAAGCGTTCTATACCGGGGGACAAGTTTTTTTTTTATTCCGTTTATAAACTTTGGGAGAGCTCGGTTACAGGAAAAACGTTGGGGTGCACGTTGCCCCTTCCCCCTCTACCACGAGCCTTCCACAAATATTTGTGTATTGAAGTGATTATGAAGCTGGGGGCGGATATTAAGCTGGGGCTGGGAGACAGTGGGGAATGTGAGGAGAATTCATTTAGCGTTCCTAGCACGTTAACACATCTAGGCCAATGCAGAAAGGCATGAACAATGAGATAATAAAAGAGTTGGAGGGTAGGGGGTAGAGGCGGTCTAGAGGAGGCGGGGGAGCCAAGAAGATGTGGTCTTTCTTCAGTAGACGAATCAACTACAAAACGGCACACTCTAGGTCCAAACCCTCCGATCAGATAAGAATGGTATGTCAGCCTATACTTCGATAATCGGTTTTCTGGCCTAGGACTCGGCGTTTTAATAGGAATATAATGACATTGTGCGGTCTTAATGGAATTATAATGGCACTTTGCGGTTTGAGACTTCGTTTGAAGGGACTCTCTCAACTTTGGGCCTAGACTGGGCACGATATACTTCTGCCAGTCGGTTATAACCTTATAATGGACTGGTACACGGCCAAATCGTTGATTAAACATATATATATATATGGATCAGGATATAGACTTGATGCCAGGCCAATAGTTATCACCAGCAATCATGCGTGCTAGGATAAAAAAGATGTCCCCAAATTGTTGCATACGCGAACTATGAAGAGTTCCCTTCTCAAATAAAGAATAATAGATAATTATAAAAACAAATAATACTTTCAATGATATTTCCATTTTGTAGGATTTTGGAAGTGAAACTGGTCGATGCATCATTGAATTCGAAATGGCTCGATCCATTTCACCTAATTTTATCAGAGATAGGCGTTTTAAAAACTCTTTAGTTAGCTTACAATTAAACAGATCATTGTCTATCTATCGTTATCGGGGGAAAAACCTTATTTTCAGAAACCTTACAGAGTGGCTCCAAGCCTCCAAACTGAGGGAAAGCCACTCGCTCCAAACCGCAAAATGCCATTGGAACGCCTACTCCAGGGCCAGGATAGCCATTGGACGCAGTAGGCGTCCAATCACTGACATACCATTCTTATTTGATCTGCGAGACTGCACCGTACAAGGATTGATGTCGCTTTAACCCACTGTGTCCATGATCGAGAAGCGGAGTATAAATCTAAAACACAACAACCACTCCACCTCCTAAAAGGTTGCAACTCGAAATGAAAACACAAAAAAATAAACACAAAAACATCGTCTAATGAGACATACCACATGTAACCCAAACCCTTTCACACATGTACAAGCATTAAACAAAGTGCTTCACTCGGCGAGACGTACATTTTACTCGGCTTAAATAATTGAATAGCTTCCTTCTAGACGCTACAGTTCACGTCGTTTGTCCGTTTGATCAGCTATCACTATGCTTTATATTGTTCTTGTATTATGTAGCGAAGAAATAATCCGAAAGAACTCTTCAGAACCAATTGATCTTTTTCCAGAATTGAGTTGGTTCAGTTGAAATTATGGTTATTCCGGTCAGCATTCTACATGCATTATATCAACGAGAGTAGAATTCTACTCTCGTTGATTATATTAAGCTTGTTGTTTTCTTCGTATGTGATTTTTATAATATTATAGTTACATCTGATCAAAGCTTTCTTCTCACCCATTTCTATCCTGAATCTGGACTGGATCTGTCAAATCTATATTACATGTATTACTGAATTATAAAAGGGCAGTTAAGACCTGACATATAGTCAAAACATAGAGTCAAAATATGCATTATCCTTTGTAAGTTTTAGTTTCAATAAGGAATCTATCTCTCTGTCTAGCGAGAGAGAAAGAGAGAGACAGGCACAGAGAGACAGGAAGATTGAGGGACAGATAGATAGAGAAGAGGGCGGGGACTGATGGGACAGGCACAGGACGAGGGCAATGTAGCGCGGCAGAGCTTTGGGGGGATAGGTCTGGTGTATGTTTGGAAGGGTTAGGATCAAGGGTCAAATTAGGAAATGCATTTTGCGTGTAGACAGAGATGCCCGGTGATCTCCATGAAACCCTCCGTGTTGTTTGGTGGAAGGTCAGAGGGAAGGGTCACTCAAGGTTACCTCAAGGTTAATAAAAGGTTATGGGTTGGGTAACAGCGAGCATGGAGAGGGTGTTCGTTTTCGGGGAAAACAATGCAGTCTGAGAGGTAAACTGTGTAAGGGCGCGGTGTGACACGACACCCCAATACCATTATTAAACCAGATTGTTGGTCAGATAAATCATCAAAGAAAGAGAGGATAAGATTGTTATAAAACGTTTGACTTCCAATACAGATAGGTGTATACGTTCCACTATAATTTAAGCCATTACACATAGCAGCTAAAAAGAAAACTACGGAGATAAAGGAAAGGATGAGAGAACAGGGGTCTATAAAAAAATACAGATCTATTATTTTGGACAAGTGAAGAGACTCTGACTGAACCAGTAGCCTCGTTGATGTTGTATTATAGGTCTATACATTAATTTTCAATTTTCCCTGCCTGGTACAATAAATAATACCATTTACAATTACTATGTTATAAATATATATAATTATATATGTAAGAGGACACTTGAAAGAGGATTAGCAATTCATTCTTTCGATATTTAGTTTTAGTTTGTTGCGGTTCTTCGCTCCTTTATGATCTGGTGCCAGAGCATAACAATGTTTGTCAGTTATACGGTATATATATAATATGTCTGTAATTAATAATAGGAATGGAACATGTGTGAAAACAGATATGTAATGGAGCCAAATGAAATTAATCGAGCCAAAATATCATATACTCAAATAGATAATATGAGTCGATAAACAAAGAACAGCTTAACAATTGACATGCCCGTCACCCGGGGACAGTTTATAGGTTGAGTTACATTCGTCAGTAATAAGATCATGTTTGCATGCAAATAGATCCAGCAACTAGAGTGATGATTGCGAAGAGATATGGCCACGTCTGTGTTACAATGCTAAGAAGTAGAATCAGAGGTGAGGTTAGAGGGGTTGGGCTTGTGACTTGTCTCACTCATCACTGGAAAGCAAGTACATTTGTACACCTATCAAGCTTTCAAACAATGCAAGGGTATCTATCTGTCACTCGGCTATACACTTGCTAAACCTTAGATATTAACCCTTTCTGACTGTAGACCATTTTATAAAACCATTTGAAAATATATTATGTCGCTAGAGAATATTACAGATGGGAAGAGAATGTTCCACAGAACATAGAAATTCTAATTCAGACCTAAAACGACTAGATAGTTTTAAGATGAAATGTTAATATGAGTAGGAGTTGAATTAGAGATGAAAAATACGGTAGCTCAGAATCTAACTCACCGGACTAGGAGAAAAAATGTAATACATGGAATACAAAGGGAAAATATGTGTAAGGGAATCTGGTGTTGTAGGAGGAAGAAGGAAAGGGAACGGAATTAAATGTAAGGGTGGCAGCGATTTATGGAACTGAAGACAGGGAAAATAGGAGAGAGAGAGAGAGAGATAGGGGTGAAAATGAAACACAACTGCCAGAAGGGAATCAGAAGAAAGGGAGAAAGTCAAACACAAAGAGGAGGTAGAGAGGACCCATAGAAACAATACAGCAGGGCATTGTGCGCTCGTGTAAATTGACGCCCGGAGCCTAGCCCCTCACCAGAGGCCTCCCCATGGAATACTCCTAGCGTCATTTACCCAAGGTCTGATTAATCTTCACTTTTATTCATAGAAAACCCGAGCCCTATCATCTCTGCCCACATTCCTGCTCTCTGCATCTACCTCTCCTGCATTGTTGCAGTGACTTTCCATTTGAATGCAGACAGGCTTTTGATTGTATTATCCCACTGATTATTATTCCAACACTTCTGAAAGGGCAATTTCAATTTAGATGAACCAAAGCGGAGGAGAATTAAAGGAAGTAAAAACGAAACAAAACATCGTGTGATGAGTGAGTGAGAGTAGAGACGGAGGTTGGGACAGGAGGGGGGGGGGCAGAAGGGGGCGCAGGCGTCAAAGGACAGAGTGGGGTATAGAAGCATCGTGTCAGCGATGAGAAAATAAATAATTAAGAATAGGGGCATGCTGTCAGTTTGGTATACGCATTGTACAGTGCACAGAACGTTATAGACATGCCTTAATATTACTGGTTTTATTGATATTCGATAACTACTGTTACTATGTTGCTAATTACTTCAATAAACTGGATTTTCATCAGACAAAGGTATCACGAGCGTAATGATGGATGCAGAAGAAGGTTATTATAGAACAATACAAGTGCTTGATTATTATTTCCTTTAGATTTCACCACTGTAATAATAATTGACGACTGGAAATCAATGAAATATACTAGTATCACAATGGAACCTTTCTACTCGATACAAAAAATACACATAATATAGACGATTGTACATATCACGTAATTGCACAAATTAAGTAGGAGGAGCATGCAGGAAAGAGATAGAGAGAGAGGAGGAGGAGATGGGAGAGAAGGCGGAGGAATGGACGGGCTGGAGGAGCAGGAGCAGGAGCAGGAGCAGGAGCAGAGGAAAATGGCAGGAGTGCCGCAAGGAGAGGATGGGGTGGGACGGGGGAACGTGTTGTCTTTGGTACGAAAGCTTTTTTAGTCATTTGTGTCTGTTCGGAGCATAATTAAAAGCGTTGGGAGACAAGGGCGGGAGGATGTGATAGATTACCTATGAGATAAGGGAGACAGAGAATCCAGAGTTTGTATTGGAAAAAGAGAAGCGGGGTAGCTTTGATCAACACACTTCATGCAATTTATCTCTAAAAGGCAAGAAAGTAAATGCCGATCATTTTTAATACTGGGAAACGACTTTTGATTTATAAAAATAAATTATACTGATTGTTCACCATATGAATAACTAAACTGAGATTTCTTTGGTATCAAAATAAATGTTTGTTCTTTTATCAGTTAATAATTGAGGAGGATAATTTTCATATTATAAACAAATGGGTATATTACATCAGTTCCTAAATGTATCTCGATATTTCTAGGCTACATTAGATGTTGATTATTTAAGGAATTGTATGAACTTGTATCTAGAGAAAAAATGCTAGTATTGCTACAGCAACCAGTATGTAGAAAGTTAAAAAATACAAATTGCAAAAACTTTCGACCATGCATTTGCCAATAAATTAATGCCACCTGCATTTGCGCCGATGGTGGCAATAATATCACATATTTTTATACAACCTACGACGATTTATACCCCAAGTTGTGAGGTACACAGTCAGGTCCCCTTAAATGCATGCAACTATTGCAAGACTATTTCCTCATTGTTGTGTTCGGTTATCACAGAATACACTGCATGGGTTCAATGCCAGGGGTAGGGAGATCCCATATGGACAGAAAAAGATCTCATATGGACAGAAGAGGGAGGTCCAGAAATTAAATATGGTTTTGAACGGTACGTTACCTAAACTTTACACCTTCTCACCTAATAGCAAATGGATGGCCTGCATTAAGGGCCACATTCTCCTCTTCTTCCACCCCTCCCTACGACACCCCATTACTGAACTTGAAACTATGTTAAAAATATATTAGGCCTATTGAGCGCAATCAGTTTCCATATGTTACGTAATGTTGTATACTCCTCTATAACTAAGTCTAAGTCATCGATATTGTAGAAAGGGTGTGCTTATATCATAGTTAATACCTACGGTATATCAAAATACAAATTGTATGCTACCTCTTACTTAGCCTATTCTAACCCCTAGAAGTAGAGCCACTCCGTCAGAGGTGCATATTGTAGCTACCTCTTAACAAAATAATTATTCAAATAGTGTATACACGTATACATACATATAAATTGTTCATATATATAAGAACTAAGAAAATGCCACCTTTCAATTCTACATTGATACAAACTGAACTTCAATGTGCCTGTGGTGATGATAATGAGACTAACAGCGCAAGTGCGGACATGCTCTTGTGTTTATCAATCATACTCAAGGGCAGGGACCAGCGCTGCTTTTACACGCGTACTGACATAGGCCGTACCCTCTCAGCCTCCCCGCCCATCCCTCACCTCCCTCCGTCATATCTCATTTTTCTGACGCTTCTCACTCGTCTTCCCATTCTTCTCCGCCTGGAAACTCTGGTGGTTGCTATCTGTCCATTTATCTAAATTTCTTTAAGTCCATCTGTATCCTTTCTTGCACCATCAGTTTTGCTCGATATCACTCTGCTCTCCTCCCCGTATGTCATATAAAAATGCTCACATCCACTCCCCAATCCCAACTCGCTCTCCCCTCACTTTACCCGCCCTTCCATTTGCTTCTTCTCGCTCCTGTCTCCCTCCCTCTGTGGCCCCTCGGCATGTCCCGGCCCCTCAGCCTCTCGTGAGACCGTTTCGATAAATCACGAACAACAATCCTAGAATAAATCGCTGTAATGGTGCAGTCTTTTCACATTTTAAATAATCCACGTGCACAATATGGGACCAGGGACTGATTGGAAGAGAGCCGGGAATAGTGTCAGGTTAGTTGATAAGGCCTTTCGAGCAAAGCAATCATCTTGCAATAGTAGTTTACCATGATTTAGTTCTGTTTTTTAAAAGTTCAAACCGTGAATCAAATTATGTTAAGGTACTGTTTTATTTTACTCTGTGCAACCATCAGATTTGTTTATTTTGCTCTACACCGATGGTACATAATAGGTACCGAGATCCCTCAGACATTAGTCTCGAATTGTTGGTATCTGAGGGTATACTGGGTGAGCGCAGAATACATGTTCGTTACGGTCTGTTGACCACGGTGCGTGTTTAGTAAGGGAGGGAGGGAGAGAGAGTGGGCTGACCAGCGAGGCATGACGTGACGTAATGGGTGACCGCGGTGGGTGACCGCGGGTCTGCTACATAGGTTGTAATATGTGTGTTGATAAGTGTGCCTGGTTAATTGTGGTATAAATGAATGAAGTGAATCAGCTAAATGAATTTAAATTGGAAGTGATGGAGGATCCCAACAATTCGAGACTAAAGCAATTAGAACCTTCAGTTGTAGCGGGGGTTCTTTGTCTGTTTGCCCGGGACCCACCTCGGCTATCGCCTCGGTGGGGTCCCTAAGCAAACAGACAACGAACCCCCGCTACAACTACAGGTTCTAATCGCCCAGTTGTCGCGGCAGGAGCCGGGTGATGGAGAACCTTCACACCGTATCTCCTCATCCCGGCCCCGACCAAGGGGTTTTCCGTTTCCTATAATAGGCACGTAATGCTTCACCTTAGAGACTTGTGTGTCATGTTTCGCCACATTCGGACCATTAGGGACCTATAGAATCGGACACAATATTAACTTTCAAGTGCCGCCTTTTCAAATTGAAGATTTGGTTGTTGTTGTTTTTTATTTCTTTTAAAAAGTCTTTAAATTAGTACAAACGGCATTAAAGGATTAGTTACCGACGGCACCGTGAAGACGCGGAGGGGGTTGGTTATAGAGTACGTAGCCAATACCCTCAGAGACATCAGCTTCTTTTTAAAAATATTTTTATGAGCAATATATTTAACAGATTATCAAAAAAACGCATAACCAACTAATCGTTTAAGAACTCTTTGTGATATTTCCTGCATTTATTTTGCTACATCAATCATTGACCACATTGGGCAAAAAAAAAATCCGTTGGAAAAAGATCGACTTAGATGCAAGAAATTCTAGAGCAAGAGTGATCACTCGATGCAGTCCCTCTGGGTTGGTACATACAAGTACAGGTAGTGTTACAGCACATGTAGTGAGGGACAAAACCTAGCATCTAGCTATAGATTAGCAGCTAGGTAGTTGGTGTGGTGGCAACAGCATCACCACTCTTTGGTCTTCCGCAAACACGCCTCTGACCCATGCTTGTTGTCCATAAAGGATGTTTTACTATGGTTTGTTGCGTTTATTTTTCGTTTTTTTTTGTTTCCAAGCTAAAGCAAAACTACCATTATGACGCGAATTACTGAGGCATGAAATCTTGAGTTATTAAATCACCTGTAATCTGTATTATCAGAAAACATGCCATGTTCAGCATGGATTATTTATCAATGTGTCTCTAATGTCAATACCCATATCCCCATATATCCCATCATGCATTTGGTTTTCATAAATCATTCATAAAACCTATGATATTGTTGAAAATATCCTTGCAATTTTCCAATTTTTGTCAAATATTGTTGGTCAGATTTATAAGAACCCATCCCAGGATGCACTGTAACAAACATGCGCAATGGCACATGCAAATCCCCCTATTGTTGTAGCTTAGGTTTTCAGTGCACTCCGTATACTGATACTGAGAAACATGTCAAATATAGATATGTGTTTAGTTGACTAATTATGCGTTTGTTTACCATTTACAATGAATAATTCACAAAGGTATATTTGCACCAAAACTGCATATCAGCTGTCTGTTTTTATTTTATAAGCTTAAAAAATTCAATTCACAATTGTATACATATGCATCTACATGTAACTGTTTTATGCTTCAGTCGACTTGCTCAGGCATTTTTGAGACTGACTGTTTTCATATCGTCATCTATACTCTTCTCCCTGTTGGCCAACAAAGCCCCCCCCCCCCTAAGAAGAACAGGTCGCCCCCCCCCCCCTCCACCACACACACACACACAAAATAGAGCAGGTCACATCCCCACAATGGCATCTGGGGAGTGGCTTCTCTACATCCCTACAATTGCATCTGGGGAGTGGCTTCTCTACATCCCTACAATGGCACCTGGGGAGTGGCTTCTCTACATCCCTACAATGGCACCTGGGAGTGGCTTCTCTACATCCCTATAATGGCATCTGGGGAGTGGCTTCTCTACATCCCCACAATGGCATCTGGGGAGTGGCTTCTCTACATCCCTACAACGGCACCTGGGGAGTGGCTTCTCTACATCCCTACAATGGCATCTTAGGAGTGGCTTCTCTACATCCCTACAATGGCATCTGGGGAGTGGCTTCTCTACATCCCCACAATGGCATCTGGGGAGTGACTTCTCTGCATGCTAGTGTGAGAGAAGGTCACATCTTCACCATTGATTCCTGAAGAAGACAGGTACACATAACCACACGGGGAGTGGCTTCCTTTGAAAATAGCAAACATATAGTACAGAAAACAAAATTGCAATAAAGTTAAACTGTGAGTTTTTTTCACTTGTGGGATTTTGTCCTGTGGAATTATGTCTGTAGGGACTCTGTCTGTAGGGATTATGTTATGTGGGGATTTTTTCGGGATACCATTCACACCATTTCATGTTTGACGTTTACAGACTATTATTCTGAACTTGAAAGTTAGATCACTTGTTTTAAAATGTTTTTAGTTCGAGACAACTTCACAACTGTACAATCAAAACAAATTACTAGTTACCTTTAAATCGATACTAATGAATTACTGACATCTAGAAAAATCATATATAATCTATATTTTATCACATTACTAAACGTACAAAATGCCACAAAAATTCTTTACCCCTCCTTCCTTGTTGAGGACAAACTTCCAACAATTACTTTCATTGACACTCCCTCGCCTCCCACCCTTAATTCTGCTGCTACTTAGTTTTTGTTACTAATTAAGCCTCGCAAATACAAAAGCAGTAAATAAATGCATATTCTGTATTAAAACAATAGGCACAGATGTAAGCCGACATTCAATGCCATCTGTAGGCCTGAGTGTGCATCAAAAGCTGCCCGCCGACTAGCCGCTAGTATCATTGCATGTCCTTAGTAAATGCAGCAATCACCATCATCGATAAAATCCACCCATTATCACCCACCTGAGCCCAATTCCTAGGATGACAATGCGCAAAACAACACCTTTACTATCACCCATGAGGACCACCCATGAATGCAGGTGTTGAGTTTCGGTGTGCGGTGGGGGAGGGGGAGGCTAGGAGTTTAAGGCAGTGGGTGAGATTGAAGTAGCAATTTTGTGTGGTACAGGGTGAAAGCCAACTTGTTATTAATGGACGTTTTCCCGCTGGAACAAATCTCAAATTAATAATTTGTACAACCATTTAAAATCCACGGCTAAGAGTGCCGTCTGCCAAATTGTATGTGCCAATATCATTCATACCGGCAGCTGTCAATCCTTATCTTGCATTCTCAATAAAGCATTTTGTCTGGTATTTTATCAGTTTGTATAGTCCAGCTCTATAGATGGTTTTCCAGTGACTGCTGGGGTAATATACTACTGTCTATTGATGAAGGAAGCATTTTCTTTTTTAAAAAATCAAGGCCAAAACATTTATAGTATATAAAATGAAATTCAAATGTGAAGACGTATTGGATCAATACGTTGCCTATATAAATGACATATCACCAAACACAATATGAACAGGAGAAATACAATAAAAAACAAATAACTCTTTCTATAACGAAAGATACTACTACATGCTAACGGGTGGTATACCCTACTTATTCGTGTATTAGCAACGGATTTTTAACCATAGTTGCTAGATCAGATCTTCCTGGGTCCAAAAACTTCCATTGATAATTGATAAAACCGAAATTATGATTTTTGATACGTTCAAAACTGCGCCCAATTTGGTCGCGTAGAGAACTAGGATGTTTAGCTCTAACTTTAAAACCTACCCGTTAAATAGAGAGATATGTTTTCACGAGACTAGACTAGCACAGACAGGGAAAAAACTGTTCCAATTAGATGGGACACTGACATATTTCACATACTTGGATCCGTACAGGTGGTAGTAGCCATCGCTAGAACACGTATAGACACACAGATCTGTCAGAAGTCAAAACTTAGATAGAAGTACAATGTATTATATACATGTATATGTGCAGATGATGACCCTTAATAGTCGAACCCTTCGTTAGAAAAGTAATACTTTAGGAGAGGTTTACAGCGTTTGGTCCTTAATTAGAGTTCTAAATACAATATTGATAATACTTTACAATCAGAATTTATTGTTTTTGTTTTTACAAAATATAAACGAGCATTTAAACATTAAGTTGTTACATAATTATTATCAATAATGATATGATATGAGGTGTCATGACATGAAGTGGTGAGAGCAACTGGCTATGTTAATAACATTGATTTTACCACGGTGAGATAGTATGGTCACTCCATCTTTTTTTATTGCGCTATACTTAGCAATTATTCGGTACATTTTTATGTATTTCCCCAATTACCTTTGTATAATGTAAGGACCAAGTAAGGTTTTTAAACAAAACTCATATAAAGTATAGTGGGATATACCGACTTAGTTTAACTTTCAAACTTCGGGAAAAAGCACATCTTTTCAAAATATAGAAGACAGTGTGCGTACAGTTATTTACACAATGTATGACGCAAGACACTGTCTGGAAACATGATAACAACTGAAATCACAGCGAAAAGAAGTTAAAGGGAAATATTCAGGAAACTGAAGGAAGAGAGGAATAAAATAAATGAATATATTTATGTATGTTACACCCCTAACTGCTGCGTCAATTACACACCCGATACATGCATCCACCAGGTAAGATGAAAGATAACACAACTACCACAACTCGCCAACATAATGAGCATAATGTTCCCTCATCTACGTATCCTCAAACCACAGATGCATATGTGAGATAAGGTCTGAAGACAGGCCCAACACAACCCAAAAGGTACCTAACACAATTACACAAAATTATCTGCAATTAATGACGAGATTACATCAGTTATTATTCCCTTTCCTGACCCTAAGAGGGCACCGAATTTGACGGATATACGTCGGCAATAGAAGGAAAATGTCCTACTCGTTCGCATTGTAAAACTATACGTGCACGTTGATAAGGGTTGCCGAGGTAAAACAAAATACAAAACAAGTTTTCGGTTCACCCCACCCAACCCCCTACCGATAAAGACTTCTCCCTACCTAACATTTTAACCCTGCACCCCACCCCCTGCCTAGTATGTAATCGTCCTAACTAAAAAAAACTTAACTTCAACTGTTTTTTTCTTCTTTGAAGATCCCAAATAACATTCTTACAAAAGAAACTTGCTGTCAGTTCTTTATATAGTCATTGTTGTTCTTGACGATCACCTTATTTTGGTTATAATGCGTGTTTCTTTTGTAACAAAATAGACGTTATCAGCATATGGTCGACACCAGGTTACACAATTTACATCCATATCTATTACAACTAAGTAATGTGTTAAAAATACTCAAATATTTCATTGGTTAGACCGTTTGCTATGAGACAAAACAATAAATAAGGAAGGTAGCATGTTCCATTCTCAGCTGTCCCTAGAGCCTGCTCCTGTTCATCCAAGCGTTTCTTCCAACACTAATTAGAGGTCAATTATATAATTCGTTTGTCCCCTATTGTCATTTAGGCCACCCGTGCTGCATGTTCATATATATACATATATATATATATATATATATATATATATATATATATATATATATATATATATATATATATATATAATATATAGATATTATATTGTATATTGTAGCTTATTTAAATCTTAGATTGAATAACTTCCATGCCCTTCATTCAATGCCCTCTTATTTCCTTTCCATATTCACTGGCACTATATTCATCAATGAATTATCAACTAAGAATAAACGACGACATTGTGCTCCTTGTAAGGTATCTGCATGGAAAGGCTTCTACGTAGATATCTCAATAATGGTCACAGTTAATTTGGGCAACGTTTAGAAATAATATATAATATAAATCAGTCACTGAGAAGAATCAATCCCACATATACCGACCATGATATGTAAATTAATCCTTCCTACAAAGTCAGGAATCTAAATCAGTTCTAATATATAACACTAGCTACATAACACAAGTGATGAAATGGCCAACTGTATCATAATATATACAAAGATATCGATCGAATGCCTTGCCAAGCAACCAGGCATAGATGTGATTCCTGATCCCAGCACACGGGGGCGGCACAATCACGAATTAACTCCACCAAACATATATATTATAACTTTTATTCAGAAAACCACCACATAACCTTTCACGGCCAACTCTTTGAACAATATGTTGGTCGGGGTCTCTCTGGTGTGCTAGCTCATTTTGAAGCGCATCACCTTGTAGTCAAGTGTTCAATATTGATGAATAAATAATGCACCATTCATTCATTCATTCATTCATTCATTCATTCATCATGTATTTCTAATCTTGATGCCAATGAAAACTAAAAGTAAAATACAGCATGGTAGTAAGCGACAATTCCGACATTCTATATCAGGGTTCCCGCGCCTTGGGCCAAGACAGACTACAGGCTTTTCCAGGCCTTTCCAGGCCCATTTCAGGGATTTTTTTCAGAGCCCTAATGACGGGACCAGGGGTTGTAGTTCTTGTTGTTTATAGACCAATGATCTATTTAACAAATTTTACATTCACATTTTATATCAATAATCGTTTTTCAACTTTTACTTTGTGAGTCATTTATTGTAAGGTGTTAATCTCATTTAAGGCCATTTAATAGATTCCAATATAATTCAAGGCCCATTAAATGATTTTTTAGGCCCTTTGACCAAAATGCCTATTTTCCAGGCTTTTCCAGGCTTTGAATTCATCTTTCCCAGTTCAAGACTTTTCCAGCTTGTGTAGGAGCCTTATATTCCTCATTTGTAATGGCATTATTGTTTACTAGACAATCAGTAGGAATTCATGCGTCTTAGTTCAGTGTCATATAGCATGGTACAGAAAGGCTTTCACTCTCAAAAGGTTTAGAATTATCACACCACTTTCTTTTAATAAACAGAACATACTACACAGCAGTGGGCAGAAGACCATGGTTATTCTGCATAGAATTGCTGCCCGTGAGCCCATAATCGTGTCATGCTTATGAACCTCTTTGATTGCTATAGCCAGTGTATGTGTGCCAGTCTACCTACATTCCAATTGTCATTTACAAATATGTTTGATGTTTGCTGTATAAAAATTCTAAAGAAAAAAAGAAAAATCTTACTTAAGCCGCCACAGAGGTGCAACTGACTATGGAGAGTGCAATCTCAGGAAGCCCAGACGACTACCACCAAGTACCTGAGTATATCCGAGTATGCTTACTTTCTTAGCTTTTCGTCGGTTTTACCGAGTTGGACATTTATTGACATTTTGAACTATACCAATCTAAGCCCCCATACCCAATAGACCTCTCATTGTGAGTTTAGTTTCTGGTCCACCCCTACTACAGTCTACCACAAGCACATCAAGCTACATGGCAAGGCAGAGTCATTTCAACTTGAACAAATTATAAAACGAAGAATTAGCCATGTGCTTAATGGCTATGTTCTCTATATAAGTGATTCTAAATATCGTCTCAGACATAGTAAACACAATGAGTTAGTCCATTAGTATATTACCCAATCCAATAAATAAATACAATAGCAAACTATGCTGACAGACAAACAAAATGGCTTACCTATCAAAATGTATTTTCTGGAAGGTTGCTGGTATGCGCGTGAGGTTGCTAAAGTCCTCGGGGTGCTTTTTTCTAAGTTCCTCAGCCACGGCCCAGCAATCAACGAACAGACTTTCTCCCCCGTCTACACACTCATCAAATCTACAGGGAGGGATTACAATGAACTTTCTTAATATAGCATTGTCTCATTGATCAGATAACATTACCTGAAAAAGTGTGTGACTTTTTTAAAATAAAATGATTGTTACTTATAGGCAGTAATAGATTGATAAAGAAGGTTTATGATATTTAGTATTTGATACAAAATATTGGCTACAATTAAGACATGATTAGATAAAATATGAATAACCGTCAATGGGATGATGATTGCGATAAATGGTTACAATCTCCATTACTTTCTCCATTCATTTAAGCTTCACTTCATGACTATACTGAACCCTCCTACCAGTCATAAGATCGGAATATAACTAGAAACCTATCAAAGCTAGTTTGCAATATTGGTGGAGAACCTGGAGACAGAGAGAGAGAGTGAGAGACAGAGAGGCGAGAGAGAGGGGGAGAGGAGAGAGGGAGGGGAAAGAGGGGAGAGAGGAGAGAGTGATACCTCTTCTAAGGAAATTAAGATTTTTGGTTCCAAACATCATTCCAACAACTTGAAAGAAGGAGTAGAACACCAGCTGAGGGGGCGTCATATACAATCTCTGTTATATAACATCTGTTGCACTCAGGAAGTCTCTGGTCAGAGCCTGATGTGCGCTCATGCATAATCTCATTCAGAATGGGACACCAATGAAACTGAATGAAATGTACAATTTTTCCTACAAAAACACTTTCAATAATACCAATAAGATAAAATGTAGTTCAGAATGCACGTTCAACATACTAGTACCAACAATAGTTGGATATAAGCTAGTATATTCATACTTTTCAGCACTTCATTAGGAGAGTTTGAAAAAATGTATGGACATGAGTTGTGTACACATCTTGATGACCTGACACACCAAAAGTGCACATGAGCTTTAAGACGTTCGGCATGTTTCTCCCCCAAAAATACGTTTTGGAAAATCCAAAATCTCAGAGATGGTCAGAATTTTGATTATCTAATATACGATACATCTCCCAATGCAGACCAAAACACGAAACCAAATGATGTACCTACAGGTGGATGTATTTGACAAAATCTGAGACAAAATCCTATAACGGCCTCGGAATTCCATTTTCCGGCCATAATAAATACAGGGCAACTAGTTAGTTAATTATAGATGCTTTATTTTGGGTTTCGGAGTTGAATTTCGACCATAAACTTTAAAAACGCATTGGTTGCCATGACCACCATCCATAAGTCACTAGTGGCAGATGCACTATGCATAACTCACTCTAAATTACCTTGTTCTCAGAGTAATGCGTGTATAATAAAAGTATATAGATTACAGGTAGACACACATTCATCTACCTTATATAACTACTTGATTCCTACCATTGCTATTTGATTTAAACCAGGAGACAATATTATGCGGTGTCCAAATGTTATCTTTGTCTAAAA
Source organism: Sthenelais limicola (assembly GCA_942159475.1). Taxonomy (NCBI): domain Eukaryota; kingdom Metazoa; phylum Annelida; class Polychaeta; order Phyllodocida; family Sigalionidae; genus Sthenelais; species Sthenelais limicola. The sequence goes on from OW804098.1 coordinate 74,949,339, forward strand.
ATACATTATGATCAACCAAGCAAAAGTCTATGAAAAGACTTATACAAGTAATCATATTGTATTGTATTTCTTCTCTTACTCTTTTTTAATGATACACATCTTAAACTAGTCCACCAACTACAGACTTTGGGACTGGATTTGTTTCTGTAACAGTTTCTATGTACTATCCTCTTCTTCTTCAAACGTAATTACTTTTCAAACTGATTATTTATTAGTAACATGATGTAATCATGGCAAATGCAAATTCATAGCATGGATCTATAATGTTAATGGCAAATAAACTTATGTATTTTATATAGGTCGAGTCCACACCATCTATGTTAAACAGCTAACCTACATCAATTATCTATCCTATTAGGATGTATCATATAAACCAGAACACCAGGAGTGGAAAGCTGTGAACTTGTGTTTTAAGCTGTTCAGAAATAGACAAGTGTGTGTGGTTTATGGGGCATTAATGTACTTGCACTGCAGATAATGAGACAAGATGATTGCATCTAGCGCTTATTTGAATGTGTGAATTTACATACCTCATATTTATACTTCATTGTTCTGTTATGTGGTGGGAAAGGGAGAGAAAGATACTAAGAGAGAGAGAGAGAGAGAGAGAGAGAGAGAGAGAGAGAGAGAGAGAGAGGAGAGAGAGAAGTCAAAGTTGTAGTGAAAAAAAGCGAGAAGAAGAGGAAGGGAAGAGGGAGAGGGAGAGAAAAGAAAGCTAGGAAAGCGATTTCATAGATAAGGCAAATATGTGAACTGACAACGGTAATAGTGAATAGTGGTTGCAATGAGGAGAACGAGAAGGGAAAATGAGTGAGATAGTGATGTAGAGAGATAAGTCTAGCTGACACAAAACCGTGTGGATTCGTAATATGGATTTTAATGGCAAAAGTGTAATTACTATAACTTGTTCTAAACCAGGAGTAGCCACAGCAACAACCAAGGAGTAGATTTCAAACCCTTGCACGCATCAGTTTCTGCCCAGTTGAACTCTTTTGACTGGTTTTGTTTTATAGCAAGTGATGACAACCATATTAATTCCTTACTATATAGAATAACAGAATGACCTTGATTTTTGTACACTTCTGATATAAAAATACAAACATATACACTACCACATCCCATTGTTGTATCATTACTCTTTAGTCACTGCCTAAGACTAACAGGATTAATAACCTCATTTTTGGGCCTGTTGGTGTACAACCACAGCGCTCCAGCAGCCCCTCAATGTCGGTCATTAATTCTTTAATAATATCCGAACAAGTTCCGCAACACACATTAAGACCAAGCAGCACCAGCAACAATAGAGACACGCCATAGTAATGAACTGAAGATGATGCTGCAAGATTAGATACAATACATTTATACCTCATACAGTGAAGGAGCTGAATACCAGGGGGAGACTCATAGTAGACGAGGTCCATGTGGAAACCAAGTCCTGCGGTGCTGTAGGCGATGTTTATAGGCTTAGGTGTACTTACTACGTCAAACACCTGGAAAAGAAAAAAATATCTGTAATATCAAATATTTATGTATTTATGTACCCCAGTCGTTGGCGGTAATGTTATTATAAGTATTGTACACACATCCAAATTTAAACATATAACAGTAACTGTTATCCGACATTTTCTTATAACCTTCGGGGAAAGAAACTGTTACAATCTTTTGGTTCATTAATTATGCATATCTTGTCCATTGTTCGCCAATTTTCATTGTTACGCCTATGTGCTAAGTCTCGATCCAGGTAGGTAGTAGTGATAATCATATCTTGGGTTGTGTCCCTCTATTTCAACTGGGACTTGTTCTGGGCAGGATGAAATGGCGACCGTCTGAACAAATGAAATACGGGCCCATGGAACCAGTGATATGCAAAATGCAATTGGCCAATAACAAAACACGACACCATTGTATGAGCTCAGTGTCCTGCCCCCCTCCCCCCCCCCACACCTTCCCCCCCCCCACACACACACACACACCACCACCACCACCACACACACACCCTAATCAAGACGCCACTTTCTTTCACTGTAGTCAGATTGGTAAAGAGAGCTTTAGTTGCACTTTCTGTACTTGTGATAAGAATGAGGGAGTTAGAACTGGGGCATCATAATTATAGTTTAGCGGAACCAATCGCCAACAACGATAGCGTTTGATGGGTTATTGACCACTCGATCTGGGGCAAGGGTATCCTCCAAAAAGATTTGAAAGTACACCATTTACTATGATTTGCAAAACTATTTACTTATTTGGTCAATTTTTTGAGTGAAAATGCAAACTCTTAAACAGTGCATTTTCATATTAGAAGATGCGCTAGCCACCATGTATTAAGAACGGGTGAAAATTGGTGTGGTAATGTTGCACCGTGCCAATTTACATCTAAGTAACCGCAACAGATTTTTTTAAAAATTTGTATCAATGTTTTCACCGAGAGAGTAGATATTTTGTCTAAGGCAATGGACGTATTTTAAAGCTGCATTCTCAGCTTTTACGACAAGTAAAATCTTACCGAGTTTACTCATTGTTATGACTTACAGGACTGCATCTATCAATATTCTGCTGCTGTTATTTGTATACATATAGGAAGTCGAAGTCGAATCGGCCGAAAGAAAACTGTCCTCTAAATACAAATGAGGACGTTTTAGAAGACCTGTAGCAAAAGCAACTGGACAAAATCCTCCAAAACTTGCTAAAATGACTATTTCATAGATTTATGGTTTGGGAAAGAATGTAACAAAAATAGAAAATATTTTCTTTTTTACCAACGGTAGCTGAAAGTGCAGCTTTAATCCAAGAGGATGGAATGGAAAGATGGATTATTCAGTGTCATGCAACAAAGGATTTCTTGTTTAGGTAAAAGCAAAGCGTCTACATTCAACAGACAAGTAAGGCTGTAAATCAAAACATGGCACATGTAAGGAGAACAAATGGCTTTTCACTGGGTTTATACATGAGGGGGCAGATCAGAATTCTAGTTATTGAAATCTGGACATATACATATGGTCGATTCTAATGAACTGTCCGCTTTGGGTGTTCAAGGCTATAACTTGGTTAGCATGATAGGTATAGAAATGCAACTAGTGTCACTGAATCCGCCTCGTCGAGACCTTTCGTGGGATACCTATATTTGTATACCTGTGATGGGAACTTTTATTTCTACAGGCAAAAAACATGCCATTTTTCACCATTTTTTAAAAAACTGTCCTCAGTTATTTTGGATAACATGCAGTTTAAAAATTGGAGAAGCTCCCACAAACGATATTTATGTCTCTATATACTACCAACAATCTACCTTTTGCTATGATTTCTTTTAAAAAAGTCACTTCTGATTTTTAAATATTCTGCAAATTATTTTGTCATTGTGTAATTATGTGTCACCGTGATTATGACAAAATTGCTGGCCCTATACCTTTATTTTAATGTCATCAGTTGAAGAATTTGTTGTGTTCAAAACTATCACTTAACCCTTTATTAACCATTACAAAAACAGAAATAGCAGTCAGATATCTGGCATCATCCCTTTTCTATCATTCTGTAAAATAAACCAGATTTTGTGTAGTTTTTAGGTCACCGTGATTATGGGTTTCTCTCAAGGGTTGCATAAAAATAAAAAAAGAATAAGACATCCCCTTTTACATATTAACACCTTCATGTTTCCTCTAAAGTCATGCATAATCTTAGCCTTACAAGTATCATTGTCTGGAAGCTATATCAAGTTTGATAAATATGTCACCGTGATTATGCTGTCACCGTGATTATGACACATATCCAACTGGTTTCTTCAAATCAGTACAGGCTTCAGTTTTATTAGACATGCAAACAACAGATATCATTACATTCATAGGAGACTGCAGTAGCAACCAGTGTCGTTTGGGAACCTTTGTGAGACTTTGGAACATTTTTGTTACACAATTGCATTTAACACCAAATATGAGCAGTATTTTACATATTAAAACAACCTTCAGGAAATATTCAAAATTATGAAATAAGCATCAAATCATTTTGTCTAGCATAAACAATAACCCATCGAACAGGATAGATCCTCCCCTGACACCCAGGGGTTTCTTGTTAATTCATAATTACCAGTTGTAATCATGGTGACTGCAAAAGCATAGTCACGGTGACATATGTCACCGTGATTATGCTTTGATATCAAGACTTCTTTTAGGCCCAGTGAGATAATTTTGATCTCATTTTTTAGACTGCTATGTACACAACTTGTGTGTCGCCACAGTTTAAGGGCATTAATGTTACCTATTATTGTGAATATTTGCAATTGTGTGAGCTAGAAAAATATTAAAACTTGAAATATTGCCAAATTATGTCTAACATGAATATGGACAATATTTAAGAAGCTATCTTGTACTTATTCTTAACAAGATTATATCTAATGTACAAATTAAAGCCGTGAATGCTTTGAATTTGATTAAAAATTAATCATTGAGCAAATTTCAAACCCTATTCAAAATGTGCACATGTCACCGTGACTATGCATTGGTAAAACTCACTGTGACTATGCATTGGCTCACTGAATGTATTTTGATATGATTGATATGATTAACTGCTCACACTCTCCTTCCTCACATCCTTCTGCCACAAACCCCTCTCCTTCTCCCTCACACTCTGCTGCCTCAAACCCTTCTCCCTTACACCCTTCTGCCTCAAACTCTTCTTCCTCTCAATCTCCTTCCAAGGTTGCACCCTCCACCCTTGCACCCTCCTGCCTCAAACCCTTCTCCCTTACATTCTTCTCCCTTACACCCTCCTGCCGCAAACCCCTCTCCCTCACATCCTTCTCCCTTACACCCTCCTGCCTCAAACCCTTCACCCTTACACCCTCCTGCCTCAAACCCTTCTCCCTCACACCTTTCTCCCTTACACCCTCCTGCCTCAAACCCTTCTCCCTCACACCTTTCTCCCTTACACCCTCCTGCCTCAAACCCTCCTGCCTCAAACCCTTCTCCCTCACACCTTTCTCCCTTACACCCTCCTGCCTCAAACCCTCCTGCCTCAAACCCTTCTCCCTCACACCTTTCTCCCTTACACCCTCCTGCCTCAAACCCTTCTCCCTCACACCCTTCACCCTTACACCCTCCTGCCACAAACCCTTCTCCCTCACATCCATCTCCCTCACACCCTCCTGCCTCAAACCCTTCTCCCTCACATCCTTCTCCCTTACACCCTCCTGCCTCAAACCCTTCTCCCTCACATCCTTCTCCCTTACACCCTCCTGCCTCAAACCCTTCTCCCTCACACCCTCCTGCCTCAAACCCTTCCCCCTTTCCCCCCTTCACCCTTACACCCTCCTGTCTCAAACCCTTCTCCCTCACAACCTCCTCTCTCAGACCCTCCACTCTCACAACCTCCTCCTGACACCCTTCTCCCTCAGACCCTCTTCCCTCAGATCCTCATACCTCAGATCCCCTTCCCTCACAACCTTCTCCCTCAGATCCTCGTCCCTCAAACCCTCGTCCCTCAGACCCACCTCCCTCACACCCTCCTCCCTCAGACCCTCTTCCCTCAGATCCTCCTCCCTCAGACCCACCTCCCTCAGACCCACCTCCCTCAGGCCCTCCTCCCTCAGACCCTCTTCCCTCAGATCCTCCTCCCTCAGACCCACCTCCCTCAGATCCTCCTCCCTCAGACCCTCTTCCCTCAGATCCTCCTCCCTCAGACCCACCTCCCTCAGACCCTCCTCCCTCAGACCCTCTTCCCTCACAACCTCCTCACTCAGATCATTGATATCATATTAGAGAATCACTGGTTTGTTTGGGGTGGGATCACCTTCATTCACCAAAATATGCATGATGGCCCATGTTTCAAGTAAAAGTAAAGAAAGAATTTCAAATTTGTAAAATTGAATACAGAAAATTACTTTTTTTTGAATGGAAATATGGTGTGCAATGTAGTTGCACTGTAGTGCTGATTTCTCCACCTAAAACTTTCATAACTGTGACATCATGGCTAATCAACCAATCCAGTAGGAAACACAGAATACTAAACTTCCAATTGCATCCTTACTCTCACCTAAGGATGAACCTCAATTATTGAACATTGCCCATTTTGTGAGAATGGCTCATAGTCCAGTCCCTGAACATTTTGACCCGACAAAAATTGGTATAAAGACAATTTTGGTGTCAAATAAACCGGAATAACGAGTGACATAACATATCCAAAATCCGCAAAAATCCGCTCTGGGGAAATTTGTTTATGTGCATTTTAATGTTTTTTTAATTGTTTTTTTTTAACATTTTTTTGCCCATCGAACCGAAATAAAACGGGATAAAGACACTTTTGGTGTCAAATGAAGTGCAATTTCAAGTAGAATAACATATCCACAGTTCACCGGAATCCGCATTGGGAAGACATTTTTATGTGCGTTTGAATATTTTGAAAATTTAAGCATGTTTTTTATAGACAAGTTAAATGAACAATGGTGATTGAGGCGACATGAATCTCAATTTTGTGGATTCATGTCACCGTGACTATGCATGTCACCGTGACTATACACAGGGACTTATAGAAGTTATAATATATGTGGCAACTATAATAACTGATACATGAAGCTGGTACAATGGTTATAGTATACTACCATAGATTTAACACGTTATTAAGGAATGTTGTGGGGTGAGGAGTGAGGAATCTGCTTGGGAACAACATAAATGAGGGCCAAATTTTTCATTAAGCATTGGGAATTCAGGCATCATGAGCATATAGTGGAAGAAATCATGATATGGACATCTACAACAGTGGCACAAACAGTTAAAGCAGTCAGTGAAGAAATAAAAGTATTCCATACTCAGTAATAGGCTAAGATATGTACAATACTAATTATGGTATGTTTTTTTAGATTGTGTCACCGTGATTATGCAATTTCTGTTTGGGTTCCTGCTCATATGAAAAAAATAAAATCACATCATAATGAATACCATTGGAAAGGCCACAATCCCCACCAACTAATTCAGTAATATCCAATTATAGGACCTCATGCTAAAGAAATTAAAATAGTTGACAATCAATGATGTCTAAAAAAATGTGGGGTATCAAAATGCTCAATAATTTTCTATGACATGAAAAGATATATTTACTGACCAGTACAACTAGTTTTTGTAATTACATATTTTAGTATACATGTTCTCCCTATCAGAATAGGATTGATTTATAGAAATATTGCTTCCAATAGATTCTAAACCATCAAACCTAAAATTACATACATTGCATAATCACGGTGACAGGTACAAGCTACTTTAGTTTTCAACTATGCATAGGAGACTGAGTTTGAGAGATTAGTGTTCCCAACTTTCAGTAATAATAGGTCAATGTGTCTAGTTCAACATATAAACAGCATTAGAATATAAATCCATTTTGAAATTTGACCTCTAAAAACACCCAAAGCGGACAGTTCATTAGAAACGACCATATATAGTAAATATGCTACAGAAGTGGTAGAGGTAAAGAAGAGGGACTCAGTTCAGGAGCAGTAAAATATCTATCAGCTCTAATCTTACTAACCACATTTATGACATGTACAAACTCGATCTTTCCCAGCATATCTTTGGATTCCATGCGTGAGGGAAACATAATTAGTTTTCAATTATTACTATTAAAGTCGACATTAATCAGAAAGGAAAATGTTGCGTCTAATTGGCAACGCTGCATGGTGTAGTTCATTCTGATGTATGCATTCACTTCTGGCTATAAATCATCTTATGAAAATGAACTCTAAAGAGTGTTGCCTTTCCACGATTAGCTGAGAATTTACTTGACAATACCTGCCATTTTTCTTCGATCTATATTTGTGAAGGTGCAAATTGGAATACAATAACTGTTGCACTACATAGAGTAAATCAAAATCCTAAACCTTTTCTACGCCTATCCCCTTTTTAAATATTAATATAACGCCACAACTTTCAATCTAATGCTCCAAACTAATCTTAAAATCCTTTTTGAAGACATAGGAATAATAATTTCTAGACTCAACATATTTGAATGTTGTGACAAAAAGTATGTCAATAAATGTTTACATTTTTGCGAATCGTTTGTTAACAAGGATGGAAAGAAAAGGAAAGGGCCACTTTAAAGACACATACACTATAAGTGATCGGTCATTTCTCACTTTCATTTGCGCTATTGTTCATAGCAGCTCACTTTTCTCCCCTATAGACAGCGGTACCGTATAGTGTCTAAAGATCTGAAGCGAGATATATTTCTTTTCCTCTCTCTAAATTTCCCCAACAGCATTCTGTCCCTCGCCACCCCTCTGTCTGGCCATCCGTTTGTCTATTTTACCTATTTGATGCGGGACTCGTTTATGATATTAAATATTAAGTAATGGATAACGAATGAGTTGAACAAGACCAAATTATAATTTCATCCATCCCATCAGTCTAATTGATCAGTACTTATAAGACATTCCTTCAAGCGAGGCGTCAATCATATAAATCACTTTCAAGGCCTCAAAGTGAATTATTACAAGACTGAAATCCTATAGTTCACTCTTAGGGCCTCAGAGTGAATTATTACCAAACGGTCATACGTCAACGCAACATTTCCGTGAATTTGTTCCCAATAATTAATGGCATAATTTCATTAAATACCCCCCAAAAGTGTGCTAATGATTGATATCGAGGTCTGATTCCAGCCCGAAATGGTGGTCATTAATCCGTTGAGTCTATTTGGAATGATTTCAAAACTATAACCTGTTGACAATGAAAAAATTTAAAAGTCGCGCATAGCAGAAGCATGAAACTATGGAATCCAGTTTTGTCACCAAACTGAATACCCTTTTGTTATGTGTGAGGTACATCAGATATTTATATTGATGCAATAGTCGAAATTAGCCAGGGCAATACGGTATATGTTATAAAGTTTGGTAAATCTCTGTCAAGACTTAAATGTAAACCGCCCTGGAGATTTTTATCCCGCGTTACTGTTTTTCCTCCCGTGTAAATGAAGCGTGGGGAAAGAGTGAGTCTTTGCACCCCTCCCAAGATGTAATAAATCATCATGTAGGTCTGACAACACAAACACATACACTCATTTACTCGAGTTTCTCTTGGCATCCTTCCTTTCCATCTGAAGAAAGATATCCACGTCTCTTGATACATCTCTCATTGACTCCCACGATTGTTCTGTAGGCTTGGCCTCTTTTTCCTCCACCTACTTCTACACTTCATGATGAGGGTAGTTAATGCATCATATTTTAGACGTGTACGTGTGGAAATTAATGAGAGGGTTTAGAAAGGTTGATTTATTAACTAATCTATTTATTTAGAGATTGGATAGATAGATAGATAGATAGATAGATAGATAGATAGATAGATAGATAGATAGATAGATCTATGGATTATTTATTCTGTATTGAAATTGTATTTTCATGGTTTATACAAAAGGTAAGATGCTTCTGACTTTACTCCCGCATGGAGCCAATGTAGTGTTATCAAATTCCAACATTTTGACAAAAGACAAATCTAAGATAACTGATAATTAACTAAAACTACAAACGTGGACATTATTAGATACGTCAACTTGGATATATATTTGGAGTGATATTACGATGTCGTATATAAATGCCAGAAAACGCCCACGATTTGAAACTGAAAGCAAGACAGAGGGCACAGAATATTCTTTTGTACCAGCACAAATATATTCCTACTTCAACTAGGGTGCCTTATTAAAATTAGTCGATCTGCCTGGCCATAGACTTAGACTAGGTTTAGACTAAGTTTGGTTCGCGTCGGGTCGACAACAAAACTTTCATCTATATACGGTATTAACAGTGAAATCTCAACGTCAAACTAGGACCTCGCCCTTCTCAGTCTATACTAAGGTTTTCGCACTGTATGCCAGGGATGGAGCCTAGATGATGAAACTCTTTTCAGTAAGAAGTAAAGGAATTGAAGGCACTGGAAAGAGCGAAGTATGGAGCAGCATCTTTACTCCTAAGAATGTTACCTATACTAACTCATGTGTGACCGTTTCTGCCTGAAATAAACGCCTGTTTTTCGGGTACAATAATTTTATTGATCCAATCTATTACTAAATAATTTCTCAAACATTTTACGGAGAAGTAAAAATAGGGCTCTGATTGTCTATTTTTCTCTATAAAGTTACAATTCTTCTTTGCCATGATCTCGGGAAAGTTCATATGTTCTTACCTCTGTTTAGTATAAAACAAGATAGATCAATTCCACTAATTTATCTTTAAGAATTTGGAACTGAAGTGCAGGATTGTCGCTTTTAGGTCTTATTTACCTATATATACAATCTTTCTCAATGTCCAAATCGCATTTAATTACATGATCGAAATCACTACTGTCCCATTTAACATGCATAAAATCCGTCACTAAAGTGTCAATCATATATCCCTGCTCGTCGTTATCCACAAAGGTGTACTTCTCAACTATGTAAGTCTATAACAAAAATCTTGAATATTGTACCTCCTGTTCTAGTCTTTTATTTCTTGTTTATAATTTCATATCGATATTGATATCACAATCTGTAATGCGCACTTTTCTCTTGTCGTACATAGCGAGGCCAGGGTCGGGGTATATAGGGATGAGAAAATATAAATCAACATTAAGCAAGAGGAGTAAGAGCAGGAGCAAGAACAGGAGCAGGACCTGGGACTGAAGCAAGAGGAGGAACAAGGGTGTCTGTATGAATGTCAGAGAGCAGTAGTTTTGTATTGTGATGATGGATGGATGGGTTATGGATGCCCTCTTCACCTTCATATCTAAGCATCATTAATTCATGGCTCTCTCCCACACACTGATCAATCATCACTCCACTACACAGACCATGCATCTTCCTTCCCAAACTCCTCTTCTCCCCCTACCTAATCTTCCTTATTGTCCTGTCCAAAATCAACGGCACAACAGGCAACAACTATCATGAACCTTGAAATCTCTACGTTCAGTGGCAACGTGTAAATAATTTTATTATCTTATAAATAACCCCATGCTTCAATGCTACCGTACGCTATGGGGTGGCCTCAATGAAAACGAGTATCCTTGCCATAATGTTTGTTATTTTTATTGTTATCTTTTTTTTATATCAATTTGCCCTGCCCACAACATAAGAATGTATACTGATAACGTTCAACGGATCAGGACCTGGTTTGTCATTATACCGTTGCTATACAGAATAAAGGCAATGTTTATTTGATTTAGTTATATGTTCTACATCCCAGAAATCCCACCTGAAAAAATATCGTCTCGAGTTAAACCAGCACCATATCAATTCGATAGCCGAAGTTAAAATCAGTAACCATATGGATTTTGGAATATAAAGACCCACTAATAAAGGTTAATATGGCAAGTAGTACATCGAGAGTGAACAAATCAACAGTGAAGAATTCCTGGATTGAATGAGAAGTACATTTTTTTTCTACAAAGATTTTAACTGATAATAGCATGCATATATGAAACAATTTCTTGTGTACTTAACTTCTAGATACCCTGTGACTATTGAACCTAAATAAATATCTGTTCTGTGGTTCCTAAGTAAGATGTGCACTGGCACATGCAGTTAATTTGGCATTGGGCGTAAATCAGGCGTAGTCCCAACAATATTAAAATGTTCTGATATTGCTCAGTGTATATCCGAGCCTTTAGTTACTTATAACAACATACATTTATTTCGGTTCAATAATCACGGGCTATCTAAAAGTTAACTACAGACTTGCATCAAATGCAATGATGAGAGATGGAGCAGGGCGGTGTGTGCAGCGAACTTAAAGCAATGATTGAGATAGTATAGGGTTGATTAACATGCAACAAGTCCAGGAACGGAAAGCCTCTTACCTTCCCATATATATTTTGCTGCAATGGCCACACCAATTCCGCCACCTAGCAAAATGATATGAAAGAAATGATCTATGTTAAAGCGGGAAGGTGTTTTACAAAATGTTTCTATCAATGTCCAACTACATGAAAACAGTAATATAGTTAGTAAACCATCGCCGACAGGGTGTGTCCCCGATGGGGATGGGAGTCCAAGATGGCACAACGGTCGTTTACAAGCCAGTGACTTCGTACAGATGCTCTTCGGAGTTCTGGATTTGAATCCCGCAAGTCATTTGACCTCCAACCCAATGAAGACCAACTGGGTTATCAAAGGCAGCCGGACTAATATTCTATAAGAACACATTTCTTCTATCCCTCCCGCTCTTATATTCTCAAAACGGGGGTATTGTAAAAAAAAAATACCCAATTGGCGGCAGGATAATAATTGTCCTGTTGAGCGGCACAGATAGGAGAGAGTCCCAAATATTGAAATAGAATCACAAACAACACAATGTTGTGGCTGATCGTGGCAATGGACAAGGACCTTTAATTACATTTCCAGCTAAATTGGTCAATAATTTTTTTCTCGATGGTGAGTGAGTGAGTGAGATTGGTTGCTTTACGCCCTTATCAACACTTTGAAGTGTTATATCAAGGGCGGGAGAGCTGAGAGGGAGGCTGTTTATGATCGTACCCAGGAAATAGAGATAGAGAAGAAACAAGAAAAAGACAGAGAAAGAGACAGAAAGGCACTTTATGGTTATACCCAGGACCCGAGTTGAAATTTGGGGCAAATAGAATAAATGGTGCGATTTGTTGGCCTCTTCATAAGCCTACATAGCCAGTGCTAGCCTAACATTTTCAATTTCATTTAGGATTCCCAACGATAAAGAGTGTCATATTGAAAAAAGTGGGATTTCGGCGGACCAGCGAAGTGAATAATTTCCGAGATAATGAGATTTACACCAAGAAGGACATTTCTTTTTTGTGAGAAATTAGTTGAGAATGCAACTTTTAAAATGGAGAGTGAAAAAAAGAAGGTGAGCGTCTATAACAGAAAGAGAAAGGTATATAGGTTGGAGCGGGAAAGTGGTAGGTGAGAGCGAGGGATATTTGTCATTTATAATTACGGTGTACTGATTAAATATTTGTGGCACAGAACTTCTTGATGCAGGCTCGTTAGCAAGAGTTGATTGCAATTAAAACTGGGGGAAGTCAGCAAGATGTCATATTTTACTGATGGTGTATGGGAGCACAGAGAGGTGTGCTTCGTTAACATATCCATCTTCCTAATGAGAGTTTACTAGGGAAGCAACTAACGACTTAAACAATGGGTGGGCGTGGGTATAGGAGTATGGAGTAGGTTGGGGATGGTAGTTATTGCTAGAAAACCCATTGTTTCAATCAGTAGCTGGTTGAGCAAGTAATAACAATCATAATGATAATGATTAAAATAATACTAAAACTAAACATAATTGTAATACATTTCAGCACAGATTATCGTACGCAGAAAAGAAACGCTATGCAGTATTAGTATTTTTGGAAGTTCATATCTGAAAAGGAAATAGACTGTTAAATTGACTCTATTCTGCAAAGAGACATATATATGGGACAACCGGGGCCTACTACCCATTTTGATGAATCAGTAGATTTAAACAAAATTAGAAAGACGTAAGTACGGTCGGAAAACTATGACAAGTAGAGTGCTTTGATAATGATTAAAGCTAATGACAGGTTTGATTGGATTTGGAATAATTGCCATGCGATTTCTCAAGTTTATCCACGGCTAGGCTATGTTCTGGAAAGAGGATTAGTAATTTTTATGTGACCACAACAGTTATCAATGTGAATTATGCATGCATTAGGGAGCTTAGGAAAATGAAATGTTAGGGCATTGACGAAAACATGTCACATAACACACCGCTGCATCGAAAAGAAACGTAATGAAAAAGTAAAAAAATCAATTAAAAAAAACAACATTAATTGCATTCCTAGTTATTAATTATTCATAGGTCCGGAATGTCAGAAAGGAAATGGGTATGATATATTTAAAGTAGGTGAAGGAATTGCACTTTAACGTAAGGGGTAGGGATGAATCCCGCGTCGCCCAGCTTTGGATAGCTACCTAATCAAGAGATGCCTGCGTCCGTTCATAAAAAAAATCCTCCTGCATCCATTTTAAGGGGTGTACCCCCCCCCCCACACACACACACAAGAATTGAAGCTTCAAGAATTCTTTTCCTCAGAAGTAGATTTGCCAATATTTTCCGTTTAATAAGACTTTCTAGGACTTTCTATACCGATGCGATTGCTATCACGTTATATAAATCCCTGATTCCCCAAGCCTCCATCGTGCTTTTGACTCCCCAAAGGCAAAAGTGGATGACAAGAGCAATATCCCAGTCCCAGAGAGGTCATCAAATTCCCATAAATGCAAAAACGTCTTGGTAACAGACGTTGTCTTAACCTCCCTTAACGTAACCGTACCCTAACATAGACGAAGGTCACGAGCCCAACGCGTCGTCACAAAGGCGCCCGCTGTCGCTTACGTCATTAGAATTGCTCAGGCCTAGTCCCCCTGGTGGTAATAGGATACAACTCAATTAAGGGGTAGGTACTGAATCCAGGTGTCATTCTACAAAACCAAAGCACTTCCCAAGAGAGGGACTAAACATATTTTAAAAGGCGACTTTCTTCGGTCTACTGATTGCATAGGGTAAGTTGTGTAGGGTGTGTCAGGTGGGCGTTTAAGGAAGTGACCAGTACCCACTTTTCACACAAAAGAGTCATGATTAACCAAGAAATGACTAAAGAGGCCTTCAATTTTAGACCTGGGTTTAAAATTCAGGGGTAATTTAAGATATATTCATCTGGTTTTGAGGAGAGCCGACTTAGTACCCGATCAATGTGACTTATAGGAGGTTGGTTATTTCTAGGAGATTAGGAATACGCAAAGAGAACCCTTATGGATATCACTTTCCCATACTATACCTCAGATTACAACTAGAACCATAAGCTAGTTTTCAATGTAATTGTGAATTGATTAAAAAAGTACCTGATAGTTATCTCCTATCTCTCCGGGGTCAAGATTCGTCGTCTTTTTAATATTTGACATTTTCTGAACAATAATTATGAAACTTTCTGTAAGTATAGTCTATATATATCAGTTTTCTATATATTTACCCAAAATTATTAAATATCCTGTTATGTACTCGTAACTAAGGAAGGGAGAAATAATCCTGTTGTTGCATTTTATATTGGTTGGTGTTGTTGAAAAAATTGATTTATTGCGGCTTTAGAGATTTACATAGGTGGAAGGATTACTTAACATAAGTTAGCAATAATATACAGAGATACAGAAGCAGCTTACGGTGCCGCTCTAGTTGTGAAAATACATGTATAATATATATATATAGCAGCAGTATTTACTAGTGGCACAGTATTTACTGGTGTCATTTACCGAACGCTGCTACAAGGTCCGTGCAAGTTTCGCACTCCTCAAAATTTGTTATAGAATAAAAATTAAAGATGACTAAGCATGCACCAGAATGACAAAACATTTGACCCAACGGAATGGGTTCCATTGGGAGACAAATATTGACGACTATTGAGAAGTTAGAAACAAAAATATCACGAAATTGGAAAAGGGCAATCATCAGTCTTGCCGACATGCGTGTACTAGATTACACAATGCACTAGAAAGCTGGACAAAAAGATCTAAGTGTAACTGTATGTCATATGTAACCGTACACCATCCTCACACTGACAGCAACACTTTCACACCCTAACTATAGCACATAGAAGACAAAATGCCTATTATCGCCCAAGGTTCATAGCACGGCCACTATTTTCTGTTCACAATAAGAGATTTTAGAATGGCATAATTGCAAATGAACTTTAAAACAATACTTTAGACATTAAGAAAAGGGATAACTAAAGCTGTGTTTCCATGTGTCCGTATAATCATAATCATGTTAATAAGGTTACACCTTATTATGCAATGTTATACAATATTACGTCATTGAATATTTAGATTAACATGCGGAAATATTGGTATGACAGCGTGTTGCGCACTGCGTGGTGCGTATACGAAAATCCCCGTTTAAACGTATCTAGTATTCTTTCATAATCTCCATTTAAACGTGCCGGCACGTTACGGTGACATAAATCATGTGACATAATAATTATGTGACATTATATATATAATGTATTGTCTGGACACATAGAGAACATTTCCCTTATAATTTTGCCTCTAGATACTTAAATAAAATTTATATTCACCTTCATAAACAAGTATTTAATATACAAGTATGCAAGTCATCTTAACAGGAAACGAGGGGAAGAATGTAATATATTTTTGTATAAATTCTAGATATAATGGATTATATATTGTATATGGGCAGAGGGTCAATGACCTGTCACCCTCGCTGCTGCCATTATCATTACAATTACTGCATGGTTATTTGGCTGTTACTTTTCTTCTTGTGGGAATATTTTCACAAACTAAAAAGCGTTATGACCCTTATGTCGAGACCTATCTAGCACAAAAAAAGTTTAAAACATTATGTGCATATTCTTTTTATTTATTTGTAATTTAAATCCTCATTTATGTAGAAATATGTACCATTCTTCGGTGCCCTTATATCATCAGAGTTCTAGTCACAGGTTCTATCAAGCTGCCCTGACTACAATATTCCTTATTAACATTCCCAATTTCGTCTATAGTATCAGCAATATGTGTAGTTTATGTACGAAAAATAATAAATCAATAGAAGCAATTTTAAAAAAATAAGAATTTTCAGCCAAATGTCGACCAATTGGTGGAATTGCTCTTATAGACTTTTGTATGGAAATAGGACTGACCACATGACTTGAAAGAGTGGGAGGAAAAGAGAGAGAAAAGAGAGATGGTGTAGTAGAGGGGATGGGGAAGGAGATGGTGTAGGAGAGGGGAGGGGGAAGGGAGGGAGAAGAAGAGAGTTGGGAGAGGGAGAGACAAGAGGGAAGGGAGAAGAAAAAGAGGGTTGGAATATGAGAGACAGAGAGGAGAGAGAGGGAAAAGAGGGGAGTGAGAGGGTGTGGGGGGAAGAAGAGAGAAGAGGGGGAAGGGGAGGGAAAAAGAGGGGCGGAATGGAGGCCAGAGGGGGAGGGGGAGGACGGAGAGGGGAGGGGGAAGGGAGGGAGAAGAAAAGAGTTGGAAGAGGGATAGACAGAAGAGTGGGAAGGGAGGAGAAAAAGAGGGGCGGGATATGAGAGACATAGAAGCTAGAGGGAGAGGGAAAAGAGGTGAGGGAGCGGGTGTAGGGGGGAAGGGGGAAGAAGAAAGAAGGGGAGAGAAAAAGAGGAGCGGAATGGCCGCCATAGGGAGAGGGGAAGAGTGAAGAAGGAAAAGGAGGGAGGGAGAGGGGGAGGTGCAGGGAGAGCGGGGGACCGTCCGAAGGACGGGCACGTTGCTTTAATATAATTTATTTGTCAATAACTTGAACAAAGCGAACAAAGTGGAGCTGTAGATGTGGCGTGTGCCATGGTCTTTCAATGCATACCTACCGGTATTATATTTGTCATTATATATAAGAGCTGAACACTTGTTTTGATAACCTAAATCAAATGTCGTACTTTGTTATAAAAGAAAGACGTCACATATACTATAGTGACACATCTGTACAAACAACCGTTCAGAGTGGAGAGGTACAGAGAAAAAAAACATTTACAACAAATTCAAGATTCGGCTACATAGCATGGAGTTAATTACACATAATTATGCCAGTCGCATTGCTTCTACATGCTTGTCACTAATTTCATTCTCCACAAATTGCTTTTGGTGGTGACGGTAGTAGAATGTTGCCCAAGGCCATGTCTGGCAAAATATCCCAGCTACAGTCTGCATTAAACAACCTAAATATCAGACTCATCATTGCGTCGGTAAGTATGTGTGTATAGGACTGACATAGCATCTGAGTGACTCCATAGATTGTTTCTAAATGTGTGTGCATGCCTGGATTATGTTTTGTATATATATGTAAGTACGCTCATTCATATATTTCAACAAGTTAAAGCGACCAAGAATACTGACTTCTAATTGATTCCCGGCAAAGATCCGGAATTTGTACACATTTTCTGAAGAGGACAAGAGGGGATGCAGGCTCCCAAATTATCATAATTTGGTCAAAATTCAGTCAAACCTTCTAAATCAATCACGAAAAGACAAGACATTTGAGACGGGACAGAAAATTAACTTGAATTCTTTTAGAAGAATTGGAGGAAGTAACAGAAGAAAATGAATCAAAAAGCATGCATTTAGACTCTAATGAGTTGCATCGACTAATTAAAATGTGGTTTGATAAATAGAGAATGAAAATGAGAATGACAGAGATCAGGAATGCTGACCCTTTATGAAAAGAAGCGGAAGGGGAAAATGTTTAATCCGACGGAACCAACAATATCTAGAGGGGCGCATGGGTTGGTAAGTGGTCCCACACTGTGCCGTATCAGACGCACTGACAGTCTCGCAGGCATTATACTAAGTGAATGCCGCAATCATATGAAATTTATACTATTTTCTGTAATAATGTATACAATTTAATCATGAATTTTCACATTAATATTTGTTCATGAATAAAGAGGATCCCCCACCTATGCATGGCAAGGTCATTAGCAAATACAGCATAACATGGTGCGTACTGCTCATAAAGTTTGTGGTGGAATAGTAAGCCCCAAATACATAGTCACGATTTGGAGGCCGATTAGGGGTTCACGATGTGTCGTACAATTTTGTTAAATTGGTGTGATTTTTTTCCTGCCCGCCCACAATTTCTTAGAATATTAAAAGGATATTATTTCTGCGCGTCAGAACAATATATTCTCAGGAACAATGAATAATGTTGTGTGACTTTAAGAATATAACATTTTATTCCGCAGAAATGAATAAAACCAGTTTTTGTCTCCTGTTCTATACATCGAAATGTTTCGCTAGTTTTGTATCTAGTATTCCTTCATAATCTCCGTTTAAACACTTTCTAATACATATATGCCTTCCCTCAATCAGTAGCAGCCCTGTCGCAAGGTACAATTGAGTTGGCCCTAGACTATTTTAAAAAGAAATTTGAACGAGGACCATTTAAATTAATTTTAGCTGAAATAAGTGAAGACATCGCAATTTTTCCTTTGAGTAGAGAGTCCCTTCAAACGGAGGGAAAGCCTCTCGCTCCAAACCGCAAATGTCATTATAATCCCATTAGGACCGCAAAATGCCATTATTGTTAAATGCCATTAGGACGCCTACTGACTGGTTTAATACACCGGAAAGATTTTATTAAATTAAAGGGGGAATACCCTTGCATGTTGGATAAATAATGTTTGGTTTTCGATAGAATCTATCTCATAATACGATTTTAGAAGAGGTTTGGCAAGAAAAATATATGACACGGTCCAGGTCAAACCAATAATAGAAAGGCTTTTCTCTAACGCAATTTAGAGTTGAGTCTCTTGCCGCGCCCGAGTAAAAGCTACGTTTCAATATTCGCAATTTTCAAACATCGCACACATTGCAATTCTTATCGAATCAATAATCTTGCATATCTAACCTAAAATCTAGCTTCACTCGCTCTTTAGGAGGAATACATTCAGCTGGCATGGGGGAGCATTATTCTACGGGATTGGTAAATTACACCAATCATATATAGATTGCCGGTGCGTTTTTATCACAATAATTAATAGATCTATGATGGATACACATTTTTAGAGGTGACCAATTACATATATTGGAAATAATCCGGATGAAATGCTGCTTCAATCTTGTTGAAAGTCGGGTGATAATAGGTTGTGACAGATATATACGGCAAAATAGTTGCCTTGTACTCGGGCTTGTACTGACGCTTTGCTGAAGGTTTTCTCCAACGAGCACTTTCTGGTATTTGAACGACTAATATTGAACTTACAATCAAACCAGGAAGATATGTTTTGTGACAGAAGGAGTGTACCGTTTTCCATGGTAAAATGTATTTACTGAATATATGGACATGAAGATACAATATATCACCCCCCGCCCCATGAATCCCCCGCACCCCTCTGTCTGTCATGCTCCATCTGTCCGCCCCCCCCCCCCTCCCCCCCACACACACATCCCTCTCCGTCTCTGTCTCTCTGTATCTGTTCAGCTTTTTAGAAACACTCAACTCATTAATGCGATACTAGGCCATGTGGTCATTACTAAATAAAACGGCTTACTAGCTTCACGAACAACCTCAATACCCAAAAGTAATTATTACACCGGAGTTACCCAAGTCTCCCATAATAATATTAGGATAAAATTTCACCTTTATTTCACCCAATCAACCTTGCATTTTGGGCCTGGCATGCGCCCCCAAAGCGGCTGTCTCAGTAACCAGATAAACCTCGGGGCAAGCAAGAAGATAGAGAAGAGTAATAAAGAAAACGTCGGCCGCAATAGAAAAATCTGGATAGTTTGAAAAGCAATCAGTTCGGTGCCTCAATAATAAAAAAACCGACGCAGATTTCCAGAAATGAGGTTGTTGTCTTTCACTTAATCTCGTTGCGCATGGGCAAAAGTGAATTTCTGAGATGCACCAGGAATGACGTCTAACGGTGTAAAACTTAATTATTCAAAATGAGCCGAGTATTTTAGTTTTTATAGGATATTGCTTGGACGGTCTTGTCTTCTTGATTTGGGAGTCGTTAAGATCTCTTCCCCTCCCTCCTATACTCTAAGTTAGGATATAGACATTTACACTGCATTTAACTGAGTACGAATTTGGAACACGATAATCTCCAGAATTTCAATCTGTGTAGAGAAATCAAAGTGGGGGAAGGTCAAAATTCCTCCGACGCCAAATGATGGAATGATACCTTCCCCCTTCTTTCCCAACTTTCTCGCACTCGGTCTTTCCAATCCTCAACCTCAATCCTTGTCTCTGTTCCTCGATACCCACCATTCAACTTTCCCCTTCCACCCCTCTCCCAACCTACTACCTCTGACCACCCTATCCACTCTTCTCTCTTTTCTCATCTCATATTACATGGCCGGCAAATCTGATCAGATGAGATGATTTTAATGCCATTATTTCCTCCTTCACAAATTGACACATTCATTATTAATCAACCGCACTCGGGGGGGATTAGGCCCCCGATTCCAGCGTCCATCTCTACGAGAGGAAATTAGAGAAACGAGGTTTTGGTGCGGGAGCAGGGTTTGGGGTTATTGACACACTGCAGACGGAGGAGAACATCTAATTCTAAAAGTCGCATATATCAATCAACTGAAATGCAAAACGGAGTGTTGTTAAACATAAAACATAACGAGTGTGGAATAAGCGTATCTTTTTTTTAAAAAAAAAACGTGGTTCTACCTTTCCTGGAAATAATTAGCCTGGTAGCTATGGGTAATATTACAAAAACGAGAAGGAATGGAGTAATACGGCTCTTCGTAAAAAAAAGGCGGATAAGTCTCAGGTGCACCAGTCTCATAGCAGTCTTTCACGCCAATGGGCGTTACGAGAATTGATGATGCTGTTGAGAGATGATGCACCGGTCTTAGTATATAGTCCTAGTTCAAACACATAGCCCCTCCCTCTATTGTGCAGCGCATTAACCAGTATTTATTTTAGTTGGATATATCAGGTATTCTTTACGCTTGGTACGACACGAGGTAACATTACAACTCAAGATTTAGTATATCATAGGGCAAGCCATATATGACACAAGGAGTTATAACACTCCTTCAATGTCACATTGGCAGTGAGAGAGTCGGGGAGAGGGAGACTGAGGGGGGAGGGGGACAGAGAGAGGGGCATATGTGCATGGAGGACTCGGGGAAGAATAACGGTGAAGGGGAGGGAGTGAGACAGAGAGACAGGGGCGAGGGGGGGGGGGGAGAGAGAGAATGTGTAGTCTCATTCTCTTCAGAAGTTTATTGTTTTAAAAATGCTGTACCTCCCAATTCCTCAAAGCATAGATCAAGTCGCAAAACTAGCCGCGCCTGATAGAGGGGCCTGTCACAAGTTGGCCTTGCTCTGAAGACGAGGGCTGTAGACTCGTACACTAATTATTTTGTCACTGGAGGAGTGGAATTGGAAATGTCACTCATTCGCTTATAGGAGGGAGCTCAGATATCAAGCAGGGTTCTATGAAGAATAGCAAGTATATATTTGAACATATTTTCTCTTCCAGGGGCAAAAATGGGCAACGTTTCTTCTGGTTGTAGCCTCATATGTGTGCCACATCCTCCCACCCCCACGTCTATTTGTATCTTAATTATTACACGTTCTTTGGAATCGACTGGAACCTCCATAATTATATTCCTGGGGTAAAGACTATTTAGTGGAAATTTAATCAAAGCTGGTTTTTTTTATTTGGGATGGCACAAAAGGCAAGGGCAAAAATGGATCTACAGCGATAGCTACCAGACGGCTTAGTCACAATATACGGTATTAGAATACATAGATTTCACACCCGGGTGGCTAGGGAACCCTACTAGCCGCCATTACCGGGGTCAACGCTATCCTTGCGTCTATGGCGTGGTTATCAAAACAAAGCTGATAAACTTCACAATGGTGGATACTTGAGTAATACTACACTAAAGGAAGATAATCTAACCTATCAAGAAGGGTTTGTTTAGGCACATTACAACTGGTAACGGTTAAAACAGCCAGAAAACGGTATTTTCCAGTGACGCAGCATACATAGACATCTAACGTGCCCCCAACAATGGCGACGGCCGTGACGTCAGTGGAATCTATGTATAAGGTCCCCATAGAAGTGACGGTACCCACGACCCCGCCTGCAGTCAACGACCACCCGAAATTTTGACAAGAAATTTTGACAGGTGTGATGCCATCACACTAGTGACATCAATAGCTTCAGCTTCGTTAATGTGATGAAAACCTCGACCTGGTCAATCAGAAGAAGACAACTACCAGTACTGATGATCTAGTGACATAATCTATAATGTACCGATAATATAATAATCATATTTAAAGAGATAAGCATACATACTTCACAGGGGAATTATATGTATGCCCAAACAAATAGAATATTTAAATATACAATTTGAGTATAAATTATATGCGATAGAAAGCACCATGGGAATTTCAGAAAAGGGATACGGGGTCGACACTGTCCCAATACCAACAACTGGAAATTTAAAGCGAGATTTCAGCGCATAGTGCTCACAATCACTGACATCTATAGGAATCTAATAGGAATTAGGAGATCTAACGAGTGCCAGTGCCGCCGAGTCGCTCCTTACCATCCATCCATCGACACACATGACATTGTCACAAAAGAGACTCCATCTCACATCGCAGTAGCAGATCAGAAAAAAAAACATTTTAAATGTTTTAATTTAAGTAAACATAAAGAGGTTTGCAGTTGCCACAATGTATCATCATGAAAGAAACAGAAATGAGAGAAACAGTAGTGACATCAGCGGGGAACAGGGGGCAGAGTGTATGTGGCTATCTGTGGGTACCCAAACCCATTTATCATAAATCTTATTCATTCAGCGTGCATTGAACTATTTGTTTGCTTAATAACATATCGATTTTTTTATTAATTCATGTTAATGCTTATTCATTTTGATAAATATAATATCATAGTTAAGTTATGAAATAAAAACGCAGTCAAGGAATGAGACGTCCTGGCGTTCCCCATGCATGTCCCGCATCATACATACATGTGTGTATACATACGTATATACAATCAAGGCTCACATCTTCTCAGACCAGTTAAGAATGATTGAACGCCCCATCCCAGCTCTGGAGTTGGCGTCCTTATGGGATTCAATGGCATTTTGCGGTATTAAGCAAGAGATTTTAACTATACTAAATTTGAAGGGACTCTCTCAGCTCTGAGCCTAGACTGTATGTTATACCAAATTGGTTAATGAAAATAAGTTATGTTCGCTTAATGGTAGTCATGTGCTGCAGGAAATTCAATAAGCGGGGGAAGATCTTCACTACCCCACAACAAAAATAAGATCTAGATTGTTCTAAGCGATGAAAACCCATGAGAGAGTGCAAACATCTGCAACAACAAAAAAGGCTGAGAGAGCTGCGCTGGGTTTCAATAAACAGTATCTAAATAGAAAGAGACATAATGAAAGAAATAAAAGATGGTTTCCACATAAATGAAAATACATTTTTTTGCACGATACACAAATATATGGGTTCATTCGGTGCCCAGTTGTCAGTTTCCATTTCAGAACTTTGACAGCATTCTTTTAATTGTACACTCCTGATGCACAACAAGAGAAATGTGACCTGCCACATAAAGGACGCTCGAAGAAAGAAAATATGCGTTAAGATAATTGGCATACGCCTAACAAGGATTCAACTAATTTCATAGCGATATTGATACATGTCTATTTGAATTTTCGGACATCCGTATGACCAATCAGAGTGAATGGCTTAATATGTTTTACATTAACAACTTTGGGAATGAAATTGAGAAGGTATTACAGCAATCAGTTGTCTATCAGTGACATATCCGAGCATTTATATACACTCATACGGACACTTTTTCTCCCGTTCAGTTCCCATCACAGAAGTTAGATGTTAGATGTTTATTTGTCGACAAGAGATGAAGAGAGAGAGAGAGAGAGTTCTGCGAAGTAAAGGAACGAATATGAAGGACAGCGATGAGACGCGATGAGATGTGCAGACCGGAAAGGGAGCAGGCTGAGTGAGCAGGCCAAGTTGCCATCGCGCTAGAAAACGCACGTGACGTGGTGACTAAAGTGCTTAAAACCATGTAGGGACAGGAGCAAAAGGAGGCGGCAGTTTTTTGTCAAGGGCTGTTTACATCAAGTTCACCTTCCTCATTACTAGCTTCATGTTCAGGGATGGGAAAGGGTAAAGATGGTGGGAAGGGTAAAGGGATAAACAGTTAACCCTGGAGGGTATCAAGGTTTGATTGTGGTCTCCATGGGGAGCCCCTGGGGGAGATATAGGTGTGATTTGCAAAGCGGACAGGTGCGCAACAGGAGGCCCAGGACAGGAGCATCTGGATCTGGAGAAAGGGTCTCATTCTTGTGCCTCCACGGTGATCGGGGGTGGCAGGTAGGCAGGGCATGTGTGGACCTAGATTACTGAATGATGAGGAAGAGCTGGAGGGTACTATAATGCTCCTCCAGAGTACTATACACCCAGCTCCTGTGCAGCATATGGGTTTTAGATAAAAGAAACCCACATTAGTTGGAGTTGAAGAAATTAAGAAATCTTCAGATCGGAAGGACATAAACATTGAGGAACTAATACTTTTCTTATTTCATAAGACTAAAATGTAATTATCAGGGATACAATAATTTAACTATGATTATTACTCAAGGACCATGGACCGCCAGGTTTTAAAAAATCCATCAAACCATCAAAATGCTTAAACACCTTTGTCATTACATATAGGCTCTAACAAGCTCGGGTAATATATATCCTCACCAAAGCTCTTAAACCTCAGAGTAAAGGAAATGTATCGTTACTTTAACATTCGTTAATGTTTAAAGAGGTTAAGTCTCCGATTTCCTTTAAGGTTAAGTTAAGTTTGATATGGATAGCAGGGTATTTGTCCATGAAATATCTGATGTACTGTATTAGATATTAGAAAGACAATTATTTTAGACACACGTGCAGTAAAGAACCCGGTTTCTAACTTTAGAATCTCAAAACGTGATCAGCGTAGTGATAACCCAAAGCATAACCAATTTTCTGTAACACATCAACCACGGCAAATAAAGTACAATCACGATCTTGATGCTGGGAATTCAAGAGGTTATTATGGTTGTAAACGCTAACCTAACAATAATTTCTTGAATTTCCAGCATCAAACTCAAAATGACAAGGGATAGACAATTAGAAAAAGAATATATTACCAACGAGGTGTTTTAAACTCGTTGATATTACCAAGGATGTGCCCAGATAGTTTGTTTCTATCGCCACTTCATCATAATAGATCTAGTCACCAACACCAATCTTTCATAACAATAGTTGTTTTAAACAAGAAAAATGTACTTTTAAGGGTTTTCTGTTGAGAAAAGCTTGTGTTACTGATTTAATTAGCTTTTTTGTAAAATGATGAAAAAAGAATTACCCATGCAGGACACAACTTCTTATAGATGGGATAACAAATTTCCTAGGTGGGTGGGGTGGGGAGGGGTAATCGGGAAACCAGGTATTCTTTTATAATATTTGGCCCCAGATACACAAAATACAACATTCAATTCTTACATGCAAAACTCAGGTGCAATATATATAATGTTATTACTATGTAGCAATACCAATAGTACATTGAGCAATCGATAAGCTGCAGGTGTGGGCTGCCATATCTTGCAACAAGCCTGCCCGGCTACGTACATGCTATAGGTAATAGCTTCAGTATGGAGATGGAGAGAGCAGCTCCTAAACTGCTCCTGACCTGCTCACGATAAGGGTGAAGGTACTGCTTACTAGGCGCGTCCTACTAAACGCTTGAGAGAGTCTTCCAGCGTCCCTAATTAACTAGGCGAGGGAGAAACGGTAGGTCTTTGGGGATAGGG
Source organism: Sthenelais limicola (assembly GCA_942159475.1). Classification (NCBI taxonomy): domain Eukaryota; kingdom Metazoa; phylum Annelida; class Polychaeta; order Phyllodocida; family Sigalionidae; genus Sthenelais; species Sthenelais limicola. Next base: position 74,975,661 of record OW804098.1, read on the forward strand.
CAAGGTGGAAGAAGTAACGGGTGGGGTGGAGAAGAAACGAGATAGGGGGTAGTAACTAGAGACCATCGTAAGGTCCATGTTTGCCATTCCCTTTTATATCGCATGCACTGATGCATTTAAGTAAACTCATGATATGTTACACCAAACATTGACTATTAATGTCCTGCTAATAACTTTCTGCTAAATGACCAGGATTTGCAATAATTTAGGTAGTAATAGTAGAAACCATTTTGGATTTTTGTTGCATCACCCGACTTCATAATAGTATTTAAATATTTTTTAAGATGTGGTTTAGATATGAATTAGACTATGAAATTCTTCACCTAGGACCAGGATCAACATACAATTATTATAGAGACTTTCAAGTCGAACAAAAAGAGGTGAAAATGTTTATATATATCCACAGAATTGAATTATATGAATCACAAATATTTATTTTATCAGCAGTGGCGAAAAACTTGTCTAATTTGGACATCCAATACTGCATACATGTACTGGATTGAATGAATGCCACCATGTGTAGTGACTGATGTGGGAGTACGGTGTGTGAGTCCCTATTACTTGGCCAAGGAATGAGCGGATATGAGCTGATGAGTAAGAGAGAGCAGCTCCTTAAGGAGCAATCCGTCATATTGAGTAAGCATGGATCAAGCAGCCGTCACAAATAAATCAGGTGTGGAAAATTGGCAAATGGCAAACAGAGGTGACAAGGGTGGGGAGTGGGGTGGGGGTTGGGGGAAGTAGGACGGCAGGGGACATGGGACACGAGTGGGTTTCTGATAAAATAGTGAGTGGATGAAGATACGAAGTGGACCGTGGTACTCGGGATAGGGAATTATACAAAATTAATTGGCAGCGGCAGGGAGGATTGGGGTAAAGTTGTAAAAAAAAATACATACACAGGCAGATTTTGAAAGTAGGTTCATTGCGAAAAAGAGTTGGTATCCAGATGTGTTTAAATATGATATTTGATCAGGGCGATTTTGATTATATCTAGTAGTTTTATTCTGATAAAGAAGAAAAATATTAATGACACTCGATTAGTAAGCATTGCCATAACATGCGGCACATATAGATCATGATAGATGCTTCGTCATGGAGTAGGTGCCACCCGAGGTGCCAAGATGGTATGTTTTAATATTGTACCAACATTGTGCATAATTCCATAACAAAATGGCCCAAGAACAAATCTTATCATCAGGATGTCTCCTGCGATAAAAACCAACAAATCAAACGCTAATAACAGCCTAGCGATCCGCTGTATCTATAAATGATTAGATTCCAGGAGCAGCCGGAAGTATAGTGCAAATCCTCCTCGCTCGAGGCGCTGCCGGGCTATATAATCTAATCTCAGGCAACAAAGATTTCTCTTACTCAATTGCAATTGGCACAAATGGAGGCAATTTAAATCTATGTCACCTCACCTTTAATGTTCGTCTGAATTCGCAGTATCAAAATATAATAATTTGGAATACTGAAGATGAAAACGTATCCTTTTTCCCTTAGCTCTTTTTAAAGGAAATGCAGGGTGGCCAAGATCGTTCCTTCATGCCAAAGGAAGATGCAGCTGTATAGATTTGCGTTTTGTTCAACCAAAGCATGTGTTATTTGCCCTGGTGTTGTCATGAAACTTTCATGCTTCCCTAATCTAATTTCAATCCACTGTCATTGCCATTTGCAATCAGCATCTACTTTTCTATGCAGGCTATGTGTAATGTATTTTATTTCCCCTATACTAACATGGAATACTTCCAACAGGAGCATCTGCACCTTACAAACCCTGTCTCTCTTCTCTTGTCTTTTTTTCTGTATGTTATGAAAAGCAGCGCTTTCCAAGCATTTGAATCGACAATATACGGAAAAAACATTACCACAGTATCTATTGAACAGGTATACTGACAAAAGACTGTATTTTTTCACTCAGCAAGACTTGTTTGGTACTCGTTAAGCAAGTAAGGAATGTCCCCCGGGCTATGATGTCCCAATTCATTGGCAAACTCCATGTGAAATCTCATTATTTCCATCGATGATATAGGGGAAAATGCGAATAGTGGAACTGATTCTAGCCCATGAGCAAATATAGTACTGCAAATTCATAACTGTGCAATTTCAGGTAACCCAGTACCTAAAGGCTATAGTACCAAACTACCTATGCTCATTGAATAGACACTTAGTTCCTAGATATAAAGGGCCTCACGTTATGTCTCGCTATAAAAAACAGTGTACCCGGGTGGTTACATCCAGATGCTTTGAATATTTCTTCTTTTAATTTTTCCTAGGAAACAGCATATTTCATTAGCAAAACAGTGGTCCAATACTCTCTTAGACGTTTCCAGGGGCAGATACACTAGTAGTAACTATAGTGAAGCAAAGGGTTAATGATGATACCGCTAGGACTTAGCAGAATTGGCAGAAGGGTTAAAGTGAGGTAGGTGAGTTGTTTATGAGGCATGGACGATGGGAGGAGGATACAGATCTACAGGACGAGCAACAACTTATACCATGTATGAATCATGCATAGGCCGTAACAGTGCTTCTACACGAGCTATGCTCCAAGGCGAAGGTATAATGTAGGAATGGCGAACGGGGATCAGAGGGAGGGTGCAATAGATGTATGAATTCAAGCACGTCAAATCTGCGAAAATCTGACAAGTATGTTAAAGGCGAATTAAATGGCAAAACTGAACTAATAGATACTGAATGAAACAGAAGTAAAAGATCTCGAATATATGAATAGAAGAATTGAGTGTGCTGATTATTCAAATGAGATTCAATAGAAAATGATGAAGACACATAAGTAAATGAAGAGAGCTAATAAAATTAGACAAAAGCAATTGAGAGGTTAGATGTGTCTACGCTACGCGATGGCCTTTACTTGCCTGTACTAAAATTAGAAAATGAGGCACCAAACTGTTAAAACAAGATGGTAGAGGAAAATGATGAGTCGAGAGGCAGGAGAGGAGGAAGAGGTAAATGGATGGACGCGAATACGGGAGGAATTATTAATGGTTGTTCAGTATTGGGGTTGAGCTGAGATTATTGAATGTATGCCTGCATGGTTGGGGAAGGGAGACACAAAGAACAACAACCTGCATCTAGCTAAATAAACATTTGTCAAGTATAGTCATCATAGCCGATACCTTAGTTGTGGCAGGCCACAAATGTTACGCCATAATAAAAAATGGTTGTATCACTAAAAATATTTGTATTTTCCAATCAATCATTATGTAATCGTTCAAGAACGTATAAGCTTTATCACTTCTGTCGCCCAATTCGGAGGCTATAGCTCTACACCAGTTAGATGTGTCTACGCGACGCGATGGCCTATAGTAGAGTCTTTAAAGATTCTTAGTCCATCACATTCATGATTACTAATTAAATACAATCCGGCAACTCGAATTGGGCAATAAAAACATTTAGTCCGTCAGGTCCCTAACAGTTACCTAACAATCACATTTGAATACAAGCAGGTGCAGCGCTTACGAATGGCTGAATTGAAGGTGGTAATTTATAATCTGGAGGCTGGTTATAGAGATGCAGTGTCCTTTCAAGATAGCACTCATTAAAGATCATTTCCTTAAAATGCGGTCAAAATCCGGCTAGTTGGGCATTATGAGATGAAGCCTTCATTGAATAATAATTTTCTTTATTCAGAAACCGAACAGTCTCTGTAAAATTACATAGAATTAATGTGTTCGGTAACGTGTGAACAAAGATATATTACATTAAATATTATCTCGGTTTGCAGACCCATTTGCGGTGATGAGGTGAGATGAGGTGAAAACTCCACTAAAGGTCCACTAATCTGGGCGCTGATGAGGTAACAACTTATTGAGGTCAGTATCCTAGCTTAATGAGGACAGTGACCAGTGTGTATTGATCAGCAACTACACACATATACAGGTCTTACTTACTAAAACGCTAGATGTATTTACGAGACGATTGATGGATTCCGTCTATTTATATTTGTTTAAATATGTCAAACTGTGCTCTTGTGGTGATAATAAAATGAATAACTACCAATTATGGAAAATAAAATTGATGTCAAGTTAGAAAATATTTAGTAATGTTTCATTTAGTATAGCGATATGAGGGACAAAGAGCATAGACACTTTTGGTGAGGGAATAGGATACACGAGGGAGTAAACGATGCATATATTTGTAGGAAGAAGATGTCAAAGGGTAAAGACCAAAGGTAAATTCGGCGGAATCAGCGAGTGAGGAGTGCAAGGCGAAGATAGATGAAAATGAGGAGGGACAAAGTGGAAGGATAGACGACTAGTATGGGATAGTGTGTGTGTGGGGGGGGGGGGGCAGCAAACGAGACATGAATCATATCTAGAAACAGAAATGGGGTGGGGGTAACCTTTTTAAGAAGCGGCCTTTTTACATAGTAGTATATTGGATTGTTCCAAGTATACGGGATATCCCAGCCTTGATGAACAGCCAAACTACAGTTACTTCTAGTTCTAAGCAATGGAGGTGAGTGTGGAATGGAGCCCAGACTAGTAACATATGGCTCTGACCGCTTGTAAAGTCCTATTTTATATATAGTATATATCTTGTACACCACCATTACTATGCCTTTGCATGGGCTTGCTCTGGGTCTGGCATTGCACCCTATAGCCAGAAGATCTGAAGCGGGGACTAAATCTACGGAAACAGAAGCTGTGTATCTGGTTTTACTTTCCCTTTGTCGAGAAGCCGTGACCGAAACTGGGTTGTATAGTAATACCTCGTGGTCTCGTCCGCGACGGATAAGAGGAGTCACCATTTACTGTAGAATCACCATAGTCGGTGAAGTTCACTACACCTCTATCTAAACAATTTAAAGCCTTTTTAATTTCTAAAATGTTACTAGGTTTCAGATTTGAAGTGATATACCCTAAATAGAGGTACGGTAGCCTATCAAATTTTCTTATTTATGCATACGACCCAAAATATTTCAAGAATCATGAATTCATACTATTAGGTCAAAATCCAAAATAATATTTTGCTGAACTTCTGGAGTTCCAGAAGTTCAGAAGAATTACAAGGATTTTGGACTTTGACCTAATAGCATAATTTAATTGTAAAAACAACTAGCAAAATGAATCAAATCAATTAGGGTCTTTATAAAATATTCTTTAAAACTCTGGCAACGCCATAGCTTGTCTTCAAATAACATGATCTGTCGATATCTTATGCACAACTGATTCTTTTGTTTCTCTCACCTAAATAAAACCCAACAACCCAACATCTTTTCCCTCACCCACTCTGAGCAACCCACCCCCCGCCCCTCCCTCATCCCGCCCAAACACACCCACCCACACTAGGCGGTCAGGGGATTATCCAAGGTATCGTGTTAATCTCCACCTGCCTCTGATCCAGAGGTCACGTCCCTCGCAGGTTCAACGACACATCTCCAAGGTCAGGTTCAAATCTTCTTCGAGGTCAAGGTCAAATTTTCTTTGAGGTCAAATGCAATCATCTCAAGGCCACAGGGACACTTGGCTTGAGCTAGCATGTGAATAAGGGGCGGTAGGGGGTGGAGAGCAGGGTGCGGGGAGGTCCAGGATAATTTAGTCTGTAATCTCTCTAATCCAGAACATGGATCAGCGTACTTGCTACAAAAAGCGTCAACCTAATATTCATTCAAATTAATACCAAGATCATCCAAGAGGTTCGCCAGATGGGCCTCAGATTATCATCTGTTTTTCTAAGAGCTTAAGATGTTGAATATCGATACGCTGGAATGGATTCATGCATTAAATCATATAAAATTTAATGTCCTGCGACCCCCAACTTTGAATAGAACAACGGGGATTATCGGATATTATAAAAAAGATTATGTTCATGTATACTAATTACTTCCAAGAGAAGAAACTGGTCATTTAGGTTTAAGTTCTGATCTGGTTATAGTAAGCATAAGGTTTTACGTATTAGGTGGGTCGGGGTGGGGTACAGATTACATGATGTGTGTGCCTCAGCTGGCAAGATCTCAACGAAATGTGATCATCGAGTAAACACAAGATTGTGTTTAAACTGAAAATAATTACATTGCTTTTACGGAATGTTCAACCGAAACCTGTTATATTTTATACAGCTAAGAAACATCACGATGCCTCCCATAGAAAAGATTAAACATAATCTACCCCAGGGGCCAATTTGATTTCCTCAAGCCATTGGTGATCCGTAGGTCTCCTTCACGGCAATATATATACGGTATTTACAAAATGTAATGATGATTATTTGGCACAGTATAGTAAACCATTAGTAAAAATATTACAGAAAGAAATGGAAATGGGGGGAAATTGCGCCATCAAACGATCATCCAACGAAACGTTTACATTTGTGGGATAGGTACTTATTCAGAAGTACATGGTAAAATTATTATTAGATTCTATATTCATAGATTCTATATTTTTAAATTTATATTAAAAATTATACAAATTGCCTCCTGTTCAAAGCGATTATTTCGTTTTATAAATCCACAATATAAAAGCAATGGGTGGGAATATTGAAAACATACTCATATTATTGGGGATTGTGATTAAGGGGAGTCCCCACAGGCCATTACTCATACAATAATAAGTCCATTCTCTTTTGTCATCTCCCTCCCCAACCCCCCTGCCTCATCTACCCTGCTACCCCAACCTCCTGCCACCCAAACCTACAGGGACTATTCCATTACAAACTGCCTCCAATCTCCCCCATTGTATCCTTTTATTTCCATGGAAACACATCATAAATAAATGATCGCATTATTTCATCAGATAGATTAGAGTATTGGATCTTATTTGGGATTTGGATAATCTATTTTGGTACTGTATTGGCGAGATAGATGGACCAATCGATGGGAGGAAGGTAAATGTTTTAATATCCTTGGATATCGTTATTGTTACCTTCTTTTTATTTCTATTAAAAAAAAGGTTGAAAGAGAAGAAGTGCTAAAAAGTATTCTTTCTTACTCTAAGACAGTCATGTACTGACATGTATGCATACATACAGTTATAGATAATTATATCGCTAAGACAGCTAAGATCATGTTAGGACAGATATCGTTAAAACTAAAGAAGATTACTAATTGATATAAAACTGTGTTAAATTGTTTAGAATTGTAAAAGCCGCGATGGCAGGATATCATGAATAAAGATGTCGTAAAAACAAAACAAAAACTAAAGAAGTAGGAAGGATTTGTTGACAAAGTTGAATAAGTATCCAGTGAAAATCAAACAAACTAAAGAAGTGAATCAATATATAGGTCCGCTGTTTGAAGTGCAGTAGCGGAATGTAAACTGATTTCATACAAGTAGAAGGGCGGGGGCAATTGCTTACCACCAATGTGGGTTTATTAGCCTAGAACTCAGCTGGCTTTCTTTAATATCGGAGGAGCAACCAGCGGTATATCAAACCTTAGAGTACGTTTTCATCTTGGTCAGGCTGACAAACACTTGAACAGAAATGGAAAGCTTAAACATTAAAATGAGTACTTACCTCTTTGATTTTGTTGGTTTCTGTTGGTACCCCTTTTATGAGACATATTCCGTATTTATTTAAATTATCCAACCACCTGCAAAATAAACATACGCATACATCAAATATATTATACGAGGTACACCATTTCACAGATTCTGTCATTGTTTTCTTAATTTCGACAATGTTGCAGGGCTAGAGGTAGCTAGAGGGCATCCGGCCTATGCACATCACAACCGGCCACCTCAGCCTAGACTCAGAGCCTCATATTAGATCAGATCAGATATGTTAGTGATTGTGCTAATGGGTTTCCTGGGCATGGAGTACGCGTCCTAATGGCATTATGATGGCATTGTGCGGTTTGGAGCGAGAGGCTTTCTCTCAACTCTGAGCCTAGTCTACCAATGTGGACTATCAATTTAGCCCGCATAATGCATAGCAAAAACCTGACAAAGTCATTGTACTTTGCAAAACTACATTATTAAACAAAGATCTAAAAACACTTCATTCAAAACAATTCCTACGTAATAAGAATTGCTGTGCCAGATAAGATTAAACATAAAACCCCCGCGTCCCTTCATATAAATCTGTCTTGCTTGTGATCACAAAATCACAGAAAAATAGATTCTACATACGGAAGTTTTGGATCTTCATCACGGAATACATAGAAACCATTACTTTAATGTTTTAACGGATTTAGAAAACATGTTGAATTAAATCACCATACATTAAAATTGACACAGAAATGAGAACGTTCCTTAATCAGCTTGACAAAGCAGACTCTCGGAGAAAATGTTAAATCTGTTTCATAAATAGAATTAGTCCATAATTAATGTCCAATAACTCCGATAACATTGAATTAAAAGGATTCCAAGCACTTATTTGTTAGGATTTTTATAAGTTATCTGTCAAAGGTTCTAGATTCAATTTTACTAAAGACTGCAAATTTGCACGGAAGACTTAAGTAAAGTTGATCGGTGTAAATTGTGCACGATTACATTGACCTAATTGGACAAATTTAAGTTCTCAACGTTTTTCTGAAAAGGCTGTTTTAATTTGCCTCTGCCCATATCATGAATGACGTAATATGCGATTCGTTGTGCCGCCATTTGACACACAACACTTCATTTGACTAGAAACCTTGACAGATAACTAACAGTGAGATTCCCCCTCTCTCTTCTAAGGGCTTCTCGCGTCACCTCGATTTTTTTCTGCCCCCCCCCCGTGCCCACACGTGTACCTCTCTCTCCACGGCTCTCTCCCCCCCTCTCTCTCTCTCTCTCGCTCTCTATCCTTTCCCCCTCCCTCCCCCATGTCCTTATATATAGTTCCAATTTATCTTTTATATGTTAGTGTCCCCTTTTCAATCTCTGTTTTCCTCGTCCTACAAATTCACTTACCTTTACATTCTTTCTTTTTTGCATTCTCCCTGTTTTTGTCTCTGTTCCCCTCCCATATGGGTCTTTGAGCCCCTAAAACGCCCCTCCCTGCACACGCACCCACACCCACACTTCATCCCTGGCACTTCACCACCAACTCACCCAACACAAGATAAATTACAACCCCTCTTGTTCAAGCCATCAGAAAATTTTCCGTGGAAATAATTATGCACAATGACCACATTTTCTTATCTCAGACCATATTACATAAAATGACAGCTGCATAGAGGGTGTCAGTATAAGGACCGCAGATTAATTTTTGTAATTTCCATTTGGCTGGGCGGCAGTGGTGGGGTGCGGTCGGGTTATCTTGGCGCGCCAGTCGACAATGGTATCAGTGGGGCAACTGCTAATGCTGGCCCTTACTGCTATTGAATGCTTGTCTCTGGCTCTCCTGATTGGTGTTAGGGCTGTAGAGCCTAAGTGCATTTATTACACTTCATTAGATATGCAGGGAGCCAACGGCATAAACACTGTGTGTTAGTATAAGGTGGTGGAAGTGCGCAGACGGGTGGTGTTGCCATTGAATCAGTAAATGGGTAATATATGCGGAGATAAAACTTATAAGTACAAAGAGGAGGATTACAATGGAGAGAAAAACCAGGAGGCAACATGCAAAAAACGAGATGAAATGGACTTGGCCTTGGGTCCAAAAATGAGCAATTACAAAACTAGGGAGGTGAAAGGGAGGAAGGGAGAGGTTTAAGGGAATATTAAAATAAGGCAAGAAGAAAATTATATGTAAGAGTGAGTGGGAGAATGTGGATAAGAGAAAGAGAAGGCAAAACATTGGTATAGGAGCAAGAAATATAAAGAATAATAGAGGGAGCACAGAGAAAGAGGAACAGACTGGAACAGAAGAGGGGATTATATAAAAACGAAATGGGGCAATTTGGGCTTCCATGGAAACACGACCCCAAGAAATGCAGAATGGGTTGCGGAAGGGTGGAGGGCATATCTAGCCACAAAAGCTAGGTAATCCGCTTAGGCGATGTAAATTATGCGATTGCCAACACACAATGTCCAGAGGGAGAAGCTTATTGAAAGCTAATAACTCATATTTACAGAGAGTGGGCCTATCCTATTTAATGTGCATTTAGGCAGTCTGTGTCTAAGCGTAGTGGGGTTAGAGATAAGAAGGGGAAGAGGTGGGTCGGGGAGAAGGTTGGAAAGAAGGAGGAAAAGACGGTGGAGGAAGAGATAAGGGTTAGCTGATGGACGAAAACGATACTGAGGACAAGGACGAAGGAAAGTGGGGACAGACGAGGTATGGAGAGTTGAGAATTTGGAAAGCAGAAAAAAATAGGGAGCGAGGAATTAACGGTTTGAAGTATACGGGGAAAATGGGGATAACATGGGGTGGGATCCAGGAAAGGCAATTGGACAGGGGGCAGCAGGCAAGAAGCAAAGGCGGAAAAATAATAATGAAAACAATCAGAAATAAATACATCGTGTAATTATATAATCCATTTGAAGCCCTCACCTGTGTTTGTGGATGGGGCTGGACATCAGTTCTCCATATGCGACCTCTGGCAAGTTACCCTAAAAAAGTAATAATTATCATAATTATTCACATGGGTTAGTCATGCATTTATCTTAGTCTTATCTATCAATGTATAATAATTAACAAATCCTAGTTATTCAGATAATAAAGGAAAAGCCTATACTATAAATGTTATTGTCCGAGCCACCACCTCTGTGCTCGCAAGTAAAGCTGTGTATTTCTATGCTCGATCCAACTTTCTGCTCACAATTTGAGATGCAGATCTATACTGTATGCAACATTGGGGGGCGTGGTGCTGGTGGTTAGTTCAAGGGATTTGCGCGTTGACGAGAGTGATTAAGTTTAAATACCCAAGTCTGATACTCCTCGCCAGCTAAATCGACTGCATTTTGTCCGATAACTCTCGAATTGGACACACCCAATACACCCCGATACTTGATCCTCTTCCCCTAATAACTACGGTCACCTTAACCTCCGTTTTTCCTTTATCTTTGCTCTGCTTTTTCTATCTTATTCTCTCTCTCCCCCATTCCTAAATATTCAGGGTAACGAATATCCAAAACGATATATTGCTGATGAAATAACCTATAATCCCCACATCTTATTTGTCCTCCTGTCACAGCTCCCCCGACTGCATCACCTGTTTTAGCATCTTCTTGTCTCCCTTATAACTTCCTCCTCCTCCTCCTCGTCCAATAATTTCCTATCCCCACTCGCATTCTCCATACTGCCTCTAATGTCGCTGCTAACCCTCTAATTAACATTCTTCCGTCTATTTGTTCTTAATCGCCTCCAAATATATCCTTTTTACCTATCATTTCTTTTCATATTTCATAAGACCTTTTTCGAGCACCAGCTCAACCCTCACCGTAATCATTTCCAACTCCTCCTGCAGACCTGCTCTTCATTCAGCACCACAACTCTCTGCATACTCCCAAGCCCCCCGCCCCCCCCTCCCCCCTCTTCTCCTTCCCCATTCCCAAACCCTCCACCTACAAGAGGATCTGTCGATGAGTGATAGGCCATGACGGGGATTTGTCTCAGCTTTTCACACTATAAATAATAACAATATCACCACCATCCTGCCCCCTACCGTTAGCCTAGGCAAACATGCCATGGACATGTGAAAGCGAGGCCGGCCTGGGATTTACGTCCGTTTATTGCCTCGGCTTGGCAATGACGATGACATGAAGCAGTTCAAAGGTAAGTGGGGAAAAGAATAGGCGGGGGGCGAGGATGTAATGCTAGTCACACACACATATATATATATACATATATATATCATACGGTATCTTGATATATTTTTTCAACACATTTTATTCAAGTTATATTTTTAAAGCACTCCCAGCCTGAGGAGCGGTTTTCGTTGTGCCCTGAACTAATTTTCTTGTTGTGTTTTACGTCGAAGTATAACATTTAAAAGAATATTACTTTACAACATAATATATATAGTATACATGATGATGATGGAAAATCAGGAAATGAGTAATAATGGATGCTGATGCTGACGGACTTATTATTGTATATTGTCTATATTATGTGAGTGTGTGAATGAATGTAGGATGCATAGTCAATAGCACAAGATGTTGGCATTTCCATGTTTTTTTTGTCAAAAAAAGAAGACGAATAAAATGACACAATTCAGTGGGGCACGTTTCAGTACGTCGGCCTGTCTTTGTGCCCCCGCCAAGCCAAGCCCAATGTCTGCCCATGGGACAATCTCTGTCCGTAATTACACGCATCTGCTCACTGGCCATATCCTCACCCTGCCACGACCACACAGCACCCCTGCAAGTTGAGCAGCTCCTCCTACCCGGGCACACAAGTAACACAAACTACCTCTAAGCAGTAGTTGCTTATACCTTCAACATTGTATGCACTGCTCAGACAGGGTGGCGCGTAACATGAACGTTATGCCACACTTGGCACATACATTATTACATATATTATAGACCCAGTGTTCTTTTTGTTACTAATATATTTCTGTTTGATTAATTTCCGAGGTATATAATATAGAATATACCTTACGTAAGGTCGTGTATGACCCTAGAAAACATGCCCTATAGTTCATGGCACTGTTCAGGGGTAAAGGCCATCACTATATCTGGAGTGCCCAGACAGATCTTTGTGCAATCGATGCTGTATATGTGTGTGAGTATCTTTTGTTGCCTCGTTTGAGTCCTGAGTCCGTAAGTCTGTGTATTTGTTTGGTAACAGGTGATCCATGTATGGTTATGTTCGTTAATGAAATAGGGGATAGGCCTAATAATTGTTAAACTTGCTTTAGAACATTTAGTTCTTAATCGAATGCAGCTTTTTGTCAATGGGCACTACATTTTGAAAGGAAATCATTTAAGACTTCTACAAAAACAAAATTGATGATAAAATTCAATTGTCAGCAAATACAAATATATAATTTTCGGGTCACTATATCATGAACGGACTCATAGCCCGGGCACCAGTACTAACCCTAGAGCGTCACAAGCGGGTGCACCATAATTCCCGGGATGAATTTGACAACACTTGAGTGGAAGGGGAACATTATGGCAGCAGCTAATCCGGCCCGGATGTCCATTATGATACATTAATTCCCAGACAATTGACAGTCTAACCTCTGTCCACTCGCCGCGCTTGTAAGCGGTGAGATAAGGGGCGCAGTTTGGCGGGCGCGAGGCGAGGCGGGCGCTAGTGGCTGCATAGGAACAGCGTGATGCCGGATAGTGGGGATAGGGCGGTGAATGACTACCATAACGCCTCAGTGAATCCGGGACAAGGGGGCCATGTGCAGTATGCATCATCATGTTAACAAGCATCCTGCCCAACTTGTCATTCCAGTCATAAGCGCCCAGCTTAAAAACATCCCACAGACATCCCCGCCTCAGTGTCTAATAATGGGGAATTTTGCTCCCCTTTTCTTCTGCCTACTCACACTTGCCCCCTCAAAGCATCACGTCTTCTAACAAGTTGAGCAACGACAATAAAACCCGGATCCAATTGATAATGGCGATGAGGTGATTTTTAGAACAGTAATAATGATAAGAGTGGGCCGAAAAGCGCCCTGAATGCAATTAGAAAAAGTCGACTCCCGTCACTTGACATGACAAATACGTGTCTGTTCGCAGAGTAAACAATACTAAACCAGGACAAATAACAACTGGCATGTTTCTGCTGAAAGTAGATTTCCAAAATGCATTCAAGGGGTATTAGTGCGTGTGAGTTGAATTGCCAAGGCAATGAGAAAGAAATGAAAAAGGAATTTAGAACAGAAGGCTAACTGCCGATAGTAAGTGTCAAAGCGCCCGGTGAAAGGTGCACTCTTCATAGACTACTCACAAAGTGGCTCACAGGGAGTGTTCTAAATGGGGGGCCCGGCGGTAGTACTAGCAGTAGGCGTGAACCGGTGTTTGATTCAGAACACACCGTTTAAATATGTATTAAAGTTGCTCCGCCCATATATAATATTCATGGTGGATGGCTTGGGAGCTTTTTGCGAAAATGAAATCGTTGAAAATACGTCTATGAGGAGTATGTATCCCTATTGGACAGATGATTTTACAACTCGTATCGCGACACACATTAAAGTTACAGATATAAACTTTTATGTTGGAAATAAATTGTTGTTTCAGTATATTGCATTTATTTGATATACGTGTGTGTATCAATAATGGATATCGATTAAAGATGGTAGAACTTTGTGATGTATCTTGATATGATATGAACAGGAATAGACGCAGGTGTAAGTTGAACAGGTGAGATATTGGGATTGTTTAGAATTCATACGTGGGCCGGGGTTGATATTGAAAGATGCTTGGTCTGACTGATTAAGCTATTCATGCGATATATAACACATACTTTGAATACTTTTCTTCAGTCATAATTAATATAAGAATTATCATAATTAATATTTAATGATCACAGATAAGAAAACACCACTTATTTGAGTTCATGAAAACATATCTATTCTACCACTTCTTTTCATTGAGACTGGTGTCCTGTTGGAGGAAATGGGGTGGCTCACAAAGTGGCTTAAACCCTAGCTTAAAGGTTGCTCAATATTTGTGGGATGACATCAAAATCAATAAACAAGGCCTGTGGGGTTGCAATGAAGATTCAAGGGATAGCGGATAAAAAATGTAGATAAAAGAAAGCAAGCAAGGAATACTAAACAAAGATGCGTCTATAAATGGTTTACTATATCTTACTACAAGGCTTTACGTACCTTTAGAACTATGGGTTTTGTAGCCCGCCTGTTCTCCTCCCGCGCTCCCTCCGAGTAGTCATTCTCCCATAGGAATTCTAGGGGAAGCACAGTGACGTGGCCTCCATCGTCATCCAGCCATATTTGTACCTCATTGTCTAAAGGAAATGATTTGAATAATTAGTGAAAGAAATACATCTGCAATATTTAGTGTAGATTGGTTGTTTTACATTATTCTTTGAATCATGACAGTTAGGCGTTTTGTGTAAAAGAAAATTGGATCAAAGTTGTTTTTATTTTACATAATTTATAATGGCAAAAGTTGTTGATTAAAAACTTAGTTAAAATTGAAGATTTAGATTTAAAAAAAGAAATATGAAACGACAGGTGAGGTTGAGTGAAAAATGTTTGAAGTGAGTGGTGTAGTGGCAGGAAGGGTAAAGTGAGGGTAAGTGATATTTGTAGGAGTAAGGTTGTGATAATGAGAGTTGATTCTAGGGGTGATGTTTGCATTTATCAATAATAGGCAATGCTATACAAATTAAATATCACCAATATACTCGCATACATATAAAATTACCTCTGCAGTTTGACATTTCCACCCAGTATGCGCAGATGGAAAGGCATTCAATGACATACAACACAAGGGTCTGCCTGCAGCCACCGAGGACATTCCAAAGCATTGACCGCTTTTTATGGCCGTGTCAAAGAGTGCCACTCCTCTTAGCCCGGTGACCTCTGCATATGACCTTACTACATATTGGGACAACTCACAAAAAACATCGCAACCTCTTGAAAGCTGAGAAAACACTGTGTTCAAAGTCCTTGTTGTGGTATCATTTCATATTCAAATTAAGATATGGCTAATCGGTATTCATGAATCTTATTTCAGCTATTTTCAAGAGAGCCTGAATTAATTGTGTTTATCATGAATGTGACTAGTTGGAGGGGTGATTGTTTAGGATAAGTAGTTAGCAGTGGTTAAGAATGATAATGTTGGTTCAGTGTTGACACCATTATTTTTTTCTAGTGATGGGCGAAGTTTTTTTGTATGTACATCTACATATAAATCTTAATGAATACCGAGGTCTGGGTCCTGGAGCCATCTGTTGGTCAATGTGCTTTTATTGTTTAATTTTTATATACATTTTCTGCGCATTTCCTTCTAAATTAACAACTTCTTAACCGATATTTCAGTTCGACCTTTTTTCCGACATGTAAAATACGAAATGTTAATGCTCTATACATGTTATTACTTTCATTTTCTGTTTACAAAATTATCCACACTTTTAAAACATGACATACCGGTCAGATATTAATTTTGTGACTTTGACCCCTTGACCTAACCCTGCCGTTTCATGGTATTTATATATCCATGTTATGTCCATATTACATCTGAAGTATATGTAAAAGGATGTCTTCTGGTAACGCTGGCGATAGTTCATTGAATGATATTTTAGAAGTTGCTGTCAAATTAGTGAATCTTGGTAATAAATAATGGATATATTTCTATGATATTATATAACTTATGTATGGAGTAAACTTCATATAATATTAGTTAAATGTTGAGAGGCTACGCACGAGAATATCGACTATAGGTCGACATGCGTCTTTATTATTGTGACTAAATGTACAATGGGCTTTGTTTGTAATAAAAAAATGTTTATTTGATATTTTAGGTATGGCGGTATTTCTGAATAATTATGTCAACAGTGAGTAAATTTATACCCGGTAATGACAGCAAAACAGCCACAATGGTAACTATTGATATATATTACATATTAATCAAGGAACTGTATACGGGTATTGTAATCTGTAACATTGCAATGGGAGAAATATCCCAAGATAGAGATTACCCATTTCTCAAGTAATGTAATGTTGAGCTATACATATAAGTGACGACGCCCACCCACCACACTTAATTTTTCCATGCCACACTCTGTGTGTCAACTGTAAGTCGGCAGCCGTTACGGGATATATGAGGCATGGAGGGAATGACAGCTTTTATGACTGTAATTGACCATTAAAACACACATTATGTCCGTCTGTTTAACAGATTCCAGCTCCTAATTCTACCCGCATTGGAAATTAAACCACTATTTCAATGTAATGTTGGCAACATACCATGACGCACACGCCCAGAAACAACAGGCACAAACTCATTTAAACCAAAATATGCAAGTGTGGATCCACCTAAATGTAATGATGAAAAGGTTTCACATTTTAGCTGTGATCTTATAATCAAATTAAAGTTTATTATATTATAGTAAGACCACCACAGTGTCAAGTACGAGGTGGATTATATTCGCCTCGTAAGTCTAAAAGCAAAGAGGCCATAGGCCGAGTTGCTTCTGGGCTTACCACATGTACCAGGCGAATATTATCCATCGAATATTGTCACGGCCTAATCATGGAATAAAAATGGAATCGGTTCCAAAACATGTGGTAACAATGTTACGAGGCACTAAAGTGGAGCTATGTTACTCGTGGTCTCTCTAATTCCTCGTTTCCTTACCCTGGAACCCTGAATATGAACAATAAATTAAATTAAATAAGTTATATATGGGGGTATTCGTGTTTCTAGATAAGTCTGACATGATTAATTACGAATATATAAGAATTAAAAAAATGTATCATTTTTGTCACAAACCATACTAGGTTTCGATAAAGAGTTGAGTTCGTTGATTGTTCCTCGGGATTCGGATCTAGGAGCTCCCAATATTTTATCTCAGTCAATTACAATTGACATACAATAATCTTCGATCAAAATCAACAAATGGCAGCCGTATTCAATATCGCAATTTAGAGATAGCTATACATAAGTAGCAAGGGCTCAAATCTTCTACAACCAAAAACATTCTTGATAAAAAAGAAACTGCAACAATTATCGCGCTAATAATATCCAATCAGAACTAACAAAACAAAAACCAATCACCGTCACCCGAACAAATTAAAATCAAAGGCTTTCTTTTGTTCGCAGACGACATTTTCGGAATCAGACGACATTTTAACCACAGTAAAAAGCCGTTCAAGTCACGGGTTGTTTGGACTTATTTTGTTCATGAAACAAAAATCACTCAACTGAATATGAAGCTCGAATGAAACCCCCTTGTTTTATCTCCATAATTCATTAAAGTAAGTGGATGAAACAGGGACGTGTTAAACTAAACCGACAAAGAAGTTTTGAATAGCGATGGCTATGAAACCCAATGAAGGTCAGCTAACTGCAACCAATGTCACTGTGAGTTGTTTAGTTGGTGTTCATCCAAGCGGACCTAAACGACAGACAATCAATTAAACAACACCAATCTAGCTCAGCCCTTATCAAGATAAATTACATTTCACATTTTTATTAGCAAAACTTAAGAAGAGATATTATTATGCTCATGGGATTGCTGAAGAAACGCTTGTCTAAAAAGAGCCCAAGTTAATAGAAATGGGTGGCCTTTGGTAACTTTGAGAATGATTGCACAGACAAATTAAACATCCCGAGGAAAAATGTCGTCTGCATGGGCGAAAACAGAAATCAGATGAGGATTCATAACGTGGTACAAATTTCAGTGGTATAATTGAGTCTACTAATATCGGTATAAAATGAGGGAAATGCAATAAGAATGAAGGGAATTATAAGAAGATGGAACATTCTGAACCAAAATAGACGAGAGGCAGAAAAGGGGAAAGAAATATGAAATGCCGATCTAGATGTTAAATGATGAGAAGGGCATCGATATTGTGGCAAGGATGCGAAGGGAAGGACAACCACATCCTCCCTATGGCAAGGTGTGGTCGCTACGTTACTCTAACTGGTTGCGTAGTATAGGGCCTGCCTTGGGAGGATGGGCAACCAGTGACTGGAAGTATCTAATTCGAGCAAAGTTAAAAAAGGGGTTGTCGGTCGGTCGGTCGGTCGGTCGGGGAGATATGATATTTGTAGAGAAGAACTGACGCCCGGGGAAATAACGAAGTCTACCACAGTTTTAAAACATTATAATAGAGATACAAACCTAGACTCCAGTGTAGGTAAGTAGAGATGGGGTGGAGGTGTGTGGAGGCGGGGCGGGGGAGCAAGTATGGGCGATCATGGAGAAAGAAGCTTACACTTTTCTTTGCAATGTAATGAGTTTCTAAGCCTAGCTTCTTCTGGCTTCTGGATAAAGAATGAATGAAAGAAATGAACCCAGGGAGAGAAAAGAGAGAGAGGGAGAGAGGGAGTGCGCAAGAGCTTTTTGCTGCGTTCTTAATGAAGGATTACGGAAGGAAGAGGTAGCTAAATCCCATAGCTCCACTGACCAATCTCTCCCCTAAGCCCCTCATCGCCAATTACTACTCGCGGGCGCTTGCGTTCGCTCCGCAAAGCCCCGCACCGACACATTTGTCACAATCTGTTGTGAAAAAGCGCCCGTCACCGCCAAATGCTGTCGCTAATCCACTCGCGCAGAATCCAGGCGAATTAACGCTTTGTCCCTTTTAGGCCACCCTACCGCCGAGGACCCATTTAAAAATGAAAACTCAATAGCGACGACTTATTGAAGGGGACACTTCGCTGTCAGTCTCCCCCCGATCCTTATTTTTCCCGCCAGAAAAGAATGACCGTTCGTATTAAGCGTGCACGGTGGAAGAAGGCGCTATGACTGGCTACTCACGTGACGTCCATGACGCCAATGTTGACCTCGCTCTGACAAAACTGACCTGATTAAATTAGACTTTAGGATAATAGGTAACATTGTGTTGCCGTTTCCCTTAGTTCTTTCTCACTAGATATGTTTATAAACAGCACACAGAGACTTATTAAACATTGAAGGAATAATGATGCTATATTCTCAATTGCTACCACAGAAGCATGTACATCATATCCTTTAGGACTACACTCAAATGGTACCAACGTTACTAGTTATTTTCTCAATTGATATTTAATTCACTTATATTTCCACTTAATTGTATATAATTAGGTATTATGGGATGACTTTGCCCTACCAAGCATGGAACTCACGAATCGTGAATGAATATATATGTATTTACCTTCCAATCGTAGCAC
The DNA here is from genome assembly GCA_942159475.1 of Sthenelais limicola. Classification (NCBI taxonomy): domain Eukaryota; kingdom Metazoa; phylum Annelida; class Polychaeta; order Phyllodocida; family Sigalionidae; genus Sthenelais; species Sthenelais limicola. The sequence continues at coordinate 74,995,292 of OW804098.1, forward strand.
CATTAATTATATATAGAGGATATTGAAGAGCACATACGCACACACAGTGATAGGCATACATAATATGGATAGGCCTACATATGCATGTATATATGTATACACGTATACATAAATACCTGTATGTAGTATACATCTACATAGACACAAATGTGGTTTTCAATGTAATAATAGAGTGAGAGAGAAGGGAGGAGTCCATAGGAGGGGTTCCCCCTCCTTTGGACTCCGAGAGATGGAGAAATAAAGGGAGACGGAAAGTCATATTTATAAGAGAATAGGTAAAGCGGGCTGGACCAAATACTTTTGATCCACTCTATGAATCGCACTCTCAAATTCACGCAATCCCGTCTACGCCCCACCCATCCCCTCTTACTTCACTTATCCCTACCCACACATACACCCATCCGACTTTCTTCGTGAGGAGGTCCTCCTCTAAGCCGGTCCAATCAGAAAAAGCTTTTCCTGACAAGTCAAAGCGGATTATCACCCTCTCCACAAATGGGGGATTATCGTAAAAAGTAATTAGAAAATAAAGTCCACTTTGTAAAAACAGGAAGATGAAGAGTATAGCTTTATCGCTGTCCCCAACTCCCCCTGCTCCATCCCACCTTCTCCATTCCTGCTCCTTTCCCTTATACCCCCCCCCCCCCCTTTCCATATCCTTTTCTGTGGTTGGAAGAGGGAAACCCACAGAGGATTTACAAATCACATTTCTAAACTATTTCTGAATGTTAAGGGAAAAAGCTTTGTGTCGCCTCTCTTTTTGTAATCGTTTGGAATTGACTATTTTCGATGGTGGGATAGTTTATTATTTATCTATAGAGCAAACAAAACATGGATTAGATAACACGGGGAAGTTTCCTTACCTCTTCATACAACCCTGCTTACCCCAGATACATCTTTCCGTATATATATATATGAAAGTTTCTATGTTGCCCCAATCCTCCATCCTTCATCCTCACATATAACCCTGAAGTCGGCACCGTAAAATCTTATTTTATGTCCAACAAAAATGCATTGTAATACCCGTCTTAGGATTCGTCAAGATTAATTTTACTAAAGACACGGAAATAAATACAAAGGGCTGTTTGTTTTTTTTATCTAAAAAGAATGCCATTTAACCCAGGCAGGGGATACGGTTTTTATGTTAAGCTACAAAGGCATTCTCTCAGGACGGACCGAGATATGCAGTCGTTTTATTGGATTGGGTGAAGAAAATTAGCTTTCGCTTCTTTAATCACATGAATGAGAGGGGAAAACCTATTGGATAAAAAGGTATTTTAATTAAATGGAATTCAAGCTGAAAATGTGTTCCGCCCGGTAACAAAACAAGTGAACGTTTAAAAAAGAACAAGTCTTTACATGTTAGAGATGACGAGAGCCGATATTCAAGTTTCGTTTACGTTTTATATGAATACATGCATGGTTCAGACTTTAATTACAACATTTGCAATTACATCTTGTACACTTTTACCTCCGGTTTAGAATCAATAATGTAGCAGCATCATTTTAACGGTTTGACAAGATGTTTGAGTTGTGTGTAGGGTTGGGGCAGCATTAGCTAATTAGGGTATCAACGACGTCTTAATCTAATCAGACCAAAAGTCTATCCGCTGCTGAATTATGGAACAGCCTTGATCAACAAGTCATTTCAGTATCTTTGATTGCTTGCCTATTTTAGTTCTGAAGTGTATGCATGTCCCCACTAATATCGCCCTCGTGTCTTGCAGTTAAGAGACAGTTGTCTAACTTGCTGGTTTTTAGAGAAGGATTTTTAGGAGAAGTGGGCTGGTGATTCAATATTTCACATTGCGATTGATAAAACAGAGAATCTAAGTTCCAAATGAAATAATTATGTAGGAGAATGTACCAGATACAGGTGAAAGCAGAATTGAGAGTCCGCCCACCAAATGCACCCTAAATATTTATTTTGATTCATCTGTCATGCCTTACCATTCAATATGGATGTTCTAATGAGGTTTATTGGAATCAAGATCACGGTGGAATCATTTTGGGTTGTATAGCTAAACATTGCCCAAATCCGCATCCATTCCTGGGAATCTAAGGGTATCATGAATTCCATGGTACCATTCGTCTGGTGGTATAGTCTGTCCGAAAAGTAGTTGACACGTGATTCCTTAGTCCCTTCCTTAGTCCCTTTAAGGGGAGGGAAAAGTGGGGGATTTTTGACTTTAAACAATTGCCCCCTGAATCGCCGTTTGCGACCGACCATGGCCAAATGTACAACTGTACTGTATTGTGCTGTCTCTGTTCTATGTGCAGCAGCTGTTGTTTTGCTTAAAAGGAAGGAAGAGCTGGTTATACTGGCCCTGTTCCCTCATGGTTGATTGCAATGAGCGACTCACTGGGCAAAGAGTGGACAGGTCCCTGTCATGAATAGAAATCAGAAATTTCCCACTTTTCCCTCCCCTTAAAGGGACAAAGGAATCATGCGTCAACTACTTTTCAGACAGACTATAGTCTATGCGAGACCATGCATAATAATATGGCACTAGCAAAGTACCCGTCCTCTGCACGGTCACCTTCTTCCTCTCACTGTCTCTCCCCTTCTCCTCTCTCCCTGCCTCTCCTCCTTGTCTCTCCCGGACTCTCCCCCCCCCCTCTCCCTGTCCTACTTACCCCCCTTCTCCTCTCCCCTGCCCTATTCTCTCTCCCCCTCTTCTCCCTTCTCCCTCTCCCTGTCTGATTTCCCCTACCCTCTCCCTCCCTCCTCCTTTCCTCTTCCCCATCATCTCCCTCCCGTCTTTTCTTCGTCTCACTTTCTCATCTCCCACCCGCTCCCTCTCCTTTTTTCCTCTCTCCCCTGCCCTTTTCTCTCTCCCTCTCACCTGCTCTCTTCTTCTCCCTCCCCAACCCCTCTCCCCTCCCCTCCCATCTTCTTCACTCTCCCCCTTCTGCCTCTCTCTCTTCTCTCTTTCCCTTCCCCTCCCTCTCCCCACTCTTCTCTCTCCCCCTCTCTTACTTACTTCCCCTCCCCACCATTGTCAGGGACGTGGGACACATTGCCAAGGATGTGGGACGTATTGCCAGGGATGCCTGTGTTGAAGTCTTGTCAGGGCTGGGGGCCACAATTTCTTCCCGTTCCTTTCACCCCCGCCCCGCTTTTTACCCTTCCTTTCACCCAGCCATTCCTCCCCCTGCTGCCCCCACTTCCTCTTGATACACCCACTCTTTTTGCCCTGTCCTTTCCCCGTGCTCTTCCCTTCCCATTCACTACTATACCTGCTCTTTCCCCAGCCCCCTTCCTCTCTTCAACACTGGATGGGGCTAGTTACGTCTCTGGGTCCCATGATCAATTGGCTCAAGGGCTCATTTATCATTGCCTCTGGGTCCCATGATCATTGGTATGACTATACTTGCTTCCCAGGCTATAAATAGAGTGTGGATATCCCAATTTAAAAAGGCTTCAAAATCATATTTTCACCCCAGATACCTTCACAAACCACATATATATTGTCCTCAAGAGAGGGACGACGGAACTGTACAGAGCAGAAAAACAACTGGAAACATCACAGATTCCAAGAACATGCCTGACAAAAAATCTCCCTTTCCCTTATATCATATACTAGCAAAGTACCCGTCCATATATCTGCTAGTTCGTTAAGGGGGTTAGTGAAAGTCAAAGTTTGTTCAGAACTGGACGTCTATTGCATTTCATTACTTGCTATCGATGCCAATTTTGGCCTACACAGAGTGGACCACTTGCTACACTCAACCTCATTGGCTCCTTCTGTAATTAGGTCACTCTGGTACACTCTACCTAATTGGCCGAATTCTCACTCCCAACTTTTAGTGCTGCAACTTTGAGTAGCTTTTAGTGCCAATACCAACTTTTAGTGCTCGAAATTGGTGCAACTCAGTTCTAAGAGACATAAGTGCATCACATACAAACAATCCTGCCCAAGACATATAAGTTAACACATTGAAGCTAAGCTATGTTTCAATAGTGAAAAACTATGACAAAGTTTTTTTTACCTTCAATGTTGACTTTCTTGATGGTGTATGAGTGTTTGAGGTGGTGAGGGGTGGCCAGTCTCTGTCCACTGTGGGGCTGCTTACACTCTCCACAGTGACAATTGTACCTCAACCAGGCTGCATTAAACCTGAAACAAATACAATACTAACATTGAATTATGGGCACTATTCGTGCATGCTGTTACAGAAAAGTACGAAAAGAAGTGCATTAGAGAAGTGTATTGGGCAAAAAGTAATTCATGAACTGTAAACAAATAATTCACAAAATTATATCAGCCATGTTTCATCATTTTTTTTCATACTAAGCACATTGCCTATGTTTTGGTTTAAGGAGAGAGACATGTCGGACACTAAAGTTTCGGTGACCACGGGTATATAAGTCAAGGGGAGAAATGGTTAGTGTTTTTAAACAGCAGATCTATATTTATATGGTTTTATTTTGGAAAACGTAACGAACAAAGCAAAGGATGCCACATACCCTACTATATTAAAGCTTATTTTCAGCTATTATGACAAGTAAAATCGTATCAAATTTAGTCATAATCATGACTTACAGGACTGTATTTATCAATATTTTGCTGCTCAGTCTGCTATTATATGTTTAAATATAAAAATTCAAAGTCGAATCGGCTGAGACAAAAATGCCGCCGGTGAGCGACAATAAGTGTAATCAACTGACCGGTCCAAATACAAATGAGGACATCTTAGAAGCCCTGTAGCAAAATCAACTGGACAAAACCCTCCAAACCTTTGCTCAAATGACTTTTAAATGGGTTGGAAAAGAAAGGGAAAAAAGTAAAAAACATTTAGCCTACTTTTTTTTACCGACGGTAGCTAAGAGTACATCTTAATTATAAGGACAGAAATCCTAAACTCCGCGCGGGAAGGAATGCTTTTACTATCAGTAGGGCAAACTAAGATGTATGTCACCACAAAATAGACTCGTATCTTCCTGCCATGTAACAGCGGTTGCCCTAGTAGTGCACATTTGATGAACTACTAACAGTATATTACATAGCTGTTCGTCAAAGGAGTGTCTGGCTTGTCAAAATGGAAATCGATGTCACGCATGGCTTTTGGTTTTGACCTTCACATAAATCAAGTGTTCTTGTGAGTAAATAGTTGTGAAAGAGGCGACGTACAAGTGCAGGTTAGTGAAATGTACTACCGGTAGAATGTTCTGAGGGCAGAATTCATGTGTATGTTTCAACGGGTGTGGGAAGCGTATGACAGGGCTATAAATCATATACTGGGATACATGTATACATGCGTGTCCGAATTGATGTAATAACATGAGCTATCTAAAAGAGAGGCAGGAGCGAATCGGATTATGGGGATGGAGGATGAGTGACAGAAAGAGGACATGGGTTATTATAGGTTAGCCCATTTAACTGTTTTATATATGCTTAAATACATTCATTAAAAAAAAATAGATGGAAATACACTACTTAAATGGTTAAAATGAAGACATTTACAAGTACTAAACATAGATAGCTGCGCTGAGCTATTATCACAATAATATGATAACAGTTACAATTAGCACACACACATATATATATGTGATATTCCGCTGTCACATCACATGTGTATACTGTATTTATAAGTGTAATGAAAAATGAAGAAGGAAGGAAGAAAGGAAGGAAGGAAGGAAGGAAGGAAGGAAGGAAGGAAGGAAGGAAAGGGGTGAATGGGAACGGGTAAGTAGCTGAGAAGAAAGAATTTAAGAGTATGCATATATTTATAAGCATGCTGTTTATCATACACACGAATAAGAGCGGTATGTACAGATACAATATGGATGAAAGAAAAAATACAGAAAACTGCATTTTACACATTGGAAAACGCTTGTGTAATCAGACTTCTCAAGCCAACCAAGTCTAAAGTTGATTCTAAGATATATTACAAAATGCCCAAGGCAGTTCTAGGAGAATAGTGCAGTGATTTCTTAATGAAGTCCTCACCCTTCGACCTGCACATTGCCCCAAAAGAGATCCAAAAATGTGTACAAAAAATCAAAAGACAAAAGACTTTTAAAGACAACGAGGGCGTAAATTCGCGATAATCACGTGGTGAAATATAATTTTCATTTGGCATTCAATAACATCTTTAAAAGGTTTAATTTCAGTCCGTGCTTTACCCAAAGGAAAAGTACCCATTTTGAATTAGAAAGAAATGCGATATTTTTAGGTTAGTTAAACCTACGTAACTAGTGATCTGTACACTAAAATAAAATACAATAAACAACGGCAAAGAAGCGGAAATCGGAGAAGTATAAGTGTGAGTTGAAGACATACATAAAGAGATCAATCGAGAAGCATAAACGTGGAAGAGAGACGTGGCAAGATCAGGTAGACTTGAAGGAATAGTAAGCAGCAATAGAACCGATAGAACTCAACGGAAAAGATATGGAAGGAACAGAATGGAAAGAGATAAAGATTCGAATAAGATACATCTTTCCTATAAGCGAAATCTGACTGACTGGCCTTTACGCCGGGGGCGATGTCGGTTATGCAAGCGGCCTGGGGGACTTTGTCCTTGTCCAAACATCCTGACGGAGGCTGATTGACAGACAGGCCATATCAGAAAATGTATCATACACTGCTTGGAGCTGTATCGGGGCAGGAGGAAGAGGATTGTAGTGGAGGTCAAGACACGCACAGTACTTGCCTTTTTAATCATTTTTCTTTATGTTCTTTGTGTTAATGAGTTCCAGGTGCTTAACCTGTGATATGGTATAACCAGTTTTTGGTCCCTTTAAAATATCTCTACACAGGAGTTATGTTGTGTTGAAGAGATGAGTTTCTATATACTGGTATATACTCCACTATAGCCACCGCACAGGGGACAATAGGTTGATATATGATTCTCACTTTTAAACAACTATGTGAATATTTGGTAATTAAGTGGAGTAGCCTTATTATCCCTTGCGGACAAAAGGTAAGCGAATACAGCTTGGTTTCTGAGAGTGGGCTTTCAAATTTGGTGTCTTTTGTTTCGCAACACATGTTATTATTGTTCATCCTTTTCTTTCTGTTTCTTGAGGTGAAGCTTCAAAGGACGTTGGCCTAAGATCGAGTACTATATTATTGGAATTGGTACTACATGTATTTTGATGTACATAAAAATTGACAGTATGTTTGTCGAGGAGTGATTATATGACAATAAACATGTACGTTTGTAGATATGGGAGCATAACTGATATATAAACATGTCAATTATATTTCCCTTACATCTGCTCAGAGGATCCCGGTCTATACTTTATGACATTTGGAATACATTTTATCTTTAGATCCTTTCCCTTCAACAAGAAGTTGGAACTTAATTAAATAACATTCGGCTAATATACTTAGGCATTTAGTGCAAGTACAAGTTGGGTATTCATGAAAGAACAAAGAAGGCCTGTCATGACTATTTCAGGCAACACCATCCATTACCTAGGTATTTAAAGTTGTGAGAGACGCCATGATCAGTAATCAGTTACAAGTAGTAGCATAAAGCAAACGTACTAGTGTTAGTATTAGTAGGCTGGGGGCACTGCGCATGTCTGAAACCCCCTTTATCTGTAAATTGTAATGGCGACTTTATTATATTGATGGTGAGGACCATATACACAAGAAAACCTTTTGAGAATCATTGCACGTTAAAAGATTAATTCGTCACTGCCTTTAAACCCCTATTAGCCACTATCTTGATAGGTCAGTATTTGTCGCTGGAGTCAATTTGCATTGAATGAGCACTATGGACGGAATGGGGAATCGTCTCAATCAAGATCACGTTTCAGTAGATGGAAGGTTATTGTTTTTAGTCAAATTATTATCTGCCCAAATATAGTGTTCATTGGGCAATGTGTGACTGGAGAAATCATTATATTTTGAACGGACCTCTAAGATCTAATTGACGCATAACGGGATCTACAATCTCTATCACTACATTAACCCCCATACTTCAGACATGTGCAGCAGCAGCAACTGCAGCCTTTTTATTCCACTGAAATTGAATGAGAGGTTCGTCAACAGGTATTTCTTGGCGATTGGCTGATAAATTAACCTGTGCTCTAAATTAAAGGAATCCGTAACTTTAGTTTATCAAACTTCTGCATTCTTCATCTCCAGTTAGATTTAATATTTTGGTTGTTGTAACAATAGTCTTTGCCTTGCCGTTCGAAATTGAAATGTTTCCTTTGTTACTTCTCTCTACAGGTGTTCCTGTCCCAGTTCAGTTTTATCTATTTATTGTTTGTCTTTAATTTATATATGCCTTTCAATATTTCGCACTTTGTTTCAGCATACTAAAGTCAGTCTCACTACGTTGATCGTTTTCTTTCATCGATAAGAAAAATTCCTTCTGAGTGTCTTAGATCTGGACAAATTACAAACAAAGAATGAAGACTCATTCATATTGAAGGAAAATCGTGAATTTGACTTCAGTCAAGTTAACAATTAACAGTTGATGACTTTTGAGAAATTACATGTTTTAGTGCAGCCCCTGTAGGAGTTTCTTAGGCACCGGCAGAGGACAAGTATACTCACGCGTCGAATGAATTATAACGTCCATGTTCTCTTGAGTCACCCCTCCCTCTCCTCCTCCGCCCACCCTAGTCCTCAACCAGGCTAAGTGTTCTAACCACAACCAAAAAATTCATCCTTCACAAGCACAGTTTGTCCTCTTCCAAAGTTCTTCTGACCAGCTCTCATGAAATACGACTTAATGGGTAACTCCCATAAAACATGGCTCTTGTTTTTAATACCCAAAGGCCAAAGAAGATAACGTTACATGTACAGAGAAGATAAGATCTTTTTCCATTCTTAACAAGACCCTACACATATGACTGTAAATGGGCACGTTAGTCTTACTTCAGATTTCAAGCATTTTTATTGCCATATATCTCATCTTAAAATGTCATGACTATCTCATCATATAGCTAACTCGTTGTATCAATCGAGTGATCAAATGTGCTTCTGTTGACAAGACAAGTCACACCTTGGTTCCTTGCTTCATTTTTATTTCCTCAAATGATATTGTGCACATCCGCTCTATTTTCCACCGTTTCTATAAGAGATGTACAACCTATCAATGAAAAGTCATTACTCTGGCAAAGGATCTTTACGTAAAACGGACCAAAGTACCATTTCATGTAAAAAATAATGTCTCAATTATTCAATTGTACATCCAGACGAGTTCAGGGAGTTCAGCCAAAAATGTTTGACGATTCGCAGTTTTGCTTTGTCTTGCGATATAACCGTTCTTCCTTTATTAATGACACCTCATCTTCGGCTTTGCCAAGGAGGTATTTTCTGTATTTGTTTCGCCCCACTGAGTTTGCCATAGAAATAACACAGAAAAGTGAAGGAACACCCGAGATACACAATTTACTGGAACAAAATCAGTCTTGGCTTGGCGACCAAGGCATTGACGTAAATATTAGGTGAAACAGAAAAACAATTATGTTGTCCTAATTGACCACCAGGTGGTGGTGGTTGTGACTTACCTTGCCTGGCGAACTTTGACCTCTGATATCTCGAGAACTCGCTTGGTGGCGCTGTACGTGACATTAATGCGCATGTCAGCTGGGTTTGACTTGTCATCCTCCTGTTGGAACAAGATGGAACTAATTAGTTGACAATTAAAGGTAAATACCAGTGTTTACTTAAAAAATGAATGAATCATGGAATTTTCTTTAAACTTTGGATTTAGAAAGAACATGGTTGGGGCAACCCAAAAAGCCCCCCAAAACCATATGTCATTGGATTAGTTTTTATTTCAGGGACCACTGAAATTTATTACTGTTCACTATAAAAGTCTATGGGAAAACGGGTATATTCTGCATTTTCCCCAATTGCATATGATTGAATCATACGATTTTCTTTAAAATCTGCATATACATTGCTGACATGTTATTCTACCCTCCCAATTAGAAAAAATAAGGGGTCATTGAACTAAAAAAAAAGTTATTCAGCTAAACTTGTATCATAATGAGCTTCCCCCATTGAAATCAATAGTGAAGGGAAGTAAACTTCACTCATCCCTAAAACACAAAATAATATGATAACATCCAGTTTTTTTGGCATTTTGTAATCCCCCAACCATGTTCTTTCTTAATACAAAGTTTGAACAACATATATTGACTTCTATTATTTCATGCATTAGTTCCTTGAATTCCCGCCTGCTGCAGTGCTGACAACACTGGTATTTACCCGGGAATGGTAGAAATCATTGGTAGGTTGTTGGAGTTAACAAAAGGAGGGGAAGGGGTAGACACTAAGGTAGAACGAGGAAAAGAATTATTTTACACACTTTTGATCAATTATTGAATATCACCGATGTTGAACATGTCAATCGAGGTTGTAAATATAACCTTTTTAAGATAAAATTCCTTCTACAGAAATATAATATGTATACATTGTATCACCACACTGGGCATTTTCTCGGCAGAGGATACTATTAGGTTAACGTTAGATAAAATGCTATTTTTCTTAGCCCCTGGCAATATAAACGTACAGGAATGAATAGCTAAGAAATGACACTTTGACTTAGGTATTTCAAACCACTTTTACTCACATGGACATATTTGTTCCCATTATAATATCACTGTTAATACCAACAACACTCTTGGGTAAAATCCAAAATAAATGCCATTTTTCTTCGCTTCTGTTCTAAGAGTATGTGTTTTGGGTCATATGAATGAAAAAGAAACAATAGGTCACTGCTTAAAACAGGCCTTAAATATACCTCAAACCAAGTATCTACCATTAACTATTTTTATGGGAAAAACTTCATCCTAAAGAGAGTGGTTATTTAGGACTTCCAGATTAGAATTTCAGTTAACATAACATGATTGGTGCAAATTTCATAAATATAAGTCCAACAAAATCATAATAAATTATTTCCGATTTAATTTCATTATGAGATGATGTAATTTTCCCTGAATTCATACAATTTGTAGTCTAAAATCTATACAATTTATATATACATATCAGATATATCTTGAGACTATCTTTAACAGAGTCCCTTTGAGGAGGTCTCTATTGAGACCCTCTTGGGACGTATACAGGTTTATTTTGTCCAAAATTTAGATTTTACTGGACCCTGTCATCATCGGAATTAACTGGAAAATCTTGAATTGTACAAATTGTGAACAAATATTGTTTGAATGCCAATTTTGAAACCATCTAAAATTTGAGCCCCCTGTCAAGACCTCCTGAGTGTCTAAACAGGGGCTCAAATTGCTTTTTGAATACATGCCCTACTGGAAAAGGGTGCTCACACCCATAAACATATTTTACATCAAAGACAATTACGTGAAGCAAGTAAAATATATAGTTTAATGTTAAAAGAATTATTAAGTTTAAAAAAACATCTTACATAGTTTTCAGTTTAATTATTGTTTTATCTCAGACACTCTCAATCTACTGAACGATTTTCCATATTAAATTGTTATTGGGAGTGTGGTACATGTAGTCAGGAATTTGAAGGAAAGTGCAAATTTTGGCAGTGCATCTGGCCCCTGCTGCAGGGGCCCTTATCCGGACTTTAGGGACCCTCTGCCCCTCAGAGTTAGTGGGGGCACAGGGGACATTTTAAGGGGTCTAGGGGGGGGGCGGCGGTGCCTCCAGACCCCCCCCCTGGTACCGCCACTGCAAGGATAAATTAAAAGAAGGAAAGGGGAAACAATTTCCATTTAGTTTAGTTCTGGAACTTTGCATTAATTAGCGCTCCACCATATGTCGCGTTGGTTACAGGTTTCCGTGTTTCCATTGTAAGGATTAGATATGTATACATGTACCGTATGCCATGATCAGCGCCGTAAATTAATGAGGAGCGAGTGCCATGTTCTCGTTCAAATTCACTAAAGCAAGGACTAACGTATAGTTCCTTAGAAGGTCGTTTTCAATATAACTGCTGTGAACATGGGCAATGAGATGGGATGATACTGGGGTTAGGGCGGGGGAAAGGAAGGGTGTGGGGTTGAGGGAAAGAGGGTCTTTTGTGACACGGCATTAGGAAACTAAATGAAAAAAACTCCAAAAGAAATCACAAAAACGCATGATCAGAGCGATGGAAATTACATCCTTCCTCAAGGCAGGAAACTTGAGACAAAGGAGTAAAGCGAGAGGTCAAGAGAAAAGAAGAGAAGGGAGTGGTATAGAAGAGCTACATGGGAACGTAAGACGGGGAAGGACAGAAGGGATATTCTCAGAAAAGAAAAAGAAAAAGAAGAGAGTGGGAAGAGAGGTACAAAGGGTAAGGAGGGAAAGTAGAGAGTGATAATATTATGTAACAAGAGCAAGAATTAGAATAGAGGTGTGATTAGCAGGGACAAAAAAACCCTAAAAACTCCATTTTATTATCGTTGGTAGGGACAAGAGCTGGACAATAGCGTGGGGAAGGGAGGAATAGAGGGTCAGAGGCGGGCTAGAAATGTTAGGGTCTTTAACCACGAACGATGGCGTGTGTTGAAGGTTTGAGAAAAAATAGGGTTACTTAGGAGGGCGGTACTTTTAATCTTAAAAAGAGACAAAAGACTTCTTAGGACGCTGATGACCCGGAGTTTGACTCAGGCGGCCATTTAGATGAAGGGTAATGGCATCGTTTTATTTTTGATGTTGGTCCTTTGAGACAGAAGCGCGAACAAATACGAGAGTTGCGAAATGGGTGGTGGGGAGGAGAGAAAGGGAAGGCCAGTTGGAGAGGGGGCGGGAGGGGGGGGGGCAAAAGGAAAGAGCAGCGGAAAATATACCAACATTAAACAAAAAAGGTGTCATTTTCAGCACCTATTTTTCTGTTGCCTCACATTCGGACATTTAATCCATTGCACATGTTTTGATATCTATCGTATTCATTACTTTATATTCGCACCTCAGCCTCAGGGGTAGTGCCAACCCTCCAAAACCTATCCTCTGATGAAGACTATACTGTTAGTCGAAACATGTCAGGACATGTAATATCATTACAATAAAAGAAAATCCAAATGTCCACCTGGAGTTGTATTTATTGAGACATGCCCCCTTCTCCATCTAACTTTATATTGAAGGTCGATCAGGAGAGAATGCACAAAAATGTACCATGTTTAAAACAACACTATGCCAGTTATGCATAGTATGATATTGATATGTTTCACATCAATTTACATGTTTAGATCAGTCCCCTAACCCAGGACCCCAGACACCGTATTTAATTACTGGATACTTACGCGGAGTCATTAGTGCAAAAGATTATCACAATTGGTCGTAATTGTAGTGTAAGGTATGGTAAGAGGTAGACAAGAAGAAGAACAACTACCAGGCTATGTAGTGCATGTCTGTCTAACTAACATGATTACCATGACATGATACTGACAACATGTGTGAAAATGATAAAGTCCCTGTATGAACTTACATCTAACAAATGTGGAAATAACTTTAGACAGTTAGTCTAGTGTACTGAGTGGAGCACGAACGTATGTATACGTCGGAATCCAGTTGAACTTTAGAGTGAAATAGATCGTACTCTAAGGTACATCTTACTATTAAGAGATTAGATTATGAATCACATGATATATAAGTTTGTAAAGAATATACTGTTACAGATAGAGAGCAATCCCAGTTAATTCGTGTTCTGTAGGGTGGAATTCTTAAGCAAGTCAATGTAAATCTAGGAAATAGGAAGAATTAAATGGTAAAAGTGTGAATAAACGGATACAGGCTTTTAGTTTTTTTCTTCAAATATTAGGAGCAAATAAACACGGCACATGTCGTACTATGTAACGGTCGTACGTTTTGGTGTAATGAACGTATTGAATTCACTTGTTTCTTATGAAAAGGGCATTAAACATAATATTAACGGGACCAAGGTGAAGTTGAGGACATATGAATATTGACGAAATGTCGTTTTCTGAAACCCGGTGTCCCGCTTTCGAACCCATGTCGCCCAAATCAGGCACAGCGCCAGCAATTAAATCCCTAAAACAAAACTAGGCGACTGGGAACTCCTTAAAGTGTCTATATTCCAATATGAAATCAATTTAATTAATTGATGGGAGTGAGCCAAAGCGTTTACGATTATTCTAATTGAATAATTCTACTACGGTTACATGTGTAAAGTCGAAATAGTTACAATATCATATCATCAACTAGTCAAAGAAAGACAAATTATGCCAACGGTCATGCCAATAGTTTTGTAAAATGTTTTTCATTACATTTTAATAGGAAAACACTATTTTATCCCTGTGATTTCTCATTGGATTTGCCTAATGGCAAAAGATGATTCCTACGCCAACTATCTTTCTCTTGACACCGGTGGGTTTCGCAATTCAAGATTTTCATGACGGAAAACCTTAACACTGAACTCTGTCTGATCTCATGACGAAGCACCATGCGGACTGCCCGTCAGATGGTGTTTCACCTCATTTAGGAAGAGGGAGCGCGATTAGAAAACCATAAAGCTATATTAAGGCGATGCAGGTCGCATGACATACTGAGTTCTCTTAAAGTTATGTGTACATTCCCACCGGCCTTCTTGTAAGATGTTGCTTCTTGAATAAAACCGATACATGAATGATTATTCACTGCCATGCACTTCATGTAGTACATTTATATGATAATATAGCCATACGCGAATTAATTCCTTAGTTGGAGTTTTTAGAATATCCTACGTGATACTTTATTTAATTCGCTTTGCATGGTTGCTATTGAAACATTTTTATTGATAATTCTCATAACATATGACAGGCTCAACAGCGTCCAATTTTCCATTCTGTTCCCCAGCCTCTGTTCTCAAACACGCAGAAACAAACTATACACCCATAGGAAATGGATACTTCCTATTATAATGAATGTAATAGTAATATAGGATGTAATATATACGCCAAGGTCAACCAAGAATCAATCCTAATACGCAATAGCATCCTAAATATTTTAGACATGTATACATGCATCACATGTACGAATCTGTAATTCTTCTCCTGAGACAAACACACATTATGTCAAGTCCGCGATTAGTTTTCACCTAAAACAAGATCCTGAATCCTAAAAGGAAAAAGGCATATTTACACTTGATCGATGTACTTACATAAAAGTGGACCGTTTAACATATGCTACTTGCCAAGAAGAGATTTGATGAACAAATGGACCCCAGGGACAAATGGGCGATGTGCTGAATGTATAAATAGATCGATCACCGAAAGGTTTTTGATTGGGCTTAGGAGCAGGAATACAGTTGACTGCTGATCATAGATATTGTCTGAAATTCGTCGTGAGCAGTTGTAAATGTCATTCTTTGTCACGTATATTTTACATGTTAATCAAAAGGTTTCTTTTGCTTAGACGCTTGGTTCATAAATATCGCGAAATGCATTATCATATAGAAAGGAAGAGTGGAATTCTAATAATTATACAATATGAAAACACTGCATTTTCACTAAAGTAGTCTCCACCAACCACCCCGACCAAGGGTAACGTGGTTTGGGTGGGGACAATTATGACACATGATCAAATGAAAAAAAAACAATAGTTATTCATAAAGTAAGTTTTTTTGTCATTTGAATCAATTAATACTGAGATCAGTTTAAGTCAGTACTACAGTACTGATAGTAAATATTAGCCTTAACGATAAGGATTTGATAGTCTAAATCATAATTATTTTGTTTATCTACTTTAGCACCTAGGTTGGTTTCTGAGCGTGATATTGTATTTCAATTCAAGATAAAATGAGAAATTCAGGAAGATTTTCTTCTTGTATACATAGAATTTGCCTGAGAGTGATTTATACTTAAGAATGTTAAAGGGAGGGAGAGCGCTGAACTATCCTCTCTTGCCCATGGTGACGGTGATGCTCAGAGTTGAAACTCCAAACCGAGGGAAAGCCTCTCGTTCCAAACCGTAAAATGCCATTAGAATCCCATTAGGTAGCCTACCCCAGGGCCAGGAAAGTCCTTAGCGCAGTAGACGTCCAATCACTGACATACCACTCTTATCTGATCTAAGTCTAGGCTGATTTCATTGTTTAAACCAGCGGAGAAGCAAGATGACAGTAAGCCCTACTGCCACGCACCACTAAGATTATTATCCTTTAGTTTATGTCACCTTAGATGCGAGATAAGTTTCAGGCAAACAATATAATAATGACAGTTTCGAATTTATTATTTTCCCTGCTATAACCTGATAGAGAGTACTGTATAAGAACAATTTAGTGTAAGATATGGATCTGTCTATGAAAGATTCGGAGGTTGAGGCGCGCGGGGGGGGCGGGGGGGGGAGGAGGGAGGAGGGAGGGGGAGGAGGGAGGAGGGAGGAGGGAGGAGGGAGGAGGGAGGAGGGAGGAGGGAGGAGGGAGGAGAGAGATATGTATAGCCCACATCCATTATTCATTATTTAGTAATACATCCTATATCGATACCTCACATCGTGAATGTACGTATGTTTTAGTATGGCTGAGTGTACACACATATATATATAACCCGGTTTAGTCTTTTTTATATTATGTAAAACGTCATAATTTTATTAGCGTCTCACTCTGCCCCTGTGCCCCTTTTGTCTTTAGGTCCAAACCATGATGAAAATAGAAAATAAGTAATAAAATTAGATGTAGCAATAAAACGCAAGAAGCAAAAAAAGAGATCACATTTTATCAAGTATACTTCAAATACCTATATAGATATATATATATAAAGATTTTTATTCCGAATTATTTGATCATACATATAATACTTTGCACATCATACATATTCAATACAATAAAACAGGAAATGGGCATTAATAATCCTCTACCATGAGGTCTTCCAGACCGCCCCACATATAGATGTATGTCATGCATGTGTAATAGATGCAAGCAAAACAGAAGGTGAAGTACTGAATCCCCCGACAGCCACGATAACCCTGACATATTACGGAATGCTCTTTATTGGGAAAGCCCGTATAAGTAACTGTTGATGTTTAGGGTAAAGCGCAACGTAAGGTCAGCATCATTCCAATATATAGCGTGTAAAATAAGTGTCAGTAAACGGGTAATGACTACTTTTGGGATGGCAAACGTGATGGATTCATAAGCACAGCCCCAAATTCCCAGTTTTGATCTTCACACAAGAGGGCACTGAACTCCATGTGTGACCGTCTGTTTGGGACGCCTGACATGTACATAAATTTATGCACAATCCTACCTTGTATTGAAAAACTAGCAAAGGGGTTGACTTCATTGAGGTCTAACTCCGACAAATTAAGGTGAGGAATGTCGTCATTGTAGTGAAAGGGATGATTTACTCCACTTTTTCTTTGAGTGTGAAAAAACAACACTCTTTTGGCCTAAGTAACTGGGTTGGAATGAAAGAGGAGGAAATACCAGAATTTGAACTACTTCTGCGCCTTCCGAACCTGGGGAAAAGAAACCGCTGCCTTAACTTTGGGATAATAAGTGCAACATTTTATATGCAAAAAGGTCTTTACAATATATATTATATACCTGATAGTAACCCTGTGGTTGGTGATCAGGGTTGGTATAATAACGGTAGTCTGGTCTTCTTGAGTATTGGTTATTTATTTTATTTAAAAAAACAACAAACATTTTATTCAAGCAGGGGTGCTACAATGGCATTGACCTTATGTAGCGGGCTCGGAGTGTCTTCCTCCCTTCCCTTCCCTGACATTCATTACATATTACAAGTACATTCAATCTTAGTAGTAATATACTACTAAGATTCAATTCAGCTTGGGTTAGTAGTAAGAAGAGAGCAAAGTATAATAATGTACTATGATGAGACTAATATCATGGACATCGGCCACCCACTGCCACCCTTGGGGTTGTGCACCAGAGCATAGTTGTATGATAACCATGATTGCTCCGATTGTCCCGAGATTTCTAAGTATGGCCTACATCGCTATTGCATGTTACTAATTATAATGTCTACATTAGAACAGTAATTAAATGATGTCCAATGATTGGTCGGTATTTAAGGATGAATCCAAGGGATGGCAATATACTTGATTATATCTCGAATGCAGTTATATTGTATATGGCGACCTGTTGAACGAGGTACAAATCATTAACAATCATGTCATTAAATGTACCTCTTATGTAATTGTTCATAGTAGGGTTTTGGCAGATACATTATTAACCTGAAATGAGGGGTACTTTCGAAGTGAATAGTCTAGGCTCAGAGTTAAGAAAGTCCCTCCAAACCGAGAGAAAGCCTCTCGCTCCAAACGGAAAAAATGCCATTAAAATGTCATAAGGACGTCTACTCGGAATGCCATTAGCGCAGTAGGCGTCCAATCGTATCTGACCTGAGAAGTAGTCTGAGGTATTAACATTCCACAATGGTATTCTGTATTCAGTGGAGAGGTTGCGCATATCAGGGGTATTTGCAACAGAACTTCCCGCTGACATGGTATTGTGAGGGTAAACCACTGATCTTGTTGAACAAACAAGTCAATGGACTGATTACAATGGACACAAAGTATGGAATTTAGTCAGAACTTTGGGTACATACTTCACTTTTACATTTATTCAAATAAGCATTGATTATCATTTTCAATGCAGTTCACAGTGCTGCGTCATTATTCTGAGTGCAGCATGGAACTTGACCCAATACAATTTTTTTTTAAAAAAGCACATATTAATGCCAATTAGGGCTCTGCTGCCAAAGATTGTGTAATCCGGTAGAAAAAACAGCACTACCACCATGCAGTGGCCAACCAAAATTCATTGTACAGAGAAGAACGGATACACAGTATATTATTCACATACCTAATTTACATGTGTAGATGCTACCAAGGTATCAGTAGCCCCCATAACAAACTCATAATCTATCCATCATGGCAATTCATATTTTCAAAATTAACTAATCCATCAAATTCTTTTCTTCCTATGTGATGGCATTAAGTCACACACCATAATTATCGCGCAACTGCATGCTTCTCGAACCGCATACTTCCTGGATCTCTACTGAAGAGACAAGATGGAAGTTCAGAAATATCCCCAATGTCATATCAGCAATTAATGAGTAGGCTATCTATTAAAAATAGAACAAATACAGGTGGTCTAAGATGCCATGGATGGAATTTTACATGGAAGAAATATCTAAGGTTTGTAAAGGAAGTAACTAGCGACTCCTCGCACAGATGCACTCACTCCCTATCGAGTAGCTAATCAGATAGTGGTTTTGGCTGTCCGTGATATATGAGTCTGACTGAATGGGCAAGCACTGGAGCTGGCCACCTTGTGGCCTAACAGCTGCAGGTGAACACCACCTAGGCTCGTGGTACTGCAATCAGAGCAACTCTCTGCAGGAGGAGAGCACCTCCAGGGAAACAGTAATGGTCCAACCATGGTCAACCATCAAGTATAGGTCTGTGGACTGAAATGGGTCAACCTCTACAAAACATTTTAAAGGTAATTCTAGTCATTTTTAAAAATAGTATCTGGGAATAGAAGAATAGTTTCATTCCTGACACTTGATTTCTATTTGTTTGATTAATGAGTGTTCTTCAGATTTAATTTTACAATACTGTAACATTCTCAGTGACTTCAAAATAAAGGACTAACTTAGCAGTAGCATACGTTGAATTAATTCAGGGATGGGGAGGAGTCATAATATAATTATACACTCTCATATTCTTCTGCTATTTTTTTCTTCAAGAATCATCATAATTGTAGCTTGCACACGCACAATATAGAATAATGATAACAATAATAATGTATATTTTATTTGTTCTAAACTTGAACAAATGGGAGGTGTCTATCGGGGTCTCACCAGTTATTCCAGTACACTCTAATTATCATGATACTAAAGGATTAATGACCGTATCAAATGTGCCCGATTAGATGGAGGGTGCCTATAGGGACGAAAGCTGGCCAAGCTCTGACCAACTGCCCACACTGACAAGTCCTGGCGTCCAGGACAACCTACAAGCACCAGTGACCATCTCTGCCTGACCCTCACCTAACCAGTGGTGAAATCTGGGGTCAAAGGTTAGCGCCCAGGAGGAGGATCAGGGATGACAGGTAAGGGCAAAGGTCAGGAAGGAGTGGAGGCATCACCAAAGGTGATACCATGGAAGAGGCTGTGGACGGTGATGACAGAAAAGAGGGGGAGCCGGGTGACGATTTCTGGAATACCAAGGATAAGAAACTCAGATCAAATATGAGAAAAAAAAATGAACGCAATACTCTCTGTGATATCACTACTATATACGGTAATCATCTTTGTAGAACACCTTGACTTTCTCCTGGCCAAATGTACTGCCTGCCTCAGACTTATACAGGATTTAGGCACAACCGCAAGGCCATAAATGTTTTGTTTAATATAATAACCAAATTTCTATATCACCTATAGCAGAAGTAAAGGTCGCCACGGGCAAAATGGTTACTGAATGAAATATCTGATATGAAAATAGATATAAGTGATTCCTTTCATGGAAAGTAATAAAAAAGAAGTTAACACCAATATATAAACAGTGCAAATTATCCACGAAAAGGAATCCATAACTACACTAACTTCGGAAACATTTTGCCACATAGAGAGGATCATTCAGTACTGTAGAATTGTCATTTAAAAATAATACGTAAGCAAACGCAGTTATAGTTAAAGAGCTATAGAATCTATAGCACTATAGTGGAAAAGCATACATGTATGAATACAATGTGTTGGAAAGGTACAGGTTTCGGGAATACAATGGATGGGTATCCCCAATACCTGTTCAGGACTATGTATATTTGCCAACAATCCTAATATGTGCTGCGTTAAGGCTGTATTCTCAGCTATTACAACAACAACAACAGCAACAACAACAACAACAATTCTTTACCAAATTTACTCATATTGTGATTTATACGACTGAATTTATTAAAATTATGTTGCTTCTGTATGTTTAAACAACAATGAGAATGCATAAGTATAATTTTGTACTTTAAATCGAGTAATTCAAATATCCATTTAAAATATATCTATCAACCAACATCGGTACCTCCCACTAGTATCTCTACTATCACCGCCTCCCACGACGTAACACACCACCCAATCCGAAATAGCGGGAATTTCCGGAAAATTCATCTTACATCCCCCTCTTTGTTCTCCCCACGAGCGCCACCATGCGACGCGTTGACGAACTGACATCTTCCCACAATGCAGCTAGGCAATCTGTGCGTTTGGAATTTTGAAAGTTAATATGAGAAGGATGAAATTGGCTTTCTGTCTGTCTCCCAAATAGAATGAGTGACAGGGGTTGGAAAAGGGAGGTCAACATTGATTAGATAGTACTGGAATGAAACGCCTTAGCTCTATGGCGCGGCCGGTATGGGGTGGGGTCATAGATATTCGAGGCCACATGGATCAGTTTTTGGTTAAAAAAACACGATCTCCGTCCCAAAAGCCGATTTTGAACTCATATATCAGCCTTATATATTTTCATAGATGAATATGTAATATAGTGGTCCACAAAGCCTCGCCAACCATATTTAGTTCATCTCAGAGACATTGATTGTTGACATCGATCTCACCACTAAAAGATTTTCATCAAATATAAACATGTCTAGCATCAATATCAAGAAGTTAAACCAGAAATAACGCAGAATTACCACAATATATAGAATCAAATGCAGTTACTCGTACAGGTAAATCTTTTCAGCGTCTATATCTTAAGGAATGCCACATTACCCACAACTTGCAACCTATTTGTCATAAGATGTATGAAACATTGGAAGAATTACACTATGTAACAGAATTCAAAAACTCAGTGAAAACCATCTGGGAAAATAATAATACACTCAGCAAGGCAGTTCAACATCAAATGAAGAAATTTCAATTTTATTTGATTAGAACGGCCGACTAAATTAAATTAATCGGAAAAGTCTTTGAAACTTATCCCCCGACAGATGCGTGGGGCAATATTGGCGAGAGGGAAATAATGGTAAAAGTTTGGATTATGAGGGTAGAGCATGTTTTCAAGTGTGGGAGTAAGCATAGCAAGAGTAATTAGGCCGCTTTTAGGTTATGTATATTTCAGAACTTGCTTCGGGGCAAAAGTACAAGCTGTTTGTTGCATGAGTAGGAGGGAGGGGGTGGGAAGGAAGGGGTGACGGAGCAGAGGGTGGAGATGGTAAAGGAACATAGGGAATAGAATCTACATAGAAAGAACAATAAAGGAGAAAGGGAAAATAAGTAAGTGTAGAGAAGATAAGGGGCCGGGGTAATTGGTAAACAGGTATGCGAAAGAAGCTACCACGCCCATAGATAATGACTAAATAAAATACTTCTAAACAAGGAAATCATGATAATGATGATAATAAAAATAATAGTTAACAGTTAATATACACTACTTTCGTACAAATACTTTCCATGAGGGCATCATACTGCGTACAGCATTACCTCGCTTGGTCTCTAGGTTTAGAAAGAAGAGTGTGTTTACTGGAAGAATAATTTGAAATGGTTTGCCCCGTAATCTTCGCTTTTGAGAAGGAAATTAAGCTATTTTACAAAGATTTAGAAGAGCAGAATAATGTACAATGAATGTGGTTCAACTAACTTCTTTTTAATCCTCCACACTGTTTTATTGCTGTTTTAGAAACTGGCGAGTTTATATGAAACATAGGAGATCAGTAAATAAGAAAAAGATGAGACAAATAAGAAGACATTATGTGATAGATATATTGTAGATATCATAAAAATATTATTTAAAGTTTTTCATAAGTAACATGAGGCCCAGAGGAAAACCACCATCATGGTGATCTGGGGAGCTGTTTTGTTAAATTGATACTATAAAAATGATGTATAATTATAGCTCGCAACCAGAGTAAAAATGATATCGAAAAAGTAAGTTTACATTAGTTTGTCAGTCTTGAATAAAGCGGTCAACATTGAAAAAATAATAAATTCATAATTTCCATCTCAATTAAATGATTGATTATTGTAATGTACAAGTAGTTATTAACAATATGTATGCCTTGAATCAAAGAGTTGAGCTAACCTAATTGAAAATAATCTCGGCGAATGAAAACATGTTCGCGGGTAGAATAGCTGTGGCAGGTACCTATTTTCTGTAAATTTACCCTCTTAATATGTTTTTAATAAAAAAAAATCGTCGTGTAATATCAAAAAAGGAAACCTCAAAATGATCCAGGGGAGATTAAATTAAGTTTTCCAAATAGTTTTAATTACCTTCTTTATTGCTTTCATGAAATGAAAAGAAATAAAATGAATCCCGGTAGTGCAAGTCAATGGATGTTGAGGTGAGGAGCATTTCTCGCAGGCCTTGAGTTGTGACCATGAATTGAGGGTATACATTATTGAAGTCATAACACAAGTTTCTTACACAATAGATGCAGACTAGTGCCTAGGGGCCTTGAACATTCAGCTTTTCAGTTTATGCAAGCTCCATGACATTACATTCAACAAAATGACTTGATGTGTCGAGTCTAGTAAAAGACCCATATCTTCCAAACAAGCAACATTTTAACCAACGGCATACGCCACATGTATACGTCCAGGTCAGTAGTTTCCTTATCGGTCAGAGCAATCCTTATCATTATTTACCTGCAAGACTGAGAAGCATTGATCTTTCCGACGGTATAAAGGTGTAGTAAATGGGATTATTTTCTCGGGTCAAAATGGCGAAAACATACTGCGTTATCTATCATTCGAACCATTAAAAAGCATGGAGACAGATTTATTAGCGTTTGAAGCTTTTGAAATGCGTAGGTCTATGGCTCAATGAATAACATTCAAAATGGAGCGCCATGCTCAAGACCCGTACCAGTGAGAATCACTGACCCTTGGCGTTCAGTAAAGGGTGTCTGGATATGGCGTTTAACAGGAGGTTGGTATTATGTACCCCTAGCGTACATGCATGGGTGGTCATGGTCGACCTGTTTAGGGACTGGTTCATATATATACTGTATGAAACACGATCTAGCATGCTAAACTATCCATAGCATTAGATTATAGAAGTTGGTAGGCCCCTTCATCTTTATGTGCTATATTGCATTTCAAATGAATTTCAGAATATCTTATCTGTGACAAAAATGGAGATAGCATTGACACTGACACATAATTTTAACGCTTTATTTCAGATGAATTGTTAAGACAAATTTTGTCACGGGTCTAGTTTGCCCTTTTTATTGAGTTCAATACACGGAAGGAAGCTTGAAAATTCAAAATCCAAAATAATATAGATGAAAGTATATGGAAAATATAATGATGAATGAAAGTAATGATAGGTAAACAAACATTGGGACCCAGAAAACATATAAATGTTTTAGATATGACATTAAATATGCTAGATGCCAATCAATGGCGACTTAAAATCCACTAGACTCTTGGGAATATAAAAATGGCTGAAGAGAGGGTACTGTCGAATTCATTGACTCAGTTAATAAACTCTAAAGTTAATCTATGTTCACTTCCCAGCAATATCCAGTTGAGTTGGGCTTCCACTCCAACTGACCAATGTCCACTCCGATCCCTCACCTCACATTAAGGTGCTCTTTTACCTGTTGGGCTAATTAAACGGGCCATTAGAAGAAGCCCCAAGGAGGGGATTCCTACGCGGAGTGCGGTCGGTAAGGCTTGTCTTTCCTGACTCCTCATCTCTCTTAATTACCACAATAAATCTAGTCTGGAAAGGTGGCAGTAAAAAGACAGATTCATGAACTCTCCATTCCAAATAATTAAAAAACCCAAATTGCTAATAAACCCTTTCAACGATCCCCGATTACTACTCACTCCCATTCACAACTCCCCCTGACTCACGATGAAATATCTTAAATCGATTGGATCTGAGGGGCGGGTGGGCTTTTCTTCTGACTTAACCGACTTGATCCTCGAGGCTTTTCAAAGAGGTGTCCTGGGGGTAGGAGAAGATGTCGGGGGTCCGTTTGTTCGCATTCAGCACCTCACACAATGAATGAGAATTTACGGGCGCCCGGTATCGCGCGATAATGTTGTGACACAGCGCATCGCCCGAGCGACGGGAAAAAGCGCGCCAAACGCAAGGCCAAATGTCGTCTGCTCCTGAAAAACATCATTAAGGCGTTGCCTTTCAGGCGACAATCTTACTCAAAGAGCTTCATGGCCACTCTCCAGTCCCTTATCTGTGTCCACAGTGTCTCTAAAGACCTTATTTTTCTAGAAACCATTTTTCTTACTTATGGCAGACCGTAAACATTGCCTATGAGGTTTGTGAGTGACCGTGCAGGGAAGATTTGGCGTGTGCAGCGAGCACTTTATGGCCTTTAGCTGAGGCGATATTTGGGTAAATTGTGCATCACCGGGGCGAGCAGGGAATTAGACCGGGCAGAAGGTGGTCAATGCACTACCGAAGGAGATTTACCGATGCAAGGCAGTGCAATGAGAATTGATGTTATATTAATACCTTACATCATACATGATACCAACGAGTATGCTTCATTCTCAATTCGTTGATTGTACGGAATAATTCGCTAAGCTGGCGAGAATTACGGCGAGGACTATATACACAGAAATAAAATATTGTGTACTTTATTGCTACAATAATAATGATGATAATAATGAATCGTGTATTGTATCCGTAAGTTGTACACCTGGAATAATGTCCATGTCTTCCAGTTCGTGCAAGGATATGCGAGTACAATTTGATTAGTTCCAAACTTAATCAATGTAGCCGTGTAATTTCAGTAGTTCTATAATAATATAATAATTAGAAAGTGAGGATTATCTGTGGGAGTTCCATGCGTTTTATATGGCAACGCGATAAAACATCAACATGTAAAAATGGTTGACATGCGTATCTTTTTATCAATTGTAAATGTCTTGGCCTTAAATGCAATATAAGAATATAATTTCAAATTACGTTGGTATACCAAGTTGATTAGAGTACATCATTGGAGCTATTAAAGACACGTTCACATTCATTTTAATTTACATTATACACTATGATTTCCTTTGCTACTTGTGAGATAGTAAATGTTTTGATAGTATATATGTCTTGGTGGACTAACCCAGCCCAAAAGACAATGAAACGAATGAACTCAATTCTCATGAAGTGACAGGATGGGTGGCTATGAGGCAGATTGCAATTGAGACAAGAGAAAGGCCATTGAATGGACTTTCAGCAAGCGCCCTGGGGACAGTTTCACTACCAGTGCCTTATCTGACAACCATCAAATGGCCAAATACACTAGTATCTGCTTGACCCCTTGGTCAAACCAGGTCGAAATCCAGCTGAAAGGGATAACATAAGTAAGAATAGTAGCGGGAAAATGCAAGCATTTTTTTGCCTCCAAGAAATGTGTGCAAGATGTTAAACGAGCAGATGAGAAGAAAGGATCCCTCTTGTTTGTTGTCCCAAAGGTATCTGTAAAACTGCAAATGAAACTATCCTATGTCTAAACATAGATCTTTTCTGTCGGTTTTATATGAAAACAATTCGCGTTAATCTAGATTCTTGAGACTTTGAGGCGAAAGTATTTTGTAGTGAAAATGGTATTATTGAGCTGACTTCATAGTAGCAATATCATATTGACCTCTTCGAACCAGGTTAAATAACGTTTTATCCAGTAGCCAAAAACTTAGGTTAGTTATCTTAGACACATGACTCATATTTAGGGTTCTGTTTATCTGTAAGTGCCTCCTCTATCAGCGAAATCAAATATTCCAACTATGATACATTATCTCACCCTCGTATATATGTGGATATAATATACTATATCATGGGCTTGCAAATACAATCTCCGTCTTGAGATGCGCTATGCTTTGAATATAACTTCTAAGGGGTACTACATTATATATAAATGGCATACGAAACATCACACACCACTTGAACCACCAGAAGCACGCCTGGGAAAAGTCCACGAAATGGTGTTAACATGTTCCTTGCTAGATTATTAAGGGCATATATGATAAATCAATTAACTCATTGGGATATATTCCTCCCCCTTCAACGTTAACCTATATATTACAGTTTGGATATTTCCTAACGCTGTGTTGTCTGGTTGATTGAATCGAGTTGAATTTGTGTCGTCAAGTTAGTCCTATTTGAGCTCAGTGAGACGTGAACATAATGATTCTGGATTATTTAATTTCTTTAGAAGAGTTTTTTATTACTCTTCACCATAGTTTGTCACACACTGTTTTATCATATGTAGAGCTAAAGGACTCTGCACACAATTTCTTAATACTAACAGAAAAAGCGTCCTTATCTTCCAATCTTTTTATATTTACAGGTACTACATTCCATATAGTTATAATTCTACCTAGGAGACTCTTTCTTATCCCTTCTTTTTTCCATTGCCTCACTCTAAGTCTATTTGGACCTCGCATGTCATATCCCTGTTGCCGTCCATCCTCCATACCCTTTTCAGCCCAGAATAAACATAAACATCTACTTAGACGTCTATAACATAGAGGTAACAACCCACACACATTGTGCAACTCTACATTTGTCATCCTTTGATTTTCTTTAAGTTTTACACTACATATACTACATAGACAATTATTTTGCATTAACTGCAGCCTTCGAGAATGTTGTTTACATGCTAGGTCGATTGCAATACTACCGAACTCTATTATTGGCAGCACATAGGTCTTGTAAATTAAGCAAGCCAGATCCCTAGAGATATGATGTCTTACAATGTCTATGATGTCTCCTCAATCTATGCTTTAATATTCCTGCTATAATACAAATTGAGTTGATGTGATGTTTCTTGTTCAGATGGTGATCCAACAAATACCCCAAATATTTAAATTCATCGACGCAGTCTATTACTTCACCTTTGTTGTATACCGCAAGGTTATTTCTCCTACCCCTTCGACTAATAAAATACTACATCTTGGTCTTTTGACTATTTATTTTCAAACCATTTTGTTTCACCCACCCATTAAACAGACACACATCTCCTTTTATTGCACGCAGATCCTCATCATTTCTCATGGTATCATATGGAGTAATACACAATCATCCGCACAGAGTATAATCTTACCGGAAACATTTATATCACATACATCATTATATAATATAAATAATAATGGCCCAAGGATTCCTTGGGCCATGCCTGCTTTCAAAGGCAATGTATCAGAAATATGATCACTGGGACACAGGGACTGTGTATTGTTCTGCTCTTATGGTAGGTTTCCCAAGGTACAAACACAAAAAGAATAAAACCAATGGCTGTGATGATAATTCTGCCATGAGTTCTGCTCATGCATCTAATGTTTATTAGTAGGTAAGCTGTATTGCTGTTGTGTTGCCGTGATAGTGTATGTGAGCTTTTTCCATGCAGGATTGTGATTTTCTCGACTTCTGGGGTTTTTTTAAGTTTTTCTTTTGACTTCTGGATTCTTGATGCATCCATGAATTTTGTTGGTGTAACTATTTTCTTCACAAGTCCTAGCGTTCTAATGACTATTGGTACTTACTGTTTGGCACACATTTCTGAAATTTTAATTTCCTGATCTTTATTATTTAGACTCACTTTAAAGCTGCACTCTCAATTGATATTGATAATTAAAAATTAGGATTTTGTACCCTTTCTCCCTATCTTTTCCTACCCATCTTAAAGTCATTTGACCACAATTTCTCCCTGTTGTGTAGAGCTCCTTTGCTGTCTATGTTAAACATATAATTATGTGAATCTTTTATGTTGCCATAATAGCTTTAATATCACACAATAGTGTAATATTCTATGCAAATGAGAGCAACAAGTTCAACAAGAATCATCATATATGCCCTTAATACTTTAGAAAGGAGCATTTTAAAACTATTTCGTGGACTTTTCCCCAAAGTACTTCTGGTAGTTCAAGTGGTGGGCACAAAATGCAGCTTTAACAGTTGTGTTTCTTTCCTTGTGTGGCCATGGGTATACATTCATTCTTATCAGTCCTTGATAATGAAGTCTGGCATGTTGGCTATTATTTCTGTCTGTTTGAATGGGCAAGTCCCAGAATATAGCGGGTTGCTCATTTTTAACAACTGTGGATGGTTGGTGTTTGTACCATTTCTCAGCTAACTCCATATCACCTGCAGATCTTCCAGTGCTTCTCTGTGCCTTTGAATATATTGTTTGTTGGTTGTCACCTTTGGCAAAGGTCTTAAATCGTCCGTGTAGAAAAGATGACTGGCTTTACCTTTCTGTCATTCAGGAGAGAGCTAAGGGGGTCAGAACAAAGAAGAGCAGAGGTGATAAAGAGTCTCCTTGGAAGAACCCGCTTATGATGTAGATTGGCCTCACTGAATGTGAGTGACTCTTCTGCATGATGAAGATACAGGGTAGACTTCTAGGTTTTTTATCAATGCAGTGACAGTAGGGCAGATTTCATATATCTCCAGGCATCTGGTGATCCAGGTGTGTGGCACACTGTCAAATGCTTTGCAGCAGTGTATCCATGCTGTTGATTTTGTCGTAAATAGTGTTACCTTTCTAAGTTCAGATGATATGATGTACTCAATTTCAGATTAAACACAAGCTTAGGTTACTTACTCAGAAGCTTCGACCAAATCACATTCATACATTGGTCTTACCAGCCATATGTTTTTGGTAAGTAATTGATCTTCGCTTCCATAAAATACTTTGCTACGCCCTTTCCTCTCTTTTGTCTCAAAGAGTTGAGAGTCCCCCCAAACTGAGGGAAAACCTCTCGCTCCAAACTGCAAAAGTACATTATAATCCTATTAGGACGCCGACTCCACGGCCAAGAAAGCTATTACCGCAGTAGGCGTCCAATCACTGATATACCAATGTTATCTGATCTGATCAAATTGATGATTGATTTGAGGATATTATATCTTTGGTAGGAGTGTTATGGACCTGTAGCGTTTTGTGTAATATGTTTCTTCCTTCTGGAGGAGCAAGAAGGTAATACTTTAGTAAGTCATTCAGGTTATTTTTCCAGGTATTATATGATGTATGAATTAACTGCAGGCATGTCTGCACGGATGCTTGGCAGATTCCTCAAATCTACATTATAGGGCAGAATAGAAGACATACTTTGTAGAATTCGTCGTCCCAATCCATGTAAGTGTTTATAATAAAGATAAAAATTCAATAATTTATAATTATTCTTAATTCAGAAATTACACCATCTACTTGCTGGTTTCTATGATAGCAGTAGATATACCAATATCAGCCCATTCTTGGGTGGTGAGGATGTTGTGATTCGTTTGATGATGTTTGGTCCTTGCTAATCCTTTATTGTGATCTGTTGTCATCCATTGTCATCTTGCTCCAGAAAGTGTAGAAGGGCTATTATCATGAGCTATTCCATAGAGCTGCCTTTGAAAACAGCCTCTCTGGTTCTCCTCTCTCGAGGACACAAGAATACCTGTACTTGTGTCCTCATCTTAGTACTTTTTTCCAAGGCTCCTGGACATAGGATGTTAGTAGCTTTGAGTAGCCCGACAGGCAGAGACCCTATCGGAAGCAATAATAATTGAGATATTTTTCTTCCATTTGGATTTCTTTTTCCTCTTAACTTGTTTTCAAGAATCTCTTGTTAATCAAGACTCCCTGTCCTTGCTCTCCCATTCTTTTACTTCTTCAACAGTTCCATCTCCCCACCCTCTCCTTTAACGCGCCCTTTGACGTTTTTCATTTCCCTGGTGTCGCCTGTTCTCCTCATCTATACCCCTACCACTTTCCTTTCTCCTTTTCACCCCCTCTTTCCTACATTTAGATCCTTACAAACTTCACCAATTTTACCTTCTCCTCCATCCCCACCTCCTCCTCAACTCACCTCATGACACACTCGTTCACATACATATACACTCACACACACATACACACATGGCTGGTATCAGCTGGTGGGACCTCCTCCTCCCTCGTCCACACTATACCGATGTAGTGTAACTAAGTGTATGGTCCCTCAGTCACTGACTATTGCTATAGTGTTGGACACGTTAGGGATCATACTTCCTCCCACTACACCTTCTCATCTCTCACATATCCACTGAATCTCTCTCTATATATATATGTGTGTGTGAATATGTATATATCCACATACACCCATTGAATCCACATACAATCAGCCACAAACACCACATGCTATGTCTTATATACAGACATTTATTGGGAGAGACAGACAAGGAGATTAAGGATTGTCATAGTCCAACCAAAACTAACATTGGATAGGTATCCATGATACATATCAGATTGCATATATATATATATGTACCTGCTAGAACCTTGTCAACAGTAGTTTATGGATACAGTTGATCAGGGAACCACTGCTGTCATTTCCATTTAAAAGCGTCTGGATCATTAGTAAAATATTCTATGATTGACTGGATAGTTTCTTTCTGGGAATCTGCTGTGATTTAAGGTGAGTTTGAGATCACTAAAGTTGTTTTACTTAATTCTAAAAACGTAATGAATTTTTACCACGGAAAGCTTTGTATTGGGTGATTCTGAGTTCATATTCATTATCCTCTGGCCTTTATAATCCGGCGACTGATTACTGTTGACATTGGTCAGCGCACTGCTACATGCATAGTATTGAGGACAGGACCTCATATTTTATACAACGTCAGAGGGGGGGAATGTATGTAAGAGGAAAAGAATGACATGACGGAAAGGAAAGTAAAGAAGAAATGGGAAAAAATTAGTTTTGATTACAAATTGAGGGGAATAGTCTTGACACATTTCAGTTGGCATAGGTTCTGCATCAGAGCCCAGGATAAGATATAGGCCAATGACGATATAAAGGGAGAAGACAGAAAGGAGGATGAATTGAGAATCATAATATAAGGAGAGGCAGAATTAAAGGAAGAGGAAGGAGTAAACAGAAGAATATGATACATTCATAAATTGGAGTGGGAAGAGATCCTCATTTTGGTCTTGGTGTTTTGAAGTACAGAGCTTGTGAATCTTGACATACTGCTACACATGTATGCAAGTACTGATGCATGTCGTTGACATAGAAAAAACTGGGCCTCTAGGCTTCTCTCTAGGTAGGTAAGTAGCTACCAGCAGTAACAATAATACTTTATAGTCTCCATGTTCTCTCTTATATCTGCCGTACTACTATGGCATCGTATTTCTCCTTAACCACTCCTATACATCATTACCTTACTTAAACACCTCTATACCAATATATATATATAAATATAAATGAAACATAACATTGTGCACTTATGAATGCATATGAAGGCCAATACAAATATGTATATATGCATGTTAAAAACAATGTATATTATATATAATACATTATGCATGTTTTTATTTTTATTTCCATGGAAATGAAAACTTCAACATTCAGAGAAATTGATTGAAACTTGTAAGGAAAAGATAACTCACGGTTGGTTTTGCACTAATGAAACGTGATGGTAAGAGACTGAAGTTTGGAGTTCCTGGTAACTTCTTCCGACAATGCAGAAAACTCTGTATCAAATTATCGTGACTGTGTCTCTGAGAAGAGAGACTGGCATGTTTCCTCACTGTGTTGATTTCTGAATGCTTTCTCAAGCTTGATAGATAACATGTAACAGCGCCTGTAAAAGATGAGAAACAAATCTTATGAATACGTTAACACAAAGTGTTTAGAAATTCCACTGACATAATGGAGTATTTATCATATTTTCGGCTAAATGGGGCTAAAGGGAGGGGATACGTGGAAGTAAGTATGACCATACTTTAATGATGAATTAGCGTTGCTATGATTTCAGATTGGTTTGCATAGTAAATGGTCACAGGAATGATAACAAAACACAGCATTCATATATTCTAGCTTAATGAAATCGATTTATAGATGCGTTACTTTCTAAGCAATCCTAATCATGCAATAATCAATTCTGATTCATACTGGCCAGAAGGTAATACTTCTAACTGATGTTTTATTTTTGTAAATGGTTACACAATAATATGTCTAAGAATGGCTATTATAAATTTATAATTTATATATACGGACTTGGCATGTACTAAAAGGTTCTGTTTTTGACAAGCTTTCACTGGACTTCTAGCAGAATTCCGTCTGAAAAGTCTCATAGTGAATCCCCGATTGAAAGAATAGATGAGAGAGAAGGAGAAGGTGAAAATAGGAGTTGGAAGTAGGACAAGTAGAAAGTGAAGGGGGGGGGGCAAATTAAGACTAAACATAGCATGCCAATTAAAGCACCAATTATCTCCAAGAATATGACAATCCGAGACTCGCTCATCTCACGCATCGTCACTATTCACCCCACAAACGTTCAATTTTGAATGATATGCATATCAAGGTACAGAAACAAGGATACAGAAATTATAATTAAGACAGACCAAGAAAGATAAATGCAAAGCAATACAGATGATAGAAGAACGTTCAATATAAGGCAAATGCAAAAGGATGCAAGATTGACCATGCAAGATGTCTTATGGATATTCATATCAACATAAGAAATTTCGAAATTTGTTTCGAGTTGCAGCAAAAGAAATCCAAGTTGACAGCAAAGAAGCTAGATCACAAGTAGATACACATGTAGTTTTACAGTGACCTAGACCTGACTTGAGGCAAGTATGGCCAAAAGCCTGGATTGTTTCAGACTTCGTCATGATTACCTTTTGAGCAAAAGTGACATAGTAGCTGTTTTGTTCTCATCGAATACAACGAGAATCGTGGCAGCCCACATTTAAGCACCAAGGCAATGTAAACCAGTTCAGAATTGAGGCACTGAATTACTTAAGAAAACTAAGTTATTATGTTACGAAACACTTGAATCTTTCTAAAAATGCAGCCATAGCCCGACGATTTAAAATATGTTTGGTAAAAAAAAATGGGACACATATGTGGTTGTCACTAATCGCGTACAGTTTGACATGCAATAAAACATCTCTAAAGGTCACTTTAGAATGGAGAGGCCGTGTTTAATGACACATCATATACATATTCGGCCTCTTGAGCTCATGAAAAGTAGAAAATGAAATAATTAACACCTTCATTGATCAGAAATCATAAGGATAAACATAGGCAAAGGCAGTAAGAGAAATAAGGAAGATGACATTACTGTTTGGGTCGATTTCCTTTATTTTCAGTGAATATTTTAAATAATATTCATAAATACACAGAAAGAACACGTAGTTATGACTGGAAGAGAAGGAAGTAGAAAAGGGCGAAAAAGTAGGAAGTAGGAGGATAGGATGAGGATTGATAGAAAAAAGGATTGCGAGGGCGGGGGGGGGGGGGGAGAGAGAGAGAGAGAGAGAGAGAGAGAGAGAGAGAGAGAGAGAGAGAATGCAATAAGGGATCAAGAGGAAGGAAAGCAATTCAATGCGTAGATTGGGAAGGGAAATATATAATGTTAAAATATTAACAAAACGCATGGGGATATATCTAAATGGAAGAAGAGTTGGAGAGTAGTCTCCTTTCTGCCCCTGTCTCCCCTTCACACTCCTTTCTC
This sequence comes from Sthenelais limicola, assembly GCA_942159475.1. NCBI lineage: Eukaryota > Metazoa > Annelida > Polychaeta > Phyllodocida > Sigalionidae > Sthenelais > Sthenelais limicola. The sequence continues at coordinate 75,029,587 of OW804098.1, forward strand.
GTCCTCTTCCCTCATCTATTCCTCCTTTATATTTTCCTCTGTCCCCCTGCTTCTCCTTTCCCTCCATCACTTCCTTGTCCTCCAAACTACCTCCACCTCTACTTCCACCTCAGCTACAACCTTAGAGACAAGGAGTATGTGGCCTGAGGTCAGGTCTGCCGGTGCTGGAAACATATTCATTCACTCATACATCAAATGGGTCAAGCGACCACCGAACTGCATAATATACAAAAATATTCAGCCATAGGCTAGTGACCATTATATTCCCTTACAACATATTAGGGCCCATTATGAAAATACCCATAACCATAGCAATTATTTTTATTTTGTTGTCGATAATCATTTGAAATAGATACTAGTAAACCAAGATTATTGTGGGTTTCTGTTAAAAGTGAAAACTTTTAAATCAGTTTAGATGAGTTAAGAAACCTTCTCAATGAATTTTACGATAAGAATGTTTCAGTGTCGTTTTATGTGATATAAGGTTTGATAAAATCAATATTTCTCGACAATATGCAATTACAGAAAGGATTACAACCCCACCTGGGACCTCATTCCTATGTTACGTTTGCTTCTGAGAAGAGAATCGAATAAATAAAATTCTATTCATGGTACTCAGTTATAATTCATTGTTTGCCTTCCACTACTTCCTCCGGTAGTTACCATGTACCTATTAGGAAGAGGTAAATATCTGAGCACCCTTTTCTTATGGCCCTTCCCTGGTCTTTCCTGGAACAGTTCAACTCACAACAAATGATTTCCTAGAGGTTCCCCGGCGAAACACTCATTCAAGAATCGAATCCAGGAAGACAGAATTTAAGGGACATAGTACCCAGATTTGAGGCATACATCTATAATGTGCATTACACCTGGACCTTTGCTAATCACTGACGAAAGGCTGTCATCGTTGTGTAGTAATTAATACGCAACGGCTAAATACAGTTATCGCCATTAATTCCATATGACAGACCATACACGATCGAGAAATATGGGGGTCACATATAAAGAGATGGTCCCGACGAGAAGGGGAAGTGGTAGAGAGCAAAGTAAAACATATGGAAATTATTTAAATAGTGAAAATGCCATGTAATCACGAATTCGTCTCATAACATGATAGTCGTAATGAGGTATGGCAATTGTTGTAACAGTGGGTCCGTGACTAATCACACAAGGCGAAGTTTGGAAGCATTGATTTTATTGACATGAAGAAGTAACTTTCATAGTCAGATCTTCAGAGACACCAAGTTGTAATTAATAAAGGTTATGAATGATTAGAGTTTATCTTAGATAATTACTGTACTGATTGAAATTGTTGTGATGGAGTTCAGCACATGAACATTTTCCCCTTTATTTAGACATGTGTTGCTTGGGCGAGGAGAATGCTATATTGCGCTTATTGAAGATCGTAACACAATGAAACGCGAATACAGGTACTACGACATTAAAATTCATACATCGTTTATCGCCCAAAATATATGTTGCAATGGTGATACCCAGTCATTATAAGATCACAATATTTTGATGTCATATTACATGATTATGTCAAACAGAATAGCTTCGTCAAGTCATATTGTGTGTTTGGTATTCAGGAAACTGTTTAAAGATGGCCCCACGACAGACGCTGCAATGCTTTAGTTTCCTGAATTTATAGTACAATTGTGTAAAGTATTTAGATTCAACACATAATTCTTATGTGTGTGACGGATATAAATCCTTTAGCATACTGAATTACGATTCCAAAATTGACAGAAGGAACTAACGTCAGGATAATTTACTAATCTTACGACATCTAGAAAAAGAAATTATACACCGACCCTAATACAAAAATCTATTATCATGTGACGAGAAAAACCCTTGAAGTTCATCCACACTGATGTAAGCAGAGCTCTAAAGGTCGCCAATGTAATTCCCTTATTGACTTTATTACTTTTTTGTGGTAAGTTCCAGACCCTAATGCCCGGTTTCTTTGGAGAATCTGGATTCCCAATGGAATCAGAAACACTCCCCCATGAAAGACTCCCCTGTGAAAGTTTTTGTGGGTAGGTGAGTGGTTAATAGTGCTTAAGTTTGCGGTTATCGTACTGTCAGAACAAAAGCGACTCGCTGTCCATTCAGCTTTCACCAACCATAGTCCTGATGCCCTTATCTGCCAGAACAGCAGTATTGGCGGCAGATACGCAATCGCGTCCAACCATTTAAAACCAAGGTAGCAGAATATGCAGTATGACAGGTACTTTACGCCGATGGGCCAAATCAAAGGCTGACACTGGATTCTTCTGTTAAGAGGTTCTGACTGATAAAGTGCGATTGTGTATCGTTTGGGTAGTTTGGGTTAATAACAATATGGATAGAAATATGGGATTAAATAAGTCTGGATAGCTCCGTTGGTACAAACAAATTAAAAAATTATGGTTAAATGATGTGAGAAGGTTGATTGGAATCACAAAGGAGGTATTGGGGTTACGTGTACTGAGGATAGTAGACTTGCGTAATGATTGATAAAAAGGTTCACTTTGTTTTATCAAAATTGAATGATTTCAATGATAACAATGGTTTCCATTCGACCTGATAGCAAGAATAACACGTGCCTTCGCTGCGAGTCAGTTCACTAAATGTCAATAGACATGATTATGTTTTATATACCTACCACCTGGGTTTAAATTTCCAGTGAGAAATGAAACCCATTTCTTTAATTTGTAAATTTCTTAAATGAAGCAATTTTCTGTAATTTTCCCGTTAAAAAATATAAAGATATGTCGATATGCTCCTGTCTGCGTACGCCTAAAACCCCATGTTTAAAAGTAAAGTATAAATGTCTTTTCCTCGAACTTGCTTGACGTGATATTTGATGACAACAGCTTTAAATTTCAAAGGAATGAATCTCTCTCGGGTTTCTCCTCTGGATTTCCGAGGTATGGAAGTCTTCAAGGATAATGTAGCTGTCCACATATGGGTGAATGTAACTTATATCCTTTTTGTGTAGAAATAATTAATATTATTGAATAGAAATGGAAATTGATAAGTGGGTAATTTTGTATCTTCTACCTTACATGTTGCAGCCACCTGGGTCAAATAGTCAATGAATAATTCGGGTAGTTTTGGTAGATTTTACTTTGTATGTAAGGTTTACGCAAAGGTTTATACAAAAGACTACTTAACTCATGGATGTAAATCCCTATTAAAAGAAGTTCATATCACCTCATTCACACACGTGGGCACTTATTTCGATATGTAAATTTAATATAAAAGATAAAGTTCAAATATAAATAATTTAAGTCGTGACTTCTGCGAAAACACAGATAAGGTTTATCCCATTTCTTTAGATTGGGTGAATTATTATCTTGAGCGTTGTACTTCAGTGAGACGTTGTGGGCTTATCTCCATACTTATTAAGTTTTATAGTTGAGTGACTCAAAACATACCACCTTTTATAGTTATGGATATACACTTTTGCCTGGCAGCAATGAACCAGTCAGTTTCCAGTTCCTGACTGGGGTGGGATCAATGTATTCATGTATATTTCATCAGATGCATTATAGATCGGTCATTGTACACTGGCGAATCAATTAATATGTTCAATTTTATCAGATTGTCTCTCGGTAAGCTCGCATGAACATGGTATTTCATGCGCGTGGTTATCGAGTGGCGGTGTGGCAACCCCCTCACAATAGACACTTTTTTCTTACACCGTTCTTTCTCTTATGATATAATCAAGAAATGTTGCCTTCGCGGAACCTTGATATCGTATTTGTGAAAGATATCTATGAAAGATAATTATGTTTCATTATTATTATATTTTGAATCGTTGATACGAGTTATTCAGAATTTGTTAGATTGCATTTTATTTGAGGATTTTATTTTCACGGGGGAAGCACAATTCCATCAAAGAGTCTCCTGCTGTGACTTTTCCATCACATTTCTGCTCTTCCCTTTTCTCTCCTGTTCCTTCTTGAGAAGAACGTCATAAACAGAACTTCGATGGAGGCCCAAACATACATTTTCTATTGTATTTAAGTGTTTCAGTTTCATATATAACCATAAGAACTAGTTATTTCGAATGACTGAATATACCTATCAAATGTCAATAACGTTAACGTTAATAATAACTCTCAATTTCTCTTCATTACAGGTGAGTTCAGGTGGAATTATTGCCGAATATTGTAAGTTGGGGTTTCTTTTCTCTGTCACCGTCTAGGCTCAGAGCTGAGAGAGTCCCTCCAAACTGAGGGAAAGGCTCTGGCTCAAAACCACAAAATCTCATTAAAATCGCATTAGGACGCCTACTCGAGGGCCAGGAATGTCAATAGAGCAGTAGGCGTCCAATCACCGGCATACCATTCTTATCTGATCTTAGAGGCTGTGAACATAAACTGTCGGCTCTTCCCTTTGTCCTTAGATTAATATTATCAACTACACCATCTACACGTTATGATCATCGCCCTCTATCATATTATTTCGCCTTCAAACATAAACATCTGTCTGACATTGGAACATTCTTTCTCGCCTGATCATCCTTTGCAGCTATCGTACAACAAAATATTCACCCACATGCAAAGCAAAGTCGTGTCATTTTCAACTGCGTTCACTTTCTCCTCGCCACGCTCTATATTCTCCATCCCATTATACCCTCTGAGCACCAACAGATTTTGGCATGTCGCAAAAGGTTAATTATTATAAAACAAGGCATTTGTAGAAAAAAAGAAACATAAAGGGGCTGAGAAGAGGTAATATACCTATGACAGCAGAGAGAAAAGCATTCCCTGGCCTCAAGTATGCATAATTCCCCTTGCAGCTCTTTGCCAAAGGCATTCATATTAACTGTAATTATACCACACTTATTGGGACTAGCAAGGCAAGGGAGGTGATGGGCATTAGATGCTATCTAAATTGCCTGAGGATGTAGTCTACATATTGTACAGATATATATGTGTGTGTGCATAGTTCGGTTTGTCGTACACAGCCCCACCTGGCACACTTAAAACTATTTTCTACTTATATCACATAAATTATTTTCTACAGAAGTTAGAAACGGGTTTTCTACATCATACACTCTAGGAATGAAGGTCCTTTATTTTATTTAGGAAATATTAATCAATTCAGTCTCACAACAAGATGTGGTTTAGGATCATTCAAGATAATATATTAGCGTATCTCCTTTCGTGTAACGCAATTTCTTGGGGGCTAAGTAGCGGTCGTTCATTAGGAAAAACGTTATTGGAATAACCTTGCTTACAACCACTGATACAATATTCATATGATCCACAAATGTAAGTATTATCTGTACTGCCTGAAAACATAGCTAAAGATGTAATTGACTCAGGGACTGATGAGCAAGGCAGATGGGCATACATTTTAATTCAGCATAAAAAAATGTCTCTTGTGTTTGCCATTTCTTTACTCTTAATATTTAATTCTATATCGCATAGTATTAGTTCCAGATGTTTGGCACAAATATCTAACTAGGATTTGGCAATGGCATCAATAAATAATATATTGAATGAAATGGGATCTACAATAGGTGGTGTACCTATAGCATCATAACTATAAATAATGATTAAAAAAGTCCGAATCCCTCGCCTCATCCCTGCATCCCCATTATAATAAGCTTTCCCCATTTTCTCACTCCAAAATCATTAATCCTATTTGAAAAGGTCCTAATTACATTTTATATGAATGAAATAATTCTGCAGCCTTATGACGAATCTTCTCATCATCAGGAAATCTTCATAATATCGGCCAATTAATATGGCTAATGAACGAAAATACAATTATATACAATGAGATAAGTCCTAACAAAGAGTCCAATTTTCTCCTCTTGTTCCTGTTCAGAAAAAAATAATCTCCCTTTTAGCAACAACCATCTCTCTCGTATATTCAATAAAGGCCACAATTACAGTGGAGTGTTAGCAATAATTAATTACTTTCTGCTGTCACATGCACCCTTCCTGCTCCTACTCTACCCAAACAAGCCCCTCTGCCAAGGGACTTGAGTCATATTTGTTAACATTCTCTCCTTATCTCTCCAATATTTGCCCTCTTTTTTCTACTGATAATCTATCTTGTTATTACACATGCTCAACTACACTAAAAAAAGATCAAAGAAATAAGTATTTTCCTTATACGATTATGCCGCTTGCTCAGTTGGTAATTTTCTGCACCTGTGAAAGTGTGTACGTGTGAGAAATGTGGGGATTGTATCGCTTCATTGGCAACAATCGAGTAGGTACATGATTTTAGATATTATACGATCGATACTGCGATAAGTAATGATTTGATTTTGATTGTATGATATTGTACCAGACTGCTGAGTTCAGCTCCATAGCTGTTCCTCTAACAACTCTAGCTGGTCCTCCTGAGGTGATCCTGAGGTATATAGTTCATACACAGTCTAGGTTCAGAGAATCTCAGGAACGTCATTAGCGCAATAGGCGTCCAATCACTGACATACCATTCTTATCTGATCTGGGAAGCTCTGAGCCTAGACCGTACAGGTTATTAAACTCAGCTCATAAGCCAGTCTATTAAATATATACTTATGATATATATACACATATTATATATAATGTTAGAAGAGGGAATATTACATCGCCGCCGGAATAAGAAGCAATTTGTGAATAGTATAAATATGTGTAGGTGTGTGTGAGTTAGTTCACCTCAGTGTAGTCCAAAGCACTGCGAACAGGACATATATACCACTCATTTACTAAGTATACAGGTGAGACACAGTGTAAATACAGGAGGAGTTGTAAAATAATCAGGTACGTTGTAATAGTCTTCAGTGGGCAAACACCATTAGCGCAATACAGTTGCAATCGCCACAACTGGTATCAGCTAAAAACGAATGCCAGAACCATAGCATTTCTAATATGTGCCGTACCTGCAGGCAAAGCAAAGGACAAACGATTAAGTGACTTTATTTTTAAAGCCTGGTTAAAGTATTGTTAGCTCTTCCAGAGTTTTTGCTGTAGGGTATATTGTCGTCAATTACTGCAACTTCCAGCAGACTGCTTCTCATACCGTTAGTTTCCGATATAGAGATGGAAATACTGGCATAAACTGAGTAAAATGAGGGGTTTTGGTGAGTTATGGATGGTGTTTACTTCAACAAATACCTACTAAGCATGCAGGTATATGGTGCACTATAGGAATTAGTATCACTGAGTGTGAAGTGGTGAGTATAGTGAGATTCGGTGATAGGTAATTGGACGGTAACTGGCTGTTTGTTTACCACTGACAATCATTACCCTAGCTAGATGATCGATGATAGTCTCTATATTCACTGACTGCCTGGGTGGCTGGGACTAGTGGGAGGCAATGATGTTGGGGCTTATGAGTCACCACCACCACCAGTAAAACTTTTACCTCTGTTTCAAGTGATAGTTGGTGATAGCAACGTTGGTGATAGCAAAAGAGCGTCTTTAAAAATCTCACTTGCCAGTCTTCTATTACAACTGGAGAATATTATGTTTTCTTCTATTCAATCTCTGTGAGCTAGAGTAGAACCTTAGAGTAATATTACTCTAAGGGTAGAACCCATAATATATGCCCTGTGTCCACCAATAGCTACCAAGGCAACGCGATTGTTCCGCCGACTAAAATTCTGTAGTGGTAACAAGTTGACACGATTTCCCACATGGAACAGGCAACTAACATCCTTTTATTTGAATGAGTATCTCTCCATCAGAGCAAATTCTCTGGCGGGGCTACAACAAGAAGATTTGTTGCAGTTGCTGAATCGCCAGATGCGTTGCTTTGGTGAATAGAATGTAACATCAATATATTTTGGTGACGGACCTAACGATGTTACTTTGTTAGTTGTACTTGTACTTGTACAGCCTAAGTTAGTTTGAAACCGTGTTCACAAATGCACTTGTGCATGCTTGTCTTAAAAGCTAAAATAAAATGATAATAGAATAGAAAAAAGAGCAAGGGTAGGAGGAAGGGAGGAAGCAGAAGCACCAAGAGTGAGTATACCGGGAGGGAATTCGAAGAGTGTCGAACATGGATCGAGTGGAGAAAGAGAAAGGGTTAAGGATAGGTACACATACGTATGGCCAATTCCACCAATTTGACAACATTTGGCTCCCTAGCATGGAAAGTGATTAAATGGGCTCAATATAAATTAATTAGCATTAATTTGATGGGGTTTTTTTTGTGATTGGAAGGTTCCATCACCCTGGCATTGTATCATTGTATATTGCTGAATTTTAAAATACTCATCAAAATTGTACATTTTTTTCTCATATGTTGTCATAGTAGGTTACTGGTACATTATTTGTATCAACAATTTTCGCATAAAAATGTTTTTTAGGGTTGTAAGTCAAATTTCAGAGTGGGCAGTGGGCCCAATAGGCATTGGTGTCTATTAACGTCACACTATTGAAGCTTATTGAAGTAAGGTGGAATAATTTAGAACACTTTCCAACACTTCAAACTTCTTTGCCCCCTGAGTCGCCATTTGCGATCGACCATGGCCAAATATATAGCTACATGTATTGTATTGCACTGTATCTGTTCCATGTGCAGCAATTGTTGTTCTGCTAAGAAGGAAGGACGAGCTGGTTATACTGGCCCTGTTTCGCCCTGGTTGATTGCAAAGAGGACGAAGGAATCCCGTGTCAACTACCTTTCAGACAGACTATAGTCCCCAAAATCCATTCCGTTCTCTTTACCCTCATATTGCTACCGCCTCCTATCTTTTTCTCCATTCCTCTCGCTCTTTCAATATCCCCCCTTTCACCTTTCCCCAATCTTCCTTCTCGGCCTTTTCATTCGTTTTGTCCTATTCGATCCCCTCTCAGGTGTCCTTGTCAATCCCGTTTTTTTTTATTTATTCTCCCCTCCCACAGTCAACCATCTTCGTTCGGCCCGTCCTCTCTTCCTCCCTCCCCGCAAGACCGACAGTGCCGTTCCTCCCTCCCCCACCCACACCTCAACTGCTTCGGTATGACACATGTACCTCCGCCCGGTCTGACTTGTCCGCCTAATGCGTTACATGCACCAGCTTTCCTCCTCCACATCGCTTCCACAAATCTGTCTGTCCTCTGCCCAGACGGTCTAGTTGACCTATTCCCATCATGTAGGGCAGGTCAAGACATTTACAAGTGTAATAGCAATTACCTAAATACAGCAAAATATTTAGCAGTTAATGTAATCGCTTTGTTGTACAAATCTTTTCGACGGATATATATACCTTTATATCAATATCAACATATATATATTTTATCAGCGTACATTGGGAATATCTATCCTCAAACTCAGTTCTGAACATTGAAGAGCAGACAGCGTGATGAGGCCCCGTAACTTTTTTAAATGAAGGGGGTGGGATTTCAACGCATGAGAACAGCTTTGCTGCCTGGGCACTCTGCATGGGGAAGGGGAGGGAGCTTGGGAGAAGGTTAAATGGTTAGCCACAAACGAACAGACACGTACATGAAGATCTAAAATTTGAGAGGAAAATATGACATATTGGACAATTTATTGAGATGAATTGCGAGGGAGACATGTATGGGCAGGTTTATCAAAGGATATATAGGGGGAAACCCAAGCAACCATTTTGAATAAGGGACACAGTGTGTTGTTGAGTTTCATCATTGGCATGCCAATGGACATTAGCCACTACACTGAGCGATAAGTTGTTAAGGATAAGGGGAAATCGCGGTGTTTAAGTAGCTGTCAAATTTTATTTAAGCCGCCTTTTATTTACGTCTCGTCGCAGCTGAATTGGCCACCACTGATACTAGATACTCAGAAAATAATAACTTCAATCATTTCTGTTTATTTTCCAATTCATTGCTATGTTCAAAGAGTCGTGAATAAGGGACACAGTTCAGTAATTAGAATAATGATAGTATAAATATATATATAGAAAAAAGATACAGAAAGAGAATGTGAACATAAAAAAAGCACACCGTTTACGTTAATGTGTGCGAGATTAAAACATCTTAAGCATTATAGATATGAGGTACAACCAGTTGAAACAATTTAAAATTCTGCAGCGGGGCTATTCAACCTTGTGAATAATTGACGGACCTTAGGGAAACAGTTTTCCAATAGTGAAAGTGTTAATGTCGTGGGGTACATGAAGAGAAGGGATATGTTCCACGTTCCATGTTCCTCTCTTTTTCTCTTTTCTCTTTTCCATTCGCTGTTCTAACTCTACACTCCCACGTCTCTAGCTGTTCGTCTGTCTGCCCCCCCCCCCCCCCCCCACACACCTCTCCCTCTCGCTCTCTCTATATACCATCGCTAAGCCCACCTATCCCTCTCCAGATAGTGATAGGTCAGATACCAGTTAAAACAGAAAGCAACATATTTTTTTCATCTATGAACAGGTATCTTCAGGAGGAAATGATAATTTGACATAATTTGGTATGGAGTGATCTGCTGGGGAGAATGGACTGCTCCAGCCTGGTGTGCGAGATTCTGCGGCCAGGGAGAGTGGGGAGACGGCGCGGAGGGAGTACACGATTGTTGGTGCGATTGGAGGCGGCGGGACTATATTCCCCCTGTCTCTCCTCTCCCTTTCTATTCAATTTATCTCTTCTGAATTGCCTTCATTCGAGTTTGATCCCTCCACTCTGCCCCTGTTTCTTTCTCTGTTTCGGTCAGTGTGTCTGTATGTCTTTCTCACTTTCCCCTGCATGGATGAAATCCGGTTCCTCTTTCCCCGCACTATTGACACCCTAGTCATTCATTACACATTAAACTATACATTTAAAACATTATATAAATAGCTGTCAATATATGCCTATACCCCTTGGGATCAAATAGGATATTATTCAGACACCAATCGATTACATTGTCAATTCATTTACCGGTATGCCATTGCTTCAATATTTATTGTATAAATATGAAACATACATGTATAGTATAATTTAGGTTGGTTTTTTTTTTAAAAATATGTTTGCGTGGGAGGGGGTATCCATATTTCGGTTTATGATGTAATAATATTAATGAGGGGAACATAATTATTTTGGATTCTTTGCTTTAAAAATATTACTGACCTCCCATGTAGGCGCCGTGGATTACTAATGGGTGTAAATCATGTAAACATAACTGATGATTTCCTTGACAACCGGGGCTGGGAATTAGTTGATTACAGTGACTGGAGAAGGGAAATGATTAGTTCTGATACGAGCTCAATAGATGGCGTTAGTAGCATTTACCACTACCTGCTACTGTGAAACACTGCCTGCGTTCATATAGGGAGTATAGAGTAACTCTATGTGCGTTGGTTCGTATGACTAGCCTCTACTGCTTACCAGTGCTCTCATATGCCTATTGCTATCAATTTCAGGTATGTTATTGGAACCAACCATTCTTCCAGTTACTTTGCGTCAGAATTCTGATTTTCTGTCATTGTATACATTGATCTTACTTTAAAAACTCATTTCCGATCAGTTCTTACTGTAATTGGTGCTATCATTTCCCTTGTCTGACTCATTTATTTCTATATCTCCTTATGACTATGAACGTTCCTGCAAACGTCGTCGTGGTGTTTGTATGAATTAATAATGATGAATTTAGTCTATATAATTTGATGTATATAATTACTGTTAGGATGATGTTTATTATTATTATTATCATCATCATGGTTGTTTGATTTTGTAACAAGTTTCAATTCATATCATTTGGATCATTCTATCATCACTCATGGAATCAAGATCTCCGTGTGTCTCTCGCTCTGTGTGTGTGTTTCTCTCTCTCTCTCTCTCTCTCTCTCTCTCTCTCTCTCTCTCTCTCTCTCTCCCCTCTTTCTCTCAACATGAACTGTTAATGTTAATAACAAAATGAAAAGGCAACATATACATGCATGAATGTATACATAAATACGTATACACGTATACTGTCTGTCTCTTCCTCTATACCTTCTATCTCTGTGAGATTTCTCCCCACCTGTCTCTATTTCTGTATGTCTCTTTCTCTCTGTCTGTCTCACCCACTCTGCCCCTGTCTTTCGTCTTCTCGTTCTCTCTGTCCCTCTTTCTCCCGTCTCTGCATTCCTCTCTCTCTCTCTCTCTCTCTCTTCTCTCCCTGAGCAGGGAGTTCACGGTTATTGGGTTATGGTATATACATGTAGCTCGGTATTATGAGTTTGGGAGTGGTGGACCCATGGTGAAAGTGATAGTTGGAGCATGACAAATCCTGCCCGTCCTTACCTCACCCTCCTGTCGATACACTGACCTTCCCGTTTGCAAACTATACACATCTTATAAGGATATATATACCCTCTCTTTATTCAACTATGGATGTGTTGTCCATCTAGGGATTTTACCAATGTTTTTTTCTTCTTCAATATTTATTATATACTGCAATAAATATATATTTATTTTATACTGCAAGAAACAACCTAAAGGGTCGCACCCACGTTTACTGCAAACGGTACTAGATTTAGAACACCGAGTTTTGCTCTATACCGGTTGTTTAGAAAAATGTCATAACATTTTATGCATACTTTTTTTCGCTGTATATACCCAACGTATTGTAAATGTATTCTTCACCTTGAGTACACATTAATTTCTCAAACAACAAACATCGATTGATGATATTAAGGTTTGTTATCTTTTCTAGAATAACAAGGCCCGGAGAAAGACCACCGTCATGGTGATCTGGGGAGCTGTTTTGTTAGATTAATACTATTAAAACCAATGTATGTAGCTTAAAACCTGAATAAAAACCCATGTATCTATGTAATAAACGTTTACAAGTGTCTCTGCTATCCCTGCTCTCTCTATCTCTGCCCCTGTCTAATAACCTTCCCGTTTCCCTCCTAGCTCATCCCTCACTACTGATTTATTTAATAAATCTGTTGCATTCAATGATGTCACATGTCGTCTTGTCATGAATAAAATGCATTTTACAAAAATCAAAATGGCAATTATCATACACTAATCTCTCCAAAACTATCCACCTCACATCACTATTTTACAATTACATGCTGACGCAGATATCATTTGGTATTTGAAAATAAGTGTATAATCACCCTTTGATGTTAATTAAAAATAAGGCTTTTTGCTTTAGAAAACTTTAGGCGAAAGGAGCAGATGTGAATGATAATGCATCAGTTAGCGTCTGGGTTCAGGTATTAAAGAGCAATTTGCATGATCAATGCGTATTATGCAAGTTTACCCTTAGATTATATCTTTGTACATTCATGTCTGGAAAGGGGAGTCTAAAATCTCCGACACAAGGCTTCATAAAATAGACCTCTTAAATGGAGCTCTTCAATATAAATTCAATGACAACACAATTATTGTTAGCTAAAAATGCACAATTATTGTCATAACCCTGAAATTCGTCATCTCTTAAAATTATCTACAAAATACAGGTACTTCTACAGGTCTTAACTCCATATAGTTTGGATCATAAGTAACCAGCAACAAACAAAATGTGTCTTCAGCTTATGATTCCGAGTAAAATATCTTTTGTAACCTGTCCAACCGAAGAACCAACTTGCCTTAGGGAGAAAATATATAGTCTCCTCAGGTGTTTATGCAAGCCAATAACGACACGCTTGGCCGCATGTATAAATGTAATCTTCTGAAATTTGAACCCAGACACGACCGTAATCCAGTAGCGTTTGTATGATACCACAATCGTAGGGCCTCGGGCAAGTTATTTGCCGCATCAAAACAGAGAAATAATTGTTGTCGTTAGATCCCCAGGTAGTCACAGGTATACATTTTCAAAGGATGATAAAGTTTCAGAAGACATTCTGGATCCAGATATACCAGTTAGTTTAATTGTGAAAGTTTTAAAGATGCCCTAGTATCACACAAAGTTTAGCATCCGGATGAAGTTCATGATTTTTAAGAGCAAATTATTTGGATACGGACATAATTTGGATACGGTTATTGTTTCTAATTCGGATCGGTAGAACATATCCCATAAACTACAGTTGCAACTCTTTCAATACCAAAATATTGACATAAAATGTAGTATTTTAATAATTGAAGGCAATTTTTATGACTATTACGTAAATAGCAAATTACCATGCTTCCACATAAATGATAAATTGATAACCAATGTATACAGGGTTATAGCATGTGTGCACAGTATACTTCAAAAACACGTTAAGAAAAAAATCTTTCGGAACATTAACTAATCCCAATTCCATAACATTAAACTTTGAACAAAAAGGATAGAATCACGTGTTCTAACGAACTGCATTTTCTGCTTACCGTCACCTTACAATAGTGCCTTATTAATAAATAGCTAGGGAGAATAATTGCAGAGTAAACGACAGAAAATTAATATGTTTCCCAGGTACCAATAAATGTCACCAATATTGATATCCATATGGCCTTAGATTTTTCATCGTTGGCCTAATGGGGAGGGGAGGCAGTCGCGCCTTTCAGCTCTTGCCAAACGCAATCGTTGACAGACAACTTCTGTCCCTAATTAATAGAGGGTTCATTCTGGCGATTACACATGTCTGAGTGGAGGATTAGAGATGTATTGCACTAAAATGAGGTTGATTAAAACTTTCGACGAAAATATTGTTTTCAATATAGAATGATATCCCTAGCTCAGGGCAGCACTATAACAACACACTCACGACTGGCCTTTGGAGATTTATATAATACTGATTTGGCAACGGTTTACAGCAGTAGATTTGAGGTAAAAAATAGAAATTAGGAAAGTTAATTGCTAGCATATGCAGCCAAGAGAACGAATTGCCAACATTTTCTCGCGTATTAGGCAACAACTGTATAGCCATGGCAAGCACACAGCCTACATAGGGAAACTGGTACTATATAATAGTATGCGCTTTGTAATCTCACTCAACTGTGAAAAAAATATAAAAATACTTGGATATATAGTCAACCAAGACCACCACCACAGACATGGCAACGCAGTAGTGTAGTGATTTAAACCAAGACATCTAGTACAAGGTTCCTTTTTTACCACGAAGTACGTCAAAAGCGAAATAAAATTGATAAACAACTTCCTTATATTCACCCTCTACCATTGACTCTAAATCAACGTTTTGTAATTCTGCCTAACCAAGAACTTGAAGATGTATTAAAAACGTCAAATGATAATTATATTTCCCCCATCTTCCGAAAAGGAATAATAGCTAGAGACAGTCATGTCTCCAACAAACCTGTTAATCCTAATGGTGGTCAGTATTGCTACTCATATGTATAACTATCACCCATGCAACTAACTAAATGAGTGTAGCAGAGGTAGTACTACTAGGTAACGAATTACACGGAATGAAATGAACAGCTTATGCTCAACAATCTTTTAAACTAATCCAAATGATCCGGAGACAGGCACAAATCAATTTGTTTAAAAACCGTTAATTTCATCCTAAAATATCACCGAAACAACCTAAATTTAGGAAGTGGTATAGTACCGCCACTATTTCCCAAAGGGGTGGGGTTGGGGGAGGGGGAGGCGGTGGTGGCTGGGGAGGGGGCAAGACGATCATAGCGTGCTGAATGTTCGCATGAGAGTAGAATATTGTTTAAGCCAGGCTAATTGTGAGTGAAGTGATTAGAGGGGGATGATTGATGAAGGTGGGAGACTGTTCCTCACCCTGCCAATTAATTTAAGCTTACCTGCCTACATAAACACTAAACATCTAACGACACTCCTCCTACCTTGTGCTCCTCATATTGCCATACTTTTATTCATTATAGGAGACTCTTGTCTTTATACCTAATAATAGGGAACGAACTCAATAAGATATGGGTAACCTATCGAATTCATAATTATTATTTGATTACTACCCTGCGATACAATATTAGGTTATATAAATGATATACATATATATATATACAAGCACGAGTACATATATACGCACGAAATGGGGGCAGGTGCGTTTTCTTTGACTCAGAAGCATATTGGGCTTACAATTTCACTATAACCTTTATTTGAATCGCAGTGCAGTTGTTTTACCCCATAAAATAAACTCACCCACTAACATATCGTTTTGGAAAATATGAAGGAAAAGGTATATCCTATGGCGCCTACGTCGGGATTAAAAAGTCTGTCAAATGGTCGGAAAACTTCCCCCGGTGTAGGCACTCCGCCAAGATGTAGGCACCGGATATAGTTTTATAAATATCATTCTTAAATAATGTTTTTTCTTCATTTTCTGAGCACATTTACACTACAGTATACGCGGAAAACCTGGTGACTGTTGATGTAACTGTAAAATGATCGGAAAACCTCCACGCCGATGTAGGCACCCCACATAATCACCTTTTATCCCGACGTTGGTATCATGCACATATACCTACATGATATGGTGCTCACGATGTGGGGCATTTTCCTAAGAATTTTTGATTCAATATTTTGGGGAGATCATGGTGGGGGGAAAAGCATATTCTTATCGGGCATTGATTCTTGTCAGTGTTACCTGATATGACACTATATTTCAATATCTTTGTTTTTTTTCATGTTTCAAAATCCTAAACATGTTTCAAAACCTTGAAACTGGCACTGTGAGCGTTTTAATAAGAAAGATTTTCAAATGACGGGAATTATTCTGAGGTCACACAGGTCTACTATACCATGATATACTGTAATAAGGATATCAGTGAGGGTTTTTGTTTAGGGAGCTATCCATCCAATCCTGTAGCAATTTCCTGGTACGATGCTTAGAATATATAAAAAACAGATATTATATTTGTTTTACGACGTACAATTGGCTTAATTTTAGGTATATACTGAATAGAACTAAAAACTATTATCTATAGACAGATTCTCAAAGCCTAATGAGGGCAAATATTAGGTAGTGATGTGTTGGATATTCAATGAATAGTGAATCCATTATTAGCTCATTTTCACTTGCTGTGGTAGCTTTCCCCCTTCTCCCTATATCAAAGTCATATTGACCTCTTAAACAACTTATTCATATAAAGCCTCAAATTTTATGCTCACTGTTACTCACAATGTCACTCATTCACTCACCTACTATTCCCCCACCCCCACCCCTCCTCTCTCTATCTTACCTCTCGTTCTCCACCTCCGCGACAATATAACACACGAAACACCTTCGGGCATAATTCTAAATTGACATACTCTCCACTCAAACCTCATTTAAAATGTGCCCAAAAAGTTTTGCTCGCCGGTGCAAATTGAAGAATTTTCAGCCCCAGGGCAGCGAGTGAGCGACAATCGGGGCCTTTTTCTCTTCTCCTAATTAGATCAAATTTTCATAAGGTCTTCCTGAAAAACTACCCCAAAAGAGGCCCAAGGCGAAATTCGGCACTTTTCCTCTTTGGATTCCATTTGCGACCCATATGGTGTCGGGAGGGCGGGGTGAGGGAATGAGGGCAAATCTGGTCATGGAATAAACCAATTTATTCTACAAATATTTCATTTTCCATTATTCACGTGTTGAGTTGAGATCTTTGAGATCATAAGTTGGCAAGGCATGTAGTAGGATTCTGGGATGATAAAGATACGCATAGTTGTATATTTTCAACTCATTCATTGAATTTATTAATATTATTACAGAAAGGTTGAGAGGGAGTCTTAGTGAAAGGCATTACAGAAAGCGGGAACTAGTAAGATAAGAGGACGAAGGAAGAAGTGTTTATTTGTATATAATGCATCAACGTGAGCACTCGAAATTGTAACATTAACACCCCTTATTGCTATCCAATGCTAGTATCCGTTTCTAATTTATTTCCATATTATTATCCACTATGGATGCCATTGGCCTTAAACCGCGCAGCATTAATATGTACCCAACATATAAGCAAATAGCTAAACCAGCATTTACTCCTAACAACAATAACCCTAGACGAATTCACAAAGAACCGGCTATGAGGAGGTGGGAATCCCTTACAATATCAAAATTAGGTTTATTGACAACTCAAGTTTGACATACATGAGTGTCAGTGTATAGCTAAGCCTTTCTGACCCCATTTTATTTGTTGTATGTAGAAAGGCTAAGACAGATTAGTGTATAATACTCCCTAGACTGACTCAGCTATGGTCGGTTGACTGTACTCAAAAGAGTTCAAGACGATATCATCCTTAGCTTTAACGCTTAAATCTTATCAGGTTTTTAACAGTATTGTATCCATATTGGAATAGGGACTTAGAGAAACTAGAACCGTCTGTCCTGTTTGGGAAATAATGTATATAGAACTTTTATTCCAAGATAAAATATACAAGGAAAGGGTTGACATATTTTACATAGTAGCTCTTCCATCTTGCCCTAAATTATATAGATTAAATTATATCACATCATCTTCGTTGAAATTACATAAATGAGGTTATTACGTCATCATTGATAGAGGTTTCCAGTAATAATGTAATAAAGAGCTTTTCCTACTGCAATACATATGAAAGGCAATTAACTAAGTGTAAGATATGTAAATTGGGGACGTATATCCCTGTATCATACATGCTTATATCAGTGAATATTTGATAATAGCCGACTAGTGGAGCACGATTTATATCATATTCGCTCTATTTCTCCCATTCTCCTCTTCATTTCTCATGCTTTTTGAACGATTTTCTCTTCCTTTTTTCACAACTTAAACCTCAAATCGGCAATTCTGTCACATCTCCTATTCCACCATACACCTTCTCAACCAACATCACCACCTCCGCCTGTCACACATCTACCTACCACAGGTATGAGAAGGGCATCCCTATCACCTGTGAGGTCACCATAAGGTCAATGGGGGAGGCAACATTCGGGTCATAGTGCCCCTGCCTCGCACACGAGATCCTTTTGGTAACATTGCTGCTATTTTGAGCCTAATTTGCACTTATGTCCTCCACTCATAGACCACCTTCCCTTCTCCCCCACGCAGTACGACTATATCATATATAATATGAGAATAATTTACCAGGTTCGGCTCAACGCGGAATGACAAACAGCAAAAAGTTTTTCTACGATGCTTTTATTACCTGACTGGGCCTCGAGATGGAATACATGGTATTCTACTCTTCAATTAAAGTAGGAAAAATTGGATCAATTGGGATTGGAATCAATGAATGTTATGGTTCTTATGAGCTTACAATGTTGCAAATTGTATAAGAGTTCAAACAAGATATCAAAATGCAACATTCTTTAGTAACATCAACTTCAATAGTTTGAAATATAAAAGTGAAATTACTTCTTAAACCTTGAGATGTACTGAGGGAAATGTACTTTATGGGGTAAAGGAAGATTATTTATTATAGTTATGGTTATTTGATGAATACACCTAATCCATTACTTTTTGACATTTATAACGAAGATGTATGAAAAGGCTACTTTTCTTTATTGGTCAGAGTGCATTTTGCAATCAGTGCATTTTGCAATCTGGCAACTTTATGTCATAAACCTCCTTGAAAAGGGACACGATGTAGCCCAAAACGTCGGACCCAATAAACACAACCCCATACATAATTTCCAATACTAGTCTCTTGTTCTTGGGTTTTCCCACTGCATCGATATTTATAAATGTAGAAATGCCTTGAATCATAAAAAAAAGAAATACCGGTATATTTACTCTTTTCCCAGTTATAAACCAGATTCAAGAGGGACTCCTCTAAAATATTGGGAGATACGTCATTTTCCTCCTTTTTCGGTTTCCTTTGATTTCATTCTACGACCTGTAATTTGTTAAATGACATGACCCCTGTTCAGGTCTGGCCAGGGAAAGCGCGCGATGGTGTGTGCCATTGGTGAAAGGTTGGTTAGAGAAGGCGGAGAGAAAATTGTCCTGAAAAATGCTTTTCATTCGAACCCGTCCTTTATCCCCTGCATACCTCTGGGTGAGGAAGTGTATACAATTTTAGAATAGTAAATGCTATTCCTGAGATCCTTTAATTCATGCTTTGAAGAATGAAAGGGTACACGTATTACAAACTAAATGGGGACCACTGGAACATGATTCTCTCAACTATATATGACATCGTTTGAGGCCTCCTATTTCCTGTGGTCCATTTAATAAATGTGTATGTTTCCATGAGGCTAGGTATAGACTGGCGATTAAGTCTCGATGATTCTTTAAATGCAAAACGCAACAAATAGCAGACACATTCGATCAGTATCTATACTCGAATAATGGATTCGGGAATGTTCTATGTGGGAGCAGACGATTTCCTTTAATACATGCATATATCATACTTGTTTCTTCCCACATGGCCTCTGATGCAATGTTGAAAATACGTCGGCCAGCAACAGATGTGAGAAACGCATCACTTATGCATAATTATACTCATAATAGAGACCTTATAAATACTTATATCGCACACAGACAAAGCATAATAGAAAACAAAGATGTAGGTAAATACTGATTAAGATGTATTCTGTGTGCAACACCACTGACCCACACACAAGTATCCGCCTCAAATACCTATAAGGGTAGATGTAATTGAGAACAGGTGTTATTCAGGTTAATTACTTTAATTAGAAGCTACTCTGCCCACTTCACATTTACCCCCACCTATTGTTGGTGGAACAGAACAATTATCCCTGCCAAAACACAACCTGATATAGACATTATCATCATTATTGTGATGCCAGTTGTGGGTGGTGGTGGGAGGTTTGTAAGTTCTCAGTTTGTGATGATGATTACATTTGCACAAGAATGAGCAAAAGATGTAATAACGGCCCACGGTGAATAATTGCTAACACCAAGGGGTGGTGTAAAGATAAAGGTGTATTATTACCTCGTTCTGTTTTGCGAGAAAACCTGAGGGCAATCCAAGTGGTAAATATATATGTTTAGTGAATGCTTGGCTCTTTTACCTGGCATATATAGGTTATATTATAAGGTTATATAGATGAATCACATGTCATACATACTCCCTGTCGAATTATCTAAAAGACAGAATAACATTTTATCAAAAAGATATCAAATAGATATTCAATATCAAACATAACACAAAGAAATATTATATTAGGACATTTTAGCCATGTAAATAACGCACCTAGACCAATGTAGTATTAATATGCAAAACATATTCGGGTCATTGATAAGAAGATTGTGGATTATCTAATATGCGAATTGCTACGGAACCAATGAGAACAAATGATTAATGGACCCGAAAGACAACAATTATTAATTCCATTCCTTCATCTCCTAATTCATCCATTGGCTCATTCCCTCCCATAATATACAAATAAAAAACATATGTATTCATAAATACACATACAAAACTTATGTATTCATGTCCCAAGCATAGTTCAAAATATCACCCACCAATATATCTTCTCAGTTGTCAACCTATAACAAAGGTACAAATAGGCAAAGTATATCATTATAGGCAAAGTATCTTATTACCCCATTGAGGCAATATTTACCTATTAACACATCTATTTAGAGGAGATTAAAGGCTGCCTCGGACCCAGAACCTAATAAATCTTAATTGTGAGCGGTCAGGGTGACTGGGCTAAGAGAGAGAAAGAGTGACAGAAGAGAGCCACTGTCCTGTCACAACTGACAGGATAAGTGCATGCAGCTATATCAATACAAACGCCTGGGGAACGATAGTTAGCGGGGTTGGTTGTTAGAAGACCATTTCCACAGAGTAAAGCTGAGAGTAAAAGAGCTAAAAAAAGGCCGGTTCTAAGGTCATGCAGCGAATACGGAATGAAGCCTTTCTGTACTCGTTCGATAAGGAGCTAAATCAGATGAGATGTCCTCTGTTAGTGAAAAATGGAAACAAGCGTTCATTCGGTCCTCATGAAATG
This sequence comes from Sthenelais limicola, assembly GCA_942159475.1. NCBI lineage: Eukaryota > Metazoa > Annelida > Polychaeta > Phyllodocida > Sigalionidae > Sthenelais > Sthenelais limicola. The sequence goes on from OW804098.1 coordinate 75,051,248, forward strand.
ATTGTGCTATATATTTTCCAGTCAGATGGTGCCGAGAAAAAAGACATTCTTTTCTCCCTCATTTCTGTATCCTTTCTATTTCTCTCCAAGTTGTGCCAACTGAGGATCATATCCTTAACACTTTCTACGGTATGCTTGTTCAGGCATCAAGACTTACGCATACAATAGCCCCCAGACAAACTATTTCTCCGTTTGTTATTATTACAGTACCCAAATCCATGTTTATAAATACGCGTCGAATTGTGCACACGGGGACTCATTCACATTCACAGCAACACACACGTGTTAACCTCTCACGCATGTATCATATATGGAGATTGGTTACTTCGTGTTAAGGTACTGAATCCTTGTAATGCAAACACCCTCATGCCTGAACTCACTGACTTCGTGCCCTTTGTGGAGCCTGTCTCATAGCGGAGGGATCGAATAAAGTGTCTATGTAACCATGTATGAGGATCACATTGTTTGCCTTGGGTAAACTCACTAGCAAACCCGTTTGTGTCAGTGGTGGCCTATCATGAGGCTTCAACTAGTATCTATACATATACCAGTAATCTATACAGGATCATGGGATGTGACAATGTATAAACATAATTTTACCTTTATTCAAGTGACAATTTAGAATATGGTCCGTGCAGGGAATAAGCACAAAGTATATATCTAAGCTAGAAAAAAAGAAAGTCCATGAATTAATATGGGGGAATAAGGGCATCTAGCTACATGTATATGGTAATGGAGTGAGTGAGAGAGGGCACCATTTGAAGAAATCAGAAGAGAAAGCAAGAAGTGATCGAGAAAAGATAGAGGTAATCTGGAGAAAATAAAATGTATAGAGAGGTCAAAAGCGGGAGAATGACAACCTATGAACCCAGCATAAGTCCTATACCCATGCAGTCCACAGTATAACGATGAGCATTTATCAGTAATGGTGGTTCCGATTACTGTTAAGTTAACTGTTATAGCGGTTTACCATTAACAGTTGTCGCTGTTTGTTGTTGGTTCACACTATATCTCATTGCGTTTTCCACAGGAAACAGGGCAGTGCGTGGAGACATTGTTATCTGTAATACTGGTTCAGTGTATATATTTACATGGTCCTGAGGGCCTGTTCCATCCCTTGTCACCTCCCCTCTACCCTTCTGGTCAGTCATACACGTTGTAATTCAGAATCACTCCCATTTTCAATCACATACATGTATTTTATGATGGATGAATCAAACCGCCATTGATATCTAACTGATTCTAAAACTGACTTCTCAGCTATTATAACAATAATAAGTCTTACCAAATTTACACATGTGCATATTATGATTTATAGGACCGAATTTATCAATATTCTGCTGCTGTTATTATGTTTACAAGAATTTGAAGTCGAAATGGTCAGGAGAACACGGCCACCGGTGAGCGATGATAGGTGAAGACACTGCAGGAAAGGATTTCGGCAGGTCGCCTAAACAAAAAAGTGTACTTCCATGAAACCCTGTAGCAAAACAACCAGGCAAATTCCTCCAAAACTGTTGTCAAAACGAACGAAAAGAAAACCTTTATTTTTTTACCCATATTAACATATATGTAAGCCAGTCAATTATCTTTGCAGCGAATATAAATGTGAAGACAGGTTAGGGGCAGCACAAGGTTTGGAACAACTAGCTGACCACTGGTGGATGAGGAGTGGTCTTCCATATATCTGTATATTTAACCCTTCTGTGGCGGCATCGCATATGGAATTTCATAACTCAAGCTGGTGCTATTATAGCGGCGTGACAAATAACACTTTGATGTTATCGTTTCACACCTCAGATTCTGAGAAAAGATACCAGAAATGTCTCATAATTGCAATAGGCTGTGCTTGTGTGCTGCCAAAAAGGTATGAATTTGTTTTTAAAAAACCTGCCAAGCATCATTTTAGGAAATTTATCCACCTCCTTTGAAACAGTCAATCATTTTAACCCTAAGAATCACCACGGTGAATCTCATCATGAAAATATCTTAATTGAAATAACTCACAGCACCTGGTCATCACTCTCCTGTATCTAAAAGAGCTAGAGCATGGTGACTTGATACATCAACTGCACTTTAGCTCCTTCTTTTTAGCTCCTTCTTTTGGTTATCCAGATAATTATCAATTTGGTTTAAAATTTAGGTGGCACCACATACACATTTATGGGTTCCTGGCAACAGTATATATACACTGGAGCAATCAGCTTGCAAACCAGCATCATTTCGTGCAGTAAATATCGAGACTGCAGTATTGCCCTAGAATCCAGGTCGAATTAATTATTAATTTGGGGTAGTGTTGTGTTATGTTGTTTTTGTACTGATACTAATGATTTAAAAGAAATGTGTATGTATGATTTATTAGTATATGTTTGCACTGGCAACAGGTTCTAACTCATTATGTCTTTGGAGATATTGAAATAATATATTATTATATTACTTTTTTATTTCATCGGAGAACCGATTTGAGTTCTTTTTTCAAAAACTGCGAAACTGCACAATTAGCTGGCAGTTCTGCATTGTTTCGTGCAGTATAGTGACACTTATGCTATGAACCTATTAAAATTCAACTGAGTTTAGATGAAACTAACATATTACTGATATTTGGGTTTCTTCTGTATCCAAAGACTAGCTCGTCTCTATGTCTATGATATAAGTTTTGCAGGTTTTTGTATGTGTTTAAAACAATTTCAGTGATTTTGGTGGATATTGCATTACATACCGTTATAAATGAAATAGTTCCCATTTCTGGCAATTTTAAATGTGTGTGGGCTGGGATAACAATATTGTTGATATTTGGATGTCTTCTGTCCTCTAACTATTTCATCTGTACATTGTTTTGGATATGACCTTTGTGGGCTTTATATATACATGTATGTTATTAATAATTTCAGAGATTTTCGTGGAGGTGTTAACGTTGCAAAGTAAATGTTCGCATTTCATAAATATAATGTTCATTCCATTGGGTTCCGCTGTGTTGAGTGCCTGTATCATTTGTATTCAACCTGTAGTCTTTTTGTACGATTCTTTTGATTGGGTGGGTGTGTGGGTGAGTGCAGGTGGGTGTGTGTTCGAGTATATTTTGTAAGTAAGTGACACATATAAGATATATATTATAGTGCATGTTGTATAGTATACACACTTCAAAGAGGCTGGAGGTAGGAAGGCAAGTACAGAATCCCCTGGAGGTGCCTCTCTACCACTGTGACAGGTATGACTGATGGACAATGGGGTTGATTGACAGATTCAATCTGAGCGACTGGGAGCTCGGGGGCTGCTTGAGTGTACTAATGTATAACAAACAATGCCTCCAGCCCACAGCTGTGAGTCTTCCTCTGCACCAGTGCTCCTACATGAGTTTTTATAGGGGAGTTGTTGATGAAAATACCAATGTATTAAGTGGGGTATTGTGGGTAGGCGATTCCTTAACTTGAATAAGGTTCAATCAGTATTTCTAGCCCAGCACCATAGAAGGTCTATCACTGTAAATTCCCACATACATGAGCAGTTGTGGAGAGGCGTCTTTTATCTGAATTAAAAGTTCAAGTGATATTGTAAATGCCACTTAAAAGTTGTCATCAGGAGTTTATCTACCCACATGAGGCTGACACATAAAAATGATTGAGAAGGTAAGGGAAGTGTTGTCCATGGAAATACAAGCATAATGGTAAATAGGAGGATGAGGCAGTATATCAATGTTATGTATTGTTCTTTATACAGCATGTCAGTGCCATACGGTACATGCACGATGCGGGTGCAATGTGTGGTTTCTGCAATGGAGTTGGGAGCGGGGGGGGGGGGGGATTGAAAGTGTCAGATCATGACCAAAATTCATTTTACTCAGGGGAATTACACGTATATCTGGTGATTTTTACTTTTCAAAACCGCTACACGTTCCTGACGTGGGGGTATCTTTTCAGATATGTGTATGGCAAACGATTTCTTTAACAACGCTCGAAAAATGAATGACATAATACTGGATGTCCAGGAAAACGACATTTAAAGCAGATATTTTGTATTAATAGGCAATGATTTGCCCGAAAGGTCGTCCAACAAATTATATCGAAATATAGTTGGCAGAGTTTAACTAATAGAGACTGGATTATAGTGACAAAGGAAGTGAGGGGGGAGAAGGAAACTGGGAAAACGACGTATGGGAAAGCATTCCAGGGGTTGCACCTGGACAAAAGATCGAGATAAGCTTACTGAAGTACATTTTCTCCGGAATTATCTCTTGATTAACTTATTTCTAATTAACTAGTTTTTTTGTTGTTTTTTTTGTTTTGTTGTTTTTTTTTTTTTTTGGGGGGGGGGGGGGATTTCAGGCATGGTTCTCGCATGCATTCTTTAATCTGTTGGGCTAATAATGCAATTTCTTATTACAAGTGAATGGTTATTGACATGAAAAGAATATCGTGTAGACATAAGACGTGCACACCAATAGCCAAGCTGTATATTTTGTGTTTTTTGTAAAGTCTGATGCCTATTAACGTACTCGATTTTTATATATGAAAAACAGGTTCCCACCCATATACCCCTTGAGACGTAAAATGGTGTCGCACAAGTTGAACCAGCAACATTTACACATAAATATAATTTACACATAAATATAATTTTCTGCTGCGTATCCAGTATGTCGCTTTCTACAGGGAATCTATACACAGGGCATTTCGGTAGCCTATAGCCACAGATAAGATTCATAAAAGGAAGGGCCAGGAAGATGTTCATACATGAAAGTAGCTTGTTAAAACCTGGAATAAATTAAAGCAAATACCCGTGCTACGCACAATAATTTGTTAGTGGGACAGTCGGGCCAACATCTTCATCTCTCCTTGTTCCCCCTCCCACCATCTTTCTCTTTCAACTTCACAGTAACTTAGTACCATTATTAACATTCATACCTCAAATAGGACCCTTATAAGATGCTTCTTTTGGTCACTGTAGTGCAACAGATACAGATTCAGAGGCAATGTGAGATGGGTACAGAGTGCTCGAGACCGAGGCAAAGGAACAGAGAGAGTAATAGTAGGCTATGTAATGAAATGATGGAAATACAGGGTCTTTGCAGGACCTGGAAAAACCTTGAATTTGGAAAATAAATTCAAGGCCTTGTTCTGGAAAATGAGCATTTTGGTCGAAGGGCCTGGAAAAATATTATATGGGCCTTGAATCCTGTTGGAATCCAATAAATGGATAGAGTAATTACGAAGGGAAGAACAGTGGCTGTTTGAGCCACTTTTCCAGACATTAGAATCAATTTGGCTGGTTGTCCAGTTTACAGAGAGATGATGGGGAGTCAGACATAAGAGGCAATGTGACTATGACTACACATTCTTGCTTATGACGTAGCATTGAACCTATTCCAGTTAACGCGTTCTTATTGAAAGTCAGACGTTAACAGGTTGGCGTAAAAGAAGCGGTGTAATATTTATTTGAAACCCTTTTTCTGGGCAATCGCTCATAAGACATTTATTTGAACGGGTTCCCACTATGCCAAAATATGTTCACCGTGAAAATTGTGGCAATCCCACCAGCAGTTTAGGAGGAGATGCGGAGAACTACTTTTCTCTTACAGAATTGATATTATTTATAGATGTCTGAGCATGTATGCATGTATACCGTTCCGGGGGTTGCACTGCACCCCTATCATTTGGTATCTACCGAGGCAGTATTACAGGCTACCAGGACGCAGGGATAGCTCCCAATGCTCTCCAAACGACAAGAAGGAGTCCCTCCCCAGTAACTGAATCAATGCTTTTTACTGAACATATCACTTATCTTACGGATGTGATTTTGTCCATGATCATGATTACGTAATGTGTAAATGGTTACATGAACATATCAGCACGAGGGGAGGTAGGGGATAGCGCTGGATGGAAGAACTGTAGTATGCCCTGTTGCCATTTCTCCTTATCTTCTCAATAAATGGTTACAGTTTTTCCTGTTTAGTATTGTTTTTTATGAAGCAATAGAAGTGCATAATAATATGATTGGTTACTTAAATGTATGTACTTTTTGTCTTGGGATTTATTTGTAATATTGATAATACAAAGCTCAACAGATAAAATGTATACATGTATTGTACTGTTTTTAGATCAGGGTATTTCCCAACGGCGAGGGATAGAAAATGAAATAGATGATAGTTTGGTAGGAGGGTGGTATAAACGAAGATAGTGTAAGAGCAATGTCCCATGCATGCATCATAATTTTCATCAACAACTAAATGAAGTGTCAATCAAGTGCTACAAGTATACACTGTGTAATAATGTCTATTTGTGCTTGCTGCAATGATGAGTATGAAGAGTGAAGGGCCTATAGGGGATTTGCATCCAACCCTTCATTTGTTTGTTTGTTTATACAATAAGCTCTCGTATATGGGACGATATTTTGAGCTAATACATAATTACAGTAATAGACATGAAGTAGAGAAAACATTAAACTTAATATTCAAGACGGATTAACTCATGCTTAATGCATTCTACTCGTTTACACATACTTTGCCATATTAAGGCTGATTAATGAAATGCAGTAAGAGTATTTAGGAAGGATGGGTTAGTTTGGGAATAATGACTTGGTTTTTTGCCCCTTTAGCACCATGTGAATTGGGTATTGATATATAACATAGAGGGATTAGCTAAAAGCAAGTGTGCCCTTTTGACATTTTGGTCCATTTTTTTTGTAATATGAATTCATATTTTTTTATACACATTGTTGCACGGAAGCCAGGGGAAATTTGATCGTCAATAGATGTCGACATTTTACTTAAGACTTGCAATGCAATACAGAAAATGATTTAATATCATTAAAAAATGTTGGCATTTTGATATAAGATAAAAGCCTGATGGAACATTTATCAAATCAATATTCAGAATGAAGAATGTTAAGGTGTGATGGAAGGAACACAGGATTCGGCCACATTTTGACCTGTATGTATTTTTTGTTCGGTTCATGTAGATAATCAAAACATCTTCAAGCTGATATTGTAGAGCAAAATGAATTAGAGAAAATCTAATAAAGGCTAAGCTAAGGTAAATTTAAGGCAACCCACAACCGATTTAAATATCGTTTTAACTTCAGGCACAAAATATTAGTTGCATTAATTTTGATCAGTAAGTTGGTTATGTATAAGATTCTGACAAATATATTTTAACCTTTTAAATAAATGTTTCTACACGACCTACTCGAAAGGTAGCAAGATCATCTTCAAGGTCAAGGACAGATATCTAAACCCATTCGTGTCTATATTTGAAATCAATCTATACAAAGACGCAAATGTAAATCCCCTATTGGGAGTTACATTATTGAGATGAATGTACATGAGCATAGAGAGAGGGCGCATTGTTTGTGGAGTTGATAGATTCCCTGTCATATTAATGCTACAATTTCTGTCAGCATGTTGGCAAAGGATGGATCTATGTCCGTGGGAAAAAAATAATTGTTCTATCAAGTCATTTTTTATCCATAAATAAACAAGGTAAATAGCATCGCCATATTACTGCTTTTCAAGCATTTGATTCTTAGTATTTGTGAAGATGAGCATAGGGAATACATACCCACCGCACTACCACAATGGAATACAACTTCAAGATACAACCTGGTCTCTGGTATCTGTGTTCAACCCCTCGCATACCTATTCATTATAGAAAATTCAACAACAATTTCTACCTTATGTGATTGGGTGCTCTTTTACATACGTTAGATAATATGAGAAGAGGTCCCACCGAAGAATAAGCAATGTAACTCACTGAATAAACGATTGGCCATTATCCAGTCTACCATGCTCCATTTCATCAGTTCATTAGTGTTAAATAATCGGGTGGAATAGAAAATGCGACCAAACGTTAGACAGAAAAATAAGCATCGTGGATCTTTGACAGTTATTCTCACAGCAAAAATGTACAGCGAGATACGTGAACTCATGAATGCAGAGCCTATTGGGGAATCGAATAGTTTTCATAGATTTTTTTTATAAATAAAAGTCACTTATCTTAGTAAAATTATGTCAGGAAGGGTTAATTTAACAACTAATCTTCATCACTTTCGTCTGTGGTATCGCACTCATTCATCTGATATCTAATTATGGTTTGCTTTAAAATGGCAAATTAATTGTAATGGTGGTGAAGTAGTTTTATACAAGTGTCACCTCCAAGTTGACCCTTCCCCTATATTCCTTCAGTTGATGGATTAAGAAAGGGTAAAGTGCAGAGGTAAGAGGGTTTATAAACCGCTACAACTGAAGTTTATAGCCACTCTGATGTATTTCCTCTTGGAAATGGTTGAACATATTTCATAATTGATCATGCTATAAATTATACATTGCTGTAGTTTTTTGTTTTATTTTCATTTAAATCCCACATTTGTATAGATTGTGTATACGATGGGTTAATTTAACCGAGGATGAATTTGATGAATGTATTTCAACAGATTAGTTAGCTGATGCACATATAATATATGGATAAATATATATGGATAAAATATGTTTCATTAAATTTGACTTGTTACCCGTAATAAGATGGAAATGTAAACGATCGGTTGAGTAATCGTCCCGCGGTGCATATTCACAATTCTTAACGTTTGGGAGTCCCTTTCTTAACGCAATTTATTAAACAAAAACATCTTAAGTCACAATACTTAATCTTCACTTATTACCTGATCAAATCTTACTTATATCTCTCACCTACCATACCTTACCTATATCAACAGATCTCAAATTTGGTATTATTATTATAGCACCAAAGGGTTATGGTTTATCAGGGTGGTGGGGTTGAGCAATCCCCTATCCTCCTCTATCACAACTATTTACCCCTTGGTGGCCCTGCTGGTAGGACGTTTGCGCCCCTCTCTTGTTCCACTCCACTCATGGTACCCACATGCCCATTACACTCAACCGTAAATTACACCCTAATATTGGGCCCAAACACAAAGGTCTTGATTTGATCGAGTCCCTTGTCACTATTTAGGAAGGATGGGTTAGTTTGGGAATAATGACTTGGTTTTTTGCCCCTTTAGCACCGTGTGAATTGGGTATTGATATATAACATAGAGGGATTAGCTAAAAGCAAGTGTGCCCTTTTGACATTTTGGTCCTTTTTTTTTGTAATATGAATTCATATTTTTTTATACACATTGTTGCACGGAAGCCAGGGGAAATTTGATCGTCAATAGATGTCGACATTTTACTTAAGGCTTGCAATGCAATACAGAAAATGACCTGCTAATATACTAACGCTTAGTGCAAACTCTGTGATTAAAGTTTCTAAAATATCTCTTCTCAAATAACGAAATTGACAATTGCATTGAGAAAAAATGATTTATTTCACAACAAACATGCATGTGTGCAATAAATGTGTTGAGATAATTATATCCAAACAAAGTTAGTTCACTACAGAAAATAATAAACGGAGTGAAGTAATAGTAATGATAATAAAAAAAGATTCAATTTAATAACTACCCCCTACATTCTCGCGGTTTACGTTTTTATCCAGATCTCAGCGATTTTGACTGCTTTTAGCACTTTCCATTAATTTTTTAGAATTCAGAAATACGGTGAATATATTCATAAATGATAAATGTACCTTATAAATACACCCACAGCCCAAGTCCCTGTCATGTAAACCCTTTCATTGCGGCGGTATTACAATTAAATACAGACATATCATGACATTTTATTAGTACTATGCCCTATCTAGGTTAGTCATATTTTATCACTGAGAAAAAGAGAAATAATTAATTTATGGTGAATAGGCTGGGCATGCGCATTTAATGCTACCCAAGGTCTTTGCAATATCTCAGATACAGCTTTTCCACAACTAGGTCACCCGTTCATTGCTGGTCCTTGTAGAGATTTGTAGCTGCCCCTTAAGTTAGGAACTTTGCTTTATTACTCATTTATTCTTTACATCCTTAAAAATTATCAGGTTTTCTATTGTTCATAAGACTTAAGACAGATTCTAGGAGCCAGAAGTTACTATAAGTTTCAAGTGATTATGATTTTTTTGTCATTGAATTAGAATTAATTTAGAACGTTGATATGGAATATTTTCCTTCTAATGGCCATCTTTCAATAGTGCCATAGGAACTTTCTTGGTAATTTATTCAAGAATAAAATACCATCATGTCTGCATATATATATCAAAGTTTTAGGAGAAGAGAGAATAAATTAAAATATTTAAATAAATTAACTCCACACATTGTATTTCTAAGTAAAGAATCAGAGAATCAGTTTTATTTCTACAATTAGATCTGTAGAAAAAACAGTTCTTATCAATCATAGCTTTTAACCACACATATTAAAATTGGTTAATAGTTTTATCCGCTTTGTCATGTTTGTATAAATTGGGTCTAACTTTACCCTAAAGTATGTGCTTGAGTTTGCAGCAATGTGAAATATTTTGTGATTCAGAAACAATAACTTGTTACGTAACACAGCAAGGGCCTGAACCCTTAAGTGAATGTTGTTTGAATGAAAAACATGGGCCTCTATGTGATTCTAAAAAGTGTCATGCATGTTAATCTTTACACCTCCAGGTTTTTGCTGAAACAGTCATTTTTCAGTGAAAACTGATCAAATTTGGGACATTTGGGCTTTGAATTGTTCACAGTGTCATTTCCACCGTTATGAGGGTACAAACTTCACATATGTGCCCCAAATTGGCAAATTTAATTGTGTATGTTTAATACGGTCCCCAATGCTGCAGAACTACTTAATTCAGGGAAATTTCCATGGAAACAGTTCGAAGTCAGAATTTTCATGACATTTCAGATGTGGTTACCATGGAAACCGCTGTTAATACGAAAAAGAATTCTTGTAATTGTGCATGAGAGTTCCGATTGCAGATAACCCTAAATCTTTGCTTTTATTTGACATATCATATATTATTGTATCATAAGAACTCTTAGAATTATCATGAATCATGTAAAATAAATTGAGGCAACTTGAAGTGTTAGTCCTTAACTTAGGGCGCACCACCACAGATGGATTTACGTTGACACCCATTTGAATTCCAATTCATAATACACAATGGGAAATGGAGAATATGATTCAGTCATGACGATATGTGCGAACATGCAGAAAAGAGAACGCAATACGAAATGGGGATAAAGTGCGGAAGAAAAAAATAAAATAAGACATGTAGAAATGGAAATCTAGAAGGTGGGAAGAAAGGCTTCCTAATGTGTAACCCTCAGTTGTATGTAATATATTGACAATTAGCGGGTTATCCCCTTCAGGCACACATGATTAGTAGGTGAGAGAGGCAGTAGCAGATACAAAGCATTGCGGTGGCAGTATAAATCCGGACATTAGGAGAAAAGCGTGCTTTTAAGGTTACCCCCAGGTCAGATTCTCGAGAGAATAATTTAGTTACTTTGTAACACTCCTGTGGAATATATATCATACCTATTTCTGATTTTTTTTATGGTATCCATATTAATTAATAGTACTCGATCATTGACCTCATTATATTATCTTTTTTCCGACAGGTGAGTGGCAAAATGGCGTCCTTAGCGGGAAACAATTAAGGTGAATAAGTAAACTTTCTTTAGTCCCTATAATGACGAAAACGAATTACGCTTAGGTTTGTATTGGCTTGAGATAAAATCCTGATCTGTTAGAAATCGTATTTGAGATATTAGAAATACAGTATATACTTTATTTCAGAAGATTTAAAATAATTATATATTTTTACGTGGATTCATTCGGTATAATGATAACTGCAGACTAGTTCTCTTATGAGCATCAATGATACAACCTATACTGATATAACCTCAGACATACATTGAAGAATATCAATAAATGATATCCACGTCCTGCATAAACTAGGAAATGATGAGGTATAGATGAAAACAAGCGTATAATAAAGGGTATAATAAATGTTTTAAAAGCATAGATCTTATTCGAGTCGGAACCGGTCCACGACAAGTTGGTGGGAAAGTTAAGTGCAAAGTTACTGTGGGAGGGACTGGATAGCTGGGGACGTATGGCCTCTAGAACTAAGTGACCAATCGACCAAAATTATAGTCCAGAAGAAAGAGCATAATGTGTTGGGTCATCATCATTACGTCCGGCTGTTATGAGCAACAGCTGAGACTGGTCCCGGTCTTCGGCAATTGCGTCCACCAAGGCCATGTTCCCACTGACAACCAACTGACACAATTTGTGAACATCCTTTTGTCGAACATAGGTGTACTTATGCTACATGTTATTATAATGCTCCATAAATAGCGTGTTTGTGTGTTTTGCTTCTATTTTCTCTAATCGAAAGTTTTATGGAGAAATAGAAAGTTAAGTCTTTGTGTGTAACTGTGAGTTGAAGGACTTGTAGGTTCCTGTAACAACAGGGAATGATTACGGTGTGCTATCATGGAGGGAGTGATAGACAACATGACATATATTAATATTTTCAAAACCAAAGTATGCATCATGCCAAATTCCATGGATGTTTATAAATAATATTGGAGTAAGAGAGATAGGAGCACCCCACCAATATACCCCCACCCCCCGACACCCACCTCCATTAAAGATGGGAAGCCATGATCCACTCGAGCAGGACATGTATCTATCTGCCCATGCAGCATCAGAATAAAACATGTACAATAGAAAAGATTGCTTTTGTACGTCCCGAATAGAATTAGGAATACTTGTTTTAATACGAATATTCGGTGAAAATCTAGGTCTACAATAACCACTTCCGGTAATGTCTCAACCTCTGCTCCCATTAATGATGCGTCAGCTTGTGATGAGTTGCAAGGAGAAGAGTATGAAATATGGCCACCCACCGTTAACCTCATATAATTATATATGTACACGTATGCGATACATTACATAATGCCAACTTGGTGCTTTATTAACTGTCATGCATATATATATACACATACTGGCTCTATTCATTCATTGACCTAACATTGTTCCTAACATTAATCTTCTTAGGGAAGTCACTTATAGCGTGATCTTATCACTTGATGTGCAAGCAATATCGTCAAGTGACATGCCATGACATTAAGAATGACGTCTAACAAGAATGGCATCTAATGAGACGGTTGAGTTTAAATAAACTCACTCCCTTCGTTTTATTTCTCACATTTTGCTCAATGCTCATTAGACGCTATTATATGTGCTTCTCTCACCCTCCTTTCAGTCCCACTGTTTCTTCCTCACTATTTCTCTTAAGGCATTCGCACCCTCTGCCTCTCCATCCTATTCTTCGCCTCTCCAGTTTACCCCACCCACCCACTTATATATTTTCTTCTCATATATTTCCCGCTATACGCATTTCCTACACTCACTCCTTTCTCCATTCTCAATGTCAACCGTCTCCAACAGTTACGGTATAGTGATAATTGCTGCCATTAGCAGTATTCACACTAATACTGTCGCACGCTGAGAATATAGCCTGCAACTATTAGCTATACTTATATAGATATAATTAGGACGCACACTAAACCCGGCCATTAATAAATCAACCATTAAACTTTAGACCTCACAAAGATGATTGGCGTGGCTACATATTTACAGTATCTTTAAATTGTCAATCACATTCACGTAATTCTTATAATGCAATGTTCTGATTTATTCAGATCCCAAAAATCACGAAAACAACTATGGTATCTCCCATAGTCCTTTAGCATATATACAAAGAATACTCGGCAGATATTGCTGGATTGGAAAGGCAATTATTGGTTATTTTGTATTTGATTATAAGGCTCATTTACTACTTTTGGTGTATCATCTTGAGGAATAATATCTATTCTTATAACAAGTTTTGATTAAGTATTCCGATAGTCCCAAATTTAGGAATGATTAAAGCAATATCAATTGTAATATTGACCGGCTTAACAATATCCAAAGCCCATGCTGTACATATCAAGGGTGAAGCATCAGTTAATTCTGGCAGTATCAAGAGATGATAATATGAAAGTTTAAGAATAAAGTATGCCATAAATGAGTACACCGCCGAATGTTTAAAGAGTAGTAACTATTTTTTAACACAAGTTCTCCAAACCAGAGCAAGAATACTGCATGTTTTGGCAATACAATTAGATATTTCAACTACATCGAAGAAAATGCCATTTAAGGCCAAGTTGAAAGGGTAGGGAATGAATTCTTCACAAGCAAGACTGAAGAACAAGGCCATGGTCAAGGTCAAAACAGAGGTCAAATGGCAAGGTCAGGGAAAAAAGCTGACTCACAGGTTAATGCTCATCTCCTCAAACCTTGATGTCCCGATCAGAGAAGATCTTTCCCGTTTTTGTTCAAAAGAGGTTTTTTGCTAATCAAGTCTTGAAAGTGTGCACAGAAAGAGAAAGGGAATAGTTTGCTTAGAAAATGAAAATCATCTGTTGTTCATGAAGGCTTTCAAATCATCTCCTACCAAGTTGAACAATTTTTGTTGTTTTTGAAATGCCAGGTGTAGTCTGAAATTAGTTCTTTACATTTTTATAATCGGCAGCGAGTCCTGGTTTTTCGAATAAAGCAAAGGGAGTACAATATAAGCATTTCTAGTAATGGACACTAGACTAGAAACCCCTTCACTTACCAAAGTAGCGAAACAACGTTATAATAGTGTGTAGCTGAAATAAAGTAACAGCCCGAAATATCACAACGCATCAAACATTAATTCGTGGTAGAACCTGACCAAGTGAGGACCAACAATATCATATGGATTATAAGCAATGGAAGTAAGCTTCACATACAATGCAATAGATATGATATACGCCATTCTGAACAGTCAGCACTAAGGTATTAAACCTTTATAAAAGCAACATGACTTTTGTTAAATCACACATGAAAAAACTCAGATGTATTTGTTGTTGTTGAGCTGGTTCTGTAGGTATTAGAGGGATGACAAGTGCCTCCCTACTTGGTTCACTGGAATTTAGATGGTTAGAACCTGCATTCCACAAATTAAAGTAGCCAGAGGGGAGGTGGTTTAAGTTGCACCTCCAGTCACACATCCTATTGGTTTGGATGTGTGCAGCGGTTGTTGGAAATCTTTTGATTATAGTGAAAGATACAGCCCCAGCACATAATTGTTGCCTGGCGTTTCCCCCTGCCAACATTCTCCCCTCTGCATTCTCCCATCTAGGCGATCTCCCCGCGGCTCATTCTCCCATCCACCATTCCCCCCGCCATCAATTTGCCATTCAGCATTCTCCCATGCACCATACCCTGCACCGTATAACCAACTATGTATAGAGTTCAGCGGTTTGACAATGATTTAATTTTTAACCGATTTTATTTCACGAAAATCTCACATATTGGATATGTGTTCTTTCACAAATATCATTATATTAGAAAAAATCTTTACACCCAGATATTCTGACACTAATTCAAATCAGAGATTTGAATATGTTACTCATAATACTTAAGACTCATACTAAATATGATTATCAATGCATATGTCAAGCAATGTCAATTCAACAAGTCGGCAGCCATAACCTAATCAGACTTATCGGGATCTTATGATCCTATCAGGATGGATCTACTCCATCAGCTACTCTCTATTACTCTAGGTACTTCACCAGGAGGGCAGTTGTTGGAGCAACTAATATCATTCTAGCAACAAGTCTATCAGCTGGAGGGATGTAAGTTTATCAGCTGTGGTATTTCAGTCTATCACCTGTGTTATATGAGTAGGGTTTTTGTGGGGCAATTTGAGATAGCAGTTGATGATATGGTTTTGTATGGTTGTAAAGTCAGTTGAAAAAGTCAATTGATAAGGTGAAAAACTCAGCCATAAAGTTGAAAAAGCCAGGCGTGAAGTCAACGAAATTCAGTCATAAAAGTAGTTGCACAGTCGTAAAAGTCAGTTGTTAAGTTGAAAAAGGAGTTGCAAAGTTGAAAAAGTCTGTTGTAAAGTAGAAAAAGTCTGTTGTAAAGTTGGAAACGTCTGTTGTAAGGTCAGAAAAGTCTGTTGTAAAGTCAGAAAAGTCTGTCAAAAAAAACTGTATGTCCCCCCAAAAAATTGGTCAAAAAAAAGTTGTTCGGAAAGAAAGTCGGTCTTAACAGTTGAGCCTTGAGTATAGCGTAAATATAGGTCACGGCAAAATGAGGGCCAATCATAGTAGGATCAAATAGGACAAAGTTAAACACAATAGCGATCCATCCCTCATAATAATCAGACATTGACTGGACAGAACAAAAATAGTTTGGAGAAGGCTACTTTCTGCACTCTAGTCACTCCATCAGTTGGTACACATGCAAACGAAATACACCAAGAACGTTCATGTATAGCTGATTGATTAGGTGAATAGCCCTTTTCTTATAATTATGAACTCAAAGGTGACAAAGTTCACAATAAGACTTCCTGGTTTGTATTGTTTCATTTGGATCTGAAAGATTATTATACCTGTTGTAATTTTAGTTATGTATGAACTTTTACTCTCGCTAGAAATAAATGCTCAAGTCCCCGCAACTTTGTCAATTATTAATAGTTAAACTAATTATGACATGAATACAATATTTACATGATTTAGAGATCCATATTGTATTGTTCCTGTCTTACATTCTTATGGTTCTCGCTAGAAATAAATGCTCAAGTCCCCGCAACTTTGTCAATTATTAATAGTTAAACTAATTATGACATGAATACAATATTTACATGATTTAGAGATCCATATTGTATTGTTCCTGTCTTACATTCTTATGGTTAGGTTCTTATAGACTGAGAACTTCATATGAATGATTGCGAGAATATTTGTCTTCTAATAGCTCAAAAAAGGCTATTTAATATGCAAAAAAAGAGGTATCCAAAGGATAGATGGGAGAATGTCAGCAAGGAGAATGTGGTGGGAAGAATGTTGTGAGGGAGAATGTTCGCTGGGGGATGACCTACAACGGCATTATACACCTCAGCAGATACACCCTATAGTTTGGTGCTCTATTCCTTAACAGGAAAGGGGGAAGGGGGAAGGGGGAAGGAGGAGAAAGACCCAATGTTTTGGTAATTTAAGTGTCATAAACGTCAGCTACGTGATATTTAAGTGTCATAGAAAGTCGGCTATGTGATATCAAGGGGAGAGGATTAAAGCCAAGACAGGAGGAACTTTACCCCAAATTGGGGTGAGGGAGGCAAGCCAACCCCATGGCCCAGCTATTTTTTATGAGGATGTTAACTGATTAGCAGGAACTAATGGTATTCCTTCTTCCACACATCGAGATCAGAGAGAAATCACCGTTGTTTAATTATCCTGTCATAAACTATAGAAGTTTGGGATTTTGCTAGTAGTGGACTGTTTGGGGGCTCCTGTTGTTGCAGTAACTGTACAAGTACAACAGTACAACTGTACAAGTTATGCCATGTATCCCAGAAACATGGATATGAGACCTGTAAATCCAGTTTTTAGGCAGTTATAACATACACATTATCTGGCATAGCAAAACAAAGGTTGCTCCAATCATCGAAAGAGAAAGAATAATCGTCTCACACCACTGGCATGGATAATTCAAGACCTAAGTGTTCATGGTACACAGATAAGAACTAGTAAGCCATACAAAAGACCAGAACTAAAAGACTGTAGATGTGTATAAAACACGATTGCAAAGACAGCCAATGACATGTGTTTAACCTATGTGAACTTAATAACTCAATGTTTCTCTGTATTACAGTATCAATGTAAAGTCGAAGTGAGTGGTTGTTTGAAGGGTCAGTCATCTGAACCCATCTGTTACCAGCCCTCCAGCATAATAGAGTATATCTTGCTTGACCCCGGTTATGTAGGCGAATTGATGACATCCAACAAACATATACATTAACATAGGTACCTCATGGCAGATGGTTTCATCACATTCAGTTTTGACCAAAGAAATAATGACCATTGCCATATTTGACCTCTAGCTAAGAACGGAGGAGATATTAAAAGAAGTAATCATCCCAACTATTTTAATGGTGGTTAATCTTTAAATACCCCAGAACGGGTACACTTTCTCCAACAGTTTCCTAAATGACGATTCTTTAAAAGAAACAAAAAGGAATCCAATAAACCACTGATGGGAGCGGGGAAGGGTATATTTTATAGAAGCTTGTACCACTTGTAGATGAGTGCGGTGACTGTTACATATGACGGAATGTTCCTTGTTCAATTGAGGTCACTGGCAATATTGCACAAATGTGATTTGTAACACGAGCAAAAAGTATTAAACAAACAACAATAGTTATATAACGTGGAAAGCGACCCAAAATATTCTAAATAAATTAGGCAAGCCTTGAGAGAAAGATAGACCTGCTGGAATCAAATACATAATTATGAATCTGGCTTGGTTTGACAAAGGTAGTTGAATAAGACTATCCCAATAGCATAGATAGTAAGAGCACCTGACATCTAATATGTCTCATATGGAGATCATCTTGTTCAAACCAAGCCAGATTCAAAACAGCTTTTGTTCTAAACTATGTCTATTTTGCAAACAACAAGTTGCACCTGGTATTGACTTCGTCATACTTATGTGGGTATTAAAAGATGTTTGAATGTGTATTACTTAGTTTAACATCAATGGATGATGGATGTACAATAGTTTCCCTGCGGTGGTACAAGTTAAGGGCCTAGTCCACCGAGCCGATTCTCATGCGATTTTGCTCCGCAGATGGCTCTGTTTCCCTAGATTCTGTGAGAATCGCATGAAAATCGGCTTGGTGGACTAGGTCCTTTACGTGCATTTTCAGACACTGGTCCATTGGAACCCCAACCCCTTCGTGTACCTGTAGACCTAGGCGATGATATTGACGCAATTAATGCAATCCTCGTTCCACCAGAATGTATTCAAGGTATTAAGTGGGTGAACTGCACTCTTTCATAAATTGATATGTTAATGTGACAAAAATGATATTGTCTACTACTAAATTTATTGTAAGCTACTTAAAGCTACTTAAGAAGGCCTAAAAACCTCCCCCAAGCTGGCGATAGGTCCAAAATGTATTAGACATGTATAAAGCTTCCGATTGTACATTTTCTGAAGCCCTGACTGATATACAACCATTTTATTTCTGGCGAGATGGACGACTGTGTTGTCTCAGTCCACCTGATGACTTCTACCACTGCCTGTTTCCTATAGGAAAAACGCAATCAGATACACGGTACTTGTACCTGGGGAGTGATGTCACTTATAGACAACTTGCACTCACAACACTTTAGGCGATACTCACAATGGGTTATGGCAAAAAAGAATGATAATAAGTGTTCGAATATTCTTTTTAAAAATCGCTTGCACAAAAAACTGCCTTTCCTAAAGTTAACTTGGCAAAGCAGTGCGGAGGGCTAGGGGCCAAACATTGCTACCGGTCAAACTTGGCTATCACACCACTCTATCAAAATGCTAACGGCGATAGTATCACAATAAAAACAAAGGATTGCCCAAACCCATTCCATAAAATGAGATCATTTCATTTTGGTCGCCCGCCATTGATCAACTTTACTGATGGCTTAACATAGGAAGCGAATGACTTTTGCTATTTTTTCCTAGGATGAAAATATAGATTAACTGTTTTATTCTTTGTGCTTGGCACACGTTTCCATTATAATACATCCGCACGTGTTCAACTGTAAACATTTTCAACCCTCGCAGCATTTAGACCTATGAACCTATGGATATCTCTCATATTGGTTCAGTCAGAGACGTCAAAGGATAACATTTCTAGATATTAAAAGCTAGCGCCGTACGACAGCATCGACACCAACGCCACATCACAGACACCGAAAGGAGTTAAATCTGAGGAGGCTATGATTTTGAGGTTACGGTACTCAAATGAGAGCAATCTCGAGCACCAATGTTACGATATACGAGTAGACGTGGAACAAGTCATATATCACCACACATGCAACTATCTCTAGATCAGCTATGACTTTTGTAGAGCACATTATTGTCAATATAATTACAGGGATGGTGTACTAATATACCGAATCACTTGTGTATATATATAGGAGCAACACTTTATCTATATCTGTCTACAACGGCCTTGTGTGTGAGGGCGCTCTTGATGGGATCACAATTTTGTCCAGCTGTTTTTCAAGCCTAAATGCAAACGCCACCATTGGGTAAATTACAGATTGAAAATAAATGTGATTTTTCCTGAGATTATGGAATATATGATTCTAGAAGTGTTTTGGCGTCCATTCTAATATTTAAAAGAATACAGTAAGAACTCGAACATTGTTTTCAGCTCAATTATTACTGGGTTTTTTTCTAAATGATATTCGGGGATCAAAATTGAACAAATTCCATTGTAAAATCAATTTTCTGGCCTAGTTCATGGAGTACCCACTAGGATCGCATTGAGCATTGTCTCGTTAACCTTTCTTTATTATTCCAACGACATTACAATTTCGAGTGTATTTTAATGAATTCAATATTGATATCATCTTGGCTCATCTAAGGGTTAAAAGGGAGGGGATGTTTTTACTCGCTCACCCTTACGCCACCCTCGCTCACCCTTATTTGTATGGGCATTATATACCTAGTTCCTTTTCACCGTCTTACCTTATCCCACCCAACTTCCCAATTAATAACATGCAAATTCAACAGCCTGATATCAACATCTCGAGGATAATATACATAATTAGCTGCTGACCTAGTTACACTTAGGTCATGTGTGGAGAATGTGGAGAATCCTGCTCGCCATATGCATCTTGCCTTTTGCATAGATGGCTGCCGCAGGTATCACGGTCCTACTAGTCTCCATATAATAATGTGTATTTATTTTCACTCACCCCCACCCCCACCCCACTCCCATACATACATGTATAAATATAACAAAGTATACATGACAGTTTACAACTTCTTACATATTCGCATCTTACAAGGCTTAGGTGGAAGTTATATATATAATATTTTGAATAGCTGACGCTGTAATTTCCCTTCTTCATACTGTGAATATTTGTTCGGATTGTTGTTCCTTAGCAACATGAAGAATGTTTTTCTAGGAGATTGAATCCCCTATTTAACCAAATATTTATATGTAATGTTCGATTTAAAACTGATTATTTGCTCCCGATGGAGACAATAAAGTCATATAAGTGCCGCATCTGCTTGGTACTCCACACATATAATGTAAACACATATCATACCGCCAATTCAAATCAGTCTGTAATGTTAAGACATACACATTAATAGTTTGTGGTTCTGAAATTATATATTTAGCACCAATAACTGTTAATTCACGTCATGCTTTTCTTATTGACAGACCTGATTTATAAAACAAATTAGTTTTCCCCAAACTAACTTTACACCTCACTAATTCGACACTAAACATACGCTTTTCGGTCTATTTATTGTCTATAACATTATAACATTTCATCAAAAAGAATTCCCCGTGTGTGAGGAGGGAGGGAGAAAGAGAGAGCGCGGGGTGGGGGTGGGGGGCTGCGGAAAGCCCTGGTTTTCTGTGATAGATGGAGGTTCGCTTCTAAGCACATTAATTATTAGTCAAACTACCCTCAATTCATCCATCATCTTTATCAGAACATCTGACCTCGTCTCGACACTAGTCAGTGTGTGACCGACTCTTACAGAACACCCGCCTCGCCTGACACTTCACTGGGACGCCATACAGCACAGAACTAACAACTGTTGTCGGGATCATATATTAATGATACGTACGCTATATGCTAGCTTGTATGTAATGTCTCATTTTGTCTTCAAATACTGATAGTTATATTTGGGACAACTACTGAAAGATACGAAGTCAAATCAATTAAGAAAGAGAACTGGCGAAACACACTTTAATAACTGATACGATGCGCATAATCCATGTATATGTTGGGACCAGTGTTCGGATTTATGATTTAAATTGTTATCAAACATGAATGTTAGATGAATAAAAGTGCTAAAAGCGCGTGATCTTTTGATGGAATATCGGATAAGAACTAACATCCCTGAAATAATACGAGGGTAAATTGATGTCGATAAAATTACATAGTTCCTTAGATTAGATAAGAGGCATGAGAATATAATATATATGTGTTAGTTCATTTCAATGGTCCTTGTTCTAATGTTCTACAACTACAAGTTTTAGTTATTTATGTGTCACTCCTTCGCATCATTGAGCACTTTTGCTGCTTTGGGCCGATAAAAACCCTAAGGAGAAGGTTTCGTTAAACCTTGACAGTTGACTATTCTTATTTTGATTGAATGTAATATCATTTTTCTCGCTGTTCCCCATTGAAGCGGGTAGAACATTCTATTAAAAGCTAAAATTATAAATTAAGGCTAATGGCTTCAAACACATGTCCACACAAATAACAGCATCTTGTACACTGACATTAATTTCATAATTCATAAACAAAAATCTATATTTGCATATCAAATCGAAAATGTATCAATCGTTTTGATTGATTAGCAGAATTTAATCGAAAATGGAACAATTGTAAAATTACTGCCTTCCCAACGATCGTGTGAGAGCATTTTGGAATCAATATTTCATTTGGGAGCAGGGAGAAATATTCATTTTATCAATATCGCCTTTATTCATCATTCCTCTTTCACTTTTTATTGTCCCTGACAAGAGCTACCTGCCACTCTCCCTGTCGCACTGTTTACAAAAATGTTACAGTATTTTTCCAAAGGCCAGAGGATCTTTTATATCCTTATCGCGAGTCTGGCACATCAAGTATTGCATAACAATTAGGCATAAAAATGGACCATTGAAACATTATTGAACTTTTGATCTCATTCCTTTTCCATAAGCAAGCATGGGTTTACATTAGGAACTGGTATAATATAAATGCATATTTTAAATAACAATAGCATTCTGTTTGCGTACTTGTCACATTCATCAAAATGCAATATTTGATCAATCTTTTGTCTTGGTCTATCTTCATCACTACCTTTTGTCTGATAGTGATTTTAATATCCTAGTTCCCGGACCGGTTTTGTGTGTAATCACGACCAGTACTTCCTATAATAAATCAGTGATACTCAAACAATCATTGTACGCGAGGCTAGCCCTGCTTTATCTGCATACTCCAACAAGGTCTTTGAATATGGAAACTCATTGTAGCGGAGATGCACGGGGTTAAAGGTTTTAAACTCGTTTACAAGGCGAAATTAAGCCTTACGTCCAAAGGCGCGCGGTCGCACTGGCGCGCCTAAATAGTTCTAAAAGGGAATAATTTTGGTTCTCTGAACCCTGGAGAATCATTATTACACAATACTTTTAATACGGTGGTTTGACGCTGGGCAACGTCTGGGCAATGTCTCGCGGACCATGCTGGCCTCGAGACTTGGGGGTTTTGTCTGCACTTTTTGTCACGCACTTTTTCCATCAAATACTTTATTGAACATTCATGGTTTGTCTTTCCTTAGCTTTGAATCCTGAAGCCTTTAAGACCGTTGTTACATAGCCCATTATTCGTTTACATACAAAATATGGCTCGAATCAACTGAGAAATGATAGGATTGGTGTGCGCTCAGAGGGAAAGCCTCTTTTTCTTTTTTTTCTTTTTTTTTTTTACCTTAATATGAACTTTTTAAAGGCCGGCCCAACATTGGACTCGATTATAGAGTAGTTTTATATAATATTTACATGAAATTTGACTTCACTTTGCAAGACGAGTCGGATCATATTAGACGTTTTAATAAAAGGGAATATTTTTCATTAAATGCATGTAAATGAGTAGTAGTCAAAATGATTCATCCCATTCAAAGATTATGCCCTATCCGTTATACAAATTATGGTTTGCCATTCGGCCACAAGTCCCATTGTTGTTTAGCTTTTTTCAGTAGTCAATAAAATAAACACTGAGAATTATATATTGATATAGTTATATATTGCGAAGGCTTTGTTTTCTTTCCCTGCAGCCTGCAAACCTTTCATCTTGCTTTGTTCTTTCAGTTTTTTCACGTCGCTCTTTTAATGTTTCCCTGAATGCATCTCTACTATACCAAAGACGGTCTAAGGATCATCTCTGACTATACTCTACTATACACTAGCACTGTACCCCTCTATGAAGGTTGAGAGTCAAAAAGGAAGCAGTCTATGCAGCACATATTGTGGGTTGTGGGTAGTTTATCGCTCTCGTAGTAGTCACTCTCTCTTCTGTCTCTCTCCCTTCTGTGTCCCCCCCCCCCCCCAACTGAACTCCCCAACCCCCTGCTCTCACCCTCCTTCAGCCCCTCCCTTCCCCCCTTCTCATCCTCTCTCCACACCCTACTCTCCCTCTATATAATTATATCTTTGGATCCCTACCTTCCTAGCCCTCTTTGCTCTCCCCCTTTCTCTCCTTTTGCCACCTCCCTCTCATGCTACCTTGAACTCTCCATTCTCCCTCTACATATATCTCTTTCAATTGCTCCCTCTTCTCTCCCTTGCTTTCTGTCCCTCCCTCATCCCCTGTCCCTTATTCTCTTTTTGCCCCCTGCCTATTTCTCTCGCCTACACTTTTGATTGCTCCATCCTCTCTCCCTGCCTTTCTGTCCCTCCAAAACACAGCCCTGGTATTACATTGAACTGCTCTGTTGGCTCACAAAGTGCCTGTCATAATAGGTAATATAGGGCAAGTCATGTGGTATCCTATAATTTAAAAGTTCCATGTACTGGAATCATGGCTTTCACTGAAAGCCATGAACAGCAGTTTCAAAGCAGCTTGCATCGGTGATGTCTTGTCTTGCCTATGGTGTGTTTATTCTTTACAATATATTGTAATATATTCTGTTTAAGATACAGAATGGACCCATATACTTGTATTTATTGAAAGAATTGTATATAAAGCATTATGATGGTTGAGTCTGTATCAAGCAAACAGCTTTTCATTGCATACATACATGTATAATAGGGCGCATAAGTGTCCTGGCAGCAGTGAGCGAATTAACGTAATTGAGGTGAGCACTTGCACTGGAACTAAAGGAAGTAAAAAATCGCCATACACTTAGCATTAAGGGTGATATTCACTATATACCGGTACGGTATTCACTATATCCGTCGGCCCATCAGAGGTTCTAATGGTCTTGAGTGAAATAGATGGGGGCTATAGATGGATAACTGGTCATCAGAATTATCAAGACCTCTTGGAATGATGAAAGAACCATGAATAATTATGTCTGCAATGCTGAGACTATGGGAGTTTTGCGCTTCCTGTCAACACACCGGTGTTTAGCGGCGTGCCACAAAAACCCAGTACCGTGCACTACTTAGCCTCCCTATAGGGTAGGCTAGGTGCCATCCCATAATTAAAAAGTTAAATGAATATGAATTCTTATATGAATTCTTAGAGACATGACTACCAAAACATTTCAAAACCATAAAAGTTACTGAATGTTACGGTTTATACTGACCATTATGTTGCTGGAAATTTATAAAAGGGCCCTATATTGCGGCTACGTTGAAACAGAAAAATTGAAGAAAATAAATTAAATGAGAATAACGCGAAAGGCATAACCTAGATATAATATGAGAACAAGTAGAACAAAGTGGGAAAATGTGACTGGTGAAAGTGTGGCTAGCTGCGGTTGCTACGCGCTGAGATAGGGCGTTGGTTGCCGCGTGGTGTTGGCATATGATGTGTTTAAAGATATGGGCAACCATAGGTAAACACTTGGTCTAAGCTTGGTTACCTCTGCGCTATGCCTGCAAGAGCCCTTTACTTAGATTTATGGCTTCTTAGCGTTTCCAATATCTACCACCTACATGCACTGGGGATTTCTTTTTAGTTAGAAAGGGATTTGCGTATGCCGTTTGGCCTATGCTAAAGTCCTGCGTCAAGTCATATGAAAACCGGTTTGTGCCATGCTAAATAATCAGGATAATTACTCTAATAGTGGTTTTAATAAAATCTGATCGTGATGTTATGATAATAATACCTTGGACATTTTGTTCATTTCCTAGTTGGCCACCCGTTTTAACGCCATGCCAAATACGTGACACCACACTGTATCCTTAGCCCATAGAATTACTATATTTGATTCGTTTTTACACAAAATGAAAACAAAATAAAGCTGACGCCCCATTGTATATCTCAACAACTAATATAGTCTAAGGCTTTGTTGACAAATGAACCATCATTACACTTAAGGCAAGGGTATACATGAAAATATCTAAATTGTTACTATTATAACACCTACGAGAAGAAAAATGGTATTTATAAATGTATGTGAGTGAATGGTTTAAAATGATAGTCAAGACATAAGAGCCAGTACCTCCGCATCATTGTCTTGCTCACTGCCTTATAAGCCACATCTAGAGGCAAAGCCCAAGACATATTTGATGCGCAACACTAAGCATAAACGGGCAAATGATAAAGCGTAAGTTGTGAAGGCAATGGGGATTTCTATTACCTAGGGTAGTAGTATACAAAAAGTTGACTTTGCGCCTGGCTACTTTAGTAGATCCATTTCCCGGTATATGCGCTTGTCCTCAGTACCATAAGCAACTGGGCCAGCATAAGGCTTATGTTTCTACGTTTCACAGCTTTTAAAATAGAAATAATTGGCATTGCATTTAACTCCTAAACAAGGTTAGCTAGGGGGAAACAAGTTTTAGGAGCTGATTTAGCTCCTGCATGTCAATTCTTTTAAACAATGTTAAAGAAAAGTCGGGATTTTGTGGCTAAGCTATGGATGGGAAGATGTATACACAGCCAGTCAGACAAATGAATAGACAAGCATACAAATCGATAGATAGATAGACAGATAGCCAGATAGATACATAGGTAGATAGATATTAACTTAAGATGGCCTTCAACCTTTTCGTTGTATTCCATTTGAAGAGATATATAGATTGACAGACAGAAGGGCAGATGGATGGATGGATATTAGGAGAAGCTAATAGGGTACCAAAGAAGAAAGTCAAGTGAAAGTAGAAGAAGGAACAGGAGGAAATGAATCGATTGGAAGAGAGAAGGTAGTCGGAATAAAGGAAGGCGGGGAAAGCAAAACCAATGGGATATTTGAAGCGATAACTGGGTCCGTTAGGAAGTGTCAATGCAGGACATAGATTGTGATCAGGTAAAGCCAGGAAAGACACTCAACAAACATCGAGTGAGCATTAAAGCAGGCCTTAATGGTGGCAATAAGGGGGAGAGGCTTCAGTCAAATATCCATAGATGGCCCTTTGATGAAGCCGGGGGATGATTGGACCGGGGTACTCCTGTTTACCCTTGTCAGCGTCATATATAGCTTTCTCCAGTGCAACATAGAAACTAAAACCTGCAATGTAACATTTCATACAGAATTTGTGAGCGCTCTTTTTCAAGGCCAAAAAGGCTAGGCCAATCCAGGAGGATATATCTAACGATGCTATTGTGTAAATTCGTGTAACAATGAAGCAATCGTCTGCCATATTTATAACCTATATCATATTTTTAAAAAAGGTTGCAATGACCCCATCTAATCGAATTCATTATGG
The DNA here is from genome assembly GCA_942159475.1 of Sthenelais limicola. Classification (NCBI taxonomy): domain Eukaryota; kingdom Metazoa; phylum Annelida; class Polychaeta; order Phyllodocida; family Sigalionidae; genus Sthenelais; species Sthenelais limicola. The sequence continues at coordinate 75,078,574 of OW804098.1, forward strand.
TTTGATATGACTTTCTCTCTCTCGTTGATTACACTCTCTCTCATGAATCCTAATACGATTGATACATTCTCTATAGTCTGAAGAAAATGTTGCTCCATGGAATCATGCAGTCCTATATCAATCTGACAAAATCATCCAGTGACTCAAACAAGAGATCTATAGCACTGAGTGTATCTGATCAACGAGGCCCAGTGATTTTATATCTGGCCTGCTGATCCTTTGCCCATCTGATGGCCTCTCATAACTACTACTATTGCTGCTCCTGCTGATTGACCCACACACCACCCTCCTTCCCATGCTCCCATCGAAAGACCCCGCTACCATAGAAGACATTTGAAGGACATATCATGCATAAACCGCTTCAAAAGCCTGACATTTACGGCTTTAAATGTAGGTCTTTCGACGGACGTGATGTCAGAACTATAGCAACATAACCAACAGAGATCGTTCTATACATAAATATCATGTATAAATAATCCTTATATTTTTTTATGGGCACAATTTGAAGCATTACTGTACACTTCAACTATACAAACACCATATTATTCTGGCTTAAAAACTTGTAACGAACACGATAAGGTTTCTATGATAAGGCAATCTTGTACTTTTAGTTTCTAGATAGTTTCTCCTCTTTTGAAATTAGCTTCCAGGGTGCGGAGAAGGTATAGTAGTAAGCTGGGGGGATATGGTCAAACTGAGGAGGGTGAGAGCAGATGAGTCATTAATTTGCAAACCTTCACACCCTACAGAGAGGGACAGAGCGTGAGATGAACAGTTACAAAAACACACCACCCAAGGCAATGGCAATAACCATGAACGGCATGAGCTATGTGCCAATATTTTGGTATACTAGTAATCTGAAATTTCTATTACTCAAGAATTTGAACCCAACCCTCACACCTCATCACCAGCACACCATATATCTATATAATAACTCGGGGTGATACAAGAAGAGAAGAAAGGATAGGGAAGATATTATTCTCGTTGATAGGAGGAACTGCAAATGTTTAGACGGGCATTTTACGAGATTCCTCCATTCATAAAGCTGCACTTAACATCGGTCAAAATCATTCTTTTCCAACCCGTCTAAAAGTCGATTTACCAACTTTTTGGAGGATTTTGTTCCGTTGTTGTTGGGCGTCAGTCAATCTGTTCTTTTATGGATAATTGTTTATTCCCTAATAGATACAGAATATAGATGTATGCAATTTTTGAAATTTATGTGAAGACCTCCAGTTGTATTTTCCTATACACTTTACTCGCAACATCAACTTTTAGAGCTATGACATTACATTCAGTTATCTGTCTCCAATGCAAACAAAACCTCGCCGCCTACCCTTCAACCACACTATCCAGCATTTCCAGCCACCATTCAACGTGGCAGCTGTCATTTCTCAATAGTAGGGTAATTTTGTTTAATGTTTTTGGTTTGTTCGACTCTTCCCCTTACTTGTTGCGCACATGTGACCTGCCTGTATTCATCAATTGCGTTCACATGGAAAAACGAGATCGGTTTAATTCAACATTATAGAATTGAAGAAGGAATTAAAATATGATAAATCTATGAGGATATAAAGTGACATTGACCCATTCATTATGGTCTTTTCTTCTCCAGTACATAAGGACTGTTGTTTCTCCTCATGTATATAAGGACTGTTGTCTATTAACTGCTATTCTCATTTTGCTGCCTAAGCATATCATAAATTATCATATACATGGATGTTTATTCATCCACTTGCCAGTGAACATTCTTAAAACACAAAACAATGGGAAAAATAAATGGCAATATCATAATTGACCTGCATGATTCCCCTGGCCACGAATCTCTATATATGTGTAGGTGACACACCACCGACTATATTGGAGACAGAGCCCTAGCAACGCAACCTAGGAACCACGCCCCCCTTGGTCCCGCTTATGACGCCACCCCAATGTTTAAATGTTACGTCATAGTGCCCATGTCTTCCACGCCCACCTTTGCCTTCCACTCTCAACCGCCCACTTGCCCGAGCTGCACGCACATAATGTTTTATTTTATTGCATTATATGTGTATTATGGTGAATAAAATTCTCCCGGCGTAGTATTCCTGTCTCACCTTCGTATTACTTCCATTAAGGGCGTCCGAGCCACATAATTATATCATATATGATATTCGTAGACTCAACCATTTCATTTGCACATTTTTAGAACTTTATTAGCATTACTTGCTGCCTGTATTACGTGCATTCGACCATGTTTATGGTCTTAATTCATCATGCTGACTGACCATACATAATGTCGCCGGAGATATCAACTTTTCCATTTCTACAATAGTTAGCATTCCATGTTAACATTTATGACTCATAAGAGAACTACAGTGTAGACTGAAGATATAACTTTTAAAGATGACGCCAGAGAAAAAAACTGGTCGTTTGGTACGATGATAATAATGTTTTTAAGCATGTGTTCCGCAAATGTCCGTTTCAATATTAAAACCTTGCTCGAATAAATTATTTGATCGTGATATTCAGTTGTGATTAATTTCTATTGTTCCTGCGTCTGGCTCTACCCCTTGGTCTATTGTTATGCTGGCGACGTATGATTACAATCTGCCGTTAATGCCCGCTGAAGCGTATGTTTTCAGAATCCGAAACAAACGGTAGAGCATCAGTATTTGCACATCAAGTACATTCTATACTCGTCGGAACTTCATTGGAATGTGTGGTTTCTCTTGTTAATTTTACAAATAAGAAACGACTGCTACTAACAGCTAGAATTCTATTTTCGTTCTTTCTACCAAGCATTCATAAGAAATGACAGTAAACCTCCATCCAAACTGGGGAGGAGGAAATGTTTAACCTTTCTTTACAAGCCAGAGCCAAATGTCTGGGTCAAGCACGCATAAGCAACTGCAATGCGCTTCCGACGACACTTAGAAATAAGGGGACTTTGGAATCTACTGAATCATACCTCTTTCACACTACAAACAGAAGCGAATCAAATCGAACTGAATTGAACCGTTGCGAACCGTTTTATAGAATCCGCACCGTACACACTGCAGCAGAAAGCGCTTTGAGTAAGTTGGTTCCTTTTCCACTACAAGGCCCTCCCTCAAATACTGTGTGTTTTGAAGGGTCTGTGTTTAGTCTGCTTGTCCTCAGTGGGATCTTGGTGTATTTTCCCAGTTTATGAGGAGGTGATAAATAGTGGGGCAGTAGTCCTCTTCTAAAGGTCTCAGTTTTCTTATGCTAAAGAGATAATGTGGGCTGAAATATATACCGTTTGGTATTGGTTGTTATTTCCCAGTCCTTACAACATTTCAGCTTTAAAGCAAGGTCCACCTTTCTAAAACGATAATACTTGTGTTCTAGGAGGCTGCGGTTCTCACTGAGGACCTCTTTGTTCTCGTCACTTTCTTTTTGGATTCATCATAATTTGGATTTCTCTCAATTCAGCAAAAGAGGTCTGCACATTATGCCACCAAAGGTGCTGCAAAGAGAAATGTTCTTTGTTTTTTGTTTTTTGTAGTCGTTAGCCTTGTTACTGAATGGAGCGAGGCTGTAACAATGCTGTTTATAAAGACCTCATTTGGTAACAGAACATTTTAATTATCCACATATCTCAGCCTCTTATGTTTTCCATAATTTCATCAGCGACTTTTCATTCACTTCAGTGCCCATGTTCCCATCAGGTGATCATGTTTCGAGGAAGGAAAATCATGGCGTGTCCCCCACAGAAGTTTTATCCACCCCATGCAATGTCCTATTCTGCAACTGTATAGTGCATAGCAATTGAATATATATAATAACGTGTAGACACTAATCACAAATAAGGCTTACCTGTTGTCTTCTGGAGAGAACCAGGCACAAGTCGGTGAAACCTTGACAGATTGAGCATGGTAGCATACACTTGCATTTTGACTAAAGTCTTGGCTCAATGAAGTCCAGTAACTGGGGATAGTTGCTGAGTACCTAATAAAGCAAAGACAAATAAATTATTACGTTGAATGAATCCCAACTATTCACAATAGGACTACAACATATTCCCGACTCACAAATGTTTAATTAAATCTGATTAACCATTGCTTTTCCACATACATAAACGTGTTATAATAGGTAGAACAATAGGTACAACACCCAATAAAAGGGACGAATAACTGAATATTATTCATGGTTGAGGAAATTTTTCTTTCTCTTACGCTCAGCTTGTTTTATAGTGCCAATTTTATAGTGCGATCATTAAACTAGATATCACATGTTTCATTTCTTTGTACAGGCTTTGCCGAACATGTATTTTTATACACTGAATATATATAATTGTGAGATGCTTATGGTGAAATAAATGCCTAGTTCGGGGGAAAATCTGATTAACCATGGATGTTTTGTGTGAGTACAACTTATGATTTTTTTTTTATTATTAAAGATCTAATAAAAATAACAATACTTCAATAACAGTCCTGCCTTATAGTAATCCCCTATCTATCTAGGCGTCATATAATGTGATGCCTATAATTGCAGTTCATATATATACTACCTCATACGTTGAGGAGTTGTGATTAACCATGGTTTTTAAAGCAAATTTAAACCCAGTGTGGCATAAAAAATATCCATAAGATTATCAGTAATGGTATGAACAAGTCCCCCTAATTAAAAGATTCGAAATATCAGGTTTGAATGCAATTGATAAACTTCTAATATTTAACATATGTTTGTCAAATTTCCTATATCATAAAGCGTATACATTATGATCCACTTGCTTCTTTTATCTCTCTAACTTGTCTCCTGTCCTCCACTTTAAGCCAATGTTGGTAATTTTTTTTAAAAAAAGGTTTTATTCAAGCATAACCTGCCATCGTGGCTCATACAACTCTAAGGCATAGTTAACATTGTGTCCCTTATTTTTGTAGTTTTTTTGTTATTTTCTATATTTTCGTTCTCTCAGCGGACTGTCGCAATCATAAGAACAGATATTCAAACTTTAACATTGAAGAAGCCAATGTTGGTAATAATTTGTTTCTATGTTTAGCTTTAATTGTTTCCATCAATCCTAATTGTATTTACCTATCCAAGTTAGGAGAACAGTATATGGAAACGTTTAATATTTGCTTCTTTTCCGTAACGTCGGTATAATGTGAAATTGTAATATTATTCCAAAATAAAATATAGAACTCGATTTCAATTCTGAATATTTTCATGCATTTGCTCCAGAAATCTGTTAACTACCAAAGCTAACAATGTTTTCCACATAGGCGTAACATATTCAATATTTACAAAATCCTTACCTTTTGAATCTTCATAATAATGACTGAATTAGAATACTCTCTATATATAGGCAGATGTTGTGCAATTCGTGATAATTGGGCTAGCTTTAAGTGGATCCGACCAGATATAACCACTTACGTCAGGAAGGGGAGCTAATCCCCATTGATAAAAATGCAACAAGATGGTAACAGATATGCATACACTGCATATGTTCTGTTCACAATTCTTTTTATACATTACAATGGAAAATATTCAAGTGGCAATATGTCACCTTCTATCAGTAGATGTCAAAAATAAAGAAAAAAAAGTTTAGAAAATGGATAGAGTAAAGTTCTATAACAACCTCCATCGGAATGATTTTCAATACGGAGCAAGTCGCATTGACATACGATATATATTCAAACAATTGGTTGTAGCTAATCACGTAATTGAGAATGCATAATGTGGGAAAATCATAGAATAAAGTTTTCTCCTTATTAATATTATAGTGTTATGTGTTCTTCTTAGTAAGTATATGATAAATTATTATATGTCTTAGAGCGATTCTTAGAGTTCATGAAGGGGTAAACTAGCTTGGGAATCTTCGTTGCTGGCGGCTAGGGTTATATGAATATTAAATGATTATATAAGAATTATATAATCCAGCAGAATATTAATATTGTCCTACACTCCACACAAAACCCCCTTATATACCTGGTAATGTTTGTTTGTTTTCTCCAGGTAACCTATAGAATCCTACCCAGAGTATATTAAAAATTATGTAACATCATGTCACAGTGGAGGTAGCATTGTTACAGGTCTCCAAGGGTCGCCCTTGCTATAATCCCCTAAAGCTCCCCCTAGGAGACCTCAAAAACACTAATTATAAACAAACGGTCGCCATCTTGCTTTTACCCTTGATACCTTTAATAATTAACTTGACATTAAACTCGGGAAACCAATATATCCAATATATTATTTTAACATATAACTACAGCAGTAGAGCATACTAAGGGCAGGGATGGGAAAATTCCACAGAAAGTCCCCAGTGCTATCATGATAATGATCATTAATGGCAAGAAACTGCGTCACGGATAAGAAATCTGCCTAGTGCATGTAACAGCTACATCGAGATAACTAAGTGACACGTTCTTACATTGCAGTGTAGATTATTGGGTAATATTTGGGCATGGTTTGACCAGTGATGGAGAGAAAGTAGTTTCCTAGCATCCACTCCCTGACTTACTCCAGGCATAGGAAGGTGAGGGCAGGCTGTGGCATATGCACTCAATTTGTTTAAACTGGGCAAACTTTTAGACGAATAAATTAAAAGCAAAAGAGTCAAAACATCATCACTTGAAAGTTTAATAATCAACCCAAAAGACTGATTAACCAGTTGGTAGTCTTTTCTCCTCATCATTAAAAAAGATATATTCTCAGATTCTGTGGACTATAAAAACGTCGTAAAATTCATTCCGTCAATAGTTTTCATGATCATTTGTGAGCAAACAAAAACAGCGTGTGATACAGGTTACATCTACAATATATTCAATAACAACTGATCATTTTCGAATAATCAAAGGTAATGGCTTATACAAATTTGACAGTCATAAACCCTAATTAAATCGTATATTATGTATATTGGCTATCGTCAGATAATTTACACAACACCAGCCTAATCTGAAACCCATTTTTATACTGACTATCGCCATAAACGTAACAGACGTAAATAACAGAAATATTAGTGTAGAAGGTTGAGAGGTTGGAGGCAAATCTAATTCTTGGCAGACGGGCTCCAAACAGTTGTTATTAAAAAATATTGGTGCAAGCAATGGCGCATCCAAGAATAGATCTCAAGTATATTTAGGGGGAGTGCGAAGTCCAGTCTGATCAGTGTTCTTGCCAGAAACTAGAGGAACCAATAAAAAAATGAATTCCAATATTTCGTATGCTTAAGAAAAACGAAATACGTGCGTGAATGACAGTCACACGAAATATTGTGATAGAAATATTTCTTGTTGTATGCTTAGGAATTAGTATCCAATTTATTTGAAGACTTGATATAACAAACTACTCATTTCTAAATGCTGATATATAATTCAGTCTATGTTCACAGCCTCTTAGATCAGATAAGAATGGTATGACATTGATTGGACCCCTACTGCGCTAATGGCTTTCCCGGCCCTGAGACTCTAATGACATTTTGCGGTTTGGACCAAAAGGCTTTTAATCAGTTACTCAGTGGAACTTTCTCAATTCTGCAAAGAAGTTCTTAAGATGAAAATGTGGCAAGCTGTTAAATTATTTTCAATATCTGTAGGAGCGAAAAATATCGATTAATAGATACCAAAGTTGGTACTTTAACCAATTATACCAGACGAAGAAATGCATACCAATATTTGTTATGACCAATTTGTAATCAATTAAATAAAGTAAACAGTAAGCATCCTACAGATAAGCTTTTGGTGATCTATGAATATCTCAAGAAATGTAAATCACGATATTCTGACCTTATATTTTGGGCAACTTGGTAAACAATCGGTTAGCAGTGCCTTGTAATTAAAAATCAATATCAAAATTAATCTAGGTATTCAAAATTGACATCTGTAGTATTGATATATTATTCCCAGAATTGGATTCACAGAGTGTTTTAAAAAAGGGATATTTAGTACCGCAAGCACATAGGACGCGGAAATGGACTTACCTTTCCTGTGGGCTCCTGGCGTTACACTAGAATGTAAAGAAGGCTCAGAATCGTAGGCTACCTAACAAATTAATGTATTGCCAACTTTATGTCGTAAAAACCAGGATGGATCCGAAGGGGGTTACTCTATCAGTTCCAGAAGCATTGTTGAAATGAATCAACTGCCGAAATAATGTATTGACCAGTATTATCCCAAGCACGTGATCTAATCTAAGCCCCCCCCCCCCCCCCCCTAAAAAATAATAAATATTTAACTACGGTAGGGCCTACTTTTTCTTCGGGAAATGGAAATAGAATAGTCCTAGACCAAAGATTGGTAGTCCTAGACCAAGATTGGTAATAGAAGACCTGCAGGATTCAGGATAAGGGGCTTTAAAACAATGGGAAACTGGATTAAAAATAACCCCTTTGAGAGCCCCATTGGCATTGAATCACCTTCCCCATACAAAATATTCCTCGGTTGGTCCTTATAACTTTAACAGACGCTATAATCAAGTAGTTACATCAAATTTATTTCAGACATCGCCACTTTTCATTGGGGGCTGCACTACATCTGCCTAGTAGGCCTATATATAGGCCTAGAGAGAGAGAGTATTAATTAACGCATGGGACTGCCGGGTTAGCAGACTGAGTGAGAGCAGTCTTGAGTAGTGCCCCGCCCCCTAAGTCCTAACAACTCACTCGACTCACTCAGTCGCCATCCTGTGGCAATATGTATCCTGACCCCCACCTTCTTCCTCTAGCCAAAATTGTTCCATACTTTGAGAGTGCAGACCAGTCAAACGTAAGCTATCTCTTTTAACGCAGCACGGCTAGGGTCTAATAAAAAAGCATGTTTTTCACTACTTGGTAGACCGGCTACTGACTGACATCACGTACGCCTGGGCGATAAAATAAGAAATGAGAACATTACATTGCTACACACGCCAAACAACACAACATAAAGGATACATTACCTGCTTGATAGTAATACTCAGTCCCTAGGTCATTATGCAATCAAGAATAAGTGCATACCTATCAAATGTATCCTTGAAAACAGTGTCTAAACTGTCGACTGAGGTCCATCCACATGGGCCTCCGACGGCTTTGTTGCTATACCGTCGCTGAAGTAAACTTCCGGTTGAACAGCTGATAGTTTTCCCGCCTCAGCAAGTGGATAACTCCACGCAGATCCTCGGGCATACGACGTTCTGTCCCATTCCCTTTTGACATTGGCATAATATTATGCAAAACTGCAGCAATATATAAGTGAAACTTTCATGAATAGATATGATTTAAAGAATAATCAACTAAATCATAGATGTCATAGTAGGCCTACTGCACTGACAAATGGACTTTTATGGTTCGTAATGTCTAATGATTAGGCCTAGACCTTATCAAAGGTAATGTATTTATCAATTGTTATAGAAGGACATAGTTAGTTTTAGGTTTGAAGAGAGGTCCCAAATTTGAAAAGAAATAATGATGTTTTAGATTTTTGAAATACATGTAATGTTGTTTGAGATTATCTGCAATTTATTAACGAAATTAAGCTGTTATTCTGACGTCGATCTTACAGAGGAGTTTTTTTTAAACATTACTGGTACTTTGCGTTACCCTTGCGACTGTATCGTGCAAACTAAAGCTCGTATGATCTTTTTATTATTATTATTCATTTAAGGTTAATATGATGGTATTGATTAATTAATTAGAATTTGTTGGTTTATTATGAAATTTGTTAAAAATGTATAGCTAATGCCAACTCTTTAAATGAACTTCAAAATAACAATATTTCACCAAGCATTAACTTTATATTGGTTTATACTTTTTTTTTATTGTTCTTATAACATATTACACAGCCTTAGTGTAGGATTTACTGACTAATTTTGATTTTGTTTTATTTTGTCTTTCTCAGAATTCAACTTTTACTTCTCCCACAAACTACTGGAGAAACGCCCCTATGATGTTGAGTAGAGGAAGGAACGGCGTAATAGAGCTATCCACAAGTAAGCATTTTAACCTTTAAACTCTGACATATATATATATACTCCGCTCTCACTACCTTCTCCCCGCCCATCCTTCTTCCCCTTCTCCCCTTCTCCCCTTTCAATGATATTTTCACATGTAACTGTATATGGCAATCTTACTGTGTGGTTACAGTGAGGATTTTGTTCGGCAAACCAAAGCCATCAGGATATGTTGTTATACATGCCGACTATATCAGCCTTTGTACATAGCACTGTTCGCAAGCGGTTTCAAAATGAATGAATAATTTTACGCAAGAATATTTTGAACAAAGCTATTAAAACACCGGTTGAGCTTGTGGCCCTTTTGTCCCAATATACAAACGGTACAACAGTAATCAGGAAATATTGAAAATATTGTACTGGATACATGAGCTTATGGATAAAAGAAACAAACAAAAAAAGGACAACTCAGGGTTCATATCGAGTATTTATTACATACATGCATATTGGATGTGGGGTTTATATCGCATTGGTTTAGTTGTACATATATACCAGTGGTTTGATGGAAAGTATTGTTCAGTGCAACCCATGCATCATTTACAAGGTTTGCCGCCGGTATTCAACTACACGACTTTAAAATTTCCTTTTTAGATTATTAAAGGCATAATAATTATTATATAATATATACATACTGTTCAAATAGCTAACTAACATATTTATTAACGGAGTGCTCCTTCAACCAACTCGTTAGTTAACTTGCATATTTCGAATACATAATGACAAAATCAGACATTATCATAACATGTGACACATACAAAGGCATGGAACAAAAACCTGATGGTTGGATTAGTGTTGCATCACAAAAGGCTTTATCATGGCAGTTGTTAGAAGATGTCTTTTATGTAAATCGCAATCTGCATGGTATAGACAGACTTATCGATCTTAGCACGTATGTATTGACATTTGAAGCAACCTCCAACAGTTGCATTCTGGGAATGCAATATCGCATATTGAGAAGAGAGAGGGAGAGAGAGAGAGATGGGAAGAGAGAGACAGAGGGACAGTTATGTTATGAATATTGATACTTATTAATTATGAAACAAGGATTTTTATATCATAACGTGTAGTGGTTTATTAGGCGGATGGATTACAGCTATCACTATATTATCACTGAGGCCAAAATATACTGACTGGGACTGCCCCCATGACCTGTTTTCCTTTATTATATTGACTTTAATGCAGGAATTATTCTCCGTGTTTCTCCCTCTCATGTGCACAACTGCACCCACGACTTACGAAATAAAATGTTTACAGGTTGTAATAATTCCAAGCAAATAATGATTTTAAGTGATGGTGCCTGCATTATCTGAATAGAAACATCTGGTTTTGTGTTTACATTATCGTAGTCAAGCCAAGTGCTTGTGGGAACATATTTGATCACAAGGGACATTACATACAGTGGAAATATAGGCTCTATGCAATCGAAATATCAGGCCGCTCAATACTTGCAGTTGTAAAAAGTACTTTCCTTCTCCATAAATCAGGAATATGTTTAACTACTTTACTAGGGACTGTTCATTAACAAATATTGGAAACATTTTTCATGCATAAAAATATATAGAAGTGCTTATTGAATGTCATTATGTTTACCATCATTGGATTCGGCTTGATCTCATCTTTTCAAATATGATGGAATCTCAAAAACCTATTTTCTGCGACTTGTGACTCATTTTCTTGCGACACATCACATATCCGATGTCGTAAGATGCGATATCGCTGAGAGGGTGGAGGAAAATGTTGATGAAAGCTATATTGAAGGGGGTTGAATAAGAGATAGTGAAGATGTGATGTCAGATTTTAGATGGAAAAGGGAAAAAAGTATAGTTAGTTAAGACAAAATTAGGGCGCGATATTGTAGTACATATTCGAGTATACCTGATATTCAAAAGTACGATTAGTCTTTTGGTTTGAACATTTCCGATTTTACCAATTTCTTGACGTATGCGTAACAGCTTCGGCCTTTTGGTTATCTGGGACGAAGACGTGAGGTCAAGGTTTGCTGCTACATTTTCAGCCTACACCATGGTGATTGACCCCGTTTCTTTCACCATATTTTGACAGCAAGTGACAACGCTGCACCTCCCCCGGCTCTTCCCTCGCATACAATGATATTTCTATGTTGAAGGTTTCATTTTTGTTATCCGAAAACAACTGTTCATATAACTTTATGTAGTCATTTCTAACACTGCTATAATCGTGGAAATGTAACGTAAGTCGCAATTTCAGCCAGATGGTGAAGCATTGCCTTGAACTGAATATATTCTTTATTTCGTCTCGAAAACAGGTTGTCCATTTCTGAACCTTCAGGTCGTCCGATGGATGCCACAATAACAGAAACAAATATTAACAAAATAGAAATGTCAGCTGAATTGGGGAAAAAAGTACATCGAAATACCTTGATATAAACCGAAAACAAAAAACAACCAACCTCCTTGATAAAGGGCCATTGAAGCCCGAAACGTCGGACCCCCAATAAAACAAACCTACATCAAATACCCCCCTTCTGCCCTCATTGTTTTGGGTTCCTCACTCCATCTTGAAAAGAAACAAATATTAACAAAATAGAAATGTCAGCTGAATTGGAAAAAAGTACATCGAAATACCTTGATTAGTAAACCTAAAACAAATACTTATGATTTAATTAACTTGCATGTTGATGGTAAAATTAGATGGCCAAGACGGTCAGTGTAATGCCCCATTTAACCCCATTTACCATATTCAACTCACTTTTCTTGCTTAATTTGATCTTAGCGTCTCTAATTGTTTCACCAATTGAAAGGGGATGACATCAACAAGAACAAATTAATGTGTGAGTTAAAAAGAAATCCGAGTCCCATATGTGAAGATATTAGAGAAATTAAAAAAAATAAAATGACTCGAAAATGAAACAAATGTAAAAAGGTGTCTGCTCACTCACCTCAGAATGACCAGTTTGAAATTCCAACACGCTAACCACTGGACCAATGAGATTGGCTTTAGAGAGCATGCATATTTATAAACACTAGGCATAACCATTGATGCATCACATTTTAGCTTTACTTTAATCCCCCATTCTTATCATATGGGGATTGAGGATAATGGGGAGAATACATTATCCATGAAGTCCCCTATGTCAGCCGCAGGCGATTTAATGATTCAAATTATTCATGAAAGTATTGTTTACATATGCAATATATTTCTATAATATGCCAATGCAGGACTTCTAGCACTGCATGCTTTCTGGATGTATTTAACCTCCATGCTACTTGCAAATACAAAACACATGTGATGCCAAACACTCGTCGTTTGATGAAGATCTCTGTGCATTGGATACCATACCTCCAACCCAGTTATTTCCAGCAGATATTAGATATGTACTAAGTCACAAATCTTGCGGACAACATTCTTTCTTATATATAAACTGAAGCTACAAAGATTGCCCAGTTACCTGCCTCCTTTGTTGTTGTGGGTTTTCCAACTCCACTAGATTCTTTCTTATTGTTATAAGAATATGAAGGCACCTCCTTGAATCTGTAGTGAACCCAACTGACAATCAAACTTGGGTCTCTCGCTAACAAGGAGAGCGTGATAACCACTACATTAATACAGCGATTGACTGCTTGTTGAGGTCACCATTACCAACCAGCTCCTTCACACTGGCTACCACAATGCCCCCTTCATTTTCTTCACTGAAATTCATAAGGTTGTGTGCAAATGGCATCCAATGCAGCCACCAAATGTAGTAAACCCCTAAAAACAGTCGTCGTCAACTGAGAATCAAAGTAGGATATCTTGCTCTCTCTCTCAGTCTCAAGGTGAGTGTGCTAATCACTACATTACTGAGGTCGACTGCTTGGCAAGTCCACCACCACCACCCAGCCTATCACAAGTGTTCAAATGAGAGGTAATCGATATATTATTTCAATGAAACTAAACTAAAACTAAACCTAGGCCTGATATACCCCAAGTATGTTTCATCTGACTAGTACTGATATCCCCCTTTGAAACATTAACTCTTTAAATTATATTGGCCTTAAATCTATAAAAAAAAATATATATATATATATCGATGTGGGGTGGCCAAGTGGGTCGTCGTAAAGCGCTGGGTCGTCCGCCCATTAATTGGCATCAGTGGCATGTTGTGGGTTCGAACCTGGTTGAGGCTACATGTCCACTTTCTCCCCCGCAAGTATAGTCTATCCGAAAAGTAGGAAGACCACCATTGAGGTAATCTAGTCCCGGTTAGAAATGTTTAAAAAAAAGTTCAGGTATATTTGCCCTGATTCGTTTAACACCTGTTTGGCAACAAATCTCGATGAATATAAACATTTAATTAATTAATTATTTCTGTTTATATCCAATGTTTCAATGTACATGACATGTGTTTAGTGGGATTAAATCCTAAGATTAACCCAAATCTATTTGTTTTTAATATGATTTCCAGGATAGCCTAATTTGAATGAATACAGGACAGACCTAATAGAAAGAACCAAATAAATTTAGTAATAAATACCAAACAAATTTTGAATGTGGGATAGATGACAAATTTTTAATAGGAGGAAAATAATGGAATCAATAGAATTCACTAAATTCATTGAACAATCAAACATGAATAACATATAGAGAAAATCACGTCGAAACGTCACTAGTAGAATCAGTAAAAGTTATAACAAGTATTGACCATTTCATTTTAGACCAAATTGTTTGTTGGTGTAAGATTATCAATGAAATAAAGGGGGGATAATTTGAACCCAGAAGGGGTTATTTAAACCTAAGGTCTAAATTACCGGTGGTAATCTGAAACACCTAAACTGACGGCCGGACCACACTCAAAGTACCTTAAGCAATCCCTAATTTTTGGCTTTGAAAGTTGCTCTGACACGAGCAAGATTGCAAATCTGTTTGACATTAAGAACCGGAGACGAACCATGAAGTAATGAACCTTGATAAAATCTTGAATTTTAACATTACCCTTTAGAATCCCATTCCCATCGTCACATAACCAATTACAAAGGCCTTTACGGAATTTGATATTAACATAACCTGCATGACAACCTTTAGTGTCCAGGTCATAGTATCTGTGGCTAAGCCATTCAGGCGTTAATAAAAGATCATAATCCTCTATACCAAGCGAGCCTTGGTAGCTGTATGCATTCAAATTGGTTGCCACTCCGTCACCACGACTGACAGATAAGGAAGCTATGCCGTTATCAAGATCACGAATGATATTTTTCTTTAAGATGACTACTTCCATGCTAAGCATGTTAAGGCCCACATATCATCGGTATGTAGAAACTAAGTCTTGCTCATGAAGTATACCTCCTGAGAATGAAATCTGTAGAAATATTCTTGATCGCTCAAAATTGTCCATGTCCTTTTCTGCAGTGAAAAAGAAGAATATTAAGTGTGTATATATATTTATGTATAATATATATAAATGAAAAAGGGAGTCCATGACTTTGTATACGGACAAGGGGGAAATTAAAATTGTATATTTTAACGTGGGTGTCTGATGTCAATATCCCCAGACCATCAAGCCTTCTTTCGATAAAACGTAAGGCTTATCAGAGGAATACGAATTATTAGTAAAAAGTACCTTGATAAGATTCAGAAGTTCCAAAATGGTTGGTCCAACCTAAATTCCAACCATTGGTTGAAATCGAAATACTGAAGGCAAGAATCGATGGAGGGTAAGGTATTAATGAAATACTCTGCTTACTATCAGTTTCGGTTTGCCCAAAGTTCCAGGATATGGATTTTCCATCCCTTTATTGAGCAGAGAAAGTCCGCGTTAGTTTCTGACCATGTGATGTGATTCAATTTAGTACAGATTTCTCTCAATTGATAGGGGTAGGGGGTAGATACACTATAAGCGTCGAGTTTAATGACCAAACCAACTGGCCTCCCTTCGCGCTCCCACCGAACTACAATGAGGACCAAACTCTTGCGATCCAATATCGTACAAGCGATGCATGTGCAAATGGCCCATACAGTAGGCCTATTCATAAGCAATGAAATTTGGTCAGGGACGGGTCCATAGATTAAGTAAGCTATGGGTGTCTATTCCTGCTCCAGTCCACAGAATTTCCGTCTGGAATACATGTACATATATCAAACGAGACGATTAATAAATGCAGGTGATCTAATGTGTATTCTCGGAGGGGTACAATTGTGACGATTGAAATATTAAGGGCTCTCATATCAAGGGCTCACCGCTCTTATACTTTTATCCAAGATTGACTATATTGGGGTTATTAGATGTCCGCGTCTAATAATACTATAAAGTAAATACCAGATGGAATAGTCATCTTTTCCATAAAATAGTGTGTGATATATCGACACAGTTGTGATTGTGCAGAGCGCTTTCAGACAGAGTATATCAGGCACGAACGCTTTCATAGCATAGACCAAGTATTTGTGTTTGTAGACAAATAGTTGGTCGGCTTCAATTTATTATTCTTTTAAACGGTTTATGCCAACAGAGAGGGATATAGGGACCTTTGACTAGGGGTAAGGTTTTTGTTAGGCACTATGACGTTAGTTCCGAGAAATGCCACTGCGTGTCATGTTGGTATGAGTCAGGATTCTTAGTGTAGGCCTACGCGTTATTATTCTTTCTCAGATAATAACTATCAGCCGACACCAAGCTGATTTGTAGCAACGAGTATGCTTCTTGCTTCCAGTGTATAGTCTAGCATTATACACACCCGAATTCATGTCAACATTTCAGGGAACTTTCTATCGGTTACTCATGTGGCAATGCATACGACCCTAGGATGTTGTCCATGATGAACGTTTCATCAGAGAGTAAATTGTGTGTTTAGCTCAAGATTCATGTAATAAAGCAGAATTTCACATTTCGGTACTATATGTGTATAAATTTATGTTAATCGTAAGATTGTATATTCATTAATAACTGTACCAAGAAATGTTAACTAATTCTCTAAACTAGTGCTAATGTCACAGAGGTGCCAAACCTCCCGACTTGGCGGGAGATCTCCCGATTTTTCAGACAAATTGGCAATTCCTCCCGACCTCCCGACTTGACATCAAAACCTCCCGCCAAAAGGCCCAAATCATGAAATAACAGATATTTATCAAAAACATGCCCTAAATCCGAATAGAGAAACTACCCTGGTCACAGGTTTATTTCACAATTTCAATTCAAGCCCAGCCTTTCTCCAGGAGTATTTTCCCAAGAACCCAACTCAAGTTACCATTTATGAGCGTTGGGGTCACCAGACAGTGGTTCTAAGATATCTACAATTAATATCAATACGGTATTGGGTAATGATAGACAATAATTGGATTCTACACATCGGTAAGACACGTGGACACATAATACGGGTACATAATACTGAGTTTAATACTGATAAAGTGTTACCTCACCCTAATTACTTATATATACTAATGCACCAAATAAGAGTTACTTTGTACATGTATATAAAACAAAAAGATAAAAGTATTGTGCTGTGAAATAATATATAAATTAGACATACAAGTATACATTTATTTCATGATATCATAAAACTACGGGTGAAACATACTGAACACACAATAACCTTATACCAAGGTGCACTTTTTACCTACCATCCCCCTATTTGTGCTAATACATCAGTTGCATAACATCCTGTAATCTAGACGATCTTCACTATCAAATGCAGTTATTTATTGTCCGACAATCTCTCCGAATACGGCCATTAGAAATCATTAATTGGTGTCTCGAGTGGATATTTTTACTCAACAACATTAAGCAGAGGTACACCTCCCCAATCCTTGCCAGTAATTTCTATCTCTCTTCCCCTCCCCCTAACGACCTTGGATACCTACACAGCCAATTACCTAAACAATTAAGAAAAATTACTCCTAAAACATTAGCACAAATCGAGGTAAAACGGATATGTTTTTGTCCCGATTCAAGACATAAATATTTTACACAGCATGCATATTAATGTTAAGTAGGGCTTGAGAGTGTGTTATATGGTACGTTTAAGGCTTGCATAGCATTTAGTACTAACCGATGTCTGTCAAACGCAGCTTGATAATTGATATGTATTAAATAGTATCATTCAAAATATCTCTCAATACATTATACAAGGTGCTAGGCTTAACTAACGGTTATACATATCTGACATGCGATCACAAATAAGATACACATGTATCTATTACATGTGTGCACATAATGTATAACACATATATATATATATGTATTGTAATATGTATGTAGACTCAAGATGACTATATATAAATGAATAGACTTCAACCCATTATGGAAAACATAAGTAAAAACATAATCGTGAAATTGTCGTATTATAAAACAAAGTAAATAGTACACAAGTAGACACTAAATGTATCTCACATCCAGACCCAGTTTTACAATGTCGTATCAGAATTAAAGTCAAGGCAACTACCTATATATGCTGCTCATAAAGTTTACACAAGTAGACACCAAATGTATCTCACATTCAGACGCAGTTTTACAAAGAAGTAAAAGAGAAAATAATAGAAGGCAAATCAAAAATCAATATTCGGAGATGGGCCTTGTTGAAACAGCTATTATCTCAGGAAGTATCGAATGTACCGTCATGCAAAATTGTCATATGCTTCGGCGTGAATTCGAAGATTTATGTTTCGAGAATAATAGAGAAAGTGACTAACCCTTTGTTTGCAACATAAAGCATTTGCAACAGGTGTGGTTGTTTTGTTCAATTGGCAATTTGATCATCCCCTATGTACGATTCAAAGTGTATATTATCTTAGGAAGGGGGTACATTTTCTTCATGGAAATGATATGTCACGATAATTAATTACTTGGTTTTGTGTGGAGGTATATCTGTCGGTGTTATGACTGTGAGCAGCGGGTCTAAATGACTTCTGTATGTGTTTTTGTCATGTAGTGTATATGGCAAGCATGTGGGGGCCTACATTCGAGAGTTTGTAAGCTTCCGTTGTGCGTGTTTATATGTATGCATATAAAATATTATATGATTGAATTAGAAAATGTAGCAAAAGTATCCCTGTATACAAGAATGTATGCATATATGTACCAACTTACACATAAAATATGTGTGTAAATGTATGTAATCTGGCCTTTCGTTTTGAGGCACGCACAATTCGGACGCACAATAATGGGCCTAAATATAGGATGAAGAGCGATTATAGCGGACAGAATTGTTTCTAGCCTCATATATATATATATATATATATATATATATATATATATATATATATTGAATTTTTATTCATGACGTAAACAGTTTCATTCGTGAAAAGGTCAAACAATTCTCCATAGTAGGTCTTCCATTGTATCCTAAATAATAATAATATAATCGGTACAATTTTACACTCATTAATATATCATGTTATACAGAATTAATCCATTAGTTCGATCATTCACTTAACCCTAGGTAATTGACATTGTTGAAGATTACAATTGATTCAGTACATAAGAAATATTATACAGCCCTTCAATTTTTGACAATATAGTGTTTATAGTACTTTTTACAGTGAATCCTAACATTAATAATCATTTGTACGTCCCTTTGTAATATCAGATTGTTACTTTTGATATTTTCAAAAGTATCATTGTTGTAAAGGGTCATTTACATTATAAGAATTCATGGCATTATGATCTGCAGTTATTCTAGATTATTGTCAAACTACTTGGGTGTTACCTTGAAGATCCTCTATTCTTAACAGTACAGTTAAGAATTAAGAATTAGTTAACTCGGTCAGTGTTGTCGATATGGTTTCATTATTAGCTGTAGATATAAATAAGGTACATTATACAACACAATAATAGAATATAGTTGATCCTTGAAGAAGGGTCACCCCACCATACCACCCCGAATGACAACCCATCGATATCTCGATCTTTTTAGTAAAGTATTACACACCTTGTAGTTGAAAGTATACATAGTTAAAGAGTTAACAATATTAGTTAACATTAACCTTCAATTTTCCCCCATGGGTTCGCTTAGATATTGGTCAAAATCCGTTGGGTAAATCTGTTTTAAATACCTATTAAACTCTTTATGTGATTCTAACAACTGCGTTTTTTCTGGAAGTTTGTTCCATAGTACGGTCATAAGATACAAGTATGATTTTTTAAACATTTCGTTTCTAGGATGAGGTCAGGCTGCGCAAACCCACTTTTCTATTGTCTATGTTACTACCAGATTTTACTCGTGAGAAGGCTCTCTTTAGAAGGTGTGCTTCTCTTCTGGTTTTAAGAGTTGGAATGTTAAGTTTCATATGAATTTTTGGGGTACTTGTAAGTCTAGGCAGCCCCAGAATGATCTTCAGCGATGCATTTTGTAATGCTTGCAAATATACGAAGAATTATGGTACATACAAAGTAAACGTGATATATATATACTATATCGTAAATCAATAATTAAATTATATTAATAATGAAATATTGTATCTTTTGTATATGAATTATCGTATATGTCTGTACATACGTGTGCGTGTTTCATTGGTGGGTAGTAGTTGTAATTGCTTTGTAAAGTATAGCCGTTTCTATTCAATTTTAGAAATGTTTAAAAGGTGTTCTCTTTTCAATCAATGCCAACATTGAGTTGATGATATGATCGGAATATAATATTATCTGGTTATGAACTATTTGCCATGTATCGCTAACATTTTTACGAAACACTTTAAATTGCACCTTAATTGCACCTGCTCAGCAGTTGTCTTCATTCAAATCAAGCAAGCGTATATAGATGAGTTTAGAAGCAAAAGGTCCAACTAAGTGTTCAGTTGCTCTTTCAAGCTATCCTTAAATTACAATCAAATAGTATTTAATGGAAATCCTATATTCCATCAGTGGATGCTATCAAAACAAGTCTTAAATCCTTTTTAATTTTTAATCAGATAAGAATGGGGCGATGGTAATGCAAGAAGATATCTCAAGGAGAGATGCATTTAAGTAAATTATATAGCCTGTCTGAATAGGCGGCATCCTACCATTCGTTTGATATTATATATATGCAATGTATTTTTGTGGATATATAATTTTGTGGTTGTAATAAATCTGTGACGAATAGGAGTGGTTGAAAGTGAGCACTGCTAACCACAGTATGTATTTTTTTTAATAAAAACCCTATTTTGAATTAGTGTAGTGAAAATTATTAACAGAATTGAAACTCTAATACTAACAATGCTATGAAAACGTGAAATATACATTTAACAGCATACGCTACCATATGAAAGCATACCAATACTAACACTACATACCTCTTGCTTGAGCTTATCTGATTCTTTGAAATTTGAGGCCAAAGGGGGGCTAAGGCAGACGACCTTTTCATAGGGGAAAGAGAAGAGGAACGGTCGCGCGATGCGAAAGGGGGTACATCAGAACCCCCTTTCTTCGTGCTTAGAAATAGATCGCAGATAGGCGGCGAGTCGTGGAAGCAATCGGGTTCAAGGGCCAATTCTTTCAAGGGGGGCAGCTATAGTGTTTCCTTGCGAGTCATATTGGTCGTGGATTGATAAAGGCATTTCGTTACACAATGGTCCAAAATATCCCAATTGTTGGGGTAGACTTTATTCAATTAGCCATGCAGAATACCCTACGCGCCTTTGGCGAGGTAGGGAAGGAGGATGGAGGGTGGATATATATATCTTTCTCCCATCCATTCTGTCTCTCCCCTGTACGTCTGTCTATCGTCTTGCCGGTCAGTCAGTCGGAATATCTCTATGTGTGGGTTTTGCATCACATGCTTTTATACTCATACCCAATGAATTTTATCCTTGGACTATTCACAGAATCGATCATCAATTACATATTATCCACGACCCTAACTGCCTTCATTGGGATCTACCCCCTTGGAAACTACATGTACTAAATACTATGTATCCCCTGGTTCATTCAGGGCATGGGGCTTACATCCTAAAAACTAAAGCGAAACATATATAAAGTACTTCAATTGACAGTATACGTTAGATATAGTCGTGTATATTTAATCTGAAATATCATGAAGTTGAAACTACTTGAAACCAAAGACATCGATGGTCATCAGTGGTGACCACCATTTTACTCATGCTCAAGATCAGGAAATGAGAGAGTAAATATATATTAATGAGACCCTTTTCTGGTCTTGTTTTCCTTGATGAGAAACCCGGGTGTTATGGAGGTTTTGCTGGCCGGGGGCTGATCAAGTCTGGTTATTGCATCAGTCTGGATTATTGAACGCCTTGATTTCCGGAGGGACATCCTCAGATAGGCAATGGCGCATAGACCCAATTTTCTATTGTGATAGCCTAATGTCGTCTCCTCTCGTGGAATCTTTGCCTGGTTGACCTCATACGGACGGAGGGACAGCAGAAGCTTTATCCGCCCTCTGTCTTACCCCTAATATCACTCGCTCATGATAAGGATGACCACCATTTAATCGAAAATGTCGTTAGTCAAGAGTTAATAAGTAGATTCGGATTTTTTCGAATAAGCAAGATGTTGTATATAAATGTGAGCATTGGTTTTAATAACTTTTTGCAGAGTTCTCTAGCGTTCTCGCTCAGTATCGTGTTCTCTCTCTTGGTATGTTCTGCCCTCACGCGCAGACAGAGTATCCATCTCTAACTTAGGGCTGATATAAATAATGCTGGCTACCTTATAACTGTCTTCACACACACATATATATATATATGTCAAATGGACATCATTCCTTTTTTTTGTCTAACATCGGATCTGTATTCAAGAAAACAAACAATTTTTAAAATATAGCCAATACATCGAGATAATCATTTAATGGTCATCATTCTTGTTTGTTATTATAGTGTAACTGTTATTATTCGGTCATAGTTGTTGTTCTCTTCTATTAGTGGTGTGAAAGACCTGTCTGCCGATCCTTTTACGGTTCTTCGTCGTCTTCCGGTTTTAAAAGTTTTCAGTCTATACACACTTTTCACCTTATCTTCCCGATCCTCACCCTCCTTTCTACCCCGATCCTCACCCTCTGTTCTGTCCCTCTCTCTCTTCCAAACCTCTCCGCGCCAGCTCTCCCCGCGTCCCACTCCCCTCCCCTCTCCCTATCTCCGTCCCCTACCCCATCCTCTCACCATGCTTCATAAGGTGACCTATCTGGAAGAATTAGTGAGATGATAATGACAGTAGTGACCCAGCTGTGTTCTCATTGAGCAAATAATCATCGCTGCCTCTTCTTCAGATTGGCACCATTCAGCTGAGAATAATTGTATCAATCTCCAATTACTTACTCCCCATATTCAGAGGCAGAAAATGGCGATTAGCAATTGCGCTAAAACCCTCTCTATCTACTTCAGCGAGCCTTTTTTATGTGTTCGCTGGGAGCGAGGGAGAGGGGTGTAGAGAGGAATTTGGTCCAAAATGACTCACGAGATGAGGAAGACAGTGCTGTTACTTTGAGATGAAATCATAATAAAATCTTGAAATCCAACTAGTGAAAATATTTTATACAGAATCTGACCCAACATTAAATGCAATACAATGTTTTAGCCCCACAAAAAGAATTAAAAGAACTGTAACCATGCAATCGAATTATCTATTTATTGTCTCGTCCCATGTGAACACTTTGAATTTCTGACACAGGGAAAATGTCTAAATTCTGAGAGTATGGATGGATTGGTTGCAACTTGCACTAGATATTAGCCTTTCGTTGGAGAAACAATCTTAGATTGTCCATAATGTCTGGGGCGTATACAAGGTTGCGCATTCTACGTGGAATCATTTCTCTTCCTCCAGTCAGAGATATGCAATTAATAACAACAATTACCTGCAGAATAAATCCACAAAATAGCATATAATTCCTAGAAATCAGGCGATCGTAGAAGATGAGCTTTCACCTTTCACGGTCCGTAAGGTGCTGCCTCCTCGCATTAGGCAAGGAAACGAGTTAGTGGCGCGGGTTTGGCGGGTTTGGGCGGCGGTGACGGAGGCAAGGCGCGGTTGGTACGGCGGCGGAGGACGTGGAGGAGGAGGACCAAGAGATCCACCACTGCCACTGTAGGTAGGAAAGGAGGCTGCGGCAGTGTCGCAGTCATTGCCCATGTCGATTGTTGGCAGCCCGGGGACTGATTCATTTCAGCATTGGAGCAGTCATAGGACGGGTAGGTATGTCTGTTTTGCTCTTCTTGTGCTGGTCCTACGACTTGATGGCCTTGGCATCAAGGTACACACACTCCATCATTCAGTTCCAGCATTTTTATTCCGGGGAGACCGTGGAGTCAGAGAGTCAGGGAAAGATGGAAGGAGAGGGCGGAGTGTGTGTGTGGGAGGGATAGGGGTGGGGTGGGGTGGGGGAAATGAGGGGTGGTGGTATGGTGCTGAGGTGGATAGGTTGGGGGGAGTGTGGGTGACTGGGTTGAGTTGGTGAAAAGGTTGTATAGAAAATGGAATTAATATCGTGTTTTAAAGGGTTGGGGTCGGCGGGGGTCGAAAGATCAATGATGGAGAGTATGGAGTCATGGGAATGGGGAAAAGGGGGAGGAAAGATACCTCAGGAGATTATACAGGTACAGGGCACACACCACTGAAATAAATGGTGTGCATGGGTGAGGCTGAGGGTTTGGGGTGACAAATAATTACGTCGAATAAAAAGTTGATCGTGATAGGAAACAGTTTGATATGGAGGTGGAAGTTTACGGTCGTAATATTGGCTAATTTTATAAACTTTCTTTTAACATTTGGGACATGAAAAACATGTGTTTCCACCTTAAATTAGGTGCTAAAGGTGAAATATTTTAGAGAGGTAGAATAGCCTAATTTAGTTAGAAACCCCATTAGTTATCGTCGAATGATTTATTTACCGATAAGCATTGTACCCCATCCCTCAAACTTACTGTTGTTGTAGACGGCCATGGGCGTGTAGGCTTTACAGTCTAGCTTCTATAACCAAGCCTATACTAATTTATACTCCACAAAATATCACTCCCACCTATCTAACCTCCCAACCACCCCCTAAACTCCTCCTCCACCACCACCACCGCCACCAACATGATTTAATTAAGGTCAAACGGCCTGACAGGCACAGTGACAGCAAAGTTGTCAGGACTGTCCAACCCAGCTTTTTGAGATGACCGAGACGGAGTCGTCAGCTTTAATTCAATCGTGCCGGCAGTTCTTGTCAACCTTACTTGTTTATCACTCTTTAGTTTCTTGTTGGGAATCCTTTCACTGCTACATGGCATTGCCCCACTCTTTTCCCGTTAGATTAGAGCTTGGTGTTGTCGATGAAATGGGGATTTGGAAGATATGTAACGGAATGGGGTCTCCTCCTTGGTTTTACATGGGATACATAAGAATGTGTACCTATGGCATACGCAAACACTAACACATATATTTTATCATATAAAGTATTATGTTAATAGTGTATGTCGTCAAAGGTTGATCGATTGAAAATCGGTCTATTCCCGATGCTAATATTACATCTAAACTAGTTGAAATATGTGTACATTACCAGGGTATAACTGTAGAGAGAACGCCTGTGATAGTGTTCTGACAATATCATAGATTATACTAACTTAATGCCCTCTTTCCTACCTTCCTGATTGATTGCATGATTGAGTGATTGATTAATTGCCCTTAATTGATTAGGGGTGTTCCCTGGGCATCAGAGTTAAACAGACAGATCAGCTGTTTGAACGTAAGCACAGGACATGGTATGATATTTCCAGTTTGTTTATTTGATTTTCGCAAAATGGTGGTAAACCACAGATGAAAACTTTCGGTTCTCTTTTACTATGAAGATTAAGGAATGAAAGGAAACATATTATACTCAAGAAGAGAATATGGATTGTCAGATAGGCAAAGATGTCGTGAATTGTAGTTATTTAACCTGAAACTGTCTTGTGTGTCAATGGTTAGATAATTTATTGGAGAGGGGTTTAAGGGTAGCGGGAGTACTCTCTTTTTTAATGAGAGTTCGGTTTACTGCGCTAGATACTTGTGCGCGGGCTCCCATCCTTTCGATGCAGACGACATTTAAACCGCAGCTTTAAGCCAACAACAAAGGACTCAAAACACTTATCTTGGCCGTTGTGCATCATACGTTGGGCATGAGATATTTGATATTGATTTCAGAATTGGGAGGGAACTATTGTATAGACCGAAAGAAAATTAAGGTAGATTGAGGAGAGCCAACCTCAGATAGGGATAGGGAGAGGGACAAATTGCTTGGTTTTCGCGGCAAGAAGATGAATAAAATTGAATGAGGCCATTTGAAAACGCCGAAAGAAAAGTAGCAAATAGCGCTGGAACTTGGAAGGGTGGGATTCGGGAGTGGTAATTAATAAGACACAGAACGAGAAACATGGAGAGAAAGCCGTAAAAAGGTTAGAGACCGAGAAAAGCTGATAGTCTCGTTTGAGAGAGTAAGAAAAGGGAGATATGAAGCGAAGATTGAGAGAGGAGAGAAAGAAAGTGAGGGAGATATGTACCTAAGTTGCAAATGATTCAGGAACAGACGACGGAAGGAGCAGGCCGTCGCCCGATGTCCGCGAAGCGTCTGAAGGGATGCAACTTGAGAGAATGATAAATTGGTCGCAAATGGTGGCCGAGGAGAAGTAGGAGGAGGGGAGGGAGGGAGTGAGTGGGGGTGAGGGGAGGGAGGAAATTTAAAAGCTTGGTCGTTTTTCCGTTCCACTGATCATACAAATGCAGGAAAGGGTGCACTGCGAGAGAAAGAAAAGAGAGAGAGAATGAAGTAGAGACGGGGA
This sequence comes from Sthenelais limicola, assembly GCA_942159475.1. NCBI lineage: Eukaryota > Metazoa > Annelida > Polychaeta > Phyllodocida > Sigalionidae > Sthenelais > Sthenelais limicola. Next base: position 75,105,178 of record OW804098.1, read on the forward strand.
GGCGGAAACTGACAGGGGAGGAGGAGGAAAGGGGGAAAGTGGGTGGAGTCCGAGTTGTTATTGAAAGTGGAAAATTGTTGAAAATATATCGATGGAAAGCACTATGAGAAGTACTGGTTAGAACATATAAATAATACCTCAACGCAAATGAAGTTATACATCCATATAACGGTCTTAAATAAGTATGTCAACTCAAAATAAACATTCAAACACACGTGTGTATGTAAGTTGCATGTGCACAAATTACATTATGTTTATACATTTGTACCGATATGTATTTGTGAGGGGTATACCCGCGTAACTGAACAGTTGTAGCTGTGTATGTATTAACATACCGTATTTTCTGTGAATGAATAGTAAAACATCGATGGAAGTATATAGTACTCCAACAGTTAACGGATGACCAGCTATGGAGCTCAACTAAAGAACCCGATTAAATATGTCGCCATTTACCATTCATTACCTTCAATTCATACTTAGGCTATATGTTATGCATATCAGTAATCCAAAAGTGGTAGCGCTAACACTGCTGGTACCACTGCAACCAATCCATCCAACATCCACGATCATCGTGACCACAGCCACACCAATACCTAATCTTTGTAATTATGCTTGTTTTCAATCTAGTCTTCATAACGAGAACGCAGTGGCGCTTAAGTTGTAGGTATCCCATCATTCCACAGATTATCTTGGCAGTCTCCCAATGCTCGCGCGATGGTCTACCCCAATACCTTTTCCTCAAATTGTCACTCACCAAATTTACGGGGAAAAAATAACCGCCAACTGATTAATATGTTATTTCACAATAATTCCCAAATACCAAATTTAAGTCTGGAACATATATATGTAAGAACACAAAATACCAGTTTTTCCGGCATAAAGTCGGAAATGATCATCGATCACATGTTAGGAAAACATTCATTATATTGTAACAAGTTTGCAAAAGCTTCCAAATCATCAAGATTCCTACAAAAAGTGAACATACCATGTTTCAGCGCACTCGGCATCAAGGCCGGTTTAAATGACATATCGGCGGGAAAGGCAGACATGAACAGACGACATTTGGCTCTGCTTTAGGGCCAGATTTAGATAGCTACCGTAGTCCCAGCGACTTGACCTCGCCTAAAACTTGTCCTCTCTGACCTCCGGCCTGGAGCGGGGTAGAGTGGATACCTCTCTATGGGCCAGAGTAGCCCCTGCTTCCCGTGGATTCTGGGCGCTCCTCTACCATCTCCACTACAGCAGCATCCCTCCATTCTTTCACTGCCTCTCAGAAGTCTAGCACCCACTCATCCCCAACAAACGCATCGTAAAATCAATTCTTTATTGTCCTTCAGGAACATCTTTTCCCTCTGCGTTCATTCGCTTTCTGAATGTTTCCCCTTTCCCCCAAGCAGATTTTTGGAGATGTTAATGGAAATTGCGGACAGAAACGAGGATGAAGGCGACGATTTTGGCTCGCCATGTTCTATTTCGCCCTTCCCATCTCTAAACCTAAATAAGCCCGCACTTTCTGTTTTCCTCAGCACACGTGATCTCATTCTTCTTTCCCCCATTTTCAGCCTCTAACCAGACCGAAACCACGACTATATTTTAAAGCCATACTACATTTTAAAGACTTGCTTTCCACAGCAAAGGGAAACAGAGTGTATTAATTCAAAGCCAATTTTAGGGGCTCAGAGCCCCTAAGCCTCACTATAGGCTTTCTTTCCTTGCACGTCCTGCTCATCAGTGAATGAATTAAAGGGTGAAATAGGTATGGCAATATATATTACTCATGGAATGAATACCCAACTGTTTCCGTAGGAGTCGACGTAAGTTGAAGTAAGAAACTTATTTTCCAAGGTCACGTAATTTGGAATTGCGATATACCTATCATAATACATTGTGAAAAAAAATTAATACTGATATCAATGTAAACCCAAACCATAAGAAGGTGAAACCAAAAAAATAAGAGGAGGGACAATTATAAGAACACCACATCAAAAATCACGAGGTAATCAAATATTGCGCTTAGATAGGTTGTATAATTAATTTAATTTATGTACATATGCACACAAGCCAAAACCAACTATTGATACTTATCATTGAATCTCAAATCGACGTGACTGTAGATAATTAATCCAATTGCGATATATTTATTTTTTCATTAAAAAGATAATTACTCCACATCGTGTAAGAACATATACAATTCTTTATCCGTGGATATATTTATTTCCGTATTTTGATGTAATGCAATTATTTAGATGACAAATGCATTAAAAGCAGGGGTATTACGAAGCCCCTGCCTCCTCTCACAACATGGGAGTGTAAATATTTTGCAATAGGCATTAGGAGGCTAACTCAATCGGTTATGAATTAAGAGGAATAATGAGTCATAATGAAGGAAGATGACTATTGATTGATTGGGTTAAGTCAGACAGCTGTTCTAGCAGCAGCCCGAGAGCAGGTCAGCTTCTGCCTCCACCATATCCTCTCTCTCCGTACCCGCTCTTTCCCTCTCTCTCCCTCTGTCTCTGTCAGTCTATCTATCTGTCGGGCTGAGTCTCGGGCTGTCTCTCAGAGTCTCTGTCTGTCTCTTCCTCCCTTTCTCTCCAAAATACCACTATCAGAGATTCAGGAGACACTTTAGTCTCATGAATACATTATTGCCATTAGTTTTATATGAATACATTACACTGTACGTCTCACACATCATTTTCAGCAACCACCCCTTTACCCGCCTATCGCCCACTGATAAAATCCCTTTCCTTATATACATAGGTACGTCATCATAATCTCCTATCCACGCACACACTTACACACTCGGTCCCTACTAAGCTGTTATCATCTCGCTTCCATCAGAGGCTGGCATCAGTGTGTTTATCAGATAAGTGTAGTATAAGGTATACACCTTCATGTATACATCCGACCTGATACATATACATTCCCCTCATCCTTGACATCTCCACCACACCACGACAAATCACAGATGTATAAACCAACTGAGAACACACACCTCCCTCATCACGACCTCTTGTCTTGCTTCTCGATTTCTGTTTTCCCCTTGTTTTGTGTCATTTGGCTAACATTTTTCAGTTCATTAAAAATGTAAGGGCTAGTCTCTCCATCTCAGTCTAAAGTCTTTAATCATTTTGTTATACTATACATATATGTATACATGCGTAAACTCTGCCTAATATGTTCTTTATTGCCCCATGTGCTCTCATATTGATTTGTCCCCCTTTTATACTCATACTACAATATTGCCTTCGTTATCCAACCACTTCATTCTTTTTCTTTTCATTTTCTTCTCCCTTCACTTGCCCAACTGACCTATCCCTAGGATCTGGGGTTCAAGATGTTTGCCTGAAGGGTACACTCCTTTCCCCGCCTATAAATTAGTTCCATCCCTTTCTCCAGGACCATGACACGACTGTGTTACAGTTAAGCGGGAGATCTACCAGGCGGCGCAAGGCTTGCGATTGACATAACATGAAATACACATGCATACTACTTAATACATGGCATGTTGTTGTGTATTATCAATCGCATGCCTTCCGAAGCCTAGTGGATCTCCCGCTTTAGACGACGTCCAACAATCAAACCGTATACACCCGGTGTTACGGTGATTGTCCCTCCCCCCGCCCACTTCAACCCTGCACACACCCAAAACGCACGCGCGCGTTGAGATATGAGAAAGAGCAACTCATCATTATTGGCTTGAGTACAGTTTTGAGGCGCTCTCGAGGAGGGAACAGAAAGAACAGACGACAGAGAGAGCTTATCTCTGGAGCGGCTGGTCGCTCAAAGGGCTCGGGCAGGGCGGGCCGACTCAGTGTGTTGTGTGTTCTGTTGTGAGAGCGGGTGGTAGAGGTGGACTTGGCCATGCAGGGAGCGAGAGAAGGGCCATGCTATCTTTCTCCTCCTCTCCAGAGCCACCAGTGACTGGTGGAAATGATTAATGATTGTTGACAAATTAAAACAGTTGTGTTCTCCCATTGTGGGGTTGGGATGGTGAGTGGGGAGGCGGGGAGGGGGCTCCTGGAGGGGTCAACCGGGACGCTGATAAGCCTGACGGGACCTCCCCCGAGGACCGCCCGGCTATGGACACCGGGGCCTGGGGGGGGGGGGGGGGGGGGCTACATGAACAGGAGGAGGTGGGGAGGTGGTGGTGGGGGGAGGAGGTGGGGAGGTGGTACAGCTGGCTGGTGGGATTGCGCCATACAAGTGGACGGTCTAAAGTGGAAGAGGAGAGGGAGTGAGTTTAGGAATCGGAAGAGAAGGAATGAAGAGGAGGTGATACGTGGTGATTCACCATACGCGCTCAAAACATACGTGTACTGGATCATTTTCCTTAAGGCAATTTTGTAATTAATGGTTCAGAGGAAAAGTTGCCTTATATATATAAAAAAAAACAACTTAACTATATATTATGAATATTAATCCATATCAAAGGTTTTATGTATTGTACCTGCAGCTCTCAGGTTAAAGAGGGCTAGGGAAAGTATCTTCAGTTTATTAGATATCTTTCTTTATCCCATACAAAGCTTGCAGATGAATCGAGGGGGAAAGCCTTCCTTCGGAAAAAAATAAAATCATACACTATTTTCTGACAATTGGTCATGAACACTGTTTCAAAATACAACCAAACCTCCACTACCGCCCACTCTAACAAATGCAATGGGATGAGGAATGTAAAGGTATATATGAATAAATGAACATAATGGGATGACGAATGGGAGGTTGAGAAGGAGGGAAGCAGGCCCAAACAGTTCAGTAAATTGTTCCCCCACCATTGATTGTCCGCCTGGAAGGAGTTGGTCATAGATCTTGTGTTACTTGATAGGGTTGTAGAGAGGCCCGCACACTTACTCTGTCTGTCCTTGTTTCTTTTACCATGCCAAAGCCACGAAGGCGAAGCATACAAGACGTAGAAGAAGGGGGGCAGCAGAAAAGGATTTAGGGATTACTTTCGAGAGGGGATAGTTGAGGAGACTAAACGTTGATCAAGATAACATCAGCAAAACCAGCCTGTTTTTGTTGTATTCTTTTTATAATCAGCACACTGACATTCTACCTCCAAGAAGTATGAGAAATGTGAGAAAACGTGTGCTTGTTACAAGCATACATCACTGATAATTTTAACACTCAAGGACTAGTATTATATAAGTCATCACCTTGTGATGTCGTGTTGGATTGTGGCCGATAGTGGACCTTATTACATATACTTTAGTTACATTGATACTGTGTCGCAATCCGGTTGGTTAAGGATGTTGACCCCTGCATGATTGTGCTGGAAAAATAACTTGGGTAATAATGTCAAACTGTAACTGATCACTCCTGCTAATAATATCCATTTTGACTACGAAAGGGAAAACAGTCCTACACATTCAAAATCGCCTAATTCCTTCCTGAAATCGAGGACCGTCACAATACAATGTCTCAGCCACCATGTTAGTCTCAAGCAGGGCTGTGTGACCTTGACCTTGCAGGGACCAGGGGAGCATCTAGGGAGCAGTCAGTGCTTTGATTGGGACCCCGCTCATATACTCACTTGCGCTCATGAGCTGGGAGAAGAAAACTATAATATGCTCCCGGGAATTCCCTTAACCCAGACTGCCCTGCACCCTTCAAAGAGTGCCCTGCTTCCAAGTTTAGAAAATTGGTGGCATTGCGCTGACAGAATTGTCTCAATTACTCAGTGATTCATTGTATTAACAGAGTAATTACCAGTTATGATCAATGTATCCGACGTGTCCCCAAAGATAGAAAGGTACTATTTAGTTTATCATCCTATTTTTCTCTTAAAATAGATGTGCACTCTCATATCAGACATGCCCCTGTGACTGGCGAAGTATGGGTTGAGGACGGCTAAACAGGCTATCGTCTGCTATGCTGGGCAGCTTGCCCACACTGAAAGCAAAACCAAGGGATAAACATATATATATACCGGTAGTTAAATGCTAGTAAGGAAATAGATCCCGAGCGACTGGAACCCCAGGAGGACATTGTGTTTTATACATGCTTCAGACAGAGGGCCCTATACATTTCAATACCTCTGAGGGACATAAGGAGCTAGGGGTCTATTTCATTTAGTAAACTTAGGAAATGAAATTTTGTTATAGGCCCTACGGTTGCTTTAATCATTCCCGCTCTCAACTTTCATCAATCCTCAAGGATTATTTTGTAAGTTGACTAACTGAAATAGACCCCTCGCTCCTTCCTCCCTTCAGACGCTGTATTTAATATAGTATATGACCCTCAGCCTCCAGCATTGTGCATGTACATAACACAACTTCTTTCGGCTTACAGTTGCCTGTGATCTATCTCCTTACGCCCCTCAGGCATTGTATGTAATCTTATTCTGCCAATAACATGTATGAAATCACAACCAACCAACCAACCAACCAATGAAAACACTCAAAACTATATCAGCGCACATTACACACGCTAAAAGTAGGTGTCAATATTGGCCAATGTTTTCTATATTGTTTTAATGCATTTAGCATATATATATATTATAAGCTGCATGCATTGCGACGGATGTTACGTCTCACAGTATGGATACCTTTATTAATGTCATAATGGATGTCAGAATGGATACCTTTATTGATGTCATAATGCATGATTTATTTCATTTGACGAATTTTAAACATTAAATACTATAATATTGCTATGTCTCATTTCTCAGACAAAAGGAACGCTGAGGCTCGATACAACATGTTTAATCTTTGAATAATTAATGTGGTGTGGAGACCTACAAATTCATATCTTATCAAATGGTATAGAATGTATATGGTTTCATTAGTGAATAATTAATATGGTCACATTTCTAGTTATAGTCCTCCAGACATATATATTATATAGAAACATGCTGACAGATAGAGTGAGACATCTTCTTCGGCATATATAAACGACAGGGCCTATATAGTGATGACAGATGTGTATACTAACATACTAACCCTCTCTCTACTTATTGTTTTAATGAAAGCTAACTTCTCCGTGCACATATGGATCACAGTCATAGCAAAACTATATATTCATATGTTCCAAAATGTCCTTTTTAAACTCGTTCATATTTCTAAGATTTGACAATGAATCCCTTATGATAGGCAGGGCATTGAAAATACCTAAGTAATACCGTATTCATCCTCTTAAATGTCTACACAGCCATCTATCCTTATCCATTGTCATTATAATCATCGTTGAGTACTATGGTAAGTAATAATATTAGCAGTAGGCTAATATATTGAAAACAAATTCATATTGTTTTTATCTGTTTGAGATTTAATCCCAGTTTATACTGGAGATAAATTCCAAAAAATTGGGGGAATAGAATTATGTGGATGATCAGAGTCATCCTCTGAGAAATGCACTCGTTATTCACTATAACGTGATATAATATCTATGTTAAAACCCCGAATAGGATTTTTTTTAACGTCAACAACTGTTCCAGGTACATTTCCTGATATAACCAACCGAATGTTTCTGTCTGTCCGGGGGACTTCTTTCACTGACGTCTTTTTTCCATATTTTGCTATTTTTTCTCTCCAAAAGTTCCACATATACACACTTTTTGTACACTTAATTTCATATCTCTGAAATCAAATAGGATATATATTCTTACGTCCTCTATTTATTTTCCGCGTAAACAGAGACCAACTCACTATCTTACATATTTTGTTGAGTTTCCCTCACCGTAACATTCTCACGCTACCACCGTCGAGAAAACTATTGGTTATGACATGGGCACCGGTTAACACACTGGGGAGATGGGGGTTAGGGGGTTAAAAGCAGTTCTGGGGTTATAGCTACTATGTATAGAACGGGAATGTTTGTTTCTCGTATGCACATGTGGGAGAGAGAGAGTGTAGTATGGACGAGTTAGTAATGAGACATATTAGTACAGTGTATAGAATAGGTGTAATGAATTAATTGGTGCGCCATCCTTTCAGTTTCAATTGTACGTAATACGGGGAACATATTTTTTCTAAAATCTGCAGTAATTTATTGATATCCCTATTTTGTAACTGTATTTTCTCAACAAGGTATGGAAATAATTTCAGAAATGACATTTGAAAACACATTTTTGTCCACGTAAAGAGAGTATAAATAATGTGCTTACTCGGCGGGCCTGGGCCTGGTGTACACCACCGCAATGCGCAAGGCTGATGTCTAAGTAGTATATGGAATCAGGCCTCATTTTATGTCATATTTCCCGAGATATCATGAAGTGATAATGCCGTTGTTTTATTTTCTTTTTACTGGATTTGATAACACTGAGTCATCTCCATGTCGTTAAAACATTGGGAAATTGATATTCAAATGGCCCTGCTTCTGCGACAATTACAGGGATTGGTCCTAATGTGTAGAGTTAGGCTCAGGGATTAGTTTCGTACGCAGAGCAGGATTGGGTGAGATCGAGGAATACTTTGGGAGATGGGGAAGAGGAGTAATTGGGGAAATGAGAAAAAATATGATAAATGAGGCAGGAGAAGAGCAAGAGTGGGACGAAGGTAGACGGGAATGATGACGCGGAAACGGAGGCTCTCGGTGAGGAATGCAATGAGTAGGGGTTAATTTGAATAATTAAACTATGCAAAATAGAATGGAACAAAGAAGATATAGATGGTACCATGACTAAATCAAATGAATAATGGTAGTATCATAACGCAATATGTAGCATACGAGAGATTATATTATGAGTATGCTATCTTCAAATGAGAGCGAGAGTGTGGTTAAAAGAATAGTGGAACAATGGGATGAGAAAAGGAGATGGCATCGCATTTTCGTGAATACTATATTAAAGGGAACTTTTGTACCAGAAATAGTGATCATTTAGTGGCTTTTATTTTACCTGAGTTTCCGACATAACCGGGTGAGGCTTTTCAGTTGCCGTGGTAAAGACGTCACACAATACTTAAATACCTATGAATATGAAACAATCAATCGGAATTTCAACAAGTACATAATAATATCCTTCCGCAATATTTCTATTTCAGGCCTGGCATCGAGAAATTAGATTTCTCTGTAAAAAATTATCAGACCATGGGAAAATTGGATGGGGGTTAATAGGTTAACAAAGCAGCACAGTTCCTGCAAGCTAGATTAGGTCAAACAATAAAATGATGAATTAAAATTCACCTTTCCTCATTTACTGCCACCCTATTGATAATTACTGTCGATCTAGGATCTCTTGGGTGGCTCTGAATTAAGGTTGCGCGCGTGTGTGCGGTGGTGGTGTTGGGGGTTGGGTGGGGGGCCAAGGGGGCAGCTCTCACATGAGAATTGCTCGATATACTATGCATCATGTTGGGCATGCGTTTATGCTATATCATTGTATATATGACATTCCCGAACTGTATCCTTAGATTCTGGTGATTGGATTTAAATGTCATTCAAGATTTAGGAAGGGCGAGGGGCGGAGTTGACACCGCTGCAACCCACACAGTCAATGAGCCGCCAGGAACCCTCACACATTGAGTAATGAAGCAGAAATGTTATAGTTTTATCACTCCAGTGCGCCCTGTCCTGCCCTAGAACAATGATAAATTAATTGACAGTCGCCGTCAGTTATTCGAGCCACCATACCGATATAACCTGACTGCATGACGTCAAGTCGCAGCTACCTTTGGTTATTGTAGTAGTGGATTGAAGCTCTATACCTATACTATACTATACGTTTAAGTAAGACTCCAGATGTGTTAGATAAGTAGAGGGGCAACATATAATCTAGGTGTAGAAAAGAAAAGCTTAGACAATCTGGATAACAATGGAATAGATTATCAAATTAGAATGGACGGATGAGGGATGAGATTGGAAACAGAAATACTGAGATTGATAATTATATCACATTTCATATTAATACCTTTATATGAATGTTATCTATTTACAATGTATTATAATATCGCATTGTTATCTAGTAATAAGTGAGACAGTAGGGTTTGAAGAAATAGGGTAAAGAGTTTCTGTAGTCGTCAATGCAGTGATGAGGTTCAGAATGAGTGAATGAGTGGCTGTGATGTGCCTCTGTTATGGTAGGCAAGGACAAGGGTGGGTGTACACCTAGGGAAGCAATAGGTCAGTCCCTACGGGACTTCCACTATGGTCTTACGGTTTAATCCCCATCCATCCTCAACCTGTCCTTCCCTGACCACCAACCCATCCACCATCCTGATCTAATGTGTACTTAGTTTCTGTAGACAAAAAATGTTTGTTATTACATGTATTATCTATTGTTACCTTAAATGGCTGCTGCCTAGACTGAGAAAAAAGTAATCGCATAATGGCTTTGCCAACAAATAACACATACAAATACAAATAATGCAAAATATGGGGGTGGGGGTGGGGGGTGATCATAATATTTCTCCAAATGCCCAAAGGGTGGGTTGGGGTTGCAATAGTGCATTAGTATACCGCATTCTTCCCCTCTTCCCTTTCTCTTTAACCCCTATCAAACACTCTCTTTCTCGCCCGGGCATCCTAACATTATAACACAAGTGCATAACTCCAGCGCCAATATTTCTCTCACATCCCTTCCCACCTGATGCTCATGTTCCACCTATCTGACAGGAGGGCTGACTTTCAGTCGGCCGACAAAACGTCTGACCTCACAGGTCGTGACGTTGACACAATTGCGAGTTATTAGCGTGTGATACGGGATGGCACTGACACTGGGTTAGGGAGGTACATCATTGACAAAATTATGCTCATCTAAACATGAACTCCTAAACAACACGAAGGAAAATATTGTATTTGTAAAAAAAAAAGTGCTTTCCTTCATTACTTCTGGGAAAAGGTCCAAGAGAAAAGGGGGAAGGGAGCATGGAGGATATCGGAAGAATATTAGGCAATTCACATGGAAAATGTAAATATTTCATCCATCTAGAATGAGACCAGTTCTTCAAGAAAGCCAATGGATGACCTATAGGCATCCTAACATTATTGTAGGCGTTCTAATGGGATTTTTATGGCATTTTACGCTTTGGAGCAAGATGCTTTCCCTCAGTTTGGAGGGACTCTCTCAACTCTGAGCCTAGACTGTTATCTTTTTTTTTACATTCATAAGTGAATGCATGCACACCACAAACATGGTTCATACATACATATTGCGTATATTTATGCATTTCGACAGAGCGATACACCAACGTATTCTTGACCATAAATATTACATCTAAAAACCTAAAAACTATTACCTTTATTACTGTGAGATATTACCAGTCTACTCCAACTACCCGGAGGAAGACGCGATCAGCGCTCCCTCATACTTAGTGGCGTCTATTGCCGTCTCCCTGGATGGGTCTACCTGCCCATACATATATTATATGTGTGTTTCATGGCCGCTATAGCATGTGACAACTAGTACACAACTCTAGTGCAGCTCCTGCCCCGCCCCCCCCCCCCCCCCTCTCTCGCCTCTCTGCTCAGAATAGGCATGAGCTTCGGATCTTTTAGTTGATACATTGGTTTTTTAAAATCATTGGAAATTGTTTCTCTCTTGACATCCGTCTCCCTGCTGTTCATCTCTGGCATTTACACACCTGGGTGGACATAGTTAAACCTTTGATATTTCTTTTAAAAGAAAACGTACTTCAGTCTCCCTAGCTCCCACTTACTTAGTGCACTGTATGTGTATGTACACGTGCACATAGCCATAAGAGTCCCTTTTTTAAAACATAACTACAGTGCCTTCCTGTCAATCCTTTTTATCGGGTATCGGGCTGATAATTAGGTCCTTTTGGGATTAAGTAAAATTAAAACAAATTTTAATAATAATGCAAATAAAGCAAGAATAACGTTATTTGAAAACTATATAGAAAAGACAAGTGAAGAGAAATTAAGAATGTAATACAAAAAAATATTTTAAATGTCACTACCCATCATATGTTAGGGATTGAGAGCCATGATTTGACAGCTTCTTGTGTAGATTTTATGGAACTGTCATCTGTCATATTTACGTGTCTGTGATAATTGATCATACTTTGGGTGGCGGTTTTTGACACCGATTGCCACCCACAAAATAACAAGACCAATAGCAATGTTTTCTGCCTCTGGAACAAGTTTAAATCCCCCCCCCCCCCCTCTGCTCTCATTTTCCACCCTCAACAACTTGATTTCCTCCCCTCCTCTACCTCCCTCTTCAAGCTCATACCCCTTCTCTCTCTACTAGGCTCTTCTCTGTCCGTCCCCATCTCTAAGTTGAAGTGATGAATTGCTTTTTAACCGTGCTTGTTAGCCCATCGATTTGTATCAATCCATTACAGGCCACCGTAGATCGGTGCGCGCGGCAACTGCGTTGCAACGTCACCTCTGCGCCGCTGCACGAGTGAACATCGCTATTCTCTTTGGCTCCCTTCAAAATCATCAGAGGCCTCCCCTTCTTTCTTTCTCCAATTCTCTCTCCATCTCCCTCTCTTCCCTTCCCCTCAAGCCCATGTTCTTTTCCCAAAAGTTTCCCGGAACGCAGGGAGAGGTAACCATGCGTTGTAAAGGAATACTCGAGCGCCAGTGAACTATGACCCCGAGGTTGAGCGGCAGGGAGGGGGCTGTGGCGGTGGCAGAGGCATAGGAAGCTATGGGGTTGTTCAGGGGCCACTGGAACTGTCACTTTTACCTCTCTCCTGCTGCTCCTCCCGCTATTCCTCTCCCTACATTTTCCTAAATATTCCCCCTCCCTTTCCTTTTCTGCGTCCCTGCAAGGGAATGTTTCAAATCCATTTTGGCATTCTTCCACCAATTTTCACCCCTTCCTCCATCTTCACCCCTTATTGATTACAGCTCCTCCCAGAATCTTCCCGATATCTTTGCATTACTTTACTTTTGGTTTTTGCATTAATTACTAATCCATAGTTGACTCCCTCGTATTTTCCATCCGCCCTTTCCTTCTCAGTGAACCTTTCCTTCGTATAACTGTACCACCGCCGATAATCTCTATCTACTGCCAACCACAAGAACGTTTGTCCACACCCACAGGGGGAAAAGGGAGGAGCCAGTGTTTGTCTGGGGTTGACTGATCCCCTGACCGGTCCCTGCAGAGGTTTATTGACTGAGCCACAAGGTTACCACAAGAAACAGCTGAAGGTTAGTAGGAGCTCAGAGTAAAACTCTGAGGTGGGAAAAATAGGGGCTGGGATATGATGGCAGCATACTTATATGTACTTCCTTTATTTGGTTGCCAGATTTATCGCAACTCTTGAACCAAGGTGAATGACCAGGAACTGTTGAAATCTTAGGGAAACGTCAAATATGTTGATATGATCGGAAAACACTTCAAGTGAAAAGATATATGATAATGCAGATGGGGGAGTGATCGAGTAAGCTTTGAGGCATTTCATTTTAGTGCACCAAAGTATAATATCAGAGACCCCCTGTTTAGTTATAGCAACGAGATTATTATAGCACAACAAAACTTAAGAGTCATGCTCAATGGTTGACCACAATCCTATATGGAAATTGAACAATCGCTTGATGGTATATGTTCATATTGTGTTCACAGTCAGAATTCTATGTACAGCTCTTTTAGGCCAGCCAGAGTACATCTTCGGCTCGTAATATAAGCAAGCCAATGTCACTTCGGTAATGATCCTGGTATTGGTTTTTCTTTTTATCGTCTTTCTTCAATTCTTCTTCCACAACCGCAACCCCTGCCACCTATATAAGTATACGGAGCATAAGTGGTGGCCTTGGTGGTGGTAGTGGCGGGGGCCTGAAGGTGGAGGAGGAAGAGGACGAGGAGGAGAAGTGGTGGTGGCGGTGGTGGTGGCTGGAGAGTGGTGCACATGGTGGAGGAGGAGGAGGAGTGGTAGCTGGTTGGCTAACTCACTCAGGCCCCATAAAGAACTCAGAAGGCAGACAGGCAGGCAGGAGCAGGGACTCTTCTCACTGCGAAAGGCAGACTGACGGGAACTGATGTCCAAAGCTTGACAGATCCTCTCTCTCTCACTCACACTCACACAGCAGAAACAGTTTCCCTTACGGGAGGAGTTACTGGAGGAGTAACACTGGAAAAGCAAGGAGGAGAACTACAGGAGGAAATTATACTAGTAAGAGGAGATATATACTGGATTATAATTAGATTACAATTTTTCGGGGATTGAAAGGGAGGAATTATAAGGGGAAGGGGAACAGTGTTATTTATTATTAATTTCTACATTTATGTATTAATACACATGTTGGTAGCGTTTGAATAGTGTGAAATTTCAAAGTTCCATTTTTCATCTATAGACGATTGTATGTCATGCAAGGATGATATATGACTGAAAGTATAGTATAATACTTATATTACCCTATATAATAATAATTATTATAATAATGATATATGATATTATGTATTTAGGTAAGAAATATTTTCATAGTATGCCATTATCAATCATTATAACACATCATTTATAATTTTCGTATTACATAATGATAATATTTTTTCAAGCAAAGCTATTCATATGAGGAAATCCAAGGGTAAGACATCAAATTCAAATATAATCTTCATTTGGATTGTCATACCGTGGGACAGATATCCATGACCCGTCTATATGTACAAACATAAGGATTGGGAGTTGATGCCTATAACACATTGTGACGTTTTTGGATTTAAATAAAATCATTATAGGATCAGAATCCAGTGGATGTGATATATACATGTACAGAGTCGTTTTTACGTTTTACTACAAAGGATTACTGACTCACCAAATGACAAAGGAGAAACGCATCATATACCTTAAAATGGGCAACTTATGATGCTACCTATTTTACACACAGGAGTGAATTACCCAGGCGGAAACCTCGGATTCGAACAATGATCACCTATTATTGAGCGCAGGAAAATAGTAACAATAACTTTAAGGAGTTTATTCATATCTAGTACAGCAGGTAGGCATTTGTGTTGTTTCGACAAATTAACCATGATTTGCACCGTATTCCTGATTTAGACATTTCTTTGTGTTCCTGAGTTTAAAAGAGGTTACGAAAATTAACCTTTAAGTATGGTTCAGTATACATACCGATATTTTTCTAGCGGTCACAGGTTATAGGTTGGCCATGGGAGATATAAATTACAATCAATCATGGTGGGCTTTCATGATCGGGCTTTATACTAACATTGTTATCATAACCCCAGGGAATAAATATATTAATCGGACCACTGAAGAGGAGGTGTGGGTAAATGTGAATTTAAAAAGAGGGATTATCAATAACAGCTCAATATTTTCATTATAATATTAAACGTTTGAAAGTTTAAAAGCACGGTGCTGTGATGTCATGATCGACTAGTACAAATAGCCGTTCGATCAGCCGAAATATAGATTTATGAGGAGTACATTAGTTTTAGCTCTATTCTCCGTCCTACCCCGGTTAAATTGCGGAATGGGGGTCCTGTCTTCCCATCGGTGAGGAGCGAGGGGGAACGCAGCATGACGAAATGAACGCCGAACAAACGTTGGCATTTGTCGTCTGAAAAATGTCTTCTAGGTTTAAATATCGTCTGCAACTTTTAAGTTTAGGGCAAATGTAATCAATCAAGGCAAATATTACCGAGTCAAGCGCAAGAATGACTTCCAAATAATCTTTAGCCAAATTACAATTACTTCATCCCTATCTCTCAAGTTAGTGGCTGTGGTAATTTATCTCCCTGCCATGCTCCCTTTTTGGAGGGAGTCGGGAATTTATCATTTTAAGCGAGGGCTATCTGCCTGTTATAGCTTTTATTGTGTATGGTTACATGTTCAAAAGAGCTACCGTGTTATCTATTAAGCACGGGTCTAGTAATCCCCCAATAAGTAGATATTTCACTAAGAAGAGGGATTACAGGACGGTTAATAGATTGGGACATTGTTACTGCTAGAGCATGTGAGCGAAATTGGGTCTAATTTGTCATTCATTCATGATCATATAAAATATGGAAATCTTAGTGACAGTACATTTTTCCACCGGATTTATATTTACACAAACATACACACACACATATAATAATATATATTATTATATACATAATTGTATAGTAGACGACGGTGATATTATATATAATATATTATACATGGCAATATGTAAATGTGTTATTTTAAATGAGTTTCTAGGTGCGTACACTAAACAGACAACAGGCATCAAATGTGTTTCTTGGTTGAAATAACACATGCCCGGCCATGCATTTTAATATAAGGGCTGCCAACATGGTGTAAATAATTTAATATTAGAATCAATACATGTAGCTTGCAAAGCAAAGCAATCTCTGTCTACTATTTATTGGAGCAGATTTGGACCATTGCCAGGTCAGAAAATAGAGCATTAAGGGGATTCAGACAACTGCATACATTCTCCTAATCTTTGCTCAACCACACTCCTCTTCTTCAATAATACATATATTCTGCACCATTTGTGAATGGAGTATAGATAAATAATTGAACCATATAATTGTTTTGATATCAAGATTTATCATAGCCGTATACAGTAAGGTAGAACGTGCCACGATTATAAATGGAATTCTGATGACCATATAAGCATGTCACCAATTATTTAGACTGTTGCTATTTCTATGGCATTTCGAATAATTCTGATTAAAATTAATAATATTGATCTATAGAAACATTCCATCAGATGCCTCATATCATGTGATGGTTTAACAATTGAAATGTCCTGCTGTATCTTCACTTATTATCAGGAAATAAAATAATGTGAAATAAATAAATAAATTGTTGTATCAATATTAAACATATCACGGGTCATAGTGTTGATGGCGTCAGGTTCTCAAGAGCGCAAAGGATCGCAAACGGGGGCACGCACAACTGGTGTAGGCCTGTAGATTACATATATCGTATGCGTTATACATGCGCTCGCATCATAATATGTTCGCATGGGGAGGACCGAGATCATGAGTTTAAGATCGTTTAAAACCAATTAATCGAATCTACTCATGCGCAACACAGTAGCTTGGGGTTGAGCCAAGTATCTGTGAAAATATACGAATCCGTTTGATTCTTGTCCCAGCGCCACAAGCCAAGTCATATTAAGGGTTGGACAGCTTTTTATTGAAATTAACTCTGTGCGAAACTTTATAAAAAGAAGAAGCAGAGTGTACCCTTTTTTATAAGATTCCAGAATAAGGGACAACACAGGTATACATATTTGTTTCCATCGGGAATCGTGCATATCATTGATATGGTTTGAGCATTGATTTATTTAGAAACAAAAGCCTGAAAAGGGTTAAAGACGTACCGGGTTCGGATGACATAAACCGCCTCCCCAAAATGCCACCTCCCTTGAAATAACCCTGGTCATTGTTAAGGGCCGAAAACAACCCAGACCCAAACCCAACTTGATTTTTAATATACGAATTAAAGATTCGGTATTAATTTCTTGACTTATAAAGGTTGCAATTTCCTGCCCCTTCAGTCTCTCTCTTAGCGTGTCAGTGTTGAGGTCATAGAGAAAAGGGATTGGTTGCGAGGGTTGTGGTGGGTAGAATAAGTGTTTAAGGACCGTGAACCACGGGTGGTCTGATTGTGTCCTCCACCCTACCCCCACCTTTCCTACCCACACACTTTATTTGGGAGGGCACAGCCTCACACTCTAAAATTATTGCCTATAATTGTCATTATAGTGGCTTAAGTATCACGCAAGGTTCGAGTGTTTCTATAATGAGAAATACATAGTAATGGCTAAACAACGTCTTTTTATTGACGAATACATGCATGTAAATAATAATCTTCATCGTAATATTTAACATTATAATTTTGCCCATGTATATACATACAACAATTGAACATTTAAAGACGTATCTTTAAAATTGACCTAGATGTTAATGTTCCGACACAAGTTATACAATGATAATCAATACAAAATTATGAAAAGAACTCATCTAAGTTGAATAAGTTAATCGTATTTATGATAAACACATTCATCAATTCTCAGGAATGTATACTATAACTACCATAAGTAACTGCTCAGGGCTATATAGTGCATTCAAAACGTTACACTGTTTTATTGAATTAACGCGCATGATTCTAGAGAGCTAAATATAAAGGTTATTAAAGATTTAATTTAGTTCAGATAGGTTGAACCCAGACGGCAATGCTATTGAATAGCCCCGAGGACAAACATGTGGACTCTGATTGAAGTATTGGAGGCCCATAACTCAAGTATAGACTATAATTGTGATTAAAGATTCAGCTCTTTAACTCCTCCTACCCTCTCTACACCTTCTCGTCGGGTTATATTTTAGTAGTGAAACATTTAACTATATTGATATGGAAACTTTAATTGAGTTAGGGAGGGTAGAGAGGAATCACCAAACTAAGTGGGAAAGCACATTCAGTGATTGCTGTGCTGTGAGAAGGTTACAGTTTCACTTACTTTCCTCAACATGTATTGGAAATTATTTAGCGTTGATATGAGTTTTGAATTAAATTCTGAAACTAAAGATTTCAAAGTAGGGAGTGTGTAGGAGAGTTTTAAAGGGAAATTGATAATATGAATATGTAAAGAGAGAATATTAAAGATGATATTTTTAGAAAACATTACATCCAGTTTGTATGAAACATTAAAAACAATAATGAGGCTAGAATGAATGTCATGAAAAAGGTGGAGTGGAATAAGGAGTGTAATTGTAAGTAGGTGGGAGAAGATTTAGATGAGTACCCTAATGTAATTTACTTAAATACGCAGATAATTAGTTTATGTACACTGGCTAAGGAGCACAGTGGGGATTCATGTTTGAATCTCTCTTTTATTGCTGTTCCCTATATCAATCCAGCAATGGTTGAAAGAAGGGAGTTGGTTTTCCTTCTTGATCCAAATTAATCTTTAAAATAGATGCGGAGAAAGTAGGTCTATATGAAGAAATGTCAGTGAGAAAGAGGGGTCGGAAGAAAAGAACAACTTTGGAACCATCTGTTTGTTCCACAGTTGAAAAATGAAAATATATACTATTAGATCTTCGCCCTTATATATGCTTCTTTGAGAAAGGGAGCAGGTATGGGACAGAAAAGAAAGCGAGAGAAAAGAGTTACGGGTAGCGTTTTTTCAGAGGCCTTTCAGATGAGGACTTGGCCCGTGCGAGAACCAGAGCCAGTGTGCCCTGCGTTTTACCCCCTTTGGGGCTGCACATGTGCTGTGTATGTTTCCTAATAGTCCCAGGGGACTGTGAACCTGCAATTCGGTATAGCACCCCGCCCGAGGCCCATGCATCGCCCCCGAGACGCCGGAGACCACCAAGGGAGCTGCTTCCACTCCCGGCGGTATCACCATCGCACCGCTCCCGGAGAACCAAACTCCCCGGCCCGGACCAGTCTCTGGTCCAGTCGGGTACCCCGTAACGTCCACATCTCCTCAGATGAGAACGGAGTTCTCTTAACATAGGCCTACACATTCCATGACAAAAGTTGATTGGAAGTGGCTCTAAACAAGCGGACATGTAGTTAGTAGAAATGTCCGCAATCCCTTTCTTAGGGTTTATGTTTGCCTTCGGCAGTATCCCTTATTTCTCTTGTGTTTCACTCTCTCCTCAGAGCTCTCCCTGAGACCCTCCTTCTCCCAAGCCAGATACAGTTTCCAGGCCCCTCTTGCACCTTACCCGCGAGATAGAGATAGAGGTCTGTAATGATCATCTCGCAAGCGCGATCGCCGATGTGCGGGCACTTAGGCGAGACCTCGGGACACCAGACCCGGCGCGAGCTGTTATCTTGTTCGCTCCCCGGAGTCTAATACCAGTTAGTCCCAATAATGTACTTTACCCTCCCATCCCTCCCCCATATCTCTACGAACCTCACCCTCTGAGGTCTCTTCCCCTTCTCTCGTCCTACCACGTTCTGTGTTTTAGTATTTCAAGGCTTATTGATATTACGCCAGGCATCTACAGCCTACCCCGAGAGCGATCGGCTACAAAGTATTTGCAAGAGGTCAAACGGCCCCTAGACTTGAAATCGGATTCCCGTGAAAGCAGCGTTGCTGAGGCAGACCTTCCACTCCTTACCTCCTCCATGGCCCTCGTTCTCTTCAAAATTAAAACTCCTTGTTTGAATCGGAAAACTGAAAATAGTCGGAGGTTGAAAAGCGTGGAAAGCCAAAGGTCGGCTTTTTTCGGCCGACTCTTCTTCCCCTGAATGATACGTTTCCCTTTCAACGCGCCATATGAGCCTTCGCTTCATGATTAGGCCTAAATGATAGCAAGCAAATACGCAGTGATCCTCAATCCTATCAACTTTGCACCATACTTTTGAGAGATTTTGGCAAATATTGTCAATAAAAACTTCAGAATTGCATGCCTTTCTGAGCAGAGATGATTTCAAAATTCGGATTTCCACGGTCGACGAGGGCGCGTTGTGATGACATTTAGTTCCACATATCCCTCCCAGATGGCTGTAGTGCATCGCGGAGCGTCTGTACGAGCCGGCTCCACATCGGCAACGCCACGAAATCTCCATACTTGTAAGCGGGAACTGGGCAAACAGTCTGATTCCTTTCTCTCTTCCCTCCATGACCATACCCAACCAGTCACTCTCCTCTTTCCACTCCTCTCATTCGTGCCATCGAAACAGTTTCTGTTCAGGCAGCGTTTGTGCTGCGTTTGCGCGGGCAAGTTGTTTTATAGTGTTTAGCTACACTTGGTTTGCATTTATTACGGTACGTCCTAGAACTAATTCATCATTATAATAGGCGCAATGGTCAGTTACAGCCGATGCAGTCAATGAGCATTTTCACAGCTTGATGGATAGATCGGTAAACTTTGTTTATTCAGTTAGTTGATAACAGTCGCAGAAACAAATAGAAGAGAAAAAATCTCAATGAACTACAGCAGTCGATTTTGTTGTCGCGGTACCTTCTATTTATTCGCCAAGAGAATAAATATTGCAGAATTAGATAACAAATATTTGCAGTTGGCTTTAGTGGTGCCTCCATTTAAAAGTAAGGGATTGGGAAATTCGAAGGAACTCGTCAAGTCTAAGATTTTCAAGAACGTAGTACGCGTACGTTCTGAAAACTCATACCAAATGTCAAAGTGACGGTCGCTTGGTATGAGTATACATCCCTGTGTATTTGCTTACAATATCGAGGAACAGAGAAGCAGGTTCTCTTTTCTACCACGCAAATAATCACTGATTCAATACCACATTTGCCTCCCCGCGATCACTTTCTCAAACTGAAACAATGAATGCTTTTGCGGCGGATATTATCAATGAATTATCCCCTCGCGTGAATAAACAAAATCCAAACTTTAAAAAAAGATGCCACAATCAAGAATGGCGTAAAATAAACATGTAGGACGGGGACCGATGTTTGGAGGAGCGGTGCTGGTGCTGGTGCTGGAGGTGGAGGCGGCGGAGGTGGTGCAGGAAGAGAGAAGAAAGGGAGGCAATTAATTCCTATTGAAGCAACTTTCTTCTCGCCTAAAATTAAGAGAGAAAACTAAATATTTTACCTGGAGAAAACCATGTAGAGATGGTATGAAAGAAAGAGGCGGGTATAAGTAAGTCATGGACAGAACAAAATACAGAGAGAAAGCTTGAGCTTGAGACACACCAATGGAATGGACATAAATGCTGAGTGGAAAACTGAAGGGGAACGGAGAGAGAGGGGAGGGGGTGATCATTCTAAATGCAGGGCTACTGCGAAGATATATTGAGAAATGACTAGACAGGACCATAACAAAACATCAGGGTAACCTCGGTTCTCTTGTCACCTCCCTCTCCCCGCCCCCCGCCCCCCACCCCCTCCCACACACACACACATCTGACCCCTACCCCACAACCGGCATATCTATTCACTTAGCAATAGCCAGGTCTGTATCTTTATGACCTCCCAGGGTAAGAGGTTCAGTAAGGGAAGCGTGTTCCAATATTTTTTTAATAATTCAAAATTGTGATAACACTCACTCACTCACTGCGAGTTGGGCTTCAAGGGCAACTGACTGCATCACGTATCCATCTCTTCTCTCTTTGCAAATTCTCACTCTCACTTTTTACCAGATATTCATCGATCGCACTGTTTTCTGTCCTCGCCATTTCTCCCCACTTTCTCTGTCTGTACTATCCCTCCTCTCTTTTTGTCCCCTGTCTCCCTCTCACTACCCCTGTCTTCATGGTTTAGCTACTGTGTATTTTGGGAGCGTTCAAGGACCGTATCTCTGCCCTTACCTATTTCGCCCAACAACAAAAGGCGTCTCCCTCTCCTGCTCTACACTCCCATAGCTGATTTTAATCTAGTCCGTCCGGTCGGCACTAGCGCTGGATCCGGTCTCGGGTCCCAGAACCCATTCACAGTCATTGTGCCTTGCCCTCCTCCGCTTGGACCATTTATTAAAAGTCTACCTCCAACGAGCGCCATCCACGACACCTTGAAAGGTACTTCAGTATCCCTCAAGTGCCCCCGACAAGAGAGCATCCCTGGGCTCCGACGTAAGAGAAGCTGCATGTAGCAGCGCGCAGACCTGTTAGAAAGCAATCGTAATTACTGTCACGCACCGAGACGACACGCGGATTACGTAACGAGTGGTCACTTTATTGACAAAGTTGACAGCGACACCATTCCAAGTGATCCGTCCCAGATTATGCCTTTGTCTGCTGTCAGATGAGAAACTAAACCAATATATTATACTTATAAATTAACATCTGGGAACGCCTAGTTTGTCGCCGGCTGTGTCTTTGTAATATTTGAGGGCGGACTGCTCGTTCAGGTTTATGCCTTCACTTTCGATCCACATTATATAAAACCAGAAAGAGAGAGAGAGAGCGGGAGGGGAGGGGGGAGTCACGTATTGTCTCTACATGTAATGACACCTTTTTTAAAATTAAACCAGAGGGAGAGGGATTTTTAATAAATCATTAACACATTACGCCCAGTATCATCTTCACTGTGGAAGCTGGAGTCATAATATTGCTTTTTAAACTGACAACTGGGCTTTAATGAGGAAAAAGAACGAGTGAAGCTGAAACTTAGCTTTTTAAGCTTTTCTGACCTATGGGTAATTGAGAAATGTTTATCATGGGTATCAGGTGGAATGGATCACAGTCTCCTTTTACTCATTTCCCAGCAGTGAAACATGAATGTGAACACATTAAACAATCCCCCATCCTCCTATCATTAACTCTATACTGTCTCAGAATCCCCCTCGGGGCCATTTCCACATATCTGTTTTTGTAACCCTTCCTCATAGAATTGCTACTTATAACTGCATTTCTCCTTATGAGTCAAGCCAACAAGTCCTGCGTTCTATATAGCACGTTATACAATTTTGCAAATTGCACCAAATCTTGCACAGAAGGCGGTTGGTTTGAGTATGCTCGATAAGGTGTGAGCACATTATGCCACAACTTAACTAGTTATGGCCCTCAATCTAAACTACATATCTTTTGCTATAATTTGAGGATTGTAAATTCCAATTGTACATATCAATATGGACTGAACCTTATGTGTAGCAAACATTGCCAGTCTACTGTCTCGTTTTAGAGTAGAGTATTAAAATCCGGTCTCTTCCAGGACATATTTCCCCCCTTAAGTATCACATGAAATTGCTTTTCATATAGTAATAAAGAGTCTCATGGAGGAGAGAGTAATAGAGGAGTGAGGGAGTGTTATCGGTCGTGTGTGTGTTGGGGGGGGGGAGTAATTTTATCTTGATCTACTTATGTTATATCATATTGATTTCCATTTGTGTTAATCTAAACACTGCATTTATTGTTCACAATGAAACAGATTCAATCACGGATTCACTGGTCTTTAAATACATTTTCTTAAGCAATTATTCTCCTTCACAATACTCGACAACACATCTAATCAGACATATTTTCTACTTCTGGTCGTTCCACGTTTTCTGTCCTCTTCTTGGCTTAATTCCACCGCCATCGTATCTTGTGTGATACGACATCCCCTCGAGGTATAAGGACAGAATCCCCTTGGGCAAAATACCTTTGGACAAAATCCCAACATTATAGGACAAAAAAAATCCCAACATTATAGGACAAAATCCCAGCAGCAGTAGCACTAGAGTAAGGGTGGGTCAGTAATAGAAGGTAATTGTGTATAATGCTAATGACCTTATAGTTATAAACTGTATTTAAACACACAAAAACACTCGGATTGTGTTCCCTGGGTGTTTGTCCTCCTCCCTCAGACTACTACTGGGAATGTGTCCATCGGGATTTTAATCCCCTGGGATTCTAACTCCCTACCCTCTTAGTTTACTTTTCATTTATGAAATTCGCCTCTCCTTTTGGGTATCTTAGGCAGTCAAGGCGCCAAATGACTGCAATGTCGGGCTTTACAGGGACAGGCACCGCAATAAAGTGTGGAAAAACGTGTGGGACAGGCAGCGTCAGGATGGAAGAAAGAAAGAAAGAAGCAGCCAGGGAGGGACAGTTATACGAGGAATGGGGAAACAGGGAACGAGGCAGATAGGGAGGTGTAGAGACAGACAGAACGCATATTATATATTCCCAAGTCCTTCTCCTGTGCCTCATTCTAGGCTCTTGTGCCTGCTTGCAACGTGTCCAAGCCGGTGGCAAGTATAACAATACCCCTATCAGCGCGAGACAAATAACAACGCCTCTTCATTACATAAAATCCATTTCTTTGATAATTAAAAAGCGCAACATGAGAAGACGACGAGCGCAGGCGTCTGCTTCTATAATACTACAACAGTGGCTATGAATTAACATCCAGCCAACCATCCATCGGTCTGACACGGCGGCCGCGTGTACAAAATGATAGAAGGGTGAAGGAGGGGGAAGGGGTGTGAGAGAACGAAGGCTTTGCTGGGGTTGGTTAGACTGCACTGCCACCAACTCAGGGAATATTGCCGGAGGGGTATTTTTTGCCACCTATAACGGGGGAAAGGGTTTAGGGATTATGAAAAACCTTTACCACAACCGGCGGCCTTCAGCGAAGGAGGGGTGGATTAGTGAGGAAGACAAGAGGCTGAGGTTGGGTGCAAGGACGGTCGATGGCCGTCGTCGGATTGCTAGAATTTGTAGGCTTTCTGGCTATTAGAGGTTTCAGTGCACATGGAGGTGTCGCAGCACTGGTGTTTGTGTGTTCGGAAGGGGTGGGGGGAGTGTGTGTGATGGGGGGGGGGGGGGGTGATTGGAGTTGGCATTCTAAGGCATTCCGTAGAGGGAGTAAAATCTGAGATTAAAAGTAATTTCTCCTAGTTTTTATTCTCTGACATTCTATATGATTTCTTTTTTCTATGCTCAACTTATTCCTTCATTTTCGTATATATATGTCCTTCTTACCCTTTTCTTTCACTTTATTTTTCTGCCTCTTTCAATGAATCTTCCTTCCACGTCCTCTCCATTTGCTCTCATTTTTGCTCTGTCTCCCTCTAACTCTCTCTGGTCCATCGTCTCTGCCATTTATTTGCAACCCCCATCTTCCCCCCACCATCTGGTTTCTAAACTTCTCTTCAAAACGACCGTACCTCGAGGTCTTTTCATTGTAAAATCCTTTCCCCTTACGGTTAAACACCCTACCCTCTCATAAAAACCCAATCCCAAACCCCACCAACAATGGAGTGTTTCCTATAGAAAATAACTGTCTCCTTTTGTATGGATAGCTTATGAGCTTGAATTGGATACAGAGGGCTAATGGACTATAGCATTTAGTCAGATTCTTTAAAAGTTAATCCAATTTCAAACCAAAGTGTTTGTATGCAGTTTTACTAGAGTTGGTCTAAAGTATGTAATGATAACAATGACTTAGGTAGTAATCTCTGAAGGGGGAAATAGCATTATCTAATGAATTTATGAAGAGGAGAATTATATACGAGAGAAGGGCATGAGATTTGAAGTATGGGTCGATAAAATGAAATGAAAACAGGTTACTGCATGGGGATAGGACCAAGAGTAGGATCAAGTACTATTATCATTGTAGAAAAAAGTGGAACATGGTAGACCCAAAAGATACTTAAAAGAGGAGGAAAGGAGGAAAAATGAGATGCAAGAAACTAGAATTAAGGGAAAAGGTGTCAGGCTTATTTTATTTTGAAGTGTTAGGTTATGAAAGTATATATGCAAAAAGAATAAGGGACGACATAAAAACATGGCCATGGGAAAGGGAAAAGTGGAAGAGGGAGAATTCATGAATAAACGAATGAGGGAGATGGGAGAAACAGGAATAAATTGGAAATGGAAACAGAATGTGAACGGAACGGAGTCGCAAACTTCATTGAAAAGACCAAGGCACTGGCGCTGATCCTGAGACAAAAGGCATGGACAGACAATAAGGAAAGGGTGGCATTATAACACAAACAGTAACTAAAACAGGCCCATTTTGACATCATCACAGCGGGACGTTCCCAAACTGCCTCCCATCTTTCCTTCCCCAACAAATGATCCCCTTCCCTTCCATTCAATGCTATCACCTGCTCCTCCTCCCAGTCTTACACTGCTGCTCCTCATAATAGACGAGTTGTACTGCCGCTTTTTTCAATCCGCCTTCTCTTGTTTTATAAACATACACAACCCTTTCTTGCCACAGACATATTTTCCATCTACAAATGTTGCAATATATAGAGTATGAATTTATTCTTTGAAACCGTCAGGTTGCTTGTTGCCTCCTCGGAATTATCTTCATCGACCGAACCTGTAAATGGTCGTCAACCTCCACAAATTATTCTATACCAGTCCAAATCCACAAATCATTCTACCTCACTGTTTGTGGATAAATAGCTAATAGCACAATGGCCGTGATCCGCTGTGCCTGGTGTGCACAGTAGCGAGGGCAAATGCACTATTGTAAACAACAAAAACAACTGGCAGCCTCCTGCTGCAATTCCCCGATTCCCTTGCGCTCGTGTGACTCTCATGAATGAAAGCCTAATAGGTAAACCAACACCTTTGTAATGATTTCCGCTTTTTAACCACCGCATTTCCCCCATGAAATCCAACGATGAAACTTTCCCTCTCACACTCTCCCCTTTCCCCTCCTTGGTTTTACTGTCCTCCTACGAAGAAGGGTTTCGTGTTGACTACTGCGCAGAAGTTGGGTTGACGTTCACCTATTTCCTGTTCATTAAAATTTGAAATCCACCCAAAATGGCTGATAAATTGTTAATAAATCAATTCTTTTTATTATCAAATGGTGTAAAAAGTGATACAAATATTGCGACATAAGTGTGAATTTCTTAATCAACCCTTAGAGTAATATTTCCTCTTAATCTAAGATCAACCTGAACAGTATTTGCCCCTATATCATAGGCTACATATCCATTCACCGGGTATGCGTAGGCCTACTGTGCACCAGCCAGAGCAGACGATTTTTGCGATTCGGCGTCAGAATTGGCGCGAAGAGCGTTGTGAGGGTCTCACTTCAACGTGGCGCCGACCCTGGAAGGTTTCTGTCAGGCAAATTAGCCACCATTAAATGACAGACAGATTTTAATGCTTGTCTCTAGTACGCATGCGTTGTGCTTTCTCTATTTTAACACTTCCGGGCGTGACAGCTCGCGGAACCCATCACGACATCACGGGCCTTTAACAAGCGAGAAATTATTATACTATTCCCTCTCCCCGTCGCCGCCATCGCCCCCTCTTTTACATTCATCACCAGCTCTCATGTATGAACCAAATCCTTTGCATTTTTGACTGGGTAACAAGATGAGAAATTGGCAGCAGATGTGCTCCTGATAAAACACTATTTCACTGGTATTTGGTCGTAACATTTCTGAAATTAGGAAATAAAAAAACTGTCGGGGTCAAAACGATAATATGGTATAAAGAGATGAAAAAGTTATCGTAGAAGTGAGCCAAATGTTATTGTTATTTTGATAAATATAATCACCGAACTCAAAAGGTCAAAATATTGATTACCATACATGTGGTCATCTCAAAGTCTCAAGATCATTAGTATGTATTAGGAGAGTAAACATTGAAATATTAGGTCTACCTACAAATGCTCAAGAGAGATCAAATCGTTTATCGCCATAAATAATTATACACATGTATAGAGAAACATTATGGGTTTGAATGATGAATACAATAATTTAAAAAATGGTTCATGGTCTGATTAGAAGATATATGAAATTCCTTCCCAGGTTGAAAGTTTGATTTGTTCGTTGAGTTTCATTTAAGAAATATTGCCTCAGGCAACGGAAGGTATTTCAAAGGCGACGCAACTGATAACCCATGCGTATTTTATATATGTTAAATAATTGATTGGCCGAATTTAAAAATTCTTTTTTAAGATCTGGGTTATATTTTTATTATGGTATGAGTGCATATTATAGATAAAAGAGAAACAGTTAAGACACCTCGAAAAGATCAAAAGAATAGAGCAATTTTGAATTGATTTTATGTCAACTTATAGACCCCATACCTTTAATAGTTTAGTTATGCTCCACACGTTATGGTTAACTTAATGTGTTCGTGTATATACTGTGCATGAACAGTTTGAACTTCGGGAAACTGAGGTTTAAACTTGTGTATCCATTTGACTTCACTGTTAATGAGGTGCAAGTGATCATTTATCAAACGGTGAGACCATCCGGACTCGCCGTTGTGTGGGTTCTCTAGTTAAATGCTGTCCACTTCTGTAAATGCATTATTCTCGAAAATAGTTTTGTGATCCCCATATATACCTTCCGTATTGTATGTTATTGGGCAGGGCCCATGCACGTGTCATTGTGCTTAACATAATAGGTACTCGGGCTTTGACTGATTCTGTCTGGATTACACCAAGAAGTAACTAATCATATTATATTTAAATGAGCTATTGATGACAAAGAAGGTGGGGGTGGGGGTGGAGGGTTGGGTTGGGACATTGAATGTCATTTTGAAATGAGATCGAAGATGACTAATCAGTTTGTGCGAGGTGATGATTCTCTCCCTCTCCTCCCTCACTTTCTTGTCTTTTTTCTTGCCCTCTACTTTATTTGTCCGTAAAGATACCAGTTATGTATTAATCTTTTTATCAAAACTTATACCAACGATTCTCCATACATGTATGATAGAATCGTTGCTTATACCATCACAAGACATTATATATGTACATGTACATCAATTAATCATCTCAAAACCTGACGTATATTACAGGGCTGATACATTGCAATTCAGAAGAATAGTTATGATTAATATGTCATTTTATGCCAAATGAAAATGTTCGGTTCCATATACATAGGGCATTAATTGTTCATTAAAATATAGAAAAACAATAGACTAAATAATTGATATTTTGGTAAGTTAATGTTTAATTAACACCCCCACCCCACAGCTCGGAATAACTATATTTAAAGGAATCGTTGCTCGGCAGATTTCTTTATTGCAATATAAGGGGGTGATAAAAAAGGAGATAAAACACGAACACTATTTCTATATTGTTGTCAAAGACACTTCCTAAACCATTGATCATAAACGTGTATAACGTTTATTTATTTTGGACATGAAATATATCCTCTAGCAAAGTGGCAGGGAGTTACTAACAAAGAATATTAACACGACAAAAACAGATGTTATATCTTATTTCAACTGGTTCATGTGAAGGCTAGGACGAAGCGTTATGAAATTCACGTATAGGTGGGAATGCTATGTATCCTGTCCTACCCACCTGTCTGGCAGATGTAATTAATTGGATAGAAGAAGGAACAGGCAACAGGTACATGTAGCCAGGTGACCATGCTCTGGTTTGTTACAGTAGCAGTAAACCTTTAAAACTGCGCATGCAAGAAGCTTGTGACCTTTGAATGAATTCGTTGTACTTGTATAAACTAAATTATTCTCCAATCTTTCTTGTTTACCTACATCTATCCGCCCTCTCTCTTGATTTCTGTCTCTCTCTCTCTCTCTTCCTCTCTCTCTCTCTCTCTCCCTCTGTCTGCTTTCCCTGGTGCTGAGGCAGAGAGTACTTCAAGTACCATCTCAACAGGAGCTGGGAGGCTTAGGAAGGCTTTAGGCCAAGCCAGGCCTTGTCTGTGTGTTTGAGCCTGGCCTCAGGGCTTCTGAACCCACATTAGCGCAATCACAGTTATTAAGGCTGGTACATGGCACAACTAGACTGGTTCAAGTCTTAAACATTTATAATATGCTTTGACTTTTGAATATTCCTCTCCTATAGATCTTTACAAATTGGGATTCATTGTCTTTTATTGAGTTTAGGATGTTAGTAATGTTGTTTGTTCTTATATCCAGATTGTAAAGGGCGAATCGGTGTGAATTTAGCAATGTTTTGTAGGTACCGGTATATTTATTAGATATTTGTCCAGCATTTTACAGCATGGATACATTTCGAAACATTGAATTATCTGTATCGTAGTGAGGGCATGTTAATTGGAGGCTTTAAACAAGTCTAGGAGAGAAAATAAAACAGGAGTACCGTAGCCTGAGAGATGGATAGAAGTGAGGATGGGAGCAAAAGAGGGGTTATAGAACTAGGGAACGTATTCTAATTTTTTTTTCAGGAAAATTTCAGTGCTCCGTGCTAATTGATTTTATAAATGCCATCCTTACAACAATATATATCTTTCATCAAATCATATCATCATCAAGCCAAATAAATGAATACTTGTAACAAACATTTTTCACATTTCCATAGAGGTTTTCATACACCCCTTCCCCCACCCCCACCCCCACACCTTGCACAAAGACTTCATTCATCCATAGCTATCCCTGTAAAGACAGTGATAGTAGTGGAATTGCAAAATTGGCGATGGGGCACAAGCGCCGGCGATGCAGCCTTGTGAACATGATGAAGGTAAAAAGTCAAACGTTGCTCAAGGCGGGGATGATGATATGGGATTTGATCAAGAGAAAGGGTAATGGAGGAGGTGAAAGGGGGATGTGGGAAAGGGGGCTTAATATCAGATAATGCGTAGAAAAGAGAAATACAGTAAAATATGCGGAAGTTCTTCGCAATTTGGAACAAGAGTAAAGCCTATTTTTTATAGTTGATTAGTGATTTATTTACTGACCTCGTTGCTATCTTGACTAAAATTTCATTAAAGGCCAATACCATTAAATACTTTAAATACTTTTGAACTTAGGAGTGCAATGCATGTAAATAAATTAAATGTAGAAGAGATTCTTCTAATTTAATTTGTTTTTCTGTCTCCTATTAGTAGTTCGTACGTGCCGACCCCTCCATTGCCTAACGCATAGTACCCCCACCCCCCTTTGTGTCTAGGCGCACCGGCGAACAAATACGCACACCCAGGGGCAGAGAGAGGATTCATTTCATTTATTACCATTTGCCCCTTCGCAATCACATCTTCATCATCTTATGGCAAATGAATAAGCCATTATTGTAGATGGGTGTTAGATGAGGAGCCCGGCGTTCCGGTGGTAGTGATGTTGCATGGAGAAGCTGATGGAAG
Source organism: Sthenelais limicola (assembly GCA_942159475.1). Classification (NCBI taxonomy): domain Eukaryota; kingdom Metazoa; phylum Annelida; class Polychaeta; order Phyllodocida; family Sigalionidae; genus Sthenelais; species Sthenelais limicola. Next base: position 75,136,442 of record OW804098.1, read on the forward strand.
TGTCGACGAACAGGTACCAGGCGGAAGAGAAGCAAAACAAAAGTAGACCTTTAAAAGAAGGAGAAGGGTGGAAGGGGAGTGGAGGGAAAAACAAGAAACAATGAAGAGGCGGATTATGATGGAGGGGAGATGCAGCAGAATCTGCACGGAAAGAGCAAGAAATTGGGACTGCATGCAGGAAGGAGGAAGCGTGAGGTGGAGGATGTGTCAGCCGGCATTTCCAAATACTTCTCCAAGAACTAAAATCATTTACAGGCACTATGGTGAGCTGCCCTCAGGCCGTGTCTCCATGGCTCCCCTCTGTTCATGTAATCTGATGAAGACTACACAACAAGGGGCACCAAAAGCTCATCTGATATGGCTAATCCCTGCTTCCCACCCTCCCCCAACTATTGATACATTCATCCCCTGCCTTACTTCCACCCATGTCCATGGCTGAGCGGGTTTACTCATAACGAATGAAAGACATGCTGTTATCTACTTGCTTTTGGATTTATGTTGCCGAAAGGTGATCATATATGATAGATTTTCCCGGCTTTATGCGCAAATTAATATGCATTCAGACTATGGAGATTATAATGTTTACATGTCTATACAATGTGTTAGCATTCACACTGAATTCATCTGAAAGTTTTTGTCGTAGGAATAGTAATATAATAGTAAAACTGAATAGAAAATCGGGAGATGAGAAATGATGTTACATAATTATTATTGTACCTTTGCAGTGAAATGTTTCCCGCAGTGAAATATTTCTCATACATCATTTCATTTCTATAGACTCAACCTGAAGTGAACCCATCTCCCAGCCATCCCAAGCACTATCTTTCACTAGCCTCTCCAACTCCCCCACCTACCACCCCCTGATCGAAAGATCATGACATCAGAGGGAGAGACACTGAGGCTCTTTTACCCATGGTTACTATATTGGGTTATAGATGCCTTCAGATCTACGAGCCAAACAAGTAGTGCAACGAGGGATTCTGGGAAAAGCTACCATGCATTGGGTGGGCGATGCAGCGGGAGCTCCTGAAAGGCTGGCAAATGCCAACACGGTTGTTTGATCCCAAGACCTCATGCCTTTGCTGGCCTGGTCAAAATGATCCACAAACTAATAAGGCAATATCTGGCCCCCTTTAGTGCCACCTCGAGGGCTTTTGACTGATTTCCTCATGTAGCCTTCCCCACCCATCCTTTTGGTCAGTTTTATAGATGGCTCTCCTACAGCTTGACATGTGGCCCCAAATCCGAGAAAATGTGGTTTCATAGCAGGAAAGGGAGAGGAAAGAGTAAGACTCAGAAAAGTAGTAGTACCCTGTAGTTGTACATAAGGGCATTGCCCCTTACCTAGTTCAAGCAATGACTTCAATGCACAGGTCATCCCACCATAAAGGACTATCGCCACCATAAAGGACTATCGCTCAGGCAATGCAGCATGACACCCGAGAAATGCCGTTCTCTGCCACTGACCGCGCCCCATGTTATGTTGATGTTTTCTTGTTGCTCATGGGTAAGGAATGGGAGGGGGGTGGGGGTGGGGTTCAATAGGAAGATGACCTGATGACGACAGCAGGCATTGAGCTAATGGTAGGCTGAACGAGAGTAAATATCCATTTCGGTCTCGTTGGTATAGGCTAGAGGAGGAAGTGAACCAAATGGATGTAGGGTGGGGAAGAAGAAAAATTCAAAGAGAAATGAAGCTTGAAAATGGGTACAGAAATGGGTAAAGTTAGAAAGATGTGGAGACATAGAGGCTCTTAGAGGTATCTATTGGTGACCGCTTGTGGGGAAGGTGGAAGCATTGAGAAAACGTGTCAAATCATGGTTGGAAGGAATGCGAGGAACTTGTTTAATTTTGGAAGGATTCAAGGAAGATAATAGATTACAAATTAAAAAAGTAACTTTTAGATGTATCAGTATATTTGCCACAACAATCATGGGACCATCGTGGAAAAGGACATTACAATTCTAAAGTACCGTATATTGGACCACCACTGTCCAGGCCAGTCAACATAAGCTATTTATTTGTCAAGCCTTCAGGGCTCTATTTAAATCGATATTATCAGGGAAAACTTCCCGTTCCAACCATAGAGCAAAACTCCTTATCAACACTTGAAACGAAAACACACCAAACAACCTTTTATTGATACCCATGCAACCATTGGAGTTATAGTATTATCATCATTGTCATAAGCGAGAGCGTTGCATGTGTTGAGAAATAAGGCCCCTAAGGGCATGGACAAATTTTGAGAAAAGCCAGAGGAGTATGCAAAGGTATTGAATTACAAAATACATAGGTCCAAGCAGCAGGTGGGGTACTTAGGTTTAACATGCTTCCACTTCATGCGTGTCAGGGCTCTGCTGGGTGCGTGATAGAGGGGGGAAAACGGGTAAGAATAAGGTGGTGAACTAAAGGGAAAATGGAAATAAGCGAATGGTAAGTATATATGAGACAGGGGGTGTCAAATGGCCTAAACATTCCAAGTGACCGCCTGTTCTTACACTATTTGGTTACAAGTGATGTATCACCAAGATTTGTTGTTTAATAGGGACTTTCCAACTGTCTTGAAGCCATATTAAATTAAAAAGATTGCGGAAAAGTATCCACTTCCGAGTCAAAGAGAAATCTGTAAAACTAGTGAGAACTATGACTATGCGATGATCCTGCAAATGTATGACTTGTATGTCCATTATTGGCTTAACTATTATACATATTGTACACGGTCCAAACCCCAACGTTTAAATGAGCTTGCATGTCATGGTAAAGATGTTATAATAATTACGCTCTCAATGGTGTGTGACTTATGTTAACTTTAATGTTTCTCTTGATTTACAGGTGAGTTACATAACCCTTCACTGTCCAGCATTTGTAAAGGTAACTGATTTCATCGTCTATATTATTCCAGCGTACATCCAACTTATTATTATACGCGCATGCTATATGAGAGGTGCTATAAGTGGGGTGCTATAAAAATAGTCATATAGGACGCGTCCTATAAAAATGTAGTTGTCTAAAAATAGCTCTGACTCAGCACTTCCGCTGTCTCAGCGGAGATCCCGCGGAGATCCCCGCGATCTGTAATCCACCTGTGATTATAAAAATACATAATAAACACCACACCATTAAATAGAGAATTAAATTCTCTATCAAATGATGTAAGGTCTATTATTGTAGCTCAAGAAATGGCTACGATATGAACGTTTCAGTTCAACAAAGTCAGTAAGTAAACACTGCATGATCACAGTCCTGACAGCTCACCATTGTAGCCTACTGACGGTGCTCTCAGCGGGACAGCGGGACTCCCTGAGAGTTCTTTAATACTTTTTCAGTGATATCTGATGATGATCAAATTTTATGCACATATAATAAATATAGAATGGAACTCGCCAGCAATAATCGAAAATTTATAGGACTTGATTCGTCCACATAAGCACTCTGCCTACGGCATCGTGCTTATGTGGACGAATCTCGTCCTATAAATTTTCGATTATTGCCGGCTCGTCCCATTCTCTCTATTTATATTTGCTTAACTTTACAGTATAGAAGGGATGGGAAATTATAGCACTAGCCTGTACATAACAAAGGCAGGAGTGTGAGCATAGACAAGAGTAGGAGAAGGATTGTGTTGGAAACTTGTACAAATTATGTAATAAACCTGATATTGTATTTCCTAACTGACTCGCATGGCAGTTATAGGAGAGGAGCAGTGTACAGGAGCATGAATAGGCTGGTTTGCAGGCATCATGTAGGCCAGGGAAAGTAATCATAGCTGTGTAACATTATTGCCCCATTATATGAACCTAATTATCCTCGTGCTACTCACAAAAGCTCTGCACCGCACAGATAACATATGCTATCAAATGATCATGATATCCAAAGACTCTCTGGGCTTATTTTAATTAAGGCATTCATAATTAATACTACCCACCTAGCTTCCTCCAACCTCGCTCTCCCCCAACTTAAAATCATGCTGACGCTGAACCATACTAAATTGAGTATATTCATTTTCTGTAAATCGGGCTCGTGGGATGTATGAAAATATCACCTACGTTTGTTTTCTATGTATGGTACATTAACCTGTACTATTGTTTGGGATGACTTTCTCCAAACATCACCCCCTAACTTAGCGAGAATCCATTTTAACAGTTGGGTGAAAATATAAAAACTTCCTCCTCCCTATCCCCCCTATTTTCTCTACAAAATATTAACTCTTCTGTATGTGAAGGCCATTCATATCTAGATAAATTATCTGATCATTATTGTTTGCTTCGATTGCTATTTGACTACTCGATGGTGATGGTGGCTTAGTTTCAGGACTGATCAATTTGGGTGTAATGTTTGGACACCACCTGATTAAGAATTGGGGGGAAAATAACGATACGTATATATATATTTATCTTAAAGGGTAGAAGGGAATGAACAGATAGCACCATAGAGAGTGGCAGCATTAAAAGGATAACGGGATTGTATTAGATTATAGAATCCATTTTACATTGTAATGATATGCAAGTGCAATATCCTTATAAATACTTTTGAATACAGTTTTAAATGTATAAAGAGAGGATACAAAGATTATTTTTTCGTTGATCCTATTCAGTATGTAACATTTATATGCAAATGTATAGATTGCCTAAAAAGAAATAACGCTGGTTATTCCCATGATTATGCACAAAAATATAATTTTTGAAAAAAGACACATTGAGCCACCACTGTCCATAGTTTTACGTGTAGTAGTTGTGTCTAGGGACTGCTCGCGCACAGTCACTCGATTCCCCATGTCCTATTGAATACACGACCACAAGCGCCCCAACACAATTCAATACCCCAAAATTAAATTAAAAATCTCTATACAACCTCCCCAATGGGGAACATTGTATGGGATTTTGAAACATTAACATTAATTCAATTTCCAGCTAGACTCTTGCAGATACTGGTCTTGATTTAACAATGTGAGGGCCTGTTGGGTAGGAAAACACAACTCCTTGTCTATTGAAAAAAAAGAAAACTCATTAATCGGAGTGTTACGTGCAGAGCTAACAACCAAGCATTTATTACGCGCAAGGCACGGGTAAAAAAATCTCCAGACACAAATGTAATCTGAAAAGATTCTGATCTTGAAAGGGATTGGCTCTGTGAATAATAAATGCTTGGGATCATGCAAACCCTAATAGGCAATAATGTTCATGCGAATTCAAAATAAATAGTATGAATACATTTAACAAAATTGATTGACTGACTGATTATTTGACATAGTGATCAATTAGTCAATTAATTAGGCCCAGCTATCTCACTGGAGTAGAGGTTCAGGATACGAGTAGGCTTAATCACGGCCTGAATTAGATGGTTTTTGGCAACGGGCTTCAAAATGAGAGGAACTGCATGCGAAGAACCCAACTGTCCTTATACAAACCTCTACAAAAGTTTAGTTTAGCACAACATAGTCTAATGGTCCTGGGTAAGACCTTAAAGTGCCTTTCTATCTCTTTTCTCTGTCTCTCTCTCCCTTCTTCTCTATCTCTATTTCCTGGGTATGATCATAAACTGCCTCCCTCTCAGCTCTCCCGCCCTTGATATAACACTCTTAATTGTGTTGATGAGGGCGTAAAGCAACCAATCTCGACTCGACTCGACAACATAGTCTAGTCCCTGTGTATTATATTTTAGTGTCAATCTATGATAATGTAATGAAAACATAATTATAAACTCAAGGTTCCACGGACGCAACTTGTGCATGAAATGTCTTAACTAGTTCCGTTTTGTCGCAAAGCATTCTCGCATGTACCAGTCCTATGCGAATTCGAGATAAGTGCCGCATCAGTCTTGGCAAACCATTAGGCCTATGTTTATCATTTTACGTTCACAAAACAACATACCCTAACACACACATATTCAGACTTTGATACACATTTTTCTATAATACTTAATTTCACTAGACCCCCCCCCCACCTCCCATCCCGCACCCCCCACACCACCCCACCCCACCACACCACCCTCAAGGAGTAGAGATATTGATACTTTGACTAAACCCAACCTCTCACACGCTAATAAAATATATCTAGAACATAGCAGCTAGCTAGGTCGCCGGTCGGTCTGTTTCCCTAATCTCCCAGTAGACGTCACTCTTTTTGTGATCTCGTCCGCGTGACGTGATACGACGTGAATTTGACGTGACGCTCCTCCCATGCATCTCTCGAAGATCTGGATAAATGATGTAACTGGGTCACACAACTGACAACTAGGTCGCGTTTTTGATGCGTACACCACGAATGAACCGTTGGGATCGTTTTACCAGGAATGGGTAAAAAGATGGATAAAAAAGAAAAGTCACACAAAACAAGTTAGAGGGGTCTTGCCTCTTGGAGAAGTCTCTAAAAAGTTTCGTCTTTAGTTGAAAAGATTGTGCAGATAGTGAAAAATAATGACTTCCTGTAGTAGGATGAGAGATCAACGGTGTTTTGTGCAGAATAGGGACACGGGGGTAGTTATAAATAACCCACATTTATTAGAAAAATTAAATGCAAATGAATAAAATATAGACAGCAAAAAGGCCGAGTATACAGAGACCCCCTGGTATCATATTCTTACCTATAGGTGCCTGGGATCTTTTGATCTCTACATAGCGAACCAACTCCTCTTTCTTTGGAAAGGAGAGTTTTATGTCCTTTTTAACCTTTAACACTCTCTCCTATTCATTTTCGGTCTACTCCTATTTGGGCTATAGACTTATAGAAACGCACTGTTATAATATATGTGAGTGGCACATGTATACGTCTCTTTCGACTTCCGATGTTTCTGTTTCCAGTAACTAGAGCCAATATTCTTGGCGAGGTATAAATATATCTGCAGACATGGAGGTAGTATTCTTGGTAGAGCGTATACCACTGGCTTTGCATTAATCATGTTCTTGGATGGAGTCTATCTGCGGGGCACTAGAAGTAGAACTATAACATTAACATGTCAAATTAGTGTTACACACAAATAGGGCCTACATACATACATACATACATACATACATGCACAAGCGTTTAAAATAATTTATGAAACATACACCCGTACTTCACACTCCATTACACCATTCATACGAGCACCGAGTGTAAAATGAATACATCTCTCTGACCCACCCTTCCCCTTCTGACCCCCTCCCCTACCAGAAAGCAAAGCACCCAATTGGTCATCACACCCTCTGTGTGATATCATGTCACATTTTCCAGTCAGAGAATGACATGACTTTCATGTTGCGTGTATCCTTGGTAACTCACCCCCCGCCAAGCAGATGGTGCTTTCCAACTAGTGTTAGATCCTCCCTGAAATGAACGCCAACACAACGCCCGAGGTCAAGTCGATTTCAAGGGGTCACTGGTCCAATGACCAAACGTGAGTCAAGCAGTAATTGGATGACTTGCTTAGAGAACAGGGAAAAGAGGGTGGGGGTATTTTAAGGGGATGGGGCTGAGAAAGGAATATATATATATAATATGTGACTATACTATGGCTCAGTTACTTTATGAGATATCTTAAATGTAAAGATACGATAGATAATACTAGTAATAGTAAGCTTATTGGGTTCGGAATTTGTGCCATATGTTATTGTATGTTGTGTGGAGATATTAGATATTCTATTTGATACAGAAGCAAAGTATATATTGTTTTTATTTCTGTCATAAACATAAACATTTGTTCAAAAGGTTTCACACTTTGTGAGGTCACAGTTCTTCCATGTGTATACCTTAAAAGTGAGAAATGATTATCTAATTAAGCAGTAGTATATCATCAGCCCCTAAAGTATGCATGGGAAATTATATGTTGGAATTTTCAATTGTTGACAACAATGTTGTTTGAGAAGAGGGACAAGCAGTCAGGGAGAGGGAGAGTTACTGGAATGACAGGGGCAGTGGGATATAAGAATGGGAGATTTGTGGGATGGAGTTCCATGACGTCTGGGCGGAGGCTGTATAAGTGGGTAAGAAGAGGGCAAGACCAGCAGGTTCAATGTCCAGTTTGCCAGATTGCTTGACCAGCGTTTGTGGTCAGCAGGTTGTTGTCTGTCAATAATTGATCTCCCATGCATGGGTCTGCTGGCGTGATTATGGTCTTGTAGGGTGGACAGAACACCAGGCGGGGGCACGTAAAGGAGAAAAGGGCGATTAGGTGGGCTTTATATCATCCATCGTTCTGATATTATCATCATTTGAAATCGCGTATATGGTGGTACCAATACTTAACAATGCCTGTTATGAAAGGCAAAATCATTAATAATTGCTCAATTCGAGAATAGATTAGTTAAATTTGAATTTTCTTCCACCCCTTGACTCTATACCCATATCTCCTCTATTAAACGTATTATTAATCATGCTTGGAAGAGAGGTTAGAGACTAATTCTGATAAGGTGGCAACCTATCTGATTCCCTTTTTACCCTTTCTTGCTCTTCTCTCTCCCTCTTTGCCTCCTCCCTCCCTCATCCATACCATCGTTACCAACTCCCTTTTCTCTTAGTCTTACGCCATCATCGTCATCATCCCCCAACAAGTCTCATCACGGATATGTTCGCTGCCTTCACCTCTGCCGCGACTCCTTCCTCCTGCTCCGCCAACACCTTTTCCCTTTCCCACATCATCGAAACCACAACCCACCCAAAAACATATTCCACGACCAATTCCTCTTTATCGGTAATTCGTTCTCCTCTTCTTTTCTGCAACAACTCAAACACTTCACTTCCTCGCCTCCCCACTCGACCCCCCCCCCCCCCGCCCCACCAACCACGTCTTTTCCAACCACCCTGGAAAAGGCTGCATACACAAACACACATGAGTCAATCAGGTCGTTACCACATACCAGATTGACTCCCATGCTGAAAAGAAGATTCATGACAGATTTTTAACCCTGTTCATGAGATAGGCACCTCTCCCTCCACCAGCACATATGAATTTATTCAGACCTATTTGCATGGATCAATGCCTTTAATGCCTCTCTAATTCATTTATCCCCCAAGTTCCTCCGCCCAGGCACACTCACCTCATGCGAATATCTTGAATAATTTTACATTCGGCGCTCTGACTACTATTCATTTCTCGATCGAGTTGCTCACTCACTTCGCTGCTCATATGGAAGCAAAAGCGGTAGATTTATAAAAGCAAACATCTGCATGGGTTCAAGTCTTTTATTTATTCACATCTCCAAGAGACAATGGATAGGTTACCGAATATATAGCATGTATAGATTGAATATATAGCATGTCCTGCTGTATATTGTTCACCCTCGGTGCATGTGTTGTAGTATATAACTGGACTTACATCTGGTTGTTTTACACATTTAGCTTGCAGGGGAAGTGAGACAATGCTTCTGGAAAGCTGCTGTCGGGTTCGAACTCCTTCGGTTAGGAATAGACGACTTTAAACCCCTCGATGTGATTTTGCTAATTTGATTAATATAAATTTAAAAGAAATGTCATGGAGTAAGAAGGGAAACACGCAAATTGATAGCAAATATATCTTTGATACATTTTTTTCAATTGTTATCGCACACGTATTATAGATACCACTTGCAGATCATTTTTGCTCTATGCATGTTTTAGGAGAAGTTGCACATTGTTTACATGTACCTTAGAGAGTCTCCTTTAGGCTAAGCATGTACGAGACTTGTGCAACTGTCGCACATCATTATGCAATGTTTGCTCTCTACCTCTACGAGCACCACGACGACGTACACAATTATGCAATGAGAGTTATGTCGACTAATCCTGCTCAGCCATGCCAGGAACATAGTGTCGGACCTTTTTCTAGTGAGACATAGTGCATAAATACATATCTAGAACCCTTTCCTTGTAGAACATTTATCATAAGCAAGCTGTGAGTATTCGAATGGGTTACATCTGAAAGAATTATCTCAGGGGCTCACCAAATTAGGAATATTTAATTAGAACGAAATCTAAGTTTCAAACATGAGGTTTTGGGATCACACTTTAAGCGTCTGATCTATAGGTCCCTCTTAACCCAGCCTATCGCCCTTGGAGAAATGATATATTGAAATAATTCGGGGCTGCCCCTCCCCACGATGGCCCTAAAACACCCTGGTTAAAGGCATGATTGATTATCTCGTTCTAGACTTGTCGAGGAGAGGGAGACAGAGGATCTGATGTTACATGTTGTTATAGACTAGAGGCAATTGCTGTAGTTCTCCTGGTTAGATTCAAACTAGATTTCCCGTGTACATGACGGACCTTCGATTAAACGTTTGATACATACAACATTTGGTATAATATATATAAGTTGCTAATCAATTCATTTTGACTCAGTCTGGATGCAAATATCCCAAAGATTTATTGTAACGGCCACTATTGAACATTATCTTCAATAAATCTTACATTTGCTGACGTTACATAAAAATGAACATTCTTGGTTCCTATTCAACAAACACGGCGACGATTAATATATTAGCTTCGTGGAGAATTGAATCCAAACCTATGAATGTCTCATATTTCCCTTCCTTGTTATTTCGATTAGTCTCCGAGAGAAACATTATTCTGAAGTTATGGACTATATATTATATTATAGTCATTTTCTAAACGTCGTTGCTTCTGAGAGACTCCTCTGTGGTCCAATAAGTTGAGCCAAGCTTTCAGTAGTTGGGCATCAAGCCACGGCCCTTCAAGGCCCTACTGCTGCAGGGAGAGCATGGGGCGCCCCAGGCGTCTTCCTCCACTCCGTGTGTGGTTGACTCGGCCTCCTCATCCCTCAATGTATAGATCCCCAATACATGCTTCATGTTTCTTGAGCCGCAGTGCATATGTCATCCTTTTCATTATTCTCGAACTCTGAAGCCTATATTTATGTTGCATGTAAAAACCTTTGTGATAACGAGAGTCAGGGAACAAACATATGTATGTACATAATATACATATTATGTGCGCTCATACATGTACGTGTATATAATTTATTTGCAGTCATACATTATACAAATTAATCGATATCAAACCCCTCATAATGGGAATGGACATCAGTTGATAATGGCTACATGAAAGCATGTGAAGAATATGAATATTACAGAATAGTCACAACTGTCATGGCATGACAATATAATTATTTAAAAATGCTTTGTATATAAGATTTGTGTCACCACTTTCGGTGGCCTGATGCTTGTGCCAAAATCTCTCTGTCTATCCCTCTCCCTCTGTCTATGTGGGTGGTCTACTTTATATCCATATTTGTCAACGCAAGGTTAGTTATGAATCCGAACATTTGGACACAATAGGCCTTTCCAACCCCTTACACACGCCCTCTTCCCCACATCCAAGACCTCCAGCTACACGTTAAGCCCAACCCCTCCCCTTGCCAGCCTTGCCAACCCTTATAATATAAGGATCCCCTACTCTTACAGAGTAGAATCTGAGGGTGTTAGGGTGTCAGGGTAGGGAGCCCCACCCCCGAGACAGACCTGTCCACCCCTCTGTCCTCCATGTCAACCTGTCGACCCTTGAACGTCAATGATTAGTAAGGAAAGACCTCTCTTATGCCTCGTTCTCTCTAGATTTATTGGCCTCGACCCCCGTCACTGCGGACCCAATGAATAATATACACTACACGAGGCTCAAGTCAGTCTGAGAGTAGGATTTGGGGGGTGTGGGTCGGGGGAGAGAGAGAAAGATGGCAATCTGAGAGTTACATGAAGGTGGGGCCATTCACAAGGGCCATTCTCTATCAAGGTTTGCTATGTGCTCCAGGCTATAATATGTTCACGAGTGTAGGTTTTGAAAGAATCGACATTGAATGATGGACGGCAAAATGGGATAATTAAACTCATTCACTCACAGACTTCTCGATTTCAACCATGCACAATGGCATTGGTACCATCGGATTTATTTTTGGATAGCTGGCGTACTATTTTACGTTTTTATATATTTGTGGTGACAAGGGATCCATATTTGAGCAGAAGAGGGGCTAATATTCACATATATGCAGCATATTGAATATAAAGCAATGTGACATAATGACGGGTATAGAAGAAAAGAAATTACATGTGCGATTTCATTTGATTTCTATTTTTCATTTCAACATGAACTCCTCTTCAACGTGAGATAACCATTTATCTTGCCTTACTCAAATCTGAAATTAATACTTCATACATATTCTATGGGAGAGTGGAAACAATGAGCGCCAAATAATGCATTGAATAAAAAGAGCATTTTGTTGCTATTTGGAATTGGAAATGTAATAATGAGAAATGGCATTTTTGGCGGAGGTTAGGGGAGAAATAGATCGATAAATTGTCTCGGCACAAATTAATGTAAGCTAAGACTGGTAAATAACACTGTGTATCTCTCCGTGTTGGAAATGACTTGTCTATGCATTGTTGATAGTATTAACCTCACATATATACTATTCTCCTTAATCTCTCCCCAACTATCTTCCTCTACTTTTGCGTCCCCATTCTCGCGTCTCTCTTTCTCTTTTCATGATATTTTTAATGCATCCCTTTACCTTCTTTCCCGTTGTGTTCTCGTGCGTTCCCTTTCCTCGTTCTCATCGCTCTTTTAGCAATGTTTATGAACAAGTCATTTACGTTCTCCAATGCCTGATCCTCATCCCGGCTTCCTATACTACTTACAACCAAATAGTACTACTATCCTAAGCTACTATCCTACACAAATCTATCGCGTGCCGTTTAATAAGGAAATGAAGGAAGATACAGCCGCTCTCTTCTGCTTCTGTTAATATCAATGGTCCCTCTATTCTTTGGATGATGATGAAGACCCTCTAAATGTTCCTACTAGACTTCCCTTCACCCCGGCCTACACATATAAATATCTCACCACCCCATTTGTCTTCTGAATCAGCTCCTCATCTCTATTCTTGGCCCTTTCCCAAACCCTCCTTTCCACCCTTTCATTAATTCCCTCCTTCTGTTACTTTTTCTTGTACCCCTTTCCTTTACATTCTTTTCATTCCCACATCCCTTTACATTCATTACCACTCCCTATACACTAAACATCCCTTCTCTTCCTTCCAGTACGCTTCTTCTCTTCACCACCCCCACTGCCACCATCACCCTATTGTCTTATTTATTCAAAACGCTCGGATCATCCTAATGCCTATGGATCTATCCGCGGATCAGATTCGGAAATTCAATTATGGAAATTCATGAGATATTTGCGGGCCAATCTGTGTCCGCTATCTTCGGGTCGCGCTCTCTCTGAGTGGGCTGGTGGGGCGAGGAGCGAGCGAGACACTAGCAGCTTTCACAGCGTCACAATAATGGATTTGCATGAAGGCCGATTTGAATCATAATTTAGAGGGAATTATGGGTATTTCATATCAGACATGGAAAAAACACTTTCTTTGATATACAATACCTCACCAAGGTTTCCGAATGATACGATGAGCCCGGCTTTTGACCCGTCCCATTTTCCATTTTTTGCTAACCACTTAAACACTATTATTGGTGACAATATTTGGTCTAAGTTCGATCAAATATATATAATGTTCTTTCAAAAGGTCGGTATGTAAGATGTAATCTCTTCCTCCCACAAGGCACTGTAATACGCGTATTTATCATTCTGGGTCATTTTAAATGTTCAATTATCCTGCTTTCAAATCCTACATAGAACATCAATGTTCTACGTAGGGGGTACAAAGGAATATTGATATATATGTTTACTTTAGCATTAATTGTCTTTCATTAATAGAGCCTATAATACGATCCGAATCCAGAACCAAAATGGAGTCGATGCAAATCCGCTATTTTGGCTCATTTTAAGTGCTCATCCTCCGGCTTAGGGAGCAGCTCAAAAAGATAACATGAGGGGCTCAGAACAGGACAACTGCTCATCAGACCAGCCGTCAGATACACAGTAATATAATGCATATATTCACACCCTCGCCTCATCCTCCAGCGCCCTCTCTTCCTGAAATTTAAAGCTGCGAGCAGAGTCTGCTTTCGCTCTCGTATACCTCCTCTCTCCTTCTCCCTCCCTTTCCTGAGTTTCCACTCCTCTTCATTCATATCATCACCTCTACTTCTCTCCTCGCTTCCTCTCTCTCTCTCTCTCTTTCTCTCTCTCTCTCCCATCGCTCCATATTTCCATTTTCCCTTCCATCTCTTTCAGACTCTAAACGTTAGGGGGGGGGGGAGCGCTTATTAGTTTCTGCTGCATAATATTATATCTTATATTAAAAATTATTAATAGTACAACTCTGTCTCTCTTTCTGTGTCCGAGGCGGGGCTATGCCATCTCGCATTTTCTCTCTCTCTCTCTCTCTCTCTCTATGATTACAGGACAATTCATAACATAAATACAGTTAAACTTCAACTTACAAGTAAGTCTCAAACAACTATAAAATTACCTGACGTATTCATATATCTTAACACAATCAACTCAGCTCCAAATGTTCCTATGAACCCCGCTTTTTGCTTGTAGTAGGAGAGTATCCGGTATAAAAGCATGGGATCCATATCTGATCCAAGCCTGATAAAGCCCACCCCTTTGCCACTTTGTATAGTGTCGAGCTCCACTAACGATATGGACTTTGCGCAGCAATCTCTGTAGGTTTACTTGATAGCAACATTAAACAGGACGGGGGACAGCTCTTCTTGGGTGTGTTCTCATTTCCCTTGCCCATACCACACATATGTACTATGGTGGTGTTCTCTTGCTCATTCATGTTGTTTAATATCTTCATCTCGATATCACATGAGACAAGTGTATCTGATAGTATTCGGGGGGAGGATTAATCATACAATTATTTAATATCAGTTTCTTTGGCATAAGATGTCATAATAAATTACAAGTGTGGCATTAGCATAGGAGGTGTGCATCTGTTTCTGACATTTGTATAATATTGTAATGAATGCACTCCATAAACTTTACCCGCGTTGATCATTCCATTTTCCATAATTGGATTTTTCATTAATTATAGAATTTTATTGATTTAATGACAAAATAATTGTCAAACTAATTGTGAAACGGGATAACAGAAAACATGGCAATTCTACCGATTAGTAATATACCGGTAGTTTAGAACAACAATTACAGAATTCCAGATTGCAACATGCTGCCTGCTTAACATTGAATTGATATCGCTAATGTTAATGTTTTAAGGCTTCCTTAAGTTGTATTGTGTATTATATGATGATATTTATATGTATGCATTTTATTGTGTATTATATGAGGATATGATTTCGCTAGTGGGAAAAGCCAAAGAAGACATTTACATCTATAACCCATTGGCATTCTATTACCTATTACCAAATATAAAAAAATAAAATAAAACAGATTGTCCACGGTGGACACACCCATACCACACACCGAGACTGCAGTGCAATTAATGATTAGATAATAATTACGACAATCACTAAAACGCGCAATAGGAAGGCGAGACCCAGGTTTGCCTATTATTAAGGATCCCCTCACAAGGTGCGATAGGAACAGGTGGATGCGTGACAATTACATCTCATGAACGCGAGACATATCATGCGTCCTGCCTTAGGGCAAACAGAATTTAAGCAATTATCGAACCCCGCGGCTTGAAATTCACTCATTAGAGTTCATGGTTGTGGTTCTAGCGATGGAGGTGTTGGGGAGAAGGTGGGAGAGACATTACGTAGCTACGTTTTCCTGTATATATCTGAGATTTAAATGCTACATACCCAGGACATACACTAACATATAATTGATCTCAAAATGAGTTTGGGGGAAATAAGTAGGGAGAGGAGGGGAAGGGGCAGCAACGTACTTCTTAGAAATATACGGGTGAGCATTTCACAAAGGGAGCACGAGAATTGCTGGCAAACGAAGAAAAGCGAACGCTTGGGCGAACAAAAACATTTTTGAAGCCCCAGTGACCAACCATGGAGGAAAGGAAATGCTGATGAGGAGTGACAAGTGAACGTGAACGCTGGCCCAGTCTCCCTTTCGCTTTCTCTCTCTGTGCAAAGGTAAAGCTCTGTGAGGCAGTGAGGCAGGGCTAATAATTTTACCCAGTCATTATCGGTGGCTCCTGGGGAACCAGGTGTCCTACTACTTGACTCCACCCACTTATAGGGGGTTTGCATTATACACTCCATTTACATTTGAATTTTGCTTCATATGAACTATTATTGAAATATTATAATCATTGTGTGCATAGGATAAATTTGACAGTCCTTTGGTTGTTCCATATGTCGTATTTTTTATGGCCTGACTTCTCGGACATGCTGCAGAATGAACGTGAAAATGTAGAATACAAATATGGTCAATACAAATGACTTATTAAGCTAGTACCACCTGTGGGCCATGCTCATTTCTTGGCCAGTTTCTCCAAGAGCTAATAAATTAGGCCTACAGATGGACGCCATAGGGCATAAATCAAAACGGAGAAAGTTATTACAGAGATTCCAAATGTATTTTGAATTTTTCTATAATAATAATATACCACCACTTAGAACATGCTGGGTGCAATATTTCTGGTACTCCCTGTTTCTTATCGCAATACAAACTTACCATTGAAACAATACCACACACATTTCAAGATTTCTCCCAGATTTGGAAAACTAGGGAAGAAAATATTCCATATCCAGGGTACACCTATAGTTTTCCCCCTCAGGCAATGAGTCCTGCAGCAATGACTACTAAATCCACCGCCACCACCACCGTCAGCAAGGGTCGCTTGCTTCTGTTTTGGACTTGCTTTTCCTTCCTAATTTAGGAGAAATTAAGCGTGGTGAGGGGTGGGGAAATCATGTTAAGTACTGGCGAGCAGGCATCATGAGATATTCATGGTGTGTTCAGAGGAGAAGGTCAGCCCCCAATGCTCGCTGGTGACCCTCGCGTAACCATATTTTGCTGCTACTATTACTGCTGGGGTACTATTGCAATGGTTTTGTTGAAGTATATTTTACAGCTCATGTCTTCTGCAAACATTAGTATCCCCTTATTTGTCTCTCATAGGCAATACTAGCATGACTATATGCATATAATATTATCATAGATCCATATCCATCTCCTGGAAAATATGCGTATGAGAACTGTGGGTATTTGTCTGCGGTTATAGGCTGCTGGATAGTCTCCGCCCCTCTCTCTTATCTATTATTAATAATGATCAATCAATCAAAGCGTGTGAATCAAACTGGTCTTTATGATTTATATGACATACCTTTAACCATACCCTTTTAGTGTATGGTTAGTTTTCTTAATGTATCATGTATCACTATAACATAATATTAAGTGATAACACTAAGATATTTGGCCTTTTAATAAAAGAAAATCACGAATATTAAATAATTATATTAAAAATATTCCGAGGGGTACTAAACCTGAGGGGACCATGAACCTCACCTTGGTCGATTGTTTTTCAATTGTCACACACATATATTCATTTTATTTGGATAATTTGAATATAAAACATAATACGCAGTTGAATCATATATAATTATTGATTATTGGCTGAAAGAAGTTTAACATTAACGGTTACATAAATGTTAGAAAAAATCGCATTTCCGCCCAATTATAACAATCAACTCAATTTTAGCTAAAATCCGCTGAAGATTAACATAAAATAAGGATGTAATTGCACAGTAATGTATAACAGCCAGAGAGAAAATTTTGACATAATATCCAGGATAAAATAATCATCTCAGTCAGTTTTGAGAGACAGAGAGTGACAAGTGGGAATGTGTGCATACATATCCAATTACCAATTGGACGTACCGTTGCATAAATAGTTACAACTAGTACTCTGCCAATTTAATATCATGATTCCACTCACCTTTAATCATACACTTTTTTAATTAAACCTCCCAAGGCTTTTGCAAATGCAAACCAGCGTATAATATCTAAAGCAATTGTCTAAGAACCAAGTTAATGATACGCGCCATACAAAGGTACTATTCTCTCATATCTCCCATTTACCCTATCTGGGAGGTCCATTATGAAACAGTCTATACATGTACAATGGAGGTATATCACTGACAGATCCGCAGGGGAAGGCTTAAGAGATTCAAGACGCCATTTCCCCTAATTCATTATACATATATCCAATGGCATCTGTTGGAAGACCTGAGCAATAAGAAATGAACAACCAATTTCGAGAAGAAATAAAGAGTACATTCAATTCAATACATCTTAAATATAAATACTAACACTTCATCATAAGTATCTCAAATAAGGATAAGGGTTCTTAGTCTTAGAATAACCAACGAGAATAGAGAGAATAGAGTTCTCGTTGGAATAACTAATATGTATACCCCCTCCCCTCAGCCGATGTTATTGGGTATGCCTAGGATACACCTGTATCTATTAACCAAATGTAATTATGCCTCAGCTTACTACCGTTGGTATTATACTTAAATGTGTTGGATATAATTAATTACAAATTATTTAAATATTAAACATACCATGTGTTTATGGATAAACTGTCTGTCCTATCATTTGCCATTGAAAGGAAAGTACATAATATATACATACAAATACTGTGTAATATAGCTTGTAGTTCAATACCATAATGTATTGCTTAGAAAGATGCTTTTGTTGTTATAGAGATATTAAATAGACCGTGTCCAATACATGATACAAGTTACTCTCTTGAGAAAGTAGACTATAGCCGCCACCGCCTCCTGCTCTTCGTGCAGAAAATAATCCAGAAGATGTTTTATCTGGAGGACGCATGGTAAGAGGAGGGGGTCTACCGCGTACGTAAGACACTTAGACAGAGTTGGTAGTCATAATTATATAACTAAAAGAGCGCTCCAATAATCTATCTAACTTATAACACCCAATATCTGTTGATACTATTGGTCTATTTTAATCAATATTTCATATTCAGATCATTAACAATACTCGTAATTGACAATGGGGACTTTGGTACCCGACAACCCCCCTACAGACCATTGTATATAAGGTCTCCACTCCTTGACCCAAAATCTCAATACACATAAACTTTAGATAGGTCGGTTCCCAGCAGAGCAACTTTACCCGCATGCTCCAACTAAACTGTGTTTTCTTTGAAATCAGTTTACATTTGTATGTCACGAATACATTATGAGACGCTAGAGAACGTTCTAATGGGAAAGTTTAAGTAGAAGAAAAGCAGTCTCACCAGTTTATAACGTTGAATATTTTTTTTATAATCATCTAATTGTCAGAAGGAAAAGGATTGAATAGAGGTTCAGTTTTGAAATAGTGGCGAAACTAGTTTTTTTTAAAAGTGAAAATTTTGATTTTCAAATGTAATGTTATTTATCAACCAGTTGTGTAGTTGATATATCGATGTTATGTGTACAAATTCTAAATGTATACAATAAAAGCCCGAACATGTATACATAGATCCAGAACAGGCCAACTAAATACATTTAATTATCTTACGATTTTTAACGAATGGATATCATGTCTTGGTAGCCATATGAAGCAGGAAGATTGTGACAACAGAGACGGCTAATGACACTCTATGACTATCACACATTCATGTCCAGGCTCTGTCGGAAACGTCGTACATACATGTATATTGATTCTGACCTCAGTATTGGGTGGTGGTCATTCCGAGAGTGTTGTTTAGAAACATATCCAACGTTAATGGTATACATTGTAACACAATTCAGGATACATTATCTGAAAACCGTATCTTTGAAAGAGAGATGTGGTCGCTGGTTTTGAAAATGCTGAATTAATTGATGTTGTAGCTAGTAAAGACGACCACAATATTGGTCCGCCGTGGACGTCAAAAATAGATATGGGGTATTTTTAACAACAAAGGCAATGGATGAAACGTGCTATACCGACCTTTAGAGTATCAGATTAGCCTTGTTCCCACCGCCATAATCACCAATACCCCTATGAGCTATGTGTACATTTCAGCAACAAAGGAAACAAACCAAGAAATAAGAGTCTGAGGGGTCGGTAAATCACGACGACACTTGTCATTGGTCCCTCCAGTTGAGAACCGACCGCCACGCCTCCAATTGTTGTCCTGGATGCTAGAGGACTGACCACTGTCCACTGCACCTGACCAGCACACCCCCAATGCCATTAGTAACAACCAAAGCTTAGGTTTTCCCACAGAAACCTATCTGGAAAAAAAGAGGACCGGTATCCGTTGTTGGGACCCAAAGGGTGGTCCGCCCGTCTAAGTTAGGCACGGACTTGACAGGTTGGAATGAAATATGGGTACAATTCCCATAGATAAGGCCAGGTAGAAGTGTTCTATTTTAATTGAAGGTAGATTGGGGAGTGATACACACTTAACGGTTCCATAAATATTGCTAAGTTATAGGTTTTTATGCCTGAAACACTTCTCTGCATGGCGATAGTGTTTTGGTACCAGAGTATTGGAATTCCTTGTGAAAGTAGCTTCCTTAGCTTAGGAATGTATACACTGAAAATCAAATGCGAAAAATATCAGTTGTATCTCATTTACCCATCTTGTGACTTATCATATGATGCATAGTTGCATATGCCAATCCTCCATTGTATGTTGTCTGTTAGCGATTGACTTTGACAGCAACTGTTTTATGACCATTTTAAGCCGTTCAAAGCTGGGATGTAGATGTTGACATTAACGGTCCATCAAGGCGGAAAATCTTGATTTTATTTTGAAGGATCTTTTCCGAAATGATCCATTGTACCACTATAATTTAATGGCAGTAGAGCAAAGGGAATCTATGAAATTCCAAAAGATGTTTTGTATTGTCATTTAGTAGATGGTCGTCACGATGATGGAGTCCTTCCCGGGGAGTTGTAGAGTAATGACTGTCCCTATTTTACGCTCCTATAAGCAATTGTTCATTTGTAACGATTCGTGTTCCCAGTCCAGTCCATCCATTTAATTTTTAAAGTTTGAGAGAAATAGGATAAAATGGAAATATAGATAATTATATATATATACGGTATATTTAGTAGTGAGTGTTATAGAGTCGAAGGAAGGGTGTATGTGGCCAGTGAAAGATAGCCAGGATCCCAGGTTGAACGAAGAGGCCAAACAGAACTGCCTGGCACCACAGTATAATCAGCCTGATTCTATATAGGAACCGTAATGGTTTGTTTTAACTCACCGCGACGCAGCAGCCAAGAAGCTTCAATATTATATATTTTATGCCCCCCCCCCCCTCCCCTCACCGCGCCCGATTTATAAATCTTCTGCTCCTCAAGTCATACCTCACCCAGTGTTGGAAAATATTTTTCAAAACGTGTCTATTGTGCATTGAATAATATAATTATATAGAATAAAGCTGATTCACATCTTACATAAATCTTTTTAAAGAAAATAAATTGCAATCGTAATCTTGCTCTCTTACGGACGTCCGAACAGGTGGAATTCCAGCTTCATTGAGAGGTTACGCACTGTTAAGACCAGTGTAAACCTGGGTATTGATGTATTGGTCGAGCACAATATGGCTAAGTGCCGGCCATTTGACGGTCAGTCTCTACAGGTAACCACATCTATTATATTTAGTCTGGGTGATGATATATAAACATGTATCCACCAGACGTTAACCTCAATTACCAGCCTGTGACAACTGTATACTAGCTGGAGCTGTTGATGCAGACTATTGTACTTGTGCGTTTATTCTACTGGTAAATAAATAAGACTGTCCTTTATTTCATGAGGTTTTTGGAGAGGATAGATCCACTTTTTTTCGGGGGGGGGATGTACTTTGAAAAAAATATCATAAAACTTTAAGCAAAGTGTAAAAGAATCAGTGGTGAATACATACATGATATTAATATGAATGAGAATGAAATATGTTTTGGAGCATTGGGGTATTGTATTATGTATTGTACATATATTATGATCATATCACATGAACCTCCACCCCATACTCCAAGGCCAGCAGATAGATCCTCTCCTGCACTGCCCAATCGTAACTTGGCCAGAAAGGTTGTTTTGGTTAAGACCAGCCATTTGTGGGCAAGGAACACGTATTTAACGCCAATTCTGTATAGATTCTGGCACTGTGTCGGTTAATAGGTGTGATAATGATCCTGAATGATCCTGTATATCGTGGGACAGGTAAGAATCTAAAAAAATTGTGTGTGTGTGGGGGGGAGGGGGGGGGGGTAAAAGAAGGTGATTTAGTTAGGAGTAGAGAATGGAGGGTATGTTGATACAAAAAGCAGGCCAAGACTATATTGAAGCGAAATAGTAATCGTTTAATCTATATCGATATTTCATTATATTCTTTCATCATGCATGTAACTTGCAGAATCACTTGGATTTAATAAATGTAACACCCCCTTTGTGGCTCCTTAGAAGAGGTTATTACGGAACAGGATCCACTCATTTTAGAATAATATTATTTAGACATAAGACTGTAGAAAGAAGATAATTTACTGTAATTCGGTAAGCGTATCTGATAAAAAAATAAAACGCCCAAGATCAAACAATTGGGAAGCAAATAACATGGGAAGGGAGCAAACGGGGCCCACTTTATGGTGTTAGATATTGGAGGGATTGGGGCATGTGATGGCCGTTGCCTTGGTCACTCGGTCAATGGAGAAAGTAGCGAGGAATTCCCTTCCAATGTCAGCCAGGTCAAATCGCCTGTCAACTCTCATCCCGCCAAATTAACTTCGATTTCCAATGAAGAAACCCCCCTTGGGGCCTCCCTCTGCTATAAGCTGGAAGAAGGTTCCCTTAAAGCAAATCCCCCCTTGATCTCCGCCCCGTTCTTATTCCCTTTGTAAAATTCTCTTAGTGAACATGTTACTACATTGTACATTAAATGGAGCGCACAGTAGTAAGTCTTAGAGTATAGTAGATTTCTCAGTAAATCAGCTAAGACTTACCAGAAATATCGGCGTTTCCTACTGTCTACTCATACTGTAAACGGGAAATGGACATTTGTCATTGAAAAAGCTCCAAGATCGTGGGGTCCAACTTAAACTGGATTCCTTTGTCCATACTCAGGGTGCCCCCAAATAGTACAATCGATGTAACATTTTTATAGAAGAATGTGTGGGTGGCATAAAAAGTGAGACTTCCCAAACAGTCTGTGGGAGAGAATGTTGGAGGGGGGAAGAGAATAAGAGGCTGTTAATACCCTCCTGTATGGTGGCCTCAAACCTCAGCAAAATGCATTCCGCATACAGAACTATTCATAAAAATCTAAGTACGGTGGAAGGTAACATGGAACCTCTCAGAGACATGCCACCCTAGCACGCCTAGAAGCGTGACAAAGAAAGTCATGAATTTAACACCAGTGACAATGTCAGTTTGTGAAAAGCGAACAAAACTATATGACTTATAACAATGTCCGTTTGCTATATTGATGAATGATGCAACATGTGTTGCGGGCATCTAGAACCTCAAGATGACGACTCATTGTTCAAATTATCTGATTATATTTCTTCACATGAGTTTCTAAAAGAAAAAAAAGTTGAATGTAGGCAATGATATCTAGAACGTGACATACATAAAGTATTCCATTCCCTTTCCATCTTTAAAATTTTGACAAATGAAAGGTGTGATACAAGGAAGATAGTTCTAAATATTATGATAACTACATCCATTTGGCAAAATAACGCCTTCCTTGGAACCTAAATTGAAATATATGCGAGTTGATCCATGAGCAGATACGTCCAAGTCCCTTCCAGCTCACATCAGCTCGCACAGAGGTCGTTGTGGGGTGGTATCTGGAACTCTTGGTAGACGCGGTGGTGGATAAGACAGAGAGACTGGTAGGCAATCGTCAAACACATGTGATGTACTTCGTCTCTCAACACTTGGTACTAGAGCAAGGAGATGTAGGCTCCGACACGGGAGATAAGGCTACCGGCTAACGACCCCTCTAGGAGACCATGGGGAGCCTATGGAGAACTGTTATACACCACTACCACCAACGTCAAAGATTGGCCAGAATGTATATTTTGTGGGGAAATGGAGGTGCATATCGGCCCAAATTACTGCATTACGAAGAAATGATAACGATAAAAAATGCGTCTGTGATTTTAGTTTCAGAGAGAACTATCCCTTCCTAATAGTTTTACTATTTTCTCTAAAGAAATAATATATAAATTTATTTCTATCAAATTGACAACTGTTGAAATACTATAAAGTAAGAAAGGGGATTCCTTTCTTTTGTGGAAAGATATGTTGTACCTTTATATATGAATTACCTGATCAACTTCAACGGCTGAAACAACCCCTTCGAAAATACCAGTGATAATAAACCCCACTCCATCCACACAGGACTTGTTACTTCTGTGCGCCATCTAACAAGATGCATGTCAACATTGTGCTATTCACTCGCACAGAATCTTATTTCCCGTTGAATTCACCCTAAAGGAAAAAAACTGAACACAAACATAAAATATCTATTTCAACTGGAAAACAAAATGGAAGGAGCAGAGATGTTGCAATAAATAAAGAACTGAGCCCCTTTTCTTGTGGTTGTAAGGTCGGTGATTTGATTTCAGCGCAAATGGTTTCAGATTTTGGAAGAATGGGAAGGCTGTGGTTTGTCTGTCAACAGTTTTTGGGTTGCAATAAAGGGTCAGTGTTTGTTTGTCTTTTTGAACTTGTTCTATAAAAAAAACATTTTTGGTTGAATTCGGATGGGCATGTTTGAAACACCCGTGACACAGAAGATTGATTTCAAAATATTTAGGAAAAATCAATTATTTGACTATTGACTTAATTATAAAAATGTTTTAATAACATTAATCATTAGACATTACCTCTAAATCCTTCCTGCACTTATACCAATATCCCGGCTGATGAATTAAGATCAAGTATACAATCAGCGATTTTTCAACATCACGAATAAAGCGTGACAGAAGCGAATGTGTTTAGCATTTCAGCACTTATTCAGTGAGTATAAAAAACTTTAACCAAATCAACATATATATAATATTATATATATTAAAACATTTAGTACAGGCAGAGGTGTGGGGTTGGGTGTTGGTTTTCTCTGTATTTGGTCGGTATAGAAAATTATTCTTTTGTCGTATGACAAGCATCGAGCATCATGTTCCTATAACTTTCATTTCCGTGACCACCGATGCAATGCCGTTATTGAAGAGAGAGAGAGAGAGAGAATGCCGTTCGTTTACCGTTATTGAAGAGAGAGAGAGAGAGTGGGGGAGAGAGAGAGGGAGAGTGCACGGAAAACATATACATATTTTATCCCATTTCCCAGGTATATCCCTGGTACCTAATAGCTAGAGATAAATACAGTTTTATTTATCATAAATATACCCTTTATATATCAATCTCCATCGGCCAGGGAGAGAGATAAATAGATGCTCTAATCTCAGCCTATAAAGCTTAGTTTAATATTGATTGGTTTGCTAGCTTGGTGTGGGAGTTTCATACAATAAATCAGGCAGTAAATCTAATGCGGTTCTGTGTGTATATATATGGACTCCACTTACAGGGTCTGATGGAAACTGGTAGTGGTGTGGACCACTAGGGATGTTTGGTCTTTATACTTATTCATCATCATTTTTGCTATAAAGACATTTATATATTATATATATATAATATCAGAGAGGGAGATTTCTGTACATATGTGTATGTATATCAACAATATATATATTGTAGATATATATATATTATATATATATATGTGTGCGTATTATACAAAAGCATGTGTGGGTACGTGTGTGTGGGTGCACGACAGAATACACATTAGGTTTTGTCATAAACCTTATTATATCACCTCCCGTGAATTCACCTGTTCATATCTATTGAAAGCTACAGCAGCCTTTGGTAATTTTCGTGGGGCATTAGCATTAGCATTTCTCAATAGCCTTATTCTCTTCATTCGCCAATATGTAAAATATTATCCCGTGGGCTGATAATTTCTTAAAGTTCATACGGATACTGACGATGATATTAAAAAGCCTTTTCTAAAATACTGATATCAAACGCATTGATCAGTAGAAATAGTCGAATTAATTTAAACTTGAGACAATATACAAATATCAAAGACCAATAAGAGGGGAAAGTTATATTTGAACAAAAACACATGTTGGAACTAACTGTGTCGAAACATTACCAAATTGTCCCCTGTACAAATATATACAGTATGTAGGAGACCAGAGCAGCATTGGTCAATGCAAATATGTATTTATTTTGTACAAAAATGTGTTTGTTCTGCAGAAATTAATTGGTAGCATCTGGTAGTTTGCTGGCATGGACATGTATCCAGATGATTAATGGGGTGACATCCCATAATTCCATATTTGTTTAGCTTAAAGCACATAACCCCCACCTTCGGCTATAGGGGAATTGGCGAATGTTTTGTGGGGATGAACTAGGGACAGAACCCAGGCAATTTCTAGCGTATGGGCGTTAGCTATCCTATCCATATTCTCAAGAAGACTGCCATATATATGATTTACCAACTGAGACATAAATCACTATATAATATGGTTGTGAACTGAGAGTATTACCCAGAGTTAACATGGGGATACAATTATTTTTCCCTTTTCCATAATATAAATATTATACATCTTTTTTCTGACCCGACCATTGAGATCTGAGGGTATAAAGCCTTGAGATATAATATTAAAGGGGAAAATATTGATTTTCTAAGGTGAGTAATGATTAAACCCTAGCTGTAATGGAATGATTAGTGGCAGTAGTGCCAGGCGTGTGCCGAGTGCATGTATTAGTGAGACATATTGCCCCAGTCCATAGCACTCAGTCTGCTGGGGTGGTGCAGGGGTGTAGAGGTTAGTTGCCGCATTTAGTACAATAATTAGAGTACATACATGTACCGGTATTTTATTAAACAGAGACAGAAGGAAGGGAAAGGATTTTTATTTTTTATATTTGAAATATGAATATAAGTTGCATATTTAATCGGGTATCCCTAGTATTATGTGGTATTTTCTTTTATTGCTTGGTGGTAGATACCAACAAAGTATACATACCGGGCGCTTAGTGTACTTTTAACGCCAGCTCCTGTCCTTCTTTAGTCATTCGGCGCGGGCAATACAGCACAAGGTTGGAGCGCAATACTTAGGACGAGAGCCCTCGGGGCAGAGTCATTTCCACAATTAAATCTTTATGGCCAATGAATATGAACCCAAAATGGCCACAGCCGGTCGTGGACACCTGCTGCCGACTGACAAAAGGTTGTACACATGAAGGAAGCATAAATGCATAATATGGTGGTGTGCCATGCTAGAGTGTACGTAGAAGTGGGCTGAGAAGTCAAGCAGGGACGACGGAGAATAACGAGGCATAGGGGCAAGGGAAGAGAAGGGAGGGGAAGAGAGGAAGAGAGAGAAACCCGAGGATGTGCGGGTAGGGTGGGTAGGTGAAGGGGATGGGTAAGTGAGGAGGAGGAGGAGGAGGAGGAGGAGGAGGAGAAGGAGGAGAGAGGGAGAGAGTGACAAAGAGAGGCGGGGGAGGGGTCAGAGAAATAATCTAGAGACTGGGAGATAAGAGTTGAATTGAGAATTTGAGGAAACAAATTTCAGGGGTGCAAAAGGGTATGGAACTGAGTAATCTGGGGAACTACTTCTCAGTATGACCAAAGACGGTCTAACTTGGACTATCTTTGGTATGACAACTCTGAGGAGGATGGTGCTAGAGCTTGGATTTACCCGATTTTACCGATCGCGGTAATAATCCAAACTATTAAACCTTCCCTCCGTGGCATCCAATTCCGGGATATATAGAACATGGGATTAGGGGCATAATCAGGTTTATAATGTACACGAAATGTCTTTACCAGTGTCCCACCAACCGCTGATTTTGACAAGACATATAATTGGTTAATAGTTCTAAGATATTTGTATTAAGACCTACAAATAAAAGAATCTCTGAATTGAATTGAATATGCCGGAGACATTTTCTCAAAGGATCTGTGAATGGCATTGATTTGAGAACAATGTTTGAAACGACAAAATTATTCAGATGGCTAACTCGTGGGGGAAATGAGAGCCATTTTTACCATGTATATGTGGAAATAAAACAAAATAAAAACAACAGCGGAATAGAAATAAAAATGGAGAAACTGCTGCATCGGAAAGTCCTCTATGCTATACCTTAGAGAAAGCGGGCTATACATACATACTATACATACATGTATACATACATATATACATACATATTATACATACAAGGTAGCAACTGAAATGGAAAAATAACAGGGTCTAGGATACATATTTATATCCCCCAAAAGCTAGGATCTTAAATATGCTCACCCCAAATGGACCACTGTACAACCTCCTATATGTGAACAATAACAACACAAACCTATAGTGAACGGGCATATGTGTGCCGCGCCTAAACCTCCCGATCTTTACACCCCCACTTGGCCAGTAAAAGGCCCTTTAGTCTGGGCACATCGCATCGCGTGCGGACACGGCGACACAATAGTGGCGACAAATAATGATTCGCCAACGCACAGTAGACCCATGGGACTGGGGATTGTTGGTCCCGGATTCGTCACTATTGCAACGGAAAAGTGTATCTTTTGTGGCGTTGTGTTGGTCGCAAATAATTGGTTCGTGAGGTCCGGGAAGGGGTGGAGTTGAGAAATTGTTAACGTGTGTTCGGGGGAAACGGTGGAAGGAAACATTCCTTTTTTATATTGTTGCGACATATCGTGGAAAGTACAATTGTTTAAACAAAATTAACTAAAGGCTCACTTATTGAATTTAGAGATGTTCTCCTTCATAAGATATTGATATAGGATCCGACGTTACCTCTGGATTTGATCGAGGTTTTTATCTTGTAATGGGAAAGGTAGGCCTATATATAATAGGGGGACACCGCCATTTTGCACAAGGGCAACATCATACATAAGGATTTTAAAGACTTTAGAACCAGACAGACAGACACACCATAAGTAGTAAATGGAAACCAATTTAAAATCCACAACATATATATAGCAGTGTATTGCTGCCAGTATAGTCTGTCTAGAAAGTAGTTGACACGTGATTCCTTTGTCCCTTTAAGGGGAGGGAAAAGTGGGGGAGTTTTGACTTCAAACCTTTGCTCCTTGAATCGCCGTTTGCGACTGACCATGACCGTTTGCGACCGACCATGGCCAAATATCCCGCTGCATTGTATTGCCCTGTCTCGGTTCTATGTGGAGCAGCTGTTGTTTTGCTTAGGTGGAAGGCAGAGCTGATTATACTGGCCCTGTTTCCCCATGGTCGATTGCAATGGGCGACTCGCTGGGCAAAGGGTTGACAAGTCCTTGTCATAAATAGAAATACAAAATCTCCCACTTTTCCCTCCCCTTAAAGGAACTAAGGAATCACGTGTCAACTACTTTCTAGACAGACTATAGACGTGAGTGAATAGTTCTCTTTAGTGTTTAATGAAGACAACCAATGGCTAAGATCCCGGAAAATGACGACATATTTACATGCCAAAGATGCAATTTATACAAACATGATGCTTGCAAACATCTCTTCCTCTCGGTATGTCATTCTTTCTCTTGGTATGTCAATGTCCTTTCTTCCCTCACTCTTCGTGCTGGTCCCTCTTCCATGCCGATGCTACCCCCAGAGAACCAAAGCCCCCTACTTCATTTTCTTTCAGGTTTACACTCCTCTATCCTCTTGTTCATTCCTGCCACAACTTTCCCTCTCCCTATGCATTTCAATCCTCCTGCTGTTCTTCACCCCTTCCCCATCTTGTTCCTCTGTATCATCTCTTCTTTATTCTCTTCTCTTACTTCTCTTTCTCCTTTTCCATCTCTCCTCCTTCCCCTTTCTCTTCTCTACTTTTCCTCTTGCCACTTATATTAACGCACTATTGTGGTAGAATAACTATCTTGTCATTACATGCCGCCATATCCTGCGTGATGAGTTGATGGTTCCTGTCACAATGTACTTTGCTACTGTCACGTGTTTGATGTATGCTTGACAGAAGGATGATATCATTATTATCATTGTTACAGTTGTCACATTCCCCCATCCCTCCCTCCACTGGGGAATACGCACGCATATATATATATATATACAAGATGCCACTTCAAAACAAATAAATCGTCTTTCCTACCAGTTTGTACATATATATATATATATATATAGATGATAAATTTTGTTCTTGTGGTCTTGATAAAATAATACAGCCCGTATATTGACAATACCCCGCCCCCTCTTCTATTGCTAAATATGAAATAGAAATACGGTATACCAAAATGGATACAAACAGTATACATGTATACGATGCATTGAGGAACACGAGAATATTTCTATTTCTGTATACGGTAGACACTCAATGAATACTACGACCTCAATAAATTATTAGTGTAGACATTTGTGAGGAATGCATTTAAAGAGGAAACACATTTTAATCGTTGTCAATAACTACTCAGACTCTAGGAAATCGTCTCCCGGTCTATGCACAAAATGTACAGGAAGGCCAACTACAATGATTCTAAAATATTTTAGAGTTGATGGACATTTATATCTTGATAAAAGGACGTAATTTTGCAGAACCTGTCTGTGATAAAATGAAACTATCCTAGGCCTTTGATGTTCTAAACGCCAGCGGGTATGAATGTATGATAGTTGGCAGGGAAAGGGACGATGGGGACAGTGAGGCACACGACCTATATCATTACAGTGGGAGCCTGCGGAATGGTCTCTGACCTGTACCAATATATCTATAAGTATCTAAATGCATTGGAATGTATACTATATACTAATGGTCTAATGGTTGCATTGACTTACATCTGCATCCATTTAAGTATGTTCGTCCACACAGAAGTATGATATAAATGAGGGATCATCTTTGGAGCCATATTAGCTTTATACTTGCGAATAATTATTGCTAAAAGTAATTTATTAATAACAAAGGAGAAACAAATGTGATGAATTGTATGATGTAATTACAGTACCAATGCATTGATTTAAACATCGGTTAAAACAGTATATAGTATCCACGATATATATCAGACTCATACGCGTTCTTATTGTTTCAGAAAGTTGTGGAGCCTCAAATACATAATACACAAACAAAAACCCGACATAGCTTAATAAAAAATAGTGAAAAAAATAATGATATTATGATTTTAAGGAACCTTATCTGTTACGTCATAATGATGTGAATATGAAATTTGAAAAATAGATAATTATCAGTTGAAATAAATCATTATGAAGCTCAGTCAGCTCAACAGACACATAGGAAAATGATTGCAACGGTAGATAAAGTAGAATGGGAAGGTAAAATTAATCAAATTTCTACATTCGCACATATCCGCAAGGCTGGTCAATTTCCCGATCAGTGAATCATATATTATAGCACGTGCATAATCTTCATGAAAAACAAGACATGGAATGCGTAATTTTCGAACTTGTAGAAAGATAACGAGAAAATTGGATATTATATAACTGTCAGGTGATCAAATATTGACGTATATATGATTCCATAGAGTACATTCAGTGAGGTAGCAGTGTACAATAGCTGATGAGGACGGCACCAGAGAGTCTGGGTCGCCTCGACTCATTGTCACCATTCCTTCATGCCTCAATGGTTCGCCATTGAACAATTTCTCTTTTTAATGAGTCAAGAGAAATTGTTTAATTTCTTTACTGGTAAAGATATTTGAATTTAGAATATGGGAGATCCTATGATAAATGGTATTGACCTGTGTGTGCGCGATTTTCTTTCTAGTCACCCTTTCCTTTTGGATCTGATTGTATTTGAATTTGCATTGTTGACATCATGGTCTCATCGATTTATTTAGTGGTACCATACTCTTGGAAAAGAATATATTCAACTTACTATTCCATTGCTCAGGTTTTGGAAATGCAGCGTGGGAAAATTAGCCGGGCCGCGTAAGCTTTACTAATGACAATGCTAAGTGAAACTAATGGAAGATACTTGCTACCCATGCGCATCATTCAGTATCGTCCCAGTCTAGGCCCAAAGTTGAGAGTCCCTTCAAACGGAGGGAAAGCCTCTCGCCTCAAACCGCAAAGTGCCATTATAATTCCATAATAGTGTCTCGAAATGTCATTAATTTCCCATTAGAACGCCTAGTCCTAGGCCAGGAAACCGATTAGCAAAGTAGGCGTCTAATCACTAACATACCATTCTTATCTGATCTGAGGGTTTGGACCTAGACTGGTTCCATGCAGGCTATGGGCATCACCTTGCTATAAAAAGACACAACTTCTGTTAGCTAAGTCCTGGGTAAGACCTTAAAGTGCCTTTCTGTCTCTTTTTTTCTCTCATCTCTCCCTTCTTCTCTATCTCTATTTCCTGGGTACGATCATAAACTGCCTCCCTCTCAGCTCTCCCGCCCTTGATATAACCATATTAAATGTGTTGATAAGGGCGTAAAGCAACCAATCTCACTCACTTCTACTAAAAAGGATCCAATGAGTCAATGAGACTAAAACATTTCCGAGACTATCTTAATTTATTTTACAATAATGTGTAGCCTTGATGGTGATCCTTTTTAAGATCTTACCAGTTAAATATGAAATTTTCTTTAATTTTAATTTATGATCAATTATCATGCATTGATATGGCGAGTACTGTGGCTAGTTAGTGTTCATGGGTAAATATATAAGCCTGATCTCCAAAGAGTGTAAAAAGTTCACCTTGCAATGGGATGTTTAGATTGTTGGCAAGTGAGGGTGTTTTGCTTTTTATATTTAACAAAATGAGTGTAAAGCTACTCAAACTTCAGGGGGTGACAATATGGACACAATTACGTCCGGTTATAAGTCTTTAATAATGTATTAACTTCTTTGGCCAAAATAGAGTTTTTAAAAGGGAATTTTATAGTATAGAAATAGACAGGCAGAAAAAATTCGTAGGCGAGAGGTTACTGTAGACTTGCAAATTAGAATGCGTTTCACTGAATTGTAAAAGAAAAATACCATTACACCGAACTTAATTGCTTATTGTGCACGATTAGGTCTTGGATCCAAATATAATTGCTTTAATCATACTTTATTGGTCTGGATGATATTTCTTGTTGAAAATGTAAAATTTAAAGTTCACTGCTGGGAAAATCGTAAATATCCCCCTCGCTAGTGGTTTAGGGAAAAATAATTGCCTGCATTATGATTTTAGAACTTGCATTTCGGAAACCAGATATTTCAAATGCCTCTATGTACGACTTACCTGACACTCCTTAGATTCTGGATAGGCAGCATTCCAGCAAACGTGGAATTAGACAATCGCTATTCAGTTTAGTATATACGGTGAAAGTATAGGCATATGGCCATTAGTAATTAAAATTTTAGGTACATTAATATATTATGACACAATGAGTTATAACATAGTTCTGAGCAGGACACCCTGAGATCATATATAGTCTTTAGATATAAACAACCAAAAGTACATTCACTAAATACTTTCTAAATGTTTACGTACTTTTGTATTTTCAGATACTATTGGGATTACCCGAATGATATTCACAGATATACACCGGCCGCGAGGTGGATACGTTGCATTCAAACACAACCAAGGTATGTTCCAGTTCTTTGCTAAATATCATACATTTAATGACGTCACACCACCCTGTGAAGGTACCCACCTTTAACCCCAACAAAACCAACTCCTAATAAATCAGAAAAATACTTTAGAAATAAAAATGTACTCCAATTCTCTCTTTCTAACCAGCTACTCCTTAAAATCAAGTACGATTTAAAAAAGGCAAGCATCAAAGTACAGTTAGTAGTGCAGATCGGACTTGTGTTGTTAAGTTTCGATTAAAGTTTAGTGGGGAAAAATGCGAAGTGGTAGGTTTTCAAGGAGTTCAAAGGATAACCTCCCAGGGTGCGTAAAACAGCATGGAGTTATAGGTGATATTGTGTTTCTGTTACCTGTCTTTTCAAAATCAAGTAACCACTGCATGGGTGCGGGGTAATTCGGAAAATCCCAAAACTACGTTGTCATCTTAATAATTCTAATAATTCCACAAAAATTGATAATGTCCAACTGATTAATTATTGCTTTCCCTAAAGACATTGTGGATCTGCTCTCCTCCTACAACAGCGTATTTTTCTCCCAGCATCAACATCCCAATATCTTCTTTAATCAAAATTAATTCCTTTTTGAACTTTTGAATTTTGAGAAGGATTTTCACCATTGTGAGTGATGAAAGGTAATAAGTAATCTCTGATCCACGAGAAATAAAAACTGGGCAAGATAATAATTTGTATTGTGAAATAACTGTCAGCAAGGGGAACGGCTGGAACTGGGAATGTCCCAGAAGTCTGTCGTCCTGCTTGTCTTTCTAGATGTAACTGTACTTTTTGACAAATAAAAGATTGTTCAAATCAAATCAAATCAAGTGGACAAGTGGTGAAAATCTACGCATAGATTTGCGGCGAGACCAACAGAAGCGTTCTTCTTTTAAATATCAAAGTAATCACTACTAACATACAAAGGGATTGAAAAAAGATAAATAAAATCTATACCATGGAAGATTGCAGTTTACAGACAGAAATAGGTCAAAAGTGGGACAGGGGAATCAGGGAGAGAGGAGGAAAATACAAGAAATAGGTCCTATCCCAACTGCCTATACTCAGAAACACTACGACCATGAAAGAGAAGGAGAAAGAATAACACAACAAAAGATCGATCGCAAATGGCCCGAGACGGGGCATCAAATGGCCAAGAGTGACTGCGAATGAA